>JAZHRO010000033.1:1229545-1844318 GCA_037157565.1 Thalassia testudinum | reverse complement strand
GCTTTCTAGTCTCCAGGGCACCCTCAGCTTCATTATTTGAAGGCTCCATATCTAGATCCAAAATAGGTGCCTCTTCAGAGGAACCACCATAGTCATCTGAGAAAACAGTTGAAAACTGAATTTCTGCAACGATTCCTTTACTCTCTCGAATGTTCCATTCTTCACAGAAAAGATGCCAATCATTCTCAGAAATCAGAGTCAAACCAACTTCCTGGATGGCAAAATAAAGAAGTCAAGAAAATGATGAGCAATTTTGTAGAACAAGTGGCGACAATTGATGTTAAAGAACTTATTGTCCCCCTAATTCCAAGAGAGGGATCTCAATATTGCAACTAATATTGTTTTGGAGAAGCTGTAACCAATATAAACGCTTGGTGAAGGGTGGAAAGCCAACCAGCGTTGCATATTAAACAGAAAAAAATTCTCCTTTGAAGTAGCAGCATGGACCAAAATTGCACTCTTTAGTCATATGGAATAATTTTAGCCAAAAGTGAGAATAACAGGTACCTACTCTCAAAAGAAAAAACTCGTCTAGCATGTATCCAAGCATCAGACCTGCCAGTTATCCTTTGGGTTCAGAGCATCATATGGAATTGCACTCTGTGATCATATTTAATAGCTTCATCAAAAGTGGAAGTAGACTCCGGTAGAATAAACATTTACCTAAGCATCAGGCCTGTCACTAGTATCTCCTCATGCAAAGAGGAAGGCATGATTAAATTTGATGAGAAGCACCACAAAGAAACTACAGAGGTCCACAAGAAATATGAAAATACAAGGGACCATGGGAAATGTTCTGAGTAATCCACGTGGCAGTCAGTGGTAGGTCACGTGTGGAGCTCATGTTGGGCACGTGAAGTGTGTGTGTGTGTGTGTGTGTGTGTGGGTGTGTGCATTGGGTTTAGGGTTTGGTATTTTTCAAGGTTGTTTTGTGCCACATGTGGCAAGTTAATTTGTGATTAATCGTTAGAATCTAAATTTAGGATTACATAAAGAATAATTGATTGAGTTTCTTTAGGAAATATGATTTGCAATTCCTAAATTAGTTAGAATTGTGATTGGGATTCTAATTGATATTGGTTCTCTTTACATAGAGACCAAAACTCCTTATTTTCTCTTGTTGGGAGAAAATGACATTAGATTTAAACATGAGACCCTGGTGCCATTATATAGAGAGGCACCAAAGGATGAAATTACATAGACACACTTACATAAAAAATCAACTACAAATAACAATAATCATAACTCAGCACTCCCCCTCAAGCTGGAGCATAAGTATCAAATATGCTCAACTTGGAACAAAGACTGTGTAGTCGCTTCTTGGAGAATGCTTTGGTGAAGATGTCTACAAGTTGGTCTTCATTACATATGTAGAGTGTATAAATCTTCCCTGCTGCAATAGCCTCCCTGATGAAGTAACAATCAACCTCAATGTGTTTAGTTCTCTCATGGAAGACATGATTGTTTGCAATAAAAGTGGCAACCTTGTTGTCACAGAGCATAGGAATAGGGCCAGTGACTTATACTCCAAAATCCTCTAAGATAGATCGAAACCATAGTAACTCACACATAGTCTGAGCCATAACTCTGTATTCGAATTCAACACTTAACCTAGAGACAACTACCTACTTCTTGCTTCTCCAAGTAACCAGATTTCCCCCAATAAATGTGCAATACCCTGTAGTGGACCTTCTATACTCATGTGATCCAATATAATCAGCATCTGAGTAACCACACACATCCAAGTGCCCATTATTTTTGAAATAAAGTCCTTTCCCTAGTGCACTTTTCAAGTACCTAAGGATCTGGCAAACTCCATCCTAATGGACTTCTCTCGATGATTGCATGAACTAGCTCAACCTCCCAAATGCAAAAGCAACGTCAGGTCGAGTAACTGTCAAGTACAATAGCTTACCAACCATGGCACGATATCTAGTTATGTCCTGTAGTAGGGGACTATCATCATCATCTGCAAGAGACAGGGATGCATCCATAGGCACACATGCTGGTTTGCACCCGAACATATCAGTGTCTCAACATGTCAAGAACATACTTGCGTTGAGACAGAAGTCATCTAGTATACTGCACTTCAATGCCAAGGAAATAGTTAATGGGTCCTCGATCCTTGGTTACAAACTGTGATCATAGCAACTCTTTCGTTTCTTTTATGCCTTTCCTGCCACTACCGATCAATAGAATATGTTCAACATAAACAATAAGTATAACCGAACAAGTCTTACCTTGCATTGTAAAAACAGAATGATCAGCTCAGGATCTAGCAAAACCATACTCCTGGACAACCTTGCTAAATCTCTCAAACCAAACTCGAGGATTTTCTTTTTAGTTCATAAATAGCTTTCTTTAGCCTGCATACTTTCTGACATCTCTTGAGTTGCAATAGACTATTTTCCAACCCTAAGAACTCCCTCCTCTCTCTCTCTCTTCCACACCATCGGCCTCTCTCTTTCCCTCCTCTCTCCATGCGCCAACATCTGGAAGGACCCTCTCCACGCCAAATCAATTCTTCACATGGTATCAAAGTAGGTCATTCGGGACTATTGAGTTGTATTTGTAAGTGGTAAGTGAGCCAATTTAATCACATCGTGTGTGAACAAATTGTGTTGGGTTGCCTATAAAGGCTCATGTATTCCTCAATTTTATCTTTGAGAGAGAAGAATAGAAATATCAACATGTAGGAGCCTTCTCCCGTGAATTTCTCCCTGCATTTCATGAGTGGGGTTTTCACATTAAACCTGTGTCATTATTGCTTTGCTTTGATTTCATGATCATTTTATTCCAACCAACCAAAAACCAATAGCCAACGACCACTATTGGCTACTAATCTACCATTAGGGGGTGACCACCAGCCACCCCAAGCCACCAACGATGCTCGACCGACTCTCCAAATTCTAGTATCCTCCTTTGTTGGCAGTGTTGTGCCTAAATTTATCTCAAGATGCAAGTTCTTATTTGGGTTGATGTTTGAAGGCTTATCTCGTCTTCTGATGGTTTTGATTCACATATAGAATGATTCCATCAAATTATTATCGAGTGACATCGAAGTGGAACATGAAGTGTTACAAGAACACTGTGTCTAATAGTCAAGATGGATGGGACCAATTATATCCAATGGTCACAAACATTCATGATGGTTGTTGTGGGTGATGATAAAGAGCACTCTCATGGAACTAAAGCCTAAGAAGAAAGTGGGTAGATATGCCATGTCAAAGATTGACAATGCCATGGTATGTGTTTGGAAAGTTAACAATGTGATTCCTTGCATTGGAGACAAAATTATGTATTATAAAACAGCCAAGGACATGTGGGATAACCTGAGGAAATCTTATCTACATGAGGACAACACTGGTTGCGTTACTATGTTAGCTTCGAATGGTAGCACATGTGATTTAGATTGGCTTGTGGATTCCAAGACATCATGCCACTTATGTGGTGATCGACAATGTTTTAGTCATTAGTCATTCCTGGCAAACGGTGTTGGTAGCTGATGGGAGACATTATCACCAATCAAGAGGAGGTGATGGATACCTCCACCATAGGCTCATAGGCATCCTTCATGTTCCTAATTTGCCTATCCATTTATTTTCAGGTAGTAGAATCACAAAGGAATGTCTCTTGTACATTTCAAGATATTTTAACTGGGAAAATCATTAGTGGAGGTCATGAAGAGGAAGTATATAAGTTACTTCAATCCCCATTTACTACTCATGCCACTATTCCTTAGTCTTCTATGTCTGCTTTTTAATGGCACTTGCACCTAAGTCAACTTCCCCGTAACAAATTCCATCACATCATCTCTCATATTTCTCTCGAAGAAAAAATCGAATGAGGCGTGTCAGTTGGGAAAGCACCACGAGAGAGTGCATTTCCTTCTAGTCAAACTTGGAGCTCTAAATCCCAGTTTGAACTCATTCACATGGATGTATAGGATCCTAGTCAAGCCCCAATAGCCTAGGACATCGTTTCTATTTAGTGATGGTTGATGACTACTCTTGCTTGACTTCATTATTTCTACTAAAGCAAAAATCTAATGTAGAGATTATCATTAAAAACATTACTTTAAAGATGAAGACAGTGTGGGGTCACCACTAAGATTTTTCATCCTGATGATGTCTTGGAGTTTTGCACTGCTTCACTTCACAATTTCTACTAGTCTCAAAGGATACCACATCAAACTACCTATCTACATTTTACAGCAAAACGGTGTTGTTGAATGCAAACACCGTCACATTTTGGATGTTGCTAAGACATTATTGATCCACAATAGTGTACCTTCTACATACTGGGGAGATGCAGTTCTTATTGCTTGTTCTCTTATTAATCGTATGCCATCTTCAATTATTTTTAAGTAGATTCTGATACAACTTTTATATCCAGGTGGAGAGTTGTTTTCTATTCTACCTCATGTTTTTGGATGTGTGGCTTTGATTCATCTCCTTGGTCTTGGCAGAGTCTTCTTTTAGCCTGTTCTCTTTGGCACTATTTGCAATACAAATTCTTACATCTCATCATCAAGCAATACTTGACGCACGATGGAAATAGGCTATGAAGGAGATGTTGTTTCTCACCTCCCATGGTACTTAGGAACTCACTAACCCACCAGCTAATGCTCCTGTCGAACAGTCTAAGTAGGTTCACATAGTGAAATACAATCTAGATTGATCAATTGCAACATATAAGGCCAACCTTGTTGCCAAAGGTTTCACCCAAACAAATGGAGTGAACTTTTTTGACATAGTTTCACCAGCAACACAACTCCCTATTGTCAAGATCTTAATTTCAATGAGATTGGCCTCTACACCAGCTAGATGTAAAGAACACCTTTTTCTATAGAGATCTAAAAGAAGTGGTTCACATGCAACAACCACTAGGCTTTGAGTCTTGGGGAGAGTATCAAAAGATATGTCACCTTTGCAAGGCAATACGTGACCTAAAGCAAAGTCCTAAACTTCTTCCCATTTTTCTTCTCTACCTCCATCAGTAGAGGCACAGGCAGAGATGGCCTCTTTCGTTCAACCTTCAACCCCTTGCAACGTGTGTTGTCTGTTCACCACAATAACCAACAACTCCTTCACTTTACGTCTTCCCTTCTGTCACGCCCTCTCTTCGCACCTCTAGCTCTTCTTCCATAGCCTCCAACTGGGCCCCACAAAGCCTACCCAGATCTGGTCTCTATGCTCCTCTCTCTCGATAGGGTTTCAAGAACTCAACACAAGAGCGTTGCCGAGATGATGCCACGAATATGGTAGATCCTCTAAAAACTCATGGATAATGATAAAACTCAAAAATAACAAACACAATGATAAACTTAAGAACAAGCCCAAGAAACGGCTTGCTCCGATACCATGTCATAAAATATAAATAAGTGAAAACGAACAAAATATCAAAAGCATAAGGATGTGAAACATTTGGGTTTATGCGAAAACCCCACTTACGAAGAGTGGGGAGAAAACCACAAGAGAAGTGCCCCTACGAGAGTGTTTCTTTGTATTCTTCTCAAAGATAAATTAGAAGGTATAATAACCTATTTATAAGTATGGAACTGAATGATACGCATTTACCACATAAAGAAATCCTAGCCTCTCTTTTATATAAAACAGGACTGAGCAAATTACATAAGTATCCCACAGGAAATAAATAAATAAATATGCCTCTATAACTCAACACTCCCCCTCAAGTTGAGGTGTATGTCTATGAGACCTAACTTCATACTAAGAAAATCATGACACTTTCTTCAACAACTTAGTGAGAATATCTACTTACTGAAGCTCAGAAAATATCTAGGAGGCACTAACCTTTCCATCTAAAATTACATCTCGTATAAAGTGACAGTCAACCTCAATATGTTTGGTCCTCTCTCGCGGAAGACCAAATTCGAGGCAATGTAGGTAGCTAACTTATTATCACAGACACAGTAAAGTAGGTCTGGCATATCAACCTTTATTCCCAAGTCCTATAAAAAACTGACCATCCATATAATCATACAGGTCACCTCGGCCATAGACCTATACTTAGCCTCTGCCCTGGAGCGAGCTACTACATTTTGCTTATTGCTCCTCCATGAAACTAAGTTACCTCCCGAATAGACAACAAACCCTGAAGTAGACCGTCTTCTATAGATCCAACATAGTCAACATCTGAATACGCCAGAAGATCAACAGATCCACTCTGTAGTACAATCCTCTACCTAAGGTGCCCCTGAGGTATCTCAAAATAAGACACTTCTTGTCAATGGCTCTATTGTGGATTCTGCATAAACTAACTGGCTCTACTAACAGCAAAACTGCTATCAGGCTGTGTAATGGTCAAATATAGCAACTGACCAACAATACTATGGTATCTAGTGACATCCTCAAACAAAGGATCTGTATCATCTATGCTATGACCAGGCTGTGGCTCTACTGGTATCCCAGATGGCCTGGCTCCAAGCAACCTAGCCTCCTCAATGATCTGCAAGGTGTACTGTCTCTGAGAAAGGGGCAAGCTAGTTCCATAGCAAACTGCTTCAATCCCAAAGAAATACCGAAGATTACCAAAATCCTTGGTGACAAAGGTAGATAGTAAAAATGCCTTCATTTGTACTATGCCATCTACATCATCACCAGCCAGAATCATGTCAACAATATAAACTGCCAAAATAACAATTCTCCAAGTAACACCATACTCTATCCTCCTGATAAAAATAGAATGGTTAGTAGTAGACTGTTGAAATCCAATCTTCCTGATCTCTAAATTGACTCTCAAACCAGGCTCTTAGATTCTACTTCAAGCCATAAATGGCCTTCTGTAGACGACATACACGCTCCCCCTAAAATCATAGCCTGGTGGTTGACTCATGTACACCTCCTCAGCTAGGTCCCCATCAATGCTGTCAATGCGAAAGGCGATAGCAAGGCGACACTACTCGAAATCGCCTGAGGTGAGAAGCGACAAAAAGGCGATAGCCTGAGTGAATTGAGGCGATCATCTTTTATTGGCATATATATGTCTTATTAACTCAATTTAATAGCACTAAGTTTATAAAAACATGTCTAATACCAATGTTGGAGACTTTAAATAGAAAAAAATGATGACAATTGTATTGTCAAAAACTGTTTCACATAATTTCAAATGATAAAGAAAGAAAAGTTTCTACACAATTAAGGTAGAAAAACATAAAAACTAAATTTGCCATTAAAGTGAACAATTGCCAGTTCTAAAATAATAAAACACATTAGTCATCAGAATCATCTTCAAGATTCAAGTCGTCATCGTCATCGTCATCGTCACCAGCAACTTCTTCAATCTCCTCTTCCTCTTCCTCATCACTGTCCACATACTCTTCCTCTTCTTCAATAACTATTGGAGCTTTCCCTTTTCCCTTAGCTTTCTTAGGACCATTTTTCTTTGTAGTAGTACAAGCCCGAGTACGTCGAATAACCTCTTGGTCATTAATTCCTGATGCAAGCTCAACCATGCCCCAAGTAAGATCATCACCAAACACAAGATTATCACCTACATTTTCCTCATCTTCCTCCATCATCCCTACTAACCATTCATTTGAATCATCAATTTCCTGGAGGGAAATGGGATCAAGATAATCCCTATCTTCATATCGATCCCTCAAAGCTTCGTTGTACTTAACAAGCACAAGATCGTTCAACTTTTGTTGTGCCAACAGATTCCTTTTCTTTGAGTGAACCTATATAGATTTTCAAAATAAAAGGATTAATATAAAATTAATTGATAAAATTAATGCTATGCATATTATGAATTGATTTGTAACTTACATTTTCAAATACACTCCAATTCCTTTCGCATCCTGAGCCACTACAAGTAAGACCTAGCACCTTCAGTGCCAATTTTGCCAAGTTAGGTGCAGACCCACCAAAGAGATTCCACCACTCCACTGTAAAAAGATAATAAGTTATATAATATTAATAAGCAATTGGAAGTGGAAAGTTACTATAAAAAATTTATACCACTTGACTACCTGGGGCAATAGTCTTCCTTTGTCTAATAGCCATAGGTGTTCCAAAGAGTCCTTGTGCATCTCTATAAATGAAAATTTCTCATGTTATTTTATCTTGCACACTCTCATCAGGCTCCAATTTTGCCAAGACATTGTAAAATCCATTCATAACCTCTGAATCAAAACCAAGATTTTGATTTTCATAAGAGAAATCAGGATTGAGGAAAAACCCTGCTGCATGTAGAGGCCTATGAAGCTGACAATCCCATCTCTTATCAATGATATCGCAAATAGGTCCAAACTTTTCAGCATTATTGTTGAAAGCCTTCATGACAGCTTCCTTAGCTTTATCCATTGCTTCATATATGTATCCCATTGCGGGTCTCTTCTCTGAGTCAACAAGACGAAGCACTCTCACAAAAGGAGACGTAGCCTTCAGAATGTATACAACCTTATTCCAAAATGAAGGCATCATGATGATTGTTGCCACTTTCTTTCCCTTCTCTTTTGCATTTTTAGAAGTGGTCCACTTATCGGAAGTGAACATCTTCCTTAAATTTGCCTTTTGTCTGTGAATGCTCTGTAAGGTGAGGAAAGATGTAGCAAATCTTGTAACTGCAGGCCTCAACAACTCCCTACTTGTGAATTGCCTCATCAAATTTAAGACTGAAGGATGCATGCATATATAACTACTCAGTTGCATTGCATGCTTAAGTGTCTTTTTTACATCCTCTAACTTTCCAAAATCTTCCAACATTAGAGCAATGCAGTGTGCAGCACAAGGAGTCCAATAAACTTGAGGATGCTTAGTCTCCAATAATTTGCCTATGGAAAAGATAAATGATATTTTTTATATTTTACAATACTTACAATATTAAAGAAAAGATGTATGCTAAAATAAATAAAGTCTAAAGATTTATTACCAGCAAGAACATAATTCGATGCGTTGTCACTGACGACTTGAATCACATATTCCTCCCCGACACGACCGATCATGCCACTTATCAGCTCACAAAGCTTCTCCCCTGTCTTTACGTAGCTTGAGGCATCAATGGACTATAAGAAAACAGTTCCCATAGGAGAATTGACGAGAAAATTTATAAGCGTAATATTTTTCCTATCTGTCCAACCATCTGTCATCAATGTGCATCCATATTTCTTCCAAGCATCATGATGTTTGGTGATGAAATCCTGAATCTCGTTCACATGATATCTCAATAAAGGAACTCTCACTTCATGGTAAGGAGGCTTCAAACCATGGCCAAAACGACCAATTGCCTCAATCATTATCTCAAACCAGATATCTTTAACAGCATTAAATACAATATTGTTACGATACATCCATTTTGCAATGATCCGTACAACTGCATCTCTTCCCTCCTTTTTGAAAACCTCAGAAATTGTAGTTTGCTTTGTTAACAATCTCCTTTTTCGTTCTCAAACCACCTTCTCAGGATCAGCGTTTGTAAACTTATCTATTGGTCCATGAAACTTCTTCATTAAAGGAAGTCCACCACTTCCACTTCCACCAGCCCCCATCATGATTCGAGCCTTCTTTGCATGTGACTGTATAGGATTTTCTACTATTCTTTTAGTTGTGAATCTATCCATAGGTCCTCGTAAGACATTCACTTCTATTTCATCTTCATGATCCTCATCATCATTAAGCAGCTCATCGTAAATAAAATCTTTCATGAACTTTTCTTTTTCTTCCTTTTTAGATTGTCGATATTCTCTTAACTCCTCTCTCACATGTTGTGGAGCTTTTGGACATATTGTTGTGTTCTAATCACCACCAGTAATATGTCCAGTAGCTCTATGAATCCCGCCTTTCACTATCCTACTACAGAAAATACACTTCATATCATTAGTCTTTTTTGGGTCCTCTAATGTGACATACTTCCAACATGGGTGCTTCCTCCTTATTTCAGCCATCTACATAATTCAAAACACATGCTAGTTTTATACATAGTTACAAACTTACAATGCACATGCAAAGTTGCTAGTTAATATAACAATATACACACGGCCAAAATACATGCAAAGTTGCTAATTATATACATAGTTACATACAAATATAATAGAATAGTATATATTATATATATGATTTATACATATAAATAGTTATATACATATATAATATAACAACATACTTATGTTGTATATATACTTATTACTTATATATATTATACACTAATAGTCTAATAGTTATGTTATACATATATATATATAATACTTATGTTATAGTTATAACATATATATAATAATACATACATACTTTACTGTTTATACAACAGTATATACTTATATATACTTATAAGTATAGATATCATACTTATATTAATTATATACTTATTTAGTCATATATATAGTATATCCAACAGTATATAACAATATATATTATATATAATAATAATATATATACAACATATATATATATATGTATACTGTATATAATATATAATATACTATATCTATACAAGTATGTATAATACAACATATATATATGCAGTATATGTAATAGTATAATACAACATATATATAATATTACTTATATAATACAACATATATATGTATATATATTATATATAATGTATAATAGTATATATATATAATATATATGCAATATATGTATAACAGTATATATATATAACAGTATGCATGTATAATAGTATGTATAACAATATATATACATAATACTGTTTCTTATAATTTATATATATGTATAACAGTATGTATATATACAACATATACATATATATAACACATATATATAATACACTGCATATATGACACACACACACATATATCACTAACACACTGAATATAACACACACACACACACACACACACAGAGTCTGTTTACAGTGCGTGCAGGAATAAGGTCAGACATTATCGGACTCAGACAGCTGCAACAGTGCCACCGTCGAGTCGGTGCGCAACAGTGCCGCCGTCGTCGAAGGGGCGGAGGTGCACCACCGTCGAGACTCAGAGAAGGATGAGCGAGATACCTAGCCGATCTATGAAGCTCGGGCGGCGATGCCAACCGGTGAAGCTCGAGCGACGATGGAGGTCGACGAAGCTCCAGCGGAGGCGATAATGGAAGGTGAGAAGCTCCAGCGGAGGCGTGAGGCGGCGATGGTGTCGCAGATGACACGCATGTAAATAGCCTCTCATATGGAAGGTGAGAGATCGTCGTTCGTTTTTCAAAAAAAAAAAAACCGTTGCTAGGGTTCAGGCGATGAGGCGGCGAGGCAACGAGGCGCCGCCTGAGTCGAGGAGGCGCGTCACCTGGTCGAAGCAGCTCACCTAGGCCTTCCTCTAGGCGATACGCACCTCAGTCGCCTCGCCTCCTCGCCTCCTCGCCTGAGGCGACCGCCTCAACAACACTGGTCCCCATAGAGGAAGGCATTTTTAATATCTAGCTGGTATAAGAGCCACTTCTGAATCACTGCCACAGAAAGGATAATCCTAATGTACGTAATGCGAGCAACATGAGAAAAAGTTTCAAGGTAATTCACCCCATATATTTGGGTGAACACCTTGGCGACAAGTTTAGCCTTATATCTATCAATTGTCCCATCAAATATGTACTTTATCATATACACCCATCGACAGCCAACAACTGTAGCACCCCTAAGACATGGGACAAGATCCCACGTCTTTCTTGACTGAAATGTCTGCAACTCCTCATCCATAGCAGCTTCCCACCTGGGATCCCGAGAAGCCTAAACAAAATCACTGGGAACAACATCAGTGGTAATAACAGACGCAAATTGTTTATCTTCCTCCTCTAATGGAGATCATTGTGTACTGAGATATGGGATGAAGAGTGCATAGTGTAGATCTCTACATGGACTGCTCAACTTCATCTGAGTCACTTGTTTGTAAAGGTAGGATGTTGTATAGGCTCCTCTCCCTAGAAACTATCTAATTGTAATCTCCTATGATATATCTATCTCGTGTATAGCAACCTCTCTAGAGGATCCTTCTTTCGAGAAGTAGGGAATCTTCTCAAAGAATGTCACATCAGGAATAACATATCTTCTATGGACTAGATCATAGCATATGTAGCCCTTCTGTGTCCTGCAGTAACCAAGGAAGACACTTCGACACCCAGGGAGCAAACTTGTCCTGGTTACCATGATTCTGCACAAAACAAATGCACTCAAATACTCTCAAAGGTACAAAAAATGGCTTATTACACTCTGGATATATAACCTGATACGGGATCTGACCATGAAGCACAAACAAGGGCAATCGATTAATCAAATAAGTTGTTGTGAGTATGGCTTCACCCAAGAATTGCCTAGGAACCTTCATATGAGACATTAAGGTCCTAGCAACATCAAGAAAGTATCTCAACTTACACTCTGCAATCCCATTCCATTGGGAAGTACGAGCAAATGAAGTCTAGTGAATGATTCCCCTGGAGCGGAATATCTCCTGTAAATCTGTGCATAAACTCAAGTGCATAATCACTACGAAAGACTCGAACTATGGTAGCGTATTGAGTCTGCACCTCATAAAGAAATTGTTGCACAATGGAAGAGTTGACAGATCTAAATAATGCAGAAGCAAAAATATCAAATCATAAAACAATAAAACACTTGGGTTTACATGGAAACCCCACTCATAGAGCAGGGAGAAAACCACGGGAGAAACGCCCCTATGAGCGTGTTTCTCTGTTATTTCTTCTCAAAGAATAAGTGAGAGGACACAAGCCTATTTCTAGGCCACCACACACACAACAAAGTCCCACTACACATGTTTCTCTGAACACTCCCCCTCAAGCTGAAGCATGGAATGCTCAACTTGTAACACAAAAAAACCTACTCTACATAGAAGATCAAACAACACTCTAAACTAGTTCTTGCTTGTAGGCAAAAGCACGAGTTGCAGCTGCTGAAGGACTTACTGTAGCTGGCTCTGACAATGGCCTCTCCTCTGGAGACCTCAATAGGTGCTGGTAACTCCCCATTCAGTATCTCTGACATGTGTCTTCATATGAAAACCTCGAAAGTGGATCTCCCTCTCTGGAACCCATGAACCTGGATCTCTCACATAGAATCCAGAAATGGGCACTTCCTCTGAGAACCTCGAAATAGGATCTCCCTCTTTGGAGACCTCGAAATTGTAGACCTCCCAGAATTATGGTTTCACATGTTGAGCTTATGAACAAAAGAAACTCCTGAATGGGGGATGACCAAAACAGGCTTCGCACTCCCCTTCTCTTCCATACTCATATGGGAGAAGAAGCAAACAAGAAGACAAATTAAAACTAAAAGCCTCCCCACCTCTTCTCTTCAATACAAACATATTTTTTTGAATTTTTTCTCCTTTTTTTTAAATTTTTCCTCATCATCATTTTGTTTCTCTTCCTCCTTTTTTTTCCTTTCATTCTCTATTTTTTTTCACCTTTTTTTTTCATCTTTCTCTTCCTCCGTTTATTTCTTCTTTTTTTCTTCATAACTATTAAATACGATGTCATTAGACCCAAGAAATAAAAGAAAACCCAACATATATAAGGGTTCAACAGCACCCCAAACCAGTCCGTGTGACCTCTTCCGCTCCATCGTCGTCAATGTCACGATTGCCCACACCACAAATCTCATGAGCGAGATCTTCGTGTAGATCGTCGTCGCAATTTCCGCCGTCATTAACACCATGCTCCATGAGATCTCTGTCGAGATCTCCGCTGAGCCCTAGCAACTCCACGCTTGGACTGATGCGGCAATTTCACCACCTTCCCCGACACCGACCTCTTCAGCTCCTTTCGTGGGGTCCTCCTCCACCTCTGGCACCTCTAGGAGCACATCGTCATCGAGGAGCCCATCCTCATCATCGCCCCCATGCAGCAACCGTAGGACCCGCACCGCCTTGAAGATCCTACCTGTCACGTCCTCGCCACCGACTCTGCCTACAAGACTTGTGAGGCAAATGACAATGGTGGGCAACGCGATGCTCTCCTTCCATCGAGATCCGCTCCCCAAGGGAGATGGAGAAGGTAAAGGCGAATCTGACGACCGCTTCTCCTTTATAGCCATTGAGAAGGGAGGGCCAGAGCTTCGGGAGTTCTTGACGTTCAAATTCTCTGCTTCTCTATGAGCACCCTCGCCTCGGGGTCACTCACACTGACGAGGGCCTCAGGCCTCTACCTCGACCTCAGGGGTATCATCCTCCACGGTGCTCCTACTCACCATGCTCGTGCACGGGTCCACCTTCACCACCACCAACCTCCTCTACGCCAGATTGATGCCTTGCTCTAATCTTGCACAATCGCGACCTTCTTTGGCTTCGCCCTTCTCACAGTGCCTCGTGATGAGCTCTTTGCCTTCAAACACCCTGCTTACTGGCCCTTCGACCACCTATGTTGGTGCACCACTTCAGTCTTCTACTCTTCTCCACCGTGGAGAGGTGGAAGTCAAGGCATCAGCCCAACAACTCAAGAAATAACAAATAATGATATGAAAAAATCTCATGATAAAACGTAAGATTAACCCACTCTAATACCAAGTTAACAGATCTAAAAAATGCAGAAGCAAAAATATCAAAAAATAAAACAATAAGACTTAGGTTTACGTGGAAACCTCACTCACGAAGAGCACGAAGAAAAGCACAGAAGAAGCGCCCCTATGGGCATGCTTCTCTATTATTTCTTCTCAAATTATAAGTGAAGGGGTACAAGCTATTTATAGGCCACCACACACACAACAAAGTCCCACTACACTATGTGGGACTAGACCATTACGCATGTTTCTCTCAACAGGAAAAATCTCATTGCAGGCCTTCATCAGAAAGACGCATGTAAGACGACTATGATCATACACGAATACAGCAAAGTATCTATGTTATGCCCGCCTGGAGTGGCAACTCTAGATGGCCCCTAAGGGTCACAGTGTACCAGGAAAAAAGGGATAGTGCTGATCCCATCAACTCCCCTGAAATAGCTTCCTCTGTGGTGCTTACCCATCTAACAATCCTCACACTCTATAGTCAACGAGTTCAACAACCCTAGGTACATCTATCTCATCTTCCCAACAGAAGAGTGCCCAAGTCTCCTGTACCACAACATTGGATCACGACTGATGGAGACTACTTCAGCAAACAGACTAGGCATGTCAAAATAATACAACCCATCCCTTTCAATTCCTTTGCCTATAATCTCTCCTATTATACGGTCTTGGAAATGACAATGCTCATTAAATACCACTAGACATCCATGATCCCTGCAAATACGACTCACAGATAGGAGATTCATAGGAAACTCAAGAGCGTAGTATACCTGTTCAATCTTCATCTTTGGGGTCGCATCTACACGCCCAACCGCAGTGATTGGAGAGGTAGCCCCATTAGCCACTCACACATCTCCTCTCCTGTAGAACTACGAGGTCAATCAATCGTTCTCCGTCTCCTGTGAGATGAATAGAGGCGCCGGAGTCGATCACCCATGCACTCATGGTTCTCTTTTTCTTCTCTATAACTTCTTGGGCTACACATGCAAGCCCTATAAACATAGAGGTTGACCTTTTTGGATCAAACCTCTCTACCATAGGCGAGAGAAGACTCATCCCTATCTTAATCAAGCGTGAGAGAAGACTCATTATGCAAAAGAACCCGACTACAGGAGATAGATGACGACCGGCTGCAATGGCTGCTGCCAATCCCCAAGCAACGCTGCAGGGCCTGCTAAGTGGGTTGGCAACAGTGCTAGTCACCCTAGGTAAAACAACGGCGGCGCAACCACCGTTGCCAATCTATCCAGCAGTGGCTATAGAGCCTCTGTTGCCTACTACAGCGTCCCTATCGTTATTGATGGAAGGGGCGACGTAGAGACCATCGAATCACCGACTTGAAGGTGATTAAATCGTCTCTTGGGTGAATTTTTGGTGAGATATCAAAACACCGACCTAGAACCACTACTCTAATACCATGTGAAACTGAATCATATGCATTAACCTCACAAAGAAACCCTAACACCTCTTTTTTATAAAAGATGATTGAGTAAATTACATAAGTATCCCACGGAAAATAAATGAATAATAAGTATGCCCCAATAACTCAACTATAAGCACCACTCACACATACAAACCTACAATATATGATGTGGAACTAAATATGACTCACTATAACTCTTCACCTCAACACTTACCAAAAAAATATGTTTATGTAGATGGTTTAACATTGGCTTCCATCACCAATTCACTACCCGATGCAAATTTTGCCATGTCAACAAAGAGCCAGCACATAATAGAATAAGACAAGTAATAGTCCACGGTATTTTACCGCAGCCATTTTTTAAAAAGTTACCTACAATCGAGGACCTTTGGGAAAGAATATCTTGGGCTAAAAATCATGAGATTATATGATGGCTAAATATACTACATGAAAGGAAGTAAAATAAATAGTTAATATCTACTACCTATATAATAATTTAGCTTAAAAGTGACAGCATATTGGTTTTTGTATATTATCTAGGGCACGTTGCATGTGCTTTTATTCCCCAGACTTCATAGCCCGTAACATTATAAATGGTTTGCCAGGTCAGTGCAATCAAAAGAAAGAAAAGGCCAAAAAAGGACTGACAATCAAATGAGATGCCTTTTCTCTTTCATAGGGACGTGATGCAATCTCCTTCATACCACAGTTTAAGTAGGAAACTGATGCCAAAGATAAGATGACAAACAACAAATCAAAGGGATCAAGATTTACTTACAGTTGATGACTTTTGGGTGATGACACCACGTCTGTAAATAAGATCAAGCGGCCTTTGTATCAATCTGGAATGCTGACAAACAGAAAGGAGGGGAGTGAGCATGAGAAGACAAGAAGAACGAGAAACATTGATCCCTTCGAAACTGAACGAGGTCTACCAACATTTACCAATTAAAATGCATGAAAATAAGGCTAACATATTTCTCATCTACAGACAAACATGCATACATGATAATATCAAGCCAGTTAAGGTATGGATTGTAATGGAACTAACATAGAAAACTAAATAGGGAAAAGACAACTTTTCAGAGAGAACAGGGTCCAGGGGAGGAAAACACAGATAATTGCTTCTAAAATTCACGTCATCAGGTGCAAATGTTCCAGGACAAGCTCGTCAGGACTGGGCTTTGAAATTTAACAGAGATTAGATCAAAGTAACCAAACAAGAATTCCTAATAATACCAAGAAAATTCACAGATGATAGCATATTTAAAGAATAACTAAGATGGTCACCCTAAATAGACAGCAATGCTGAGAACATTAGTAGGCATGTCAATAGGTTTATGTTGCAGGATCAATTAAACACATGATAACAACAGAGATTCACGTAGTTTTGTCCCCTATTAACTGAAGGATCCAAAGAACTTTGTTAGAGTTTGTTTTCTTTCCTCTCATTTAATTTATTAAATGGGGGTGCATTGTACAGGAACCTTTAACCAGAAACCCCAGAAATCTGCTTAGAAAAAATTTCCGATTCCAACTCATATTTTAACTCCTAATCTCTTTACATGACACGAAATACAGATAAGCAATCACAAATTCCCCCTAAGAAGCGCATATACGTTGCCTGCACGCAGCTGTGATACATGTCTGTAACGTGACTAGGATATCCTTACATCATGGCAACTGCAACCTGTCCATCTCTCCCGATAAACAGAAAATAACCATCAGAATCAATTTTATAACAAGTAAGATGGAAATCAATTCCCACATGCTTTTTATTTGACTAATAATCTCTAGGGGCACACAGTGGGAGGACATGCATCCATGTGTGCATTCCCCAATGGCAATATTCCATTAAGTGAAACTCTGGCAGCCATGGGGTTGAACCATGAGTAACTTCATGCAACAGGTAGTAACACCGTAACATCCAGAATAATCCATGCATGTTGACAAAGCCATTTCTCGCGAACTCTCTCATGAAGCTTGGACAAGGATGCACAAATGATCAGGCATGAATAACATTCTCCACGTTAAGGTCCAAGCCCAGGCAAACCCACAAAAATGCCAGACAGAATGGCAACAACACAAAACCAAACCTCAAGGATTAGACTGCCTTGATCCTTATCCTTATAGGTTAAGCAAAAGTACTCAAGGCCAGCCAAGAAGATCTAGCTCAGGGAAGAATCCAATTGATCCAATATTCTTGAACCACATGCCAAACCATCACCAACTAAAGGAAGGTCATTAATCACATATTCTTGTCATCATTCCAGATAACTAAATTACCCTCATGCACATGTCCTTTGGCCAGCTCTGCAGTCAGACACATCATCCTTGTGCATACATCCTCCAACCATTATTCTATCAGCCCACTAAAGGAGGGTCAATAACTGCATATTCCATTCATCTTTCCAGTGAACCACATCACCCGCATGTTCATGCCCTTTGGTTATCACTGCATCCAGCCACATTATCCTTGTGACCACATCCTCCAATAATCATCCCATCAGCCATGTAGCCCACACACCACATGGTGCATTCTCCTGAGCAGTTAATATGCCAGTAATCCCAGAACATGGAAGTGAAGGAGAGCCATGATGAAGGTAGCACGGATGGCAGTAAAGATGGAGCTTTTATTATGTAATTACGATGTAAGAGCAGTATGAAAGGGGTTGTCTCCACGTGACCATGACCACAAAGTCTAGTTTCCATTCTAGGCCTTTCATCCTAGTGATGCTTGTTCAGGACAGAGTTCACCTGTTCAGGAATAATAGCAAGTCCATGGAAATCGCATGCCCAACCTGACATGCATTATTCATAAGTTCCTGGCTTTAGGCTCCCATTGTGTTATGTTATAGGTAGAAGTTACTACTTTGCTCAACAACATTAGATACTTGGTTTTGTAAAACTAACCCTTTTGAGAGAATTGTGTATAAGTGACCATTTAGTACCAAATCGTCTGCTTAGAAATGTAGACTGTTTGGTTGCCTATAAATCGACATGTACTTATCACATGTTCCATTGAGAAGAATAAATAGAAACAAACACCCATAGGGCACTTCTCATGTGATTTTCTCCCAACTCTTCATGAGTGAGGCTTACATGTAAACCCAAGTGTTCTCATTGTTTATGCTTTACTATTATTATGATTCTGCTTATTTAAATTATTCAATTTGGTATCAGAGTGAGTTGATTCTTGGGATATTTTTCATTCACAAGATATCTTCTCTATCATTATGTTCTTAGAGCGTTCTCTTGATCATCAAGAAGCAGCACAGCAAGTTAGCAACAGGTGCTACCACAAGAGGCGCATGAAGCGAGTTCAGACTTCATCATCTCTGAAGAGGTGTGATGGCGTGTGTTCAAAGCCTAAGAAGGAGACCAGATCAATTAGAGAGTTGGCTGGCAACACTAGGTGATGATAGCACTAACCATCGATGGAGGCGCGCGCACGAGTAGGTGCATGAGGAAGATGAGAAGAATTGCATGGGCGGCTCTCAAGAAGACTAGGTGGAGCTGCAATGTCATGGGGAGCCCAGGCGATATTAAGACAGTGATGGCGACACATGCAAGGCCAAAACGAGCAACGATCGAAGAAGACGAGAGAAGCGAATAGGCGTTGATCAAGTGCTAGTGGTGCCAACCGCTCCGGTGACCTACCAAGATGCACACCAAGTCTAGCAATGACGCAAGAGGGGACTACAGCACCCGTAGATGTTGTGTGAATCCTATTATAGTCATCCCCCATTTGAGAATCCTTTGTTGGTGGTCACCACAAGAGAAACCACAAAGGTCACCAAGAGAGAGATCCAACTATTGAGGTCCTCAAAGAAAGGACCCATGTCAAGTTTCTATGTAGGAGATCCAGTTTCGAGATCTTTAGAGGAAGGCCTATTTTCAGGGGCACTGAATGGGGAGCCACCAGTACCAATCGAGGTCTCTAAAGGAGTGGCCCATGTTTGAGTTGACTACAGCAGTTCATCGTCAAGCTTCAGCCTCACTAATGTGCCGTCATAAATATACATGCCTACAAGCATGAACATGAGTGCAAGTGTCTTCTACAAAGGAGAGGCAACTCCACCAATTGAGAAAGCCTTTTGTTATGTTGTGTAGGGGGTTTCTTTGTGTTATAAGTTGAACATTCCATTCTCCAGTTTGAGGGGGAGTATTGAGAAATTTGTGTAAATGGCCATTTAGTACCACACCGTCTGTTATAGGAATGTAGAGTGTGTTGTGGCCTATAAATAGGCATGTATTCCTCACTTATTTCGTTGAGAAGAATAAGCAGAAACACGCCCATAAGGCGCTTCTCCCGTAATTTTCTCCCCGTTTTTCATGAATAGGGTTTCCACGTAAACCCAAGTGTTTTCATTGTTTATACTTTAATATTTCTATACTTTTACTTATTTATATTATTCAATTGATCCTCTTGCTTACTTCAATGCTTTTGACCTAGATTTCTATCCTTTGGAGAGCTAGAATAATCTGCATGCATACATCCATATAAATCTTGATGATCCTGCTTTTTAACAAAGCCCCTTGCCAGGAGATTGTTTTAGATACTTGAAAGTAAGATATATTGCATACCAATGATTGTATCAAGACTTCCTTATGAACTAGGCTTACATGAGTAATCACAAACTTAAAGTTTGGTCGAGTAACAGCCAGACATACTGACTCACCAGCAATGCTCCTAAACTATCTTGGATCAAATTCAAGATCATTGGATCCACTAATGTTCACCTCAAGATCCATTGAAATAGAGGACGGCCTAGCACCAAGAAGACTAGACTCCTCAGTGATTTATGGCACATACCTATGTTAACATGACTAGAACATTCGTGTTTCAGGCTTCTATCCCACAAAAATAGCCTTACTTGCTCAGGTCTTCAGTAACAAAAAACTATTGGAGGAATGATTTGGTCCCCTTGATTCTTGCACAATCTTCTCTAGTTAGACTTGTGCCATTATTATGGCCTAGAAGAAAAACTGCATTGGTATCTGTTAAGATGCACGCAGTCCGCAGCGTAAGGGGACTTTTCCACATGGGAAGGAGCCCCAATAATGGCAGCAACAGAGGGCAGCGAGAGGGGCAGCAACTTGCTGTAGTCACTCCCTGTTTCCTTGTGGAACAGGGGAGCAAGAGGAAGCGGAATTGCAGCCGATGGGGCTGCTGCTGCTGTTCCTATTGTTGAGACTGCAGTGGCCAAACAGAGAGAGAAGAGACGAAGAGAAGAACTGCCAATGGAAGAGAGAGAGAGGAGGAATCTTGAAATAATTGAAAAAATTATTATTGGACTCAAGAACCAAATACAATTGGAAGACTCTCTTGATATAAAGAGTACATATCCCAACAAAATAAGAAACAAATCTTATCTCTAAAATAAGAAAGATCAAATCCCAAACAAAATCCTAACAACAACTTTCCTAAAATCCACATAAAATAACAAAACTTAATATCTAAGCAAACCAAACCTGGACCTTGGGTCCTACACACCGCTGGCCCTAAGGGCCTTATTGCTGCTGCCATGTGGCACTGCCACGTGACCTGATGGCTGCCACACGGCAGTCCCACGTGACACTTTATTCATAATAGTATCTTTGCATTTAACATAAAAGAAATGATCTTAAGTGGATTGACAAAAGCCAACCTTCGTAGCTTCGGAAAAAAGTCATTCAACCTTGCTGCAACTCTTTGTTTTCCCTCAAATCACATAACCAGCCAAATATATTGCTCTGGTACTACGAAGACCAAGAAAACAAAATTTTCAAGATTCGTTAATGAAGGATTGGGACCCCAAAAACTCACTTAGGTTCAACCTTGCTCTGTTTTTTGTGAATGGTAACCTTGCTATGTTATTTATATTAGGTTACGCTATATCAACATGGAATCAACACCAAATAAAAGTTTGACATCGAGGTGAGAGAGTGAAGTGCCACCTAATGTTGATCTTCCATGAAACCAACTTGGCATACACTCCTTTCAACAACAAGCCCAAATGTCCACCATGTTGACCAATATGTTGATCAAAAACAAAATTGAATTTCTACTTTTAGTTGAAAATATTACCCAAAATTATGAGCAGAAATGGAAAGACAATCAAATTCTCGCCACATGTGTCCTATGTTTTATCAGCAACCACCACCGAGCCTTATCCCACACTAAATGGGTCAGCTATATGGATTCTTTGCCTCTGCTCAGATCTATTTTGAGTCATTTCTAGGCCTATGTTTTAGTAAATAAAAATTTAAATTTTTCACTTTTAGTTGAAAATAGTGACCCAAAAGGTATGTGTCAGTGGAGACGCACCCACAAGTTTCAGACTAAATTGCACATCTACTATGTTTGCTTTCCCTCTTTTCAATAAGTTGTTCATGCCAACAGTTTCAATTTCAGATTGATCAACAAAGCTGTGAGCATCATAATTGTTTATCATTCTCTGCACGTATAGCATGGGATTAAAAGATGCTTGCCAGTGGCTGGCAGGACTGCAGTCGATGAGATGTGTCAAAAGGTCCCCTCTACATCATATTCACTTCCCCAAACCCGTTGGAATTTCATTCCAAGGTGTTCAATTTTAGTGTTAACAAAAATAAGTAAGATAATTGTTTTATTGTGGACTAACATGATTTGATAGGAAACATGAAGTCAAATTAAAATGCATCATGAATATTGGAAGGATGTCAAGAAGATCAAGGTAATTTTGTTTATTTGCTCATGTATTTTCAATTTCTTTTTTCAAAAATGAAAGAGTCGTTATCCAGATGATAACCACCCATCTCCTTCGTTAATAATAATCAATGAATACAGGCATATTACATAAATTTTTCCCAAAAGGGAAATAAAGAAGAGATGCAAATGACAATTTTTTCCAAGTATGGGTGTTCTCCCTTGCAAATGACCTCATTTCTTCCAAGCGAAATACCCTAGAGGACACCCATAATCCTTGCCCTCTCCTTCATGCAAAAAACATTGGAGCTCCAGAAATCATGTTCATTGGAGTGGTCAATCCACCCAAACTGAAAATCGCACCAAACTTAAGCTACACTAAAAAAAATAAATGATTAATGTCCTGACCGAATTGGCAAAGAAGAAGACATGATTGCGTCAGGTATCCATCTTGATCTCCAAGTCCACATCGGTAGCCTTCCCTTCCTCATAAGCTAGGCAAAAATCTTAATTTTAAGACAGCATGCTACTAACCATAATAATCTACGATCTCTAAGGAGGTCAATGTAATGCATCCACATCACTCCCCGCATTCTAACATAGGTTTTCCAAACAAAAAATTTTTCTTTATCCCACAAGAAAGCATCATTACACCGCCAAGGTGATGAGCCTCTAGAATGTCCATCAACTCCACAAGCTCTAGTGACCTCCGGTCAGAGATGTTCTCAACAAAGGTAAGGACCCAACCATTATCCGAGCAATCGATGACCCATGTTTCCTTGTTATCAGCCAATACATAAAGCCTTAGAAAGAGAGACTTCTTGACCCATCCAATCATCAATCCAAAACTGAAAGCAATCCCCCACACCAAGATAGGGTAAGAAATGTTTTTGTAGTTTAGGGAAGACACCTGCAATTTCCTTAAGGAAGATGCCCCACTTTGTGGTGAGACCCCGTGCTCCCAATTCAAAAACTACCCATAACAATCAAAGAAAACCGTATCAAATAAATCAGCTTGAGGTCCCATTATCTTGGCCACCCACCTCACAAGAAGGTTGTCATTCATTGTCCAAAGATCCCTCACACCTAAAACCCCTTCCTTGACTGGCCTACAAACCTCCTTCCAAGCTACCAACCTAACTCCACATTGGACCCATAGTTTTCCAACAAAAAAATCTCTCATGGGACCGATTAGATGCCTTTCCACCTTCTACGACAGATGAAACACCAAAAGAAAATACAATAGAATGGACATCAGAAGTCACTTTAACACTAGATGTCCACCCCTTGAAAGCATTCGAGATGCCCATCCCGATAGCCTCTTTTCCATTCTCTGAATCAACAGCATCCACTCTTGCAACAAAATCGTTTTGACTGATAGCGAAAGACCGACGTAATTCAAAGTTAGCAAACCCTCTAATGTCATGAGAGATAGTCAACACATTTGAGCCTCATCAGTGGTCATCTAGAAAGGCACAAAAGTTGACTTGTAAAAATTAATTTTCAGGCCAAAAGCGTCCCCAAATAGCTTAGGGAGGTATCTCAACCTTCTTGCTTTATGAATAGAACTTTCAATAAGAAAGATAGTACCATCTACATATTAGAAAATCAATACAAAAGAAACATCAAAAGAGAAACCATGGAAAAAATTTGCTAAACAAGCTTAAAAAGTGGCCCTCCCCAAAGCATCCGTTGCCAATACAACAAGCACTGGTGCCAACGAACACCCCTTTTGAACCCCCCTTCGTGTCTGCACCTATCCACCATCCACCAAACAAATTTCCATTGACCAGCACAGAAAATAATGTCATCGTTACACATACCTTCATCCAATCTATCCAAGCACGAGGAAAGCCCCGTTATGCCAATAAGGCCCAAGGAAAAGACCACCGAACTGAATCATAGGCATTGCTCGTTTTCTTCCTTCTCTAAAAAGAAAGAATCTCCAAGGCAATCACAAAACCATCAAGGATATTTCACCCTAGAATGAGAGAAATTTGACTAGGAGAAACAATGTCCCGAAGTAACCCCTACAATCTATTCATTAGGACCTTCACCACAATAAGGTGAATAGCATTCGATATCGCAATAGGCCTAAAATCCTCAGCAGCCACTACCCCCTCCTTAACAAGGAGGAACATAAAGAATCTATTAAGTCTGTTGAAGCCCACATTCCTTATAGCAAAAACAATCATTACAACCAAACATCCTCTTTACAAGTGACCAAAATTCCTCATACAAAAAAAATCGGGAAACCATTCAATCTAGGGGAGCCCTCAACATTTAATTCCCATACTGCCCTTCTGGCCTCATCCTCCAAAAAATAAGCAATAAAAGTGGAAGATTGTTCATTTGTAATGGATTGAGCATCAGTACATGTCCACCTCCACCTCCTCATACATCTTCAAGACGAGAATTCCCTGAGATAATGGATAAGGCATGGCTAATGTTATCCCTACCATCAAATTCATTGTTATCAACCACCACCATAGCTATGTGGTTCCACCTTCACCTAGCAGAAGCAACCAAACGAAAGAAACACGTGTTTGAATCCCCTTCTTTAAGCCACTTTTGTCTCGATCCTTGTCTCCACTCAGCCTCCTGCTTTCTATCTTCTTCGTGGACAGTGGATAGAAGTTTAGCCCTAGTCACCTTTTCATCCTCCATGATACTTCTGTTGTCCTAAACACGATCCAATCTCTGAATTTCGACCAAAGCCTCAATCTTTTCATGTTACACTGCTCCCATATTTGCTTCTAGTAGCTCTTCAAAAAGGTACGTAGCTCAAAAAGCTTAGACTCCAGCCTTGCCACAATAGATCCCGCCAAGTTGAAAACTTGAAAGACCGCCATTTCTCTTCCATTACTTCTCTGAACCCTTCATCAAGGAGGCATGACTTCTCAAATTTGAAATAAGACCTGAATCATTTTTCCCCATTGAAACGCCACATCAAGGGAGTATGATCAGAAAAAGGTCTTTCCAAAGAATTAATGTCAACCAATGGGAAACTTTCAGTAAACTCCACGTTACATAGAAATCTCTCAATTCTGAACTTCAATCCCCCTCAACTCCTACATGTGAATTTACAGGAGTTAAGAGGTAAATCCAACAATCCATGAAGAGAAATAAAATCAACAAAAGCCTCTAAGCCTGGATCCCTCTTCCTATCCCTTGACCTGCCATTAAACAAGAAACCAACATTGAAACCCCCTACAATAGGCCACGAAAAACCATGAAACTGAAAAGCAACTTCTATCAAGTCCTATAACTAGCCTCAACCAACATCATTCGATGGATGATACATCGTAGAAATAATCATTTGTATGTTATCGTTACACCATGACATCCTCACGATCAGAAAGTGTCGATATGCAGGTGTGTCGGCAATATGATGACAATATCAATTGTATCAACATGCCGACCATATCAATGTTGCTGCTACACCTATGCATTGTTGTTGCCGTTTTGGGTTTAGGGCTTGTTGAGAGAAGGATTATAGTGGGCTACATTTAGTCCTACATAATGGAATGAAAAAGGGTGGTGTGTGTAGGAGCCTATATAAAGGCATTCTACCCCATCATTTGTTCTTTGAGAAGAATACAGAGAAATACGCTCATAGGGCACATCTCCCCTTATTCTCACCACTCTTTATAAGAGGGGTTTCCACATAAGCCCAAACGTTCTTATTGATTTGCCTGATATTTATGTTTATTATTATGCCACTTATTTTCATTAATCAACATGGTATCAAAGCTGGTTGTTCTTGGATTTTATGATTATGTTCCGCATATTATCTTTTATCCTTTTAAGTTTTTTATGGCTAATGATTTCCATCAATGTGGGATCACAAGATTATGAGATCACGAGACCTCTACAACCTCCATGCAACACAGCAACAGTAAAGGACGAAGAAGGCACAAAATGAACAAAGAGGCAATGTTGCTGGTGGCCAAATTAGGTAGATGGTGACGTTGCCACTAGTGAAGTCTTAGTCAAGTATTACGATGCCGCTGGAGCAAGATGAAGCCCCAACAGCAAATCTGGTGCCATTGGCTTGTGATTAGTAACCGATAGCAAGCCTAACGATCTAGTTGTTGGGTAGAGCTGGTGGCACTGGTGTGGCCTGTAGCACGATGGCGATGAAGAGAACCAGGCACAGCTGGCAGCACCACTGGAGGAGAAGGGGAATCAACGGTGAAGATCATGTCAAAAAACCAGGCAAAGAAGGGTCACAAGATCTTGAAGAAGATTCCCCTTGATTGCTCGTCGGGGAGAAATCTCTAGCGAAGATCGCGGCACCAATCTCACCTGAGATCACGACAAGCAGTGAAGTCTGAGATAACAGCACACGAGATCACAAGATGGCTACAACAGGATGAAGGTACACCTCCACGTGCGGTCTTTGCAGCAGTGAAGAAGCTGTGAATGAGGAACATCGAGGCATCAGCTGCAACACCAACAGGAAGGCACCATAAATTTGGATTCCCTTGAACCCTAAAAGTAAGATATTTTTAGGGTTGTTTACATATTGCCCCTTATGTCTCCTTTTATCTCTTTTTGAACTCTTTTTGAGTCACTTCTTAACATTACAAAAAAATGAGGGGCAGGAATTAAAAGAAAGGAATGAAAAATATCAAAAAAAAAGGAAAATAAATAGCAAGAAAAAAAAGAAAAAAAAGGAGCAGAAAAAAAAGAAGGAAAAAATGATGAGTTACCAAATGAAAAAAAAGAAAGAAAAAATAATGATGAAATTAAAGTAAGGTTTTAAATATCGATATCGTATCGACAAGTCAAAAAAGGGATATATCAGGGATATATCGGGGATATATCGTTTATATTGATGAATTTCGGAGAAATCGATCAAAAAGGCATAAAATATTAAAAAATATTTAAAATTAACATTTGTGTGTGTGTGTAAACCAGACCCAGTGTTTTCCCCTTCCCGCCTTTAAA
Organism: Thalassia testudinum; assembly: GCA_037157565.1. NCBI lineage: Eukaryota > Viridiplantae > Streptophyta > Magnoliopsida > Alismatales > Hydrocharitaceae > Thalassia > Thalassia testudinum. Next base: position 1,816,788 of record JAZHRO010000033.1, on the reverse strand, counting down.
CCCAGTGTTTCCCCGCCCAGCAACCCCTTTTCCAGACCGAAGCCCTTTTGAACCCAGCCTTTCCCACCCAACTAGCACCACCATCTCGACAATATATCACTGATATTTCGGCCATATCATCCAATATATCCACGATATATCGCCGATATCCTAGAAAAACGATACTGCAGGTGATATCAATACGCCCAAACCTAGCGAAACCAGTATATCGTCGATACATCCAACCTTGAATTAAAGAGAATAGGAGAAGCACTTCTCTATTTTTTTTTTCTTTTCTTCTCCATATTGTTTTCTTCTCCCATACGAGTATAAGAGAAAGGGAGAGTATAAGAGCCAATCTTTGTGTGCTTGATACAAGATTCTCCTCTTTGAGGTCCCCACATGAGAGAAACTCTTTCTTTGTTGTTGGTTCCTAGATGAGAAGACCATTATCTCTATCTCGAAAGGAAAGACCTCTTTCTCTAAGTTTTCGTGTGAGAGGCCCAGTTTCTTAGTCTCCATGGAGAGGTCTTCTTTAAAGTCTTCACCAGCTTCAGTGATTCTTCTCCAAACTCCAACGTACACTCGCCTGCAGGCAAGAACGACAATGAAAGGAAGTCAGAGACAAGATGTGTGGAAGCAGTGGCCCGACAACATTTTTGTTGTGTGTTGTATTTTGCTATGTAGAGTAAGGATTTCTTTAGTACAAGCTGAGCATTCAATGCTCCAGCTTGAGCGAAAGAGTTGAGAGAAGGGTTGTAGTGGGCTACATTTAGTCCCACATAATGAAATGAAAAGGTGTGGTGTGTGTGAGAGCCTATATAAAGGCATTGTAGCCCCTCACTTGTTCTTTAAGAAGAATACATAGAAATACACCCATAGAGACACTTCTCCCATAGTTTTCTCCTTGCTCTTCGCGAGTGAAGCTTCTACATAAATCCAAGCATTCATATTACTTTCCTTGATATTTATGTTGATTATTATTCCACTTATTTTCATTTATCAGCAGAGCTATTGCAAACCTTATTGATGCTTCCTTTTCTCTAGATTAGATCATCTTTTTATGGGATTGATTATTCATTATGGTGACAACAATCATGACATGATTTACTCTATTAATGGTTCAGTGGAGGGAAAAAGATTGGTATTTTGTTGTAGATTTTTTGAAGACTACTCCAAACTTACAATTCTAAAAACTAAATTTGCTTTATCGCCATTGGTATGGATGGTTCAACGATAAGACTTTTGTTGTATTAAGGACTCCTTTAAGTTCTCTCAGTATCACCTATCTAGTTTTGCCTATATCATTTGTCAATTAAGGCATGTGTTGAACTTTAATGCTTGAAATGTAGTAAAGAAGGTTGAAGGGATGAAGCTTTAAGTTATTATTCAATGGTAGTCAAATGGTTGTCGTATTACTTTAGTTTAAATAAGCATTGCATTCATTATTTGAGTATGTATTGATTTAAAACTTGTGTTTTCACATTATGCCCTTCTTGCATAACCTTTTAAGGTTTTTAGTTTGTAATTTTTTATTTACTTGCAATTTCAATAATTTTAAGTGAATTCAATCGGCATGCATCAGCATGCCATAGACATACACTCGATTCGGATAATTTTGGGGCATCGATAACCCGACTTCAATACACAGGCATTTCCACAGCATACCCTAGATACTTACACTTGAAAATTTATCAACAGGAATCAATATCAGCACCTAGAACCTTGTGTGGCACCACCTCAGGACCAATGCCATCCACACAAAAGTCAAACCCAGCAACCACCTTCGACCAAAACAAGCTCCAAGAGAGATTATATAGCAGGCAATGCTTGGGACAATGAGAATGCCTCCACCTCCTAATCAAAATCCTCTCTATAAGCAAGCTATCTCCAGAGTCTTCCACTTTGCAATCAATCATCCTATTCTCCTTTGTTAGGGTGGTGCCACCTAGATATATGCTCATCGACCTCCTAAACCAGAACCAATGATGCCACCTCGTTGCCATCCTTCATCGCCATCACCACCGCAAGGGTGTCCACGTGGAGTTCCTACATCACAATGAAAGGAGGTAGAAGGCCCACCCATCGAGAGAAGAGAGGTAGAGTTTATCCCACCGAACAAGGAAGGCCCATCATGGGCAAAAGTAGACTTATTGACTTATCTTTAGGAGGTTGCTCCAGGGAAGGCCCATCAAGCTTGTGGGTTTCATATTTCCCTGTTGCTCTAATACATAAATGCTACAACCTACCACAGACCACTTACATGTCATAAATAACATGATACTAGTGATATACGCGCACTTTGTTGCAGGAGTTTGTAGAACTTTTATGTGTCTAATTATAGTATATAATTTGACTAAACATCCAAAAAGTTCACTTTAATGCAATTTAAACTATAATTCAACTTTTATTTACATTAAATTTGATGAATAATAATAATAATAATAATAATAATTGTGGGGTTATCGCCAAAATGTCAAAAAAAAGTGTAGCAAAGTCACATAAGATTTTTTGTGGAATTTGTTTTAGGGGGAAGGGATTTTTTTGTAGGATTTTTTTTTTTTTACGTTATGAATAAATTTTTTAATGGTAAAAATGACATATTTTTAAGAAGCCAAATTAATTATTCGGATCAAGGGAAGAGAGGGTTTTCTTATGATACTCGGATTAAGGGATAAGAGGCTTTTTTTTTTTAATGGGATCACGTTAAATATTAGCACAAATTAATATTTATGACTTTTGTTTTCATATCGAGGCACTACATATTAGAAGTTGGACCATAAAAAGAACGACATCTTTGTCGTGAATTAAGTCACAAACTCCGTTTATGGTTATTTGAAAATTAGGAAAAAAAGTCGAGTCAAAAATAAAAAAAGGAGAGTGCAAGCCTTAGATTTGGCAAAGAAACGTGAGAAATTGGGAGAGAGGGAGAGTGAGCTGCGATAGTAATGGGGGGTGAGGGGGTTAGTGGCGGTGATGAGGGTGGTGATGTTGGGAGAGAGAGGGAGAAATGGGGAGCAGTGTAAGGAATAAAGAAATCCCCCTAGAAGAGGGCGAGAGAGCATGATTGCAATAGCCGGAAGAACCGGAACCGAAATTGGGTGACGTGGCAGAAGCAGAGGGCACGCACTCTCCTTTAGTTATGATATAGATGTCCAACAATTCAAAATAGCAGCGATTACCACCAGAAATTAATGATCGAAGTGTGCATTCTCAAATATTTATAATCAGAGTTTCATCCATCTTACTGCCCTTAGAACACCCTCCTATTTTATCCTAAAGGATTGAATTTCTTCCAGTAGCAAAAATAGAAAGCTGTCCAGGAAAGGTAAATATGTACATGAGATACACACATCCAAGAACAACTACCAAAAGAATAAGCTGGTAAACAACACTACCTTCTTACATACAACCGATTCAAGACAAACTTCCAAGCTCTCAGGCTCTACAGAAGAAGAAATATTCTTTCCGGTTGTAGTAACATAGGCTCTCCATTTCATCAGCCATGATGATGGCAGCAAAAAATACTTGGTTCCAGAAGAGAGAGCGATGCATTTGCCAAGAAATAATTTTTCATGATTCTGACGCTGTTTTATCTTAGTCTCCCTAGGATTGAAAATTATTCAAATCAGAAATATGTATGCTGAGGTTTCCACAAGAAAAGAACAAACAATAACTAAAATGGAAATACCTCAAACCATCTTCCAGGCATGACAGCTCTGTCAGTTCCACATTACAAATTGCACAGGGCTCCGAATCAGATGGAAAAGCTGAACACCCAACTGAGTCATTAGGCCTCACGATAGTAGCATTTTCATGAATAAAAAGCCAGAGGCTTTCAGGAACCAAAATGCGCTTAGCCCCAGAAGCATGTTCTGGAAGCAAGTCACCATGAGGACATCGAAGAGATGCAGTTGGCCCAGCATCAGCATCGCAAGGGGCATCAATGCTTTTCCTACGGAACCAACTGACCAACCTACAGAAGAAGCCAGAATTTCCAAACTCAAATGCATTTTCAGCTTTTTTCAGTTAATCTACCCTCTAAACCCCAAGTAAACAATCAATGCTAAGTCAAATAAGCATCAAATCATATAAATCCAGATATCTGGATGCTGAAAGAAATGCAAAGACTGCAGACAAGAGAAAGCAGAGGAGTTCAGTTGTAGAAGCAAGGAGACGGGAGGCCAACAGGAGGGAAAGGATTGATGACCATACTTTGCATGGGATTACTAGCTGGAGGGAAGGGAGGTGTGGGTTCTTTGAAGATTGCCATTTTACACATGATTGCAGGGATCTAGTAAAGTTTCTCTAGCATAGAGGTATAGGAAATCAACAGGATAATTAAAACTTTCCCTGTTCTACCAAATGCAATGGAGTTGGACGAGGAGTCCGTAAGGAAATACAGCAGGTCTGTCAAAAGAGTATGTAAAGATGGTGGAGTTTTTAAATGATTTTTGTCAAAGAAAATGGCAAAATAGTTTGTCATGAAACCCTAGATTCATCCGGAGGAGAGGCTGAAGTGAAACATGCATAGAGGCACTTAACTAATAAGAAAATTAGGAAATACAAAAACAAATAAGAAGTCATACGACATAAGCTAGCACATAAATATCTATCAAGTCCAACTTGTCACAAGTTGGACACTTCCATGTAAAAGTAGTTCCTTGGTGAAGATGTTAGCATTCTAAATCTCTAAAAATACAATCAGTATGGTAATTTTCTCTTCTAGAACAGCATCTTCACTTCTATTACACCGTTGCAAATAAAGTGACAGTCAGGATATGATGTCTACTTATGAAATAACAGATTGGATGTTGTTGACAACTAGGCACCAAAAATGCCAAATCTTTATGATTGGCATAATCATATTTTCATTGTCTTCCTTTTCTTGGAATTTCTTTATACCATTATTTCCTTTTGTTTGGAGGACTACCTCGTATACCCCTACCTAATTCTCTATATACTGAGGTTAGGTTGATTAATGAAAGACATAACAAACCATTCCACACCATGGTATTTGTGAAAAGAAATGAATTGATTCAATTTTCCAAGACCAAACCCGTCTTTTTTTATATAGAAAAGACCGAAAAAATTACAAAAGCATCCAAAAAAAATAGAAAATAACAATAAAATCTTATAATAATAATGGAACATCTACACTCTCCCTCAAGTTGGGATATAAATGTCCATCAGCCCCAACTTAATGCATAAGAAATCATGACGCTTCCTCTTAAGAGCCTTCGTAAGGATGTCAACCAATTGTAACTCGGAGGAGACATATGGAATACTGATCCTCTCTTCCTAAATAGCAATGCAGATGAAGTAACAGTCAACCTCAACATGCTTCATTCATTCATGGAAAATAGGATTGGAAGAAATGAATGTAGCAAATTTGTTATCACAATATAATGGAACTAGAGAAGTAGAGACACCCGGATCATGTAAGAAACCAACGACCCACGTTGTTTCACACGCAACATGGGCCATAGCTCGTTATTCTGCCTCTACATTCGATCGGGCTACAACAGTCTGCTTCTTGCTCTACCATGAGACAAGATTCCCTCCAAGGAAAGCTACATATCCAGAAGTAGACCTACGATCCTCAATGGAATCGGCATAACCGATGTAAGAATAGGTCATAATGTCCATGAAACCATTATCTCGATAATAAATTCCTAAGCCAAGAGTGCCCTTGAGATATCTCAAGATGAAACACACCTCATGCCAATGACAATAGTGGGGTGCATGCAAATGCTAACTCGCTCTGCTAACAACAAAACTAACATCCGATCTAGTCACTGTCAAGTATAGCAATTTTCCAACCAAACTCCGATATTTAATGGCATCTACATAGAGAGAATCATACTCATATGGACCTCCTTTCTGTGGTGCCTAATTAGGTATGCCTAACGGCTTAGCACTAAGAAGTTCAACATCCACTAATAACTCTACTCTAGGAGAGAGATATGTGATCCCCGTCGAACCACTTCAACACCAAGAAAATATCTCGCCTCACCAAGATCTTTAGTCACAAAAATAGAATGTAAGAATCTTTGGTCTGTCAAATGCCTTCATCATCCCTTGTAAAAATCATGTCATCTGCATAAACTACTAGCACAACAACCCTACAAGTAGGGCAAACTCTAATCCTCTAAATAAAGATTGAGGGATCTGAGGATGATCTACAAAAACCAATCCTCTAGACCTCTATACTCAGACATTCAAACCAGGCTCTAGGGCTCTGCTTTATATCATGAATGTTGAGCTGTAGTGGGCCATATTCAATCCCACATTGTGTATTGTGGGTTTATGTAAGTAATGCCTATAAATAGGCTATCATACCCTTATTTACACTTTGAGAAAAATACAGTGAAACATGCCTATAGGGGCACTTCTCTGGTGATTTTCTCCCTGCTCTTCATTAGTGGAGTTTCCATCTAAACCTAAGCGTTCATACCATGATGCTTTTGATATTTATGTTGCCCATTTTATTTCGCGTATTTTATATTTCAACAGGGTATCAATTCTTGGGAAATTATTTTTTAAGGAGTTTATCATTATCATTTTCTCTTATTTTTGGAGTTCATTATGCCAATGGCTTCAATACAGAGTCGATGATTTAGCTTGTGGATATCTTGCAATTGGGATCGCGAGCTCTTGTTGTTAGGGTCATCGAACCCTATGAAACCAAGGATGGCACCCGATCATGAGTGGATGTCGTAATGATCGCAACAGCAATCGCAGCAGCAAAGGCAGAGACGACCCCCAACAGCAAAGTTGGTGACAGATCGTGAGATACATGCGCGAGCAGCTATCAAGCTATTTGATTTTTTTTCTTCTCCCATTAGGAGAAAGGGGGAGTGTAAAACCCTATTGTGACCCCATACGAGACTCTTTTCTTTAAGGTTCTCACATGAGAGAAGGTCCTTTTATTGGTTCCTATATGAGAGTAACACTTTTCTCGATCCCTATATAAGAAATCTACAGAGAGATTTCCATTTAAGAGATGTCAATCTTAAGGTCTCTGGGAAAGCAACCCACCTTGAGCTTTCGTGTAGGAGAGGCCCAGTTCTTTGGTCTCCATGGGAGAGACCCTCTTCAAAGTTCTCAAATGGGAAGGCACTGATACCAAAGCCAACTTCAGTAATTCACCTTTGCACTTCAACCTACACCTATGTACAAGCAAGAATGTAGATGCAAAGAAGATGGCTACACAAGATGTGAGGAAGCAATGACCCAACAGCATCAATTGAGTTGAGTGTTGTATTCCATGGTCTAGTTTGAGGGGGGTGTTAAGAGGTGAAGAGTTGTAATGGAGAATATTTAGTCCCACATCGTGTATTATAGGTTTGTGTATATATGAGATCACTATAAATAGGTTGTTGCAACCCCATTTACTCTTTGAGAAAAACATGCCCATAGGAGCACTTCTCTAGTGATTTTCTCCCCACCATGTGTGCAATTTCCACATAAACCTAACTGTTCATATCATGATGCTCTTGATATTTATGTTGTCCAACAATAACGTCTTTTTGGTGCTAAGTTGATACAATGACCACCTACAAGTAACTGCCACAGAGATACTAATCCAAATAGAAGACGTATAGGCTATAGGAGAGAATGTCTCCATGTAGTTGATGCCATAAATCAATATAAATCCCTTGGCTACAAGTTAGGACCAAAATCTATTAACAGTACCATCCACGTGGTATTTGATGGTATAAACCCACTGGCAATCAACCACAATAGCAGGAGGGCATGGGACCAACTCCCATGTTCCTCTAGACTGAAGTGCCTCCATCTCCTCATCCATAACAGCATTACACCAAGGATCCGAGGATGCCTGAGATAGTCCCTAAGAATAACACTAGTAGTAAGAACGGAGGCAAACTTTCGAACCTCCTCCCATAAATGAGAGATCCTGGTATAATGGGACATCGAATGTAACATGCAAGAACGGTTAAGTTTGCGTAGCGTAATAGATATGGCACCATCTATCCTGGAATAAGTTGGTGTCACAAAAGCAAACGAAGGTGACAGAGCAGAATGCACCACAAGATCAAGAGTCCCTGGAGACATAGGAAGTAGAGTCTAACGATGGTGGTAGACCTAAGTCTCCCTAGGAGCTAATTCAATGTTTACCCCTTCCTCTAAGTAATAGGGTATCCTCTCAAAAAATGTGACATCAACCGTCAAGGTATAACACTTGTGGACAAAGCATAACACCTATAGCCCTTTTGAGTCCGAGAGTACCCCAAGTAAACACACTTTACTGCCCGTGGAGAAAACTTGTCCTGGGTACCAAATGCTTGAATAAAACAGGTGCTACCAAAAACACGCAGCAATAGAGAAAAGGGGCTATCATTGTTAGGGCTAAGCATCGGGTCAAGCAACCCTAGCCAAGCCTTAGACCTAACCCGTTCGACCCAACCCAGGCCCATAACTTAATAGGTCAGGCTTGGGCCAAGATTTTTGCCCATTAATTAAATGGGCCCAATCAGGGACTAGGTTATCCCAAACCCAACTCAGCCCGAGGCCCGACCCATTTAGGCCTCATATATATATATATATATATATATATATATATATATATATATATATATATATATATATGGGAAAAGGGAGCGTGCAAGTGACCTGCATGTAAGTTATGTACAGGTGTGACAATATCTTCCACTACGAGTAATGCTTTGGACTAACAATTTGGAGATTTAGATCACTCTATATGAATATATTATGCATCAAATTTGAAGCCAATTCAACACTCCTACTACCTACATCCATTAGGGTCAAATTTCGTAATACTTAAGCTGCCAAAAATGAGCCACCTTCGATGTAAGTGCTAAGAGTGTCAAATTGACTTCAAATTCAATGCATAACATGGTCATATTGAGTGATCTTAATCCCCAAATTTTCAATCCAAAACGTTACTCGTAGTGAAAGAAATTGCCGCACATGTACGTAACTTACGAACAGGTCACCTGTACGCTCCCTAACCCCATATATATATATTCAAACTTAAAATAAAAAATAACAAAAGGTTTTAGGCCCCACATGCCACAACCCACCCAATACCATGTTAAAGTTAGACACCCATTCCTATTCACACATCCCATTTAGCCATGAACATGAACGGTTCCCATTCCCTGCACATCCCATCCCCATTCTCTGCACGTGAACAGTTCCCATTCCCACCGCTACCTCATAGAGTCACAGTATCGTGAGTCCCGAGTCTCTGCCACACATAGACACACTACAAACATATCCCTACGCCCACCCAACCTAAATCCCTATAACCATCATTAGTTGCCACCTCTCGCACTGCTAAGGAAAACCACCATCATCACTCCTGCTACCCTCAACGTCGATGCCACTACTCCAAACCCCATCTCTCCGAATGCTTGCACCCTCCGCTACTATTTCCAATCCTCCCCTAGCACCACACAACCCGCCAAGTAGCAGGTAAAGAGTTTGGACACTGTAGGAACTTCTGGCTAAGTTGAACAAAGAGCTTCGCCAACTATGTGAAATTTTGCAACGATGTATATCCTCTATCCAGATAACTACAACAATCTCCTATATTCTCCTTTATGCAATGGGATATTAACATCATGGACAAATTTCTAGAAGCAACTAGCTTGGAGTGGTGAATTTGCTATTTTGGCTACTACCAGCTACTTTATGCAGCCATCCTTAACATGTGAAAATTAATTCATTCTCTTGAACTCTATATATAAATAAATTGAATATATAAACCAAGGCCCCCAACAAATATCCCTAGTTAAATTCCATAAATCAGTAACGCACAGAAGTAACTAGAACTCGAATTTGGGCCTGTTGTTGAAGCTCGAGATTTGATTAGGACAAATGTGGAAAAAACAATGTGATATTTTCTGTACCATCCAGATTGTAGTTTCTACTCACATCCACACAGTGAGCAGGAAATAATTTTCACTTATGTTTGATATGTTTATTTTTATCCTTAATTTTATCCATCTTTTTCCTGCAATAATTTTGTATATGACATTTGAATGTGTTCTTCATGCTGAAATTTGGGGATCAGGCAATAATATCAATGTTTATAGATTTGCCGATCAGATGGATTCCAATAGTCAAGTTACTGCCACTTGAGAAGTACGACTTGGCGGTTTTTTACTAAAAGTTGAATTCTTCCTTATAAGTTGCACCTACTAGTCTAGAATAGTTTGATGAACTAATATTGGGTGCAAACTTTCTAAGTATGACGGTTCTTTTTTGAAATTTCTACTTTTTAGATGGATAGAAATCATGTATGATTTTAATGAGCTGTTTTTTTTGCCTCATGCAGAGGACTTTTTATCATTAAAGAAAAGTGCAAGTGCAGGTGTGGTAACAACGGGAACATCTGACGTATATTTTACTATATATTTTTGCTTGATATTTAGATGTGGGTTATGATTAAATAATACTAATAATTTTATTTAACATAGATGTGAGGTGCTACCAATGAAGAAATGATTCATCCAACCATTATTGAAAAAAGGATGCTAACAAGCAAGAACAACAATTAGCTCGTATTAAATGCAAGCATTGAAAATCTTCATGGGCCAAAGTAAATAAATTGGGAGTTATGGATGGAAAAGAACGATGTGAATGCAAACATTGTAAAATAAAATTTTGTGGACCTACTTATGATACTAAACATATGCATTGACATCTGAAATTTACATGTGCATACCTTAAAAAGCAAGCAAAGACTCAAGGCCTTCTAAACTTTTAATTTTGAGTAAGGTAGTGTATTAACTACTTGGAAATTGATCGGAAGTAAAAGCCAAAGCAATTTGTTGAGAATTGCACAATTTCGGAGCATGGAGCTCCACGGCGTGTGGAAAAATAGTCTAACAAGAACTGTTCCACATTGTAACAGGCATTGATTTAAATGCCGACGGCATGCCGTCGGCAAGGCCATTTCTGGAAGGGGGTCGTGCCGACATGAGTATGTTGTCGATTTACAGGTGTGCCGCCGGCATGCCGATGAATTTCGTCGGCATGCCGACGGTTTCGGCGGCATGCCGACAATTTCGCCGGCATGCCGATCGACGCTGCAGGAGATTTCATCGGCATCCCTTCACGACTGTGCTGACATGTGTATTGTCCAGTGAAGGGCCTGTCTTGGACAGACCAAAATCAGAAACCTTGGCAACCAAATTGTCATCCAAAAGGATGTTGGTTGTCTTCACATCACGGTGGATGATGGTGTACTTGGCACCGGTGTGCAGGTAATGGAGGCCACGAGCAGCCCCGATACATATCTCAAGTCTCTGCTTCCAACTCAAGGGCTGGTTCTTGGACTTGTAGAGGTGCTCGCGGAGCGTGCCATGAGCCATGTAGTCATACACCAATATCATCTCACCATTCTCTTCACAGTAACCGATTAGAGAGACAATATGGCGGTGGCGAAGCTTGGACAACATCTCAATTTCATTCTGGAACTCGTGCAGGCCCTGTTCGGACATTGGGTTAGCACGCTTGATCGCTACCATGATCATCCCATCATTGATACTGCCGCGGTAGACCTTCCCAAAACCACCAACGCCAAGCAGAAGCTTCTCATCGAAATTATTCGTTGCGGCCTTGATCTCTGCAAACATGAAGTGGCAGCAAAGATTGGAAGGCAAAAATGATCCATAGCTCACTGTCGTCGTTTTAGCCCCCAAGCTGGTGATGGAAAGTGGCAGCCAAGCATGGCCTGCTTCCTCATGTGCTTTGCGCCGATGACAGCAACAGAAGAACACCAAGCCACTTATCAACAACAACCCCACCATAGATCTATGGGCAACATGCCATATATCTAAAATCACATGCCTCAATCTAAAAGTACTCCAATGACGCTTTTCAAGCTGACAAGCATTACAACCGATGACAACAGTAGGAGATCCCTGTGGTATAACATGATGATTATCCAGAGATAAATGACCCAAATAGAGATGCCACTGAAAAGGAAACTCAACAGAAGTGGTGACTCCACCAAAACTTACCGCAATAAAAGGAGATTAAAAGAGGCGATAGACTTCCCCTTCTTTACAACTACCACTAATCGTTCTCCCCATCAGGATATTCTAAAAAGTACAAGCAACTACATCAAATATAGCCTGGCAATTCAATTCATTGGGAATTCTGCTAACTAAAAGTAAACTGATCGAAAAATCAAGAACAAGCAAGATATCAGTCAATCTCATATTGGGGACGCCAGTAACCTCCCCTTGACCAGTTATGGGAGAATGCCTCCCGTCGACCACCTGTACTGTATGTCCAGGAGGAACAAAGAGGAGACGACAGAAGCGTCGCCGATCTCGACTCAAGTGACGTAATGCTCCTGAGTCCACTAGCCAATATGTGTCACATAAATCATCACTTTGTACAGAGAGTGTAGGCAATATACCTGAAGAGGTGGTTAGGGCAACTTTAGCAAAGGTAGAAGAGGTCACCAGGATAGTAGTGTCAGATGCCGAAGAAGTATCTTGGGAGAGCTAAGAAAGTCGTTGAAGAGGCTTATCATAGTCAAACCAAGGTACTGATACAGTGTCTATTGGCTGCTCTTCAGTGGCAAGCACCTGATTGGCAAATAGTCGCCGTACATGCTTGGTTCAATAAGTGCTCTCAATATGACCAAGCTTCCCGCAATATATGCAGGATTTGCACCCTCTTCCCTTAGCACCATGCCTCCCGTCGGTAGAGAGAATACCTTGTCCATGACCTTGGGCAACAACCAAGGAAAAAGCCTGACCTATGGACTCCTTAATCGTGAGAGAAATGAAGATCCTACTCAGCATGTTGTATGCTTCCTCAAGACTAGGAAGCTCTGTTAATGTAAGCATCTAAGAATAAGAAGTCGCATACTGAGGCCCCAAACCAACTAGAAACTTCACAACTGCAGCTTCCTTGTGATACGCCTTTTATTTGTCACAAGCACTAATCGGGCAACACGTATTGGACTTCTTAAAGACGTCCTTAAGTGTCGATTGTCACTGAGATAAAGTGCAACCTTCTGGTTGTCGTTCTGTTGCTGTAGTCTGTGATTTAAATGCAGACGGCATGCCACCGGCATGCCGTCGGTAAGGGGTTTTTTGGAGGGAGGGCATATCGACACAAATATAGTGTCGGTTTACAAGGGAACCGTCGGCATGCCGAGGATTTCGCCAGCATGCCGACAGTTACCGACGAAACGTCGGCATGCCGATGGTGGTTGAGCGGCGGGATACTTGAAAAGGGTGGGCGGGAAGCTTTGGGCGGGAAATGGGGACGGGGAGCGGGCGCGGGGGGGGGTCTGGGAGGGAAGGGAAGGTCAAGGGCATGGGGGCGGTCTGGGAGTGAAGGGAAGGTCACACACACAGCTAAAATAACCTGTTTTTATTATAAAAAATGTTTCTAATATCTTGATCACACACACATACAGAGATAGATTTTCAAGCTAAAATAACCTGTTTTTATTATAAAAAAACTGTAAAACGTTTCTAATATCTTGATTTAGTTGTCTTTCAAATCTTAATCATTTCTGTCGGCATGCATCGGCATGCCCTCGACGTGCCTCGAAATGTCATTTTTTCAGGCCGTCGAAATCATCGAAATCTGCCATCGAAAAACAGGCATTTCCACGGCATGCCTTCGGCATGCCCACGAAATGCATACCTACAATTTTATCGGCAGAGCGTCGAAATCAACATTTCGAACCTTGATAACAGGGAGAGAGAGCAGGAACAGCCACCAGCTGCTGTTGATGGTGGCTGACTACTATGGAAGAGGGGTCGGCAACCTTGGAAAGAGAAGAGGAAGAGGAGTTGGAAGATGTGGAAAAATTATTCTATTAAACTCCAGGGAAAATTACAAGAGGAAAACTTCTTTTTTATAGAGAAAACATATCCTCTAACTTTGGAAACAAATCTTATCTCTAAAGTAAAAAAGAACAAAGCCCAAGACAATTCTTCTAAACAACTTTCCTAAAAACAACACAAATATACAAAACTTGGAACCTACGCAATGACCAAAATAGGACCTCTAGGACTCAATAGTCGATATCCCTAGTGAGCCCCTGATTGACTGCCAAGTGACACTACCGTGTGGCCTCCTTATTCCCAACACAATTATTTCTATTGAGTCGCCATTTATAATTTTGGATGGCTTCTACTTTTGTACTTGGGTTAATATCATGCAACTTAAGTTCAAAATTTTCTCTCGATTCAAATTAAAAAGAAATTGCATAAAGATATATAACAATGAGAAAGAAAAATTAATGGAGCAATTGGAAACAATTCAAAGGATTTCCATCACTACGGACATGTGTGCTTCAATCCCAAATTTAGGATACAAGCCTATTGCTGCACATTTCAAAAATAATGAATGGAAGATGCAAAAGAAGATTATTAGTTTTTGTGTGCTACCTTCTCGTCATTCTGGGACAACATTGCTAATATGCATGTTAATTAGTTGAATGGGTGGAGTATTGAAAAGTTATGTGCAATAACTGTTGAAGATGCATCTACTAATGATGTCAGAAATCTCATTGATTACTACAAAGACACTTTTATTGAAAGGAAGTTTTTTTAAATGAAGTTAGAAATCTCATTGATTACTACAAAGACACACTTTTATTGAAAGGAAGTTTTTTCATCTTCAATGTTAGGCACATATTTTTAATTTGATTGTTGAATATGATTTACCTAAGACTAGAGATCACTTGTAATATTCTCAATATGGTGAAACAATTGAAGTCGTCTACCAAAGGATTTCAAGAATTCCAAGGCATTATAAAGTAAGAAGGCATCACAAGTACTAAAGCGTTGTCACTTGATGTGAGTACTAGATAAAATTCTACATTTTTAATGCTCAATTATGCTTCGATTTTCAAGAGTCTTCTATCGTCTAAAGGCTTGAGATCCTTAGATTTTTAATGCTCCTTCAATTGGTAAATGGAAAAGAGTTGAAAATGATTGTGCGATTTTAGAAACCTTTCACAATGCAACAAAAGTGTTCTCTGGTCAACAATATTCGACTTTGAATTTATTTCTTAGTTCAATCTTTGAAATTGAAAAGGAACTTGGTCAACTCTAAGACAATGAAGATGCCTCTTTAAGAAACATGGCTTTTACAATGCATTCAATGTTTGAGAAGGTATTGGAATGATAAAGAAGCAATAGTTCTGTTAAGACTAAGAGACGTGTCATTTTTGCTCTTTCTTAGATGACTATGTAATTTACCCAAACATCTCTAATATAAAAGAGAGGCTAGGATTTTCTTTGAAAATAATGCATCACTTTTTTCTTCACATGGTATCAGAGCAATAGTCCTAGGTCGGTGCTCCGATATCCCACCAAATACCCACCCAAAAGATGTTTGAATCACCAACAAAAACGTGATTCCACGGAAGAAAGAAGACAAGATAACAGTTGCAGCAGCAACAACATGGGAGAAGTTCCCAGCACCGTCACTCCTACTGCAACCTCTTCAGCCGCCATTGCCCACGCTGCAGCGCCGACCTAGGCTATTGCTGCCGCTGATATCCTGCCTGTGGCCCAACTGGCCGATGGTTGCGTGGTAATCCCTGTTAGGGATGTTCTTCTCAGCATGATGAGTCTTCTCCCATGCCTCGTGCATGGTAATGAGCCTTCTCTCACCACAGTTGATTAAGTCCCTTCTCCAATGCATGATGAGTCTTCTCTCATGTAGAACAATTAGGATTGGACTATTTGTAGGGTCTATTTCAAACCAACAGAGGCATGCATGCGTAGCCCAAGAAGGTTCAAAGAAGAAGATGGGGGTCAAAGGAGTTTGGGTTGTTGACTTTGACGCTTCCATACACCTTACAAGAGATATGAAGAGATTGGAGAACCCCATTTACCCACATGGGACTAGAGATGTTAGAGTGGCTAAGGGGACCACATCTCCGATCACAGCCATTGGGAGTGTGCATGCTTCCCAAAAGATGATAATCAAAGAAGTTCATTGTGTTCCGGAGTTTCCAATGAATCTATTGTCTGTAAGTCATATCTGCAACGACTTTGGATGTCGTGTGGTATTCAATGAGGATCATTGCTATTTTCAAAATCGATAGACAGGAGAGATTTTAGGTGGGGATATAGAGCAAGATGGTCTCTCTTACCTGCACACACACACCTACACTATTTGCCAGAGCCGTGGCCATAGCCTCTGACCCTTGGTTGTTGCACATGAGACTTGGACACCTGTCACTTAAGAAGATGAGACAAATGTATCCAGTATTGCCAGATTCTTTGACTTTACAGTGCAAGGACTACCATCTTGGGAAGCATCACAGGAGTACCTATCCACGGAGAGTTGATGGGGT
This sequence comes from Thalassia testudinum, assembly GCA_037157565.1. NCBI lineage: Eukaryota > Viridiplantae > Streptophyta > Magnoliopsida > Alismatales > Hydrocharitaceae > Thalassia > Thalassia testudinum. The sequence continues at coordinate 1,800,470 of JAZHRO010000033.1, read as the reverse complement.
GAGTGGTATTCCCTTTTCTTTAGTACACTATGATATTTAGGGACCTTCTAAAGTTCCAACCCTTGGAGGGCATCGATATTATACTGTCATTGTGGATGATCACAGTCGTCTTCCTTGGGTCTTCTTGATGAAGACACGCTCAGAGATCCCTTAGATTATTCAACAGTTATTGTCAGAGGTTCAAACACGATACTCTAGTGTCGTTAGAGTTTTTTGCAGTGATAATGCCTTAAAGTTTACGCAGCGAGATGTCCGAAGTCTCTTCTCCTCTAGAGGCATTATCCACCAGACTTCTTGTGAGCACACGTCTCAGTAGAATGGCGTGGCCAATGATTAAAATGTCGACATTCCCCCGGCATGACGACAAAATGGGAGTTTTTGACAAGATGCCATATCGACACAACATACTTATCTAAATGCAGGGATGTCACCAGCATGCTGCACGCCATTACTATTGTTGGCTGCCGCTGCGCTACACTACTACTACTGTTGCAAAAGTTATGTATCACATATCGCCAACTTGAAAGATAATAATAATCCATACCGTGGAGAGGTCCTCAAAACATGATTTTGGTTTTCTAGAGCCAGTGCATTTTTTTCATATCGTAATATTTTAAGTCTTTTTTAGTAATTTCTTCAAATTTTCCTAATATCATCAAATCCCCTTTTGAATTAGCATTAGCACTTTTCCTCTTGTAACCCATAATTTTAAAAATAACTATCCAATTAAATAGGAAGTATAACATAGCGTTTAAGGCTTAAATGGAAATATTTTTCCATTATAATAGTTATTCTTAAAATTCCAATCCTTTTGACTAATTCTGTCAATTTTTTCAGCAGGCGTCGACATACCTCCAACATGCCCTTGGCATGCATCTAAAATGGATTATTTTTAGGGCATCAAAATTGTCAAAATCTACATCGAAATATGACCATTTTCACGACATACCCTTAGCATGCCAACGAAATGCACATTTAAAAATTTATCAAAATGATGTCGAAAGCGACATTTCGAGCATTGAGCGTGGCTGAGCACAAGCTTTTACACCTCTTGGATATTGCTAGGACCATGATGATCCACACGAAGGGTCCTAAGCAATTCTGGAGGGCTGCAATACTTCAGCTTATCTAATTAATCAGGTGACTTCGTCTATTCTTAGGGGGCAGATTCCTTTCCAGGTAACCCATCTAGATTGTAACAGGCCATTTGCCCTTCAACTAAGAGTATTTGGGTACACTTGCTTTGTTCAGGCACATGGCAATCTAGATATGTTTTCTCCCCAGGCTGCTAAATGCGTCTTTCTTGGGTATTCCAGGATGCAGAAGAGATACAGGTGCTATGCCGAACTTTCAGAAGATATATCATTACTACAGATGTTACCTTCTTTCAGAAAGTCCCCTATTTCTCAGAAGAAGGAACTTCTATTCAGCCTATCTTGGAGGAGACACAGATTTATCACAGGAGATCACAGACTTCATTAGATACAATGCCATGTCCTATATAGACAGATGAGAGTAGTTCAAGTACAAAGGAGCAGCCAATCCCAAGGAGATCTGTCGTTACCCTAGAGATTTCACTCAGGCCTCCCAGGACTCTAGGTCTCTTGCAACAGTGGATTTGGAGATGCAAGCATTGCAGTCACGAAAGACAGGATCTTGTGTCATGTTCTCCGGATGCTACAGTAGTGGAATATAGATGGGTCTACACCATTAAGTACAAAGCAGATGGGATAGTGGATAGGTATAAAGCTAGGCTGATAGCCAAAGCCTTCAGACCTATGGGATAGACTATCTTGAGACATTTGCTCATGTAGCCCACATTACTACAAGAATCCTTCTATCCGTATCCATTGTCAGAGGATAGTCTTTATCTCAACTTGATATTAAACATGCTTTCTTAAATGGTGATTATCTGAGGTGTATATGAGACAACCACCAGGTTATAGCAGTCAGGGGGAGCTTGTTTGTTGTTTGAAGAAGGCCATATATGGCCTACAATAAAGTCCTCATGCCTAGTTTAAGAGACGTAGTTCTAAGGTTGAGAAGATTTGGTTCCAGTGCTCTACTTCTAACCATTCTCTCTTCATCAAGAAGACTAGGTATGGTAATCGTACTCTTGTTGTTATTATGGCTATTTATGTAGATGATATGATCCTTACTAGCGATGACAAGGATGGGATTGCTCAGACCAAGTCCTTCTTACAGTCTACATTTGTCACCAACGATTTGGGTGATCTTAGATATTTCTTGGGGATTGAGGCTATACAACAGGGATCGTGTCTTTTCCTGTCACAGAGACAGTATACAATGCAGATTCTTGAGGAGGTTGGTTTGCCTCTACCTACGCCTTCATCTGATGAGGATGATCCACCATATGAAGAAATCAATCGATACCACAATGCAATGGGATGTTTACTATACCTTACCATTATGAGGCCTGATATTAGTTTTGCAGTAGGCAGAGCCAGCCAGTATATGCAAGCACCACAATACAGTCATTTGCATGAGGTCTGCCTTATTCTTAAGTACCTCAAAAGGTCACCAGGCAGAGGGCTATATTGCAGAGATAATGGCAGTCTAGACATTGTAGTCTACTCTGATGCAGATTACGCTTGGACTGTAGATAACTGGCATTCTACCTCAGGTTTTGCAGTCTATTTTGGCGGGAACCTTGTCTCCTGGAAGAGTAAGAAGCAGAGCGTTGTTGCTCGTTCTAGTGCAGAGCCAGAGTATCGAGCAATGGCCCAAGCTACTTGTGAGATTATGTAGGTTGTCGCTTTTCTACATGATTTAAGCATTCAGGCCATCATGTCAATTCCACTCCTATATGACAAGTCAGCCACATATATTGCCTCAAATCCTATTTTTCACGAGAGAACTAAGCATATCGAGGTAGACTACCATTTTATTCGTGATGCGGTCCTTGCAAGAAAGATTAGCACTCCCTATGTCTCCCCTAAGCTTCAATAGCAGATTTATTCACCAAGGCTCTGAAGAAGTAGCATTTTGATTTTCTATACAAGTTAGGCCTTAGACAAGTTGGGCTTTGTTGATATCTACACCCCAACTTAAGTGTTGAGTCTAAGGGGCATGTGTCATTTTTGCTCTTTCTTGGGTGACTATGTAATTTACCCAAACCTTTCTACTATAAAAGAGAGGCAAAGGTTTTCTTAGAAAGTAATGCATCACTTTTCTCTCCACAAGTACCTTTAGTAATTGTAACGATTTTGGATCCTTGCTATAAAATTGACTTTTTGCAATGTTCCTATTCAAAGCTTTAGAGTTAGGATGAAGTTGATGATTACATGTCTTATGTGGTTTGCACTTTCCGAATACTCTTTGATGAATATGCATTAGCTTACAAGGAGAAGCAATGTGTACGATCTTCATCATCCACTCTTAAATAACAAAGTGCTAATTTGCTAAAGAAAAAAGATGATATCAAGAGTTGATTTAGAAGGCAAAATCGGGAGATAGGTTTTTCTAATAGTGGAAAAAAATGAGGATGATGATCACTTTAACATTTTGAAATGGTTGGATGTAAACTCCACTAAATATCAAATCCTCTTACATATGGCTAATGGTATTACATATGCTTTTAATACCAATACCAAAGTAGTTTGAACCCAAAAATAATAAACCTATGATTTCTACCCAAGATTGAATTTGAGTTAAGATAAAAATCTTTGAAGCTATCGAAGAGGAAGATGATGAAGGTGGAATTATTTTAGCGGATAAGTTCTATCTCTACTTATATTTAAATAAGAAAGTTAGCGTTTTTTACATGCAATATTATATAGTATTAATCATGATTTTTTTCAAAGTGCAACTAGAACTTGTGATGTAATTTGCATGGTGGATGACAAACTTCTTTGGAAAAGAAAATTTAGTACTATACTATATGTGAAATTTTTCATAAAATTTTTAAATCTTACTTGTTTTGGTTCCTTGTCACATGATTTTTTTAGGTATCAATAGAGAACTTGAACGATGATGAAGATCATTGCAATCAAATGTTCTCATGCAAATGTATTTTCCTAGTATTTTTCTTATGTTTATAGACTTGTTAGTTTTAAACATTAGTTCATATTTTAATGTTAGTTTGACAAATTTGTGTTTGGACTATTAGACCTTATATGATCCACTATATCGTTTCACATGATTAGCTGCTAATTTAACCACAAGTGATCCTGTTGAGCGTGTTTTTGCGAATCGCTAAGCTAACATGTTTGGTTTCAGAAAACCTGTCGTAGTTCGAAAGCGAAGAATTCGTATTCAACAAATAAAATTTATACCGAAAAGAATTTCGAATCGAACACAAGGAGGCTACGTTGATCTATATTCGCAATTATATTTTTTTAGAATTTTTGTTAAGCAAGGCGATATAATTACAATGGAGTTATCAAACTAAGAGAGAGAGAGAAAGAGAGCATGCATTCAATATTTCAATTGTTTATAAAAGTTACACTAGAATGCAGAAAATCAATTACACTATAAAGCAGGACAATTCTACACTAGAAAAGCTGTAAATAAGAATGGGAGAGAGAAATTATCCTCCTCGACGATTGCTTGGAGGACGAGCCGGACAAGACGACGCCTGGATGAAGGAGAACGAAGCAGGACGAAGGAGAACGAAGTAGAAGAACGGGAACGGAGCAGCACGCCGTCATCGTCGCGGGATCCACTTCCGAAGGGGAACGAAAATTGGACTTTATCTCGCAAGAAGCATCCCGGGTATGGGACAAGCTTCTTTTGAGCTTTGGAGGGGTAGAGAGGAGAAAGAAGGGATGAGAATTTCGTATGGAGGGGGTCTTCTTTTATAGTTGCAAGGAGTAGGGACAAAATGGACATTACAACTTTAAAACAATAAGGGGTCTTTAGTGACGAATAAATCCGTCACTAAAGCCCCAACGTGGGCGTAGCTTCCGCGCCCACGCGCGCCTCCCCGGCTGCCCGCTCATCAACGTCGATGCACGTCCAGCGCTCCTCAGCCGTCCGATCGCGAGATCGGACGGCTTAAGATGCGTCCGCGCCCGATGCATTGTGTGCCCCGCGCGTCTGATTGCGCGTCCGATTGCACGTCCAGTCGCGCGTCGACGCTATCAAGCGCGTGCGGCCATCCGATCTCCATCTGACGCTCCACCCGCGCCCAATCGCTCGCGCCTGCCGCTTCTCGCCACGGCTCGAACCCGCGCTTGCGATAGCGCGCTCGACCACTGCACTATGAGGCGCGGATGGTCGAGCGGGCGCTTTTAAATGCGAGCGCCCACAGCCGTTGGATTAAAATCCAACGGCGGAGAGCAATCGGGCGCGGGGCCTTCACAAGACGCAAGCGGCCGTTTGGGCGGCTGAGATGGCGCCACGTGGCGCTATCTTGGCCGTCCATCTTATGGAAGTTGTAGATGGTATCACAAATGTCGGATTCACTCGATTTTTGTGTCGTTGGGCTACGATCGTCGATCTGAATTCATCCGTGCGGTCGAATTTATCATCTGAAATGTGAATTTACACCATCCTGGCCCTTGATCTTCTAGGGTTCTCGGGTCACTATCTGATGCTACGAATGCCTGATTAGGGCGATCTTGGAGTCGTTGAACTCCAATCGTCGCCCTGATCACATCCATACGGTTGGATCTTTGATCCGAGGCCCCGATAAAATGTTTGCCCTGTCCAAGCACATAAAAAGAGACAATTAACCTCCATTTTATTCAAACTATTCTAAATGCAAGATGATACATGTAATGCAATATTTATATCATGAAATGCAATCATATGCTTAAGAACATGCATAAATAGACATCTTAAATAGTGTAAATTTATTTACATCAGATCCTAATAAGCCTCTACTGTAGGCATATACTTTATTGCATGGCTGTTATTGAGATATTTTAGGTGTTGTAGAATATTGCAAGGAGAATATGGAATTGAAATTCAAATGGGTGAATTTTGCCATATTAAGAGAATATGGATCAAGAAAATCTTCGACGCTTGTAAATCATTTTAGTGTATCTCTTCAAATTTTCCTAGTTTCTTTGTTATATTGATAAAATTGCAGGTAAATATACTAAACTTGAAAGTTTTTAGTTTTACTCAGTTTATTATTCTAATTGTTAACTTCTGTAATTATTATAAATTAGAATTAAGTTACACATTTTCTTAATCATTTTAAGGATTTTATCTACTAAATTGCATGTCTTATCCTTCTTTTTTAATAATAAATGAGCCCGACCCAGTTAAGCCCTGGCCCATTTACTTTAAGTCAGGTTTGGCCATGGGTCAGGATTTTACAAACTAAATGAGCCTAGGACCAACCCATGAGCCCGCTAACTTAAATGGGCTTAGGTCGAACCTAGGTTGACTCTGAAGGGTCAAGCTCGTTGCTCAGCCCTAATCACAGTGGGGATGCAAAACTTGATAAAGAATTCGCTCCCAAAGCTAAAAGAAGGCACTCTCTCCAATCATTATGAGATCACCCTAGAATGATTTAGGTACATTCAAATGAATCATTAAAGTTCATGCAATATCCAAAAGATGCCTCAGTTCGCACTCTATCATGCCATTTTGCTAAAACGCATAAGCTCATGATGTCTTATGAATAGTCCCACATGTACCAAAAAACTCCAGCATCCTTCTACATGGATTCCAAAACATTATCACTCCAAAAAACCTGCACGGTAATAGAGTGCTATATCAAGATCTCGCCAAAAAATCGATGAACCTGAGGAATTTCGAATCTCACTTTCATTAGAAAAATATAGGTTGAACGGCTACAATCATCTACCAAAATTGTAAAATATTTGTGACCAATACTAAGCACACATGTTGCCCCCCATATGTTACGGTGAACTAGAGCAAATAGAGTTGTGCTAACCCCATCAAGTCAGTGTGGGAAGGAACTCTTGTGGTCCTTCCCTATCTAACAATCCTCACTCTCCGAAGACAAGGTGTCTAGTAACTCTGGCTACACCTAGCGCATTTTGCCACCGAAACAATGCCCTAGCCATCTGTGCTACAACTATGGATCACTTGCGATCGACGTCACTGCTGCAAAGGTCGTAGAGACATCTAGGAAATAAAGATCGTCCCTCTTTATGCCTCCACTAATGATCTCATTTGTCTTCTTACCTTGAAAATAGCAATGATTGTAATCAAATACAATACGACACTAGAGATCCTTGCAAATCTTACTAATAATAGGTTCATCATGATGAACCCTAGGTCACAATGCACATCACTAACACAAAATCCTCGAGAAAGCGGGGCCTCTCCAATCGTGGTCACAAGAGAGGTTGTCCCATTCACCACTCTAGCTTCTTTAACTTTGTGTGGCTTAATAGGGTTCTTCAACTCTACGATATCTCCAATGAGGTGAATCAACATACCTAAATCTATGACCCATTGTCTAGACTAATCTCTGGATGCTCTAGACTTCTCTTAGATTCAAAATGCTAGACCATACAAGTCTGGTACACACTTATGACCAAGGTATACTGTCCATAGTCCTCCAAAACTCATGCGCATAGATGAACATGTGGATATAACTTGAGATAGAAGTACAAGCACAAAGATTACCACCAAATGAATGAGTCCATACCATAGCACATGAGTGTGCAAAGGGGTGCCTACCCCATGCATCACCGCTACCACACCAAGGGATAGTAGAACCATGTGCCATTGCCAAGTCCTGCACATTGTCGTCATCACTATTCTGCACCACCGATAACACCTTTGCTATAGCCTTATGTAGCGCCACTGGAGATCCCCGATCCATCCTCAACATTCCAATCATCCTCTCAAGAATCACTACGACGTTAGTGATTTGAAAATAATGTTTTGGTGAATATTTGGTAGGATATCATACCACAATCTAGGATTGCTACTCTGATATAATAGAAAATAATAAACAATCTTATTCCAAGAAACCCTACACCTCTTTATATATAGGGAGGTGTGGGAACAATTGCGATGCAAAATCAATAAGAAATAATAGATGACAAAATAGCCTTCAAAGATAAAATATAAACATGACCAAAGAGGTACTCAACACTCCCCCTTAAGCTAGGGCATAAATGTTAATCATGCTCAGCTTCGAATAATAGACATCAAATCGAGAGGGGCTTAGTGAAAATGTCTACTATCTAGTCCTCAGAAGAAACAAAAGTGATGCAGATGACTCCACGTTGGATCAAATCCCAGGTATAGTGACAATAAACCCCGACACGTTTAGTGCGCTCGTGAAACATTGGGTTATTAATAATATTGGTGGCAAGTTGAAGTTTAAGATAATGCAAATAATGCAGAAGCATAATATCAAAAGCATAAAAGAAATCAAATGAATGCTTGAGTTTACATGGAAACCCCACTCATAAAGAGAGACGTGAAAACTACGGGAGAAGTACCCTATGGGCGTAAGTTTCTCTATTATTCTTCTCAAATAAATAAGTGGGGGGTACATGCTTATTTATAAGTCACCACACACAACACAGTCTACATCTCACAATGTAGCACTAAACACCACACCTCTCAACAGTACTGTTATCACACCGCATCTCCATATGCTCATCTACCCGAACATCTTAATCCTATAAAACGGATCTCACCCAAACCATCTCTACAGCAATCTGAGCCATGACTCGATACTCAGATTCTACACTAGATCTAGACACCAATCCTTGCTTTTTGCTCGGCCATGTAACATAAGCACAGAACCAGTAGTTGACTTCCTATCTACCAAGCAACCAGCATAATCCGCATCAGAATAGCCAACCACTGTCATTGATGTGCATCTGGAAAATAGTATGCCAAGTCCAGGTGCTTTCTTCAGATATCTAAGCACCTACATCGCTACCTCCCAATACTCTTTAGTAGGCATATCCATGAACTGACTCAACTTTTCCATTGCCAAAGAAATATCTAACTTGGCGATGGTAAGATATAGCAACTTACCTACTAGCTATCTATAAAATCTACTATCCATATGTGCAGACTTGGCATCAAACAGATGGCCCTTGGGATCCATGGGTATGTTGGCAGGCTTAGCCCCTAACATCCATCTCCCTTGTAGTACATCAAGAGGTACTTGCGCTGTGAAAGTACAATGCCCTCTTTGCATCAAACCACCTCAATACCTAGAAAATATCTCTACCTGGCCCAAGTCCATTTCAAACCTATCAGACAAAGTTTTCTCAACTCAACTATCCTGGCCTCGTCATCACCGATGAAAATGATGTCAGTGTATACTAGAAGTACAACAACTCCCCTATCACTCCTCCGAACAAACAAAGAGTGATCTGCAGACGATCTCTGAAAGCCCATCACCTGTACCACCTCGAAGAGCTTCTAGAACTATACACGCGGACTCTGCTTAAGACCATAAATAGCTTTCCAAAGTCTACACACACACTCCCCCTGTGTCTCAAATCCACGAGGCTACTACATGTAAACCTCCTAAAGATGGCATAGAAAGACATTCTTCACATCTACCTAGTAGATTGGCCAATCTAAGTGGGCAGCAACTGACATTAAGATCCACACCGTCAGTAGCCATCCCACTGGAGAAAATATGTCAAAGAAATGCACCCCATACATCTAAGTGAATCCTTTTGCAACCAATCCGATTGTATTTCAAAGCAAAGACCCAACGACATCCAACCATTCGTGCTCCTGCGGGAAGTGAAGTATGCACCCACGTCGCTTTGAAACGAGGCACAGTCATCTCATCCTTCATGGCTTGATGCCATTTCAGATCAAGCATGGCTTGCTGGTACATAGTGGGAATCTGGGTAAGAGAAAGTGTACAGCAGAAGCTCCTAAAGGCAAACCCTAATCCCTCAATAGACAAACTATCTATAACTAGATATCTAGCACAACTACGAGGTACCTTCCGAACAGCAATCAGAAGGACAAGATCATCTATTAGATCCTCCTATACTGGCTTTGGCGCGGGAACATCCACATCTACGCTTGTAGCATCACCAGTAGATGTATCATCAGTATACAAATTATCTATGGTCACCTGAACTGGAGAGGGTGGTGTCTATGTAGCGACTAGAGAATTTGGTATCTGCAAAGTATTATGACGACGTTTGTAGGCAACAATGGGCTCAAAAAACCTCATAAGTCCAATAGTAGTAGCCAAGGGAGCAGAAATAGGTATCGTCTCCAAGGAAATAAGAGGTATAAGCATGGGCACATCCATAACCTCAGAAGATATTCCTCAAGCAGCAGTAGAAAATATGAAATGGACTCATGAAAGATAATATCAGCATTTACATAGTGCAACACACACTTGACTGCCCGTAATGCAAGGTTGTCTCCGCCTAGGGAAAGATGATGAACAAAGGCAACACACCAAAATACCCGTGGTGGCACATGAAAAAACTCTCGATCAAGATGCAAAATATGCTAACGAATCTACTCATGAAGTACTGAATTAGGCATTCTATTGACCAAATAATAAGTTATAAGAACTGCATCTCCCCAGTTTAATGGAGGCAAACTGTGGGGAATCAACAAAGTGCGTACTACATCCAAAAGGTGGCGATATTTCTCCTCAGCCACCCTATTATGTTGAGAAGTATGAGCACATAAGGTCTGGTGTATAATCCCATGAGACCTATAAAATGCAGACAATCTGATGGTGTAGAACTCAAGTGCATTATCAGATCTCACCACTTTAATAACTAAATATTAATTCTTTATCTCCAACAAAAAATGCTCAAGAATAGATCCAACATCTGACCTAATTTTCAAAAGCAATACCCATGATAGACGTGAGAAGTCATCAACAACCTCCAAGTAATAACAGTAACCCTACCTATTTGAAATTCGACTTGGACCTCAAACATCCATAGGTCACGACTCAAACAAGACTATCAATCAAGGATGAATACCTACAGGGTAGGAGGCTCGGTGGTGCTTGCCTATTTGACGAGCATCACAACTGATCTTGGTTGCGCGAGATATGTGAGGAATAACTCGTCAAAGACTATCCTGAGGAAGGTAACCAAGTCTAAGATGCCACTAAAATGTACTCCCATCAATAAAAGAAACTTCTCCTTAAAAAGCAGTAGCAAGTGAAAACTGCACCAGACGATAAACACTACCCTCTATATGGCCACTACCAATCATCCTTCCTATCAACTTATCTTCCAAGACACATCCTACATCATGGAAAATGGCCCAACAATTAAGTTATTTAGTGATACTACTGATCGATAGTAGGCTGATGGGAAAGTTTAGCACAAACAGAACATCAGGAAATCTCAATTTAGACGTCACTAGCACCTCCCCCTGACCTTCTATCCTAGAGTGCCTGCCACCCACAACTTGAACAATCCTACTGCAAGTACAGGTCTGAGATTAGTGAGCCAACTTCGATCCCCACTAAGATGTCTTGAAGCTCCTAAATCAACCAAGCACCTCGTGCTTTCCCGTTTCCTATCATTTGCAATAGACACTAAGTTGGTGCCTCCCTGAAAATCATCATGATGGCAAAAACCTCAGAGTAGCCTCTCATACTCACTCCATGCAATGGTCATTGTATCACCTGCCGATCTCTGTACGGTAAAGGTACTCGGCTCAACACGAGGGGAGGCCATCTTCCTTCAACCAGACCACATGAAAGGAAAAGTATGCTAAAATCGAGATCTGAAATTAATTTCAGGTCATACCGAGTGCCGAAAAAGAAGGTCAAGGAATAAACATGGATTTATAGGTGATAAAGATCCCAAAAATTCTCTACAACTCTCTTCGCTATGGTTGTTACCAAACATCATCATGAGGCTACACAAGACCCCGATTGAAGACAAGCCATGGAAGATGAGATGATGGCCCCCATCTCTTGTGGCACTTAGGAGTTGACAGATCTCCCAAAGGGTGCCAAGGTTGTTAACTACAGATAAGTGTATACTATGAAGTACAACCTGGATGGGACTATTGAGCAACTCAAGGCTAGACTTGTAGCAAGATATTACACTCAGACTTATGATGTAAACTATTTTGGCACCTCTCTTGTGACGTGCCTTAACTCTTGCAGAGTTATTCTTTCACTTGCAATGAATAAGGCCTAGAAGCTATATCAACTTCATATAAATAATGCATTCTTGTATGGAGATCTACAGGAGGAGGTCTAAATGGCCCAATCACCTGGCTTTGTGGTCGAAGGGGAGAAAGTTTGCAAACTTTGTAAAGTACTTACAATCTAAACTAGAGTTCACGAGCCATATGGCGATCCTTGCAATTAATGTGGACGATATGGTCCTTACTGGTGATAATGCCTCGAAGAAATAGGAGACGAAGAATTTTCTGCAGACAACTTCTGTTACTAAGTATTAAGGCACAGTAAGGTACTTCCTTGGCATTAAGGTGGCTAAAAATTCACGTGGCATGTCTTTGTCACAGAGAATGTTTGTACTTGACCTTCTAGAGGAGATCGGATTGCTAAGTGCAAAGCCTTCTATTTCAGTTGAGCCACAGGAGAGACTTAGTAAGAAAGATAATCCTCTATTTGAAGGTAAGGGAAGGTACTGGAGCATAGTTGACACACTGTTATATGTGCTTGTTACTGACCAAATATCAATTTCACCATAAATAGAGTGAGTCAATTTATAAAGAATTCACGCTATAGTCATTAGCAGGCAATGTATCATCCTCAGGTATCTCAAAGGCAATCCAGGGAAAGGACTCGACATGAAGAATAATAAGCATGTCAATTTGCATGCCTATTCTGATACTGATTATGTAGGTTCTATCGAGGATAGAGAGATCTAACACTGAATATGCCACCTTCTTAGTAAAAATTTTGTTACTTGGAGGAGTAAGAAGCAAAGTGTGCTTTCTATGTCTAGTGCAAAGGCCGAGTTCAAAACCATGGCCCATGAGGCCTATGTGGCTAGTTCATTTTCTTAAGGATTTGGATGTTCAGGTCAAGCTTCCTGTGCCTATGTTCTATGATAACTGGTCAGCCACTTTCATTGCATCAAATCTTGTTTTTTCATAAGTGCACTAAACACATTGATATGGATTGCCATTTTGTATGAGACATGATCTCCACAGGGAAGATACGTACTCCTACTGCCTCATCAAAACAACAAATTGCATATATCTTCACCAAAGCTCTCTCCCAGAAGCGCCATGAGTTTTTATGTTCCATGCTGGAAATGTTAGACATCTATTCTCCAACTTGAGAGGAGTGTTAGAGTTATTTAGTTATTTACTTATATAGGAGTGTTTTTCTATTTTTTGTTTTACTGAAAGTGTTGTGTGTAATCTTCCCGAAGCTTCTTTCTATATAAAGAGGCCTAAGATTTCTTTTCACAATAAGACAATTCATTCTTCCCTTGACAAGGTTCAAAAGGGAAAACATAAAAGAAGAAAACAGCTCATCTAAGTACCAACGTAAACATTTAGTGTGGCCCATATGGGTATCCAGCCTCTGCGGAACAGGACAAAGAGGTAATTTAAATGCCATATATGCAGTCAGAAGTAACATGATCATGTGTTTAAAGCAATACTATTAAAAAGAAGAGAACATGGTAGGTTTGCCAAAACCAATGTGATTCAATTTGGTATCAATGTCAGTTTCAGTCCAGTATCCATAGTAGGCCAATAGAAAAGATCAGGTTTAAAAAAATATATGAACAACTTGAAGAAACATAGTAAATAGGTCAGCCAAACCAAATTCAGAAGAAAATGAAAGAGGGCATTGTTACCATGTCCGTGAAACATAATATAAATTTTCTTCTGGACAACTTCCAGCTAATGCATCTTCTGCAATTTGCTTCAGTAAAGCTCTTCGATCTCGATAATTGTCAGCTGATATAGCCTGTTTTGCAGCAAGTTTAATGCATTCCATGCAGCAGTCTTCATTTGATAATGCAGGCCCTCCTCCGTACTGCCATGTTATTGAAGGAATGAGTTCTCTTAAAAGAATCAGAGCCAGAATAATGTCCACCATTATTGATTTAAAAACCACAATCAGTATCAGACAAATGTATTGCATCTAAAAAAAGTACGAGAATGCACTAGCCATGCAACCAACATCCACTAGATATTCACCAAAATCTTCGCAAAAAAGGATGCCAAAAACATAATAAAAGACAAGTATCATGAGTATATGATTCCATAATGATAGTTCCGATGTTTCGACTTCTCCAGGAACTATAGCAGCTGCTACCATGCGTCAGTACTACCATAATCACAGGGTGCTAGAGATGATCAGCATGTATGCTTTCCAATCTGCCGATGGAATATTAGCCCTTTCTGCAACTATGAAACTATGTCAACTAAAAGCAAGTTGACATTTATCGATATATGTGTTGACAATAAAGAAAAAGAATAGATGGGAAATGGACCTCTCTCTTGAATCTGTCTGTTGCGAGATTATGTTTAATCCCATAACAATCTAATTAAAAAATATTGGAGAGAGTATGGGTACGTATACATCTCTATGTCATAGTTTCCTTTATAAATGGGAGGTTGATATCTATCCACATCATATATTAATGTTCAAAACAATGGTTTTCTTTTAAGTCTTTTTCTTTGCCTCTTTGTGCTTATTCTATGCTTTTTTTTTTATTTCTTTAAGTCCTATCTCATAATTTACACATTAGCCTCTTCTATATAAGAGAGGTCAGGGTCTCTTGAATAAGCAACTGTTATGTCCTTCTATATGGTATCAGAGCAACGATCATAGTCCGGTGGTCTACACCCCACCCCCCCATTCTCATTAAGGAGAACCCCCACGAGGGAGCCAACCACGCTAAGTCAACCACCACTGCCACCAACCTTTGAACCAACCACTCCAGGGGTCAACACCAACCCCCACATGTCACCACGCAGTCGACAGAGGCCTTGAGAGGCCAGCAGGTGTTGCTGCATGGGCCTTTTTACCCAACCACCACGGCTGCAAGCCTACATCGACCACCCCCTGTTGTCGCATGGCAGGTAGATGCCTTAAGCAACCACCAGATATCGCTACCTGGGATCGTCATTGCTTGGGGAACTTTAAAACCCCTTCAACATTGCTGTTTCTCCACATTAGCAGAGGGCTCCTCAACACCATAGCTTCGTCGCCCAATCTCCCTTTGCTTCTACCTTGCTTATAGAAGTCTCGACTGGCTACTTAACTAAGGTCTCGAATCCCTCCCTACCCGTAATTGCTTTATAATGTCTTGCACAATCCTTCTTTGGCACTATGGGGTGGACTCTAGGCACTGCCAACTTCTTACTAAGCTCTGCCAGACAGTTGGTTGGCTACCTCTGCTATGTCAAGCATTGGGCAGGCTCTATTTAGATAAATTCTACTTTTCAAAAAAAAAAATTAGATCAATGCTTGTTCCCAATCTAACCTAGATTTATAGGTCACAACTTTCTCATCTAACTTCGCTCAAGCCATGAATCTCTACATCCCTATGATGTGTACGATGTGAGATGTCGACCTACTCGTTTGGTGCAACAGTGAACATCTTGTAGTTGTACACATCACAAATGATGTGTTATCTCTATCTCTGAAACACTACTTCATGCTACATGCCTTAAGCCCACATAGCTACACCTGGATCATCTTCCACATCTGAGGTAAAATCTTTGGCCTCTACTATTGTTGTAGTTCAGGAATCTCTATCAAGTTCAACAGTGTCCAAAACTTTATTCTATGGTTATAAGCATTCAAGATTTTTCTAGGAGGGCAAAAGAAGCTGTACATCCTCACCAAGGATGCTCCTGACTCATAGCTATAGATTTTGAAAACTAGAAGCAGGATAACTACATGGTTATGAACTGGGCCCCACAAGACACTCGATAAGATGGTCCCTCAAGGCCTCAAACGATCACGTAAGATAGCCATCATTTCATAGTAAAGTCTATTCACCTAATCTCTTCACCCCAACATTGTAGTAAAAGCTTATCGCCATCATAAGTGCCCTCTTCTCATCAAGATAGCCATCATCTCATAGTAAAGTCTACTCGCCTAATCTCTTCACCCCAACATTGCAGTGAAAGCTTATCGGCATCATAAGTGCCCTCTTCTCATCCTCGAAATCAGTGTCGTCGTCACTTCATTTTACAGAGAACTACATTGGAGATATGGTTGAAGATTCATCCTGAGAAACAAGCACATCCGCAATTAAAAAGGATGCCCTTATATAAAGGATAATAATTGTTCTCCACTATGATCACCCAGAAAGAAGTAATTGAGTCCTATTATTATTCATAACACCATTTTCCCTATTGA
Source organism: Thalassia testudinum (assembly GCA_037157565.1). NCBI lineage: Eukaryota > Viridiplantae > Streptophyta > Magnoliopsida > Alismatales > Hydrocharitaceae > Thalassia > Thalassia testudinum. Next base: position 1,784,236 of record JAZHRO010000033.1, on the reverse strand, counting down.
GAAAGTCATCGCCATCGCCAACACACAAGTCCCCATGTCCCTATTGCTCATTAAAAATCACTTGGAGTGGCAACTTTATGACATGCTCTTTCACCAGGCCACTACAATTGGTGATGAGTGAGTACAATCTCCATGATTTGCCCTGTCACAATTGTCCCACTCACCCAAAGTGGAATAGTTAGCGAAGTGGAATCAACCTAAGTAGTCAATATCTATAGACCCACAAGGATTGTTGACTTCATGAGAGTGACAATCAAGGGTGACCAAAATCCTAAATACAGATTCATTCTCAAATACCTGATTTTGGGTATGACATCACTCCCAACCTACTAAAGCCAATCTTGATGTGAAAGGCATCGGTTGTCTCATACCATCAAAACTTCCATCTGAAATCCACTAGGCAACCTTTCGAGTGTAACCATCGCTAGAGATAAAATGACTATCCTATACCCAATTCTTGGACCTACATGACATTGTCTAATAATAGCTCTAACAAGCAACTACCCCTGCAACCTCCTTCAACATCATCGACCCTGGATTGTCTTTGATGAAGATACTAAAGGAGTCCTCATCCAAGTTGAGTATGATCGTCTCCAACATGCTCCCCTCAATGGAGTCCACCTCCATCGAAAACACCGACAGATCATCACAAGGTTAAGGTCATCAACAAACCTAAGCCTCCCAAATGTACAGAAAACAAACATTACCACCTCCAAGAATCACAGATGTAGAGGTACTTCCAAAAGTGATAATGTCATCTTCCTCCTAGCAGGCACTGCCTTCACTCTATTAGTTTTTGCCAACATCTACAAGTAACAGAGTGCCCATCTCGAAGATGCCACGCACCAAATAACTCATGAAAGTTACCAACCCAGCAACCCATAGAGGCCAAAAAAGGCAAGCCATAGAGGAGATGATGGATACCCCCAAAGCAACAAAATAATAGTTTCTCAAAGATACCAAAGCAAAGGTATGGGAAACATTAGTTGAGGAATTCTATATTCTTAAGCTTTTGCAAACCCTTTGGTGCAACCATTATAAGCCTTACGAAGTTAATTCCCTTCATACAAAGACTATCACCGCAAATAGCATCCATCACAAACAACCAATGTCTTAACACATCCTCCACTTGCAGTCTCATTGCAATCATAGATGAGCATCCCTCCACAATGGGCAACTCTACTGCTCATGGCCAAGCAAGGTTCGAAATGCCGATTTCGATGCCGTGCCGATGAAATTCCAAATGTGCATTTCGTGGGCATGCCGAGGGCATGCCATGGAAATGCCCGTTTTTCGATGGGCATGCCGATGAGCATGCCGAGGGCATGCTATGGGCATGCCGAGGCCATACCAATGCATACCAACAAAAATAGCAAAAGTAATTAAAAAAATCAATAGCAACCTCGACATGGGCACCAATTTCGCCAGCATGCCGACCATGCCGACGGCATGCCGACCGTGCCGAGGGCATGCCGACAATGCCGACGGCATGCCGACGAAATCCCTGTAAATCGACGTTTTCTTCATGTCGGCACGACCCTTGCTCGGAAATGGCTTTGCCGACGGCATTTAAATCAATGTGGCCAAGGCCATTGCACAGGGCCTTGACAATCAACTGCTACATGTCTAAGGCCTCTACGTTGAAAGCAAAATGTCTTCGAAGAAGCAACTCCATGCAGAAGCCTTCTCCAATGCCCCTTTCCAACCACCAACTACCACTTTGACACCCTTACCTTTCCCTTACGCTCTTTTGCTTTAATGACTCATTCAGAAATCCTAATTGTAGTTCTGTAGAACGATAAAACATACAACACCTTTAGTGCGTAGTCTCTTATTCTGTAGTCAGGTTTGTCTAAGGCCTCTTTGGTGGAGTACTAGGGCATGACGACTCTTTTGAGAGGAATATAACCAATCGTAAAGGAGCAGGACGGATTACTTTGAAAGGAGGGAGTGTCCTCAATGGAGAAAATTTTCTAGAGAGGTAGGTGGGTCACATTCAAATCTTTGGGCAGACTACTCCATCATTTGAAGTCGCCCATGTCTTTCAAAGTGAAAATCTTTGTCTAGCTCCTAAGTTGAAGTTTGTCACCAAAATTTTTAGAACAAGATGGGTGCAGGACTCGGATACAATGTGCTATTTTCACATGAAAGCAAAGGAAGATCGAAGGCTATTTGGAGGCATATTCACATTACAAGTGTTGATTGCTCTGCTATGGATAAGTTTTGGAGCTCCTTCAAGAGGACAATGGAAGATAATATAGGTGGTTGGGTCAAAGGTTTTGAGGTGTTATAGTGCATTTGGCAATAGAGAAATGGTTTACTATTTAAAAAGGAGCAAACTTGGGCAGAGAATGTTGTAAGGGCGGTTTCCTTTCTTTCATAGTTATAACTCCATAATTTGTAAGTTTATTCCTTTTATTAATACAAATTTCAGGATGATTACCAATCTCCAATAAACTTCCTTTTTTCCTCTCAAAAGAAAAAACATACAAAAGCTCATGTGCCCATTTTGTTGTAGGCTTATTAAACTTTTTACTTAAAGCTTTTATTACTATCTATTTGTAACTTTCACTTGGCCATTCACCTTTTGTTAAGATACTCCTCTTATTATTTTTTTGTTATTGGTTGTTTAGTCATTTTTATTTTCCCGTTGGACATGTTTCTTATTTTCTTAATATCTCTTCTCTATGTAAAGAGGTGTTGGATCCTTTTGAGAAATAGATTGAATCATTATCTCCTACTTGGTATCAGAGTGCGATCCTAAGTGCGATCCTAAGCCAGGTTCCGGTATCCCACCAAAAAAGTCCTCCAAACCCTAACACCTAAACCCCTCTCTCCTCTCTCCACCGCCATTGATCCTCTTTCTCTCACTAGCACAACACCAGCCTTCTCCAACCACAGAGGGGCGATGCGACAAATTAGGGGAGCAATCCTTGGTGGCGCAACGACATTGATGAGCCGATCCACCCCTAGGCGACAGCAGAGGGGAGCCAGGAACCACGTGTCAATGCTGTTGGGCCTAATCTAGGCCCCAGCCGCATCTCGCTATTGCAAGTGGGTGTCCATATGTGGTCTTAGACACAAGCTTCCAGCCTCTAGCATTCTAGATTTTCATATCTAAGGCCTGATTCAGTTGGTTGATCTTCCTATGATCTGAAATTCAGTTTCAGAACTCTATTTTGTCGTATTTTCTCATCTTCTAGGTGTGTGATGGCAACTACTAGTTCTTCTGAGGTGATGTCAGGTGCTGTTCTCGAGTTTGAGACTTACAAAAGTCCATTTTTTGGTCCCATCATCAAGTTAGATGAGACCACTTATACCAGATGGTCTCAAACATTCCCGAGGACAAAAGGTCATGAAAAGAAACATATATTGTTGGAGCCAGAGCCCACAGAGAACGAGGGAAAGTACGTCACACAGAAAGATAATGCAATGGTCAACAATGGTTGATAAATTATGCGATTCCAGAGATCACGGATGAGATCATGCATTATCTGACAGCCAAGGCGATGTAGGACAATCTTCGTGACACATTCACATGAAAAAAACTCGTCTTGGATTTTTCATATTAGTCACAAACTGTATCAATTGAAGCACAAAGGATGATCTCTTTCTTAGTACTACTCTACCCTTAAGGGGCTCCAGGAGAAGTACAATACGTGTAGGCCAGTCTACACGTGCACTACACAGAGACAATACCGCAGAGGCAGCAATTCACCAATTTCCGTCAAGACTTGGTCCGAAGTACACAACTCCTCGATTTCATATTCTTACTTTGGCAGAGCTTCCTACCCTGAAAGAAGTCTATAGTTTCCTTAGTCAGATTGAGGTGACTGTACCACAGACAGGAGAGACTAGCCACGCACCTGCCCTAGCTGCTATTGCTGGATGTGGTGGCAAGGGAGCACCTTCCACCTACTGTGGTGAAGTTAGTCATGTGGAGGCTTCCTGTTGGACCAAACATGGAAGACCTCCAATGGCTAACTAACCTTCAGTGACTACCGAGGACACTAGAGATGTTGTGCTTGTTCTGAGGACAAATTATGATACCTTACTCCAATGTCTTTCCCAATTGACTCAGGAGCTAATCACATCTTCTACTGAGATTGCCGCATTCACCTCCTCAAGTATAGACGTGTGCCCAGGCTTCTGCAGGTATGACTTGGTTAGTAGATTCTAGTGCTCCACATCATCTATCAGGAGATTAGGGTTGCTTTAGCAAATTACAATCAGTGCCCATAGTAGGATAGTGCAGGTTGCAGATAGCAGACACACAGATTGATGGTCAAGAGGAGGTGGCACTAACCGCCACTATGAGATTACCTGACACCTTTTTCGTCCCTAATTTTTTACTAAATTTGTTGTATGTTTAGTAAGATTACGAAGCAACTTAATTGTTATGCTATTTTTAATGAACTGGGGTGTATTTTTCAAGACAAGTTTATGAGGAGCACAATTAGTGAAGGACATAAAGAGGGGTGTATGTATCGTCTAATCCAGACACCACTAGCTGCTACTTGCAAGAGTGATTCTAGTTCTGCTGCAAAGAGTAACTCGTAGTGGCACCATCACCGTAGTCACCCTTCTCTAAACAGGCACAGATGCATCATCCCTCAATTTTCACCCACTACATAGATACAATATGACGCGTGCCAGTTTGCAAAGCACCATAGATCCATGTTTTCTTCTAGCATTCGACCAAGGACTACTGCTATGTTTCAGTTATTGCATATGGACGTCTAGGGTCCTAGTCGAATTCCTGACCGACAGGGACATCAATATTATTTGATTGTCATAGATGACCTTTCTCGATTTACATGATTATTTTTGTTAAAAAATAAGTCCAATGTTGGACAAGTGGTTGAGCCCTTTTTATTAGAAATAAATACCAATTTTCTGTCATGGCTAAGATTGTGCAATTTAATAATGCATTAGAGTTTTGAAGCACTAGATTAGCAAGGTTTTACAGGTCTCATTGCATTATACATCAGACGTCCTACATACACACCTCATAGAAGAACGATATAGCAAAAAGAAAACATCAACATCTTTTAGATGTGGCCTGTATACTACTGATCCACCATTGTGTGCCACAATTATATTGGAGTGATATTGCACTTACGACTTGTTACCTTATTAATAGGATGCCCTCTTCTGTATTACATGAAGAGACTCTAAACTCCATGGCATGTTTTGTATTTTGACAGTTATTTTAGCTACCATCTCGTGTTTTTAGATGTGCACCATTTGTACACTTACTAGGAATAGGGAGAAACAAATTGGCACCAAGAGTTGTGAAGTGTGTCTTCCTTAGTTATTCACAAAAGCAGATGTGCCAACATTTTGATCATGTGGCTGGTAAGCACTATGTGAGTGCTAATGTTACTTTTCATGAATCAATACACCTACTCTTCTCTTGTAGCACGACAATTAGCACCAGAGGTTGAGTTTCCTCCTATGCATGTTTCACCTGTTTCTATGGATCAAGGTTTGAAGGGACAATATCGATGTTATGCCAATGAATTTCCAAGTGCGTATATCGTTGGCATACAGAGGGCACACCGTGGAAACGTCCGTATATTGACATCAGGCTATCAAGGTTATTGATAGCCCCCGAAATCATCCGTATAGAGGGCATGCCGACATGCCGACCCATACCGACAAATGCTAACTAAGTTCACTTAAAATGACTAAAATTTCAAATAAATCACAAATTACTAACTACAAACCTTAAAAGATTATGTAAGAAGACCATACATATGAAAACACAAGCCTTGAATCAGTACATAAATCAAAGTCAGCATAGTAGACCAATCACCAAGGCACCAACAGACCCCACCTTCTCTTTTGTGTATATGTAAGGTGAGCAAGAGCAACAAATCCACCACCTCTCCCCTCTTCAGCCATGACTCGTAAGCTACAGTGTCACTTCGACACCACCGCTGAAACTCAAGAGTCAAGACCCATCATTGCCGTCACACCACCACCAAGTAGCAGGTAGAAGATGCAGCCTACAAGAGCAACAAGACCAGCAGCTGCAGGAGCAATAGCCAACAGGAGCAAGAGCTGCAACCATCAGTATCAGCACGACGTCAACATATTGTCGATAACCTCAATATACTGGCAATACGCCTATGTATTGAAATTAGTTTCATGTCAACATATAACCTCAACATGCCTTATTTCAAAAAAGGGTCGTATCGACGGCATGCCATCAGCATATAAATCATTGCTATGGATAAGTTTCGTGTTTCTGAGGTCTGTCTTGTACCTGACAGTGGAAGTCAAGAACCTATAAGCAATTTTGCACCTGCATTGGTATTGATAACCAAAGATTCAGGGATCCAACTATTTCTTTTCAATTGCCAGTTACCTATAGGCAACGCAACCCCTACTTCAAATCCACCATCCTCCCCAAGTCAGGCATGTGTTGAGGTATCTGACGATTCTTTGTCTAATGGTGATTGTGCAAGACTAGATGATGTCCTAGACCCTGTTCTTGTGCACAATATCATGTGGCTAAAACTGTGTCTACAGCTAACTTCAGGGCTACCTTTGGGCTCTTAACAATAGCACTAGATGCAACAAAGACACCTTCCACATACCAGCAAGCCCTATTGATCCAAAATAGCGTAAAAGCATGGAGAATAAGATGGCCACTCTTCGAAGTCGACACACTTAGGAGCTTGCTCTTATTCCCACCGATGCTCACTTGATAGGATCTCATTCGGTCTTTGGCCTGAAATACAACACTAATAGGTCTATTTCAAGACATAAGGGTCAATTGATTACAAAGGATTCACTCGGATATATGAAGTGGACTTCTTTGAAACTTTCTCCCCAGTTGCTCGCTAGTCGACAGTCCGGATACTTGTCTCTATTGCTGCCCACAAGGACTGGTTGCTTCCCCAACTTAATGTGAAGAATGCCTTCCTTTATGGTGATCTTTAAAAGGAGGTGTACATACAGCAGCCCCTTCAAGTTTGAGGTTCAGGGAGAGTGTGTGTAGGCTGAAGAAGGCCATCTATGGCCATGAGCAGAGTTTGAAAGCATGGTTTCAGAAGCTCTCAAAGATGGTAGAGAAGTTAAGCTTGCAAATATCATCAAACCACTCTATTTGTCAAGAAAACTGAGAAAGGGATTGTGGTATTGCTGATTTATGTTGATGATTTCATTATTACCGGTGATAATAGCCGGAATAACTGAGGTCAAGAGGTCCTTGGCAAAGCAGTTTATTATGCAGGACTTGGGACAGCTTCAGTATTTTCTTGACATAGAGGTGGCTTGAAGCAAGCAAAGGATTGTACTTTCTCAGCGCAAGTATGCTTTGGATGTACTCCACTAGACAAGGATGTCGAGGTCCAAGCTAACCATTATTCCTATGGATCCCAAGATACACCTTCATGGTGAGCAGGCAAAGCCCGTTGACAACAGGGCTTACAAGTAGCTTATGGGGAAACTTTTATGTCTGACAATTACCAAGCCTAATATTGCTTTACCTATGAGCTTAGTAAGTTTACGAAGAACCTAACCAAGCAACACTGGTAGGCACTTATGCAGGTGCTTAGATACCTGAAGAAAGCACCTGGACGAGGGATACTTTTCCATTGGGGAACTCCCATGACAGTAGTTGGGTATTCTGATACTAATTATGCATAGTATATTGCTAACAAAAAGTCTACTACTGGGTTCTGCACATTTGTAGCTGATAATTTGGTTACTTAGAGGAGCAAGAAACAAGGAGTAGTTTCTTGCTCTAGTACCGAGTCAGAATATAAAGCCATGTCTTAGACAATTGCAGAGATGATCTGAGTTAAGTCTCTACTGTGTGAATTGCATGTCCAGATTGAATAACCTGTGGAGATGAGATGTGACAATCAGGCAGCCACATATATGGCAAACAATCCCATGTTCCATAAACGCACCAAGCATATTGAGGTGGATTGTCACTACACCAAAGACCTGATTCAGCATGAGATGTTGCGTACTACCTTTGTCACATCTAAGGACCAAGCAGCTGTTGTTTTCACAAAGCCTCTTCCACATTCAACTTTCGACGACTGTTATTCCAAACTGATCATGATCGACATCTATGATCTAGCTTAAAGAGTGTTAAGATACTTCTTTCATTAATTTTTGTTTTTAATTGTTTTGTCATTTCCATTTGCTTGTTGGATATGCTTGTCATTTTCCTAATACATCTTCTCTATATAAAAAGGTATTGGATCCTTTTAAGAAATAGATTGAACCATTATCTCCTTTTCTTTTAAATGTGCCACTAATGTGAACTTTAAATAAATCTTCCATAGTGCAAAAAACCTATAAACTCAAAACAATTAAATTGTGGCCCATTGTCTACCTTAATCACCATTGCCACACCATATCAAGAATACTAAATCCTTCCTAACAAATTTTATTATCCTTTATGTATTAATATTTGCTAAAGCTTCTGCTTCTACCTACTTAAGACAAATAATCCGCAGCCGCAGCCATATGCTTCCTTAATGCAAAGGCCACGAGGAACTCCCCAATAAGACCATTTCCCAATCCAGCAAAGAGAATTGTGTTGGACATAGTAATCAACTCTCAGAGACTAGGCATGGGATGTTAGAATGCTTTTGACATGCATCACATTCTTTTATGCACTTTTCCACTTGTTCAATCATCTCAAGCCAGTAGCAACAATAAGATAATAAGATAGATGCTTTCTTACCATACTCCCAGATCGTTCATGCTTCGCACGTATACCTTCATGCACTTCTCATAACACTTGTTCTGCTTCCTCAAAATTTAAACACCCGAGCAAAGGTGTAGAAAATCCCCTTTTGTATTACTGCCTAGCTTCCCATCAATTATAATCTTGCTAGTTTCCTTTTAAAAAGTCTCAGCTTTCAGCCTTTAGGAATGACTCAATTCTCTATGTATTGGACGATATCATCCATCCAATTTTTCTCGGAACCATCAATATGCAAAGAATTGGCCATCTGCATTGTGATACTCAGGTGGTCCAACCATTCCATTATTATAGAATTCTCACCAGCATCTATCATTGAAGATGCCAACCTAAAAAGTGTATCAACCTGACAATTTTAGGATCTCGGAATTTGGATAACTATAGATTTTTCAAACTCGAAAGTTTATGACTTCCTCTACACAGCTGTTGGAGTGTGCAGCAACAGCACTACTGCTGCTTGGATAGGTGTGGCACTGCTACCATGTAGCGGAGACAAGCTGCTGCCACCAAAGCGATGGCAATGGTGGTGCACTCTCAACGAATTGCAACGAACCGCAAGCCACTGGGGTATGCAATGGTATTGCTGGTGCAAGAGACATGCTAAGTGCACAACGATGAGCCATAAGCTGCTGAAGCAAAAGACAAGAGAAATCCAATGTGAATTAGTTTATTTGGTGGAAAAATAGCTTATTCCGTTCAAATGACCGAGGCTCTCTTACATAGAGAAGGCTAAAGGGAAAAATTACAAAATAGTATCAAGAGAATAAAGAAACGCATGAAATAATTACAAAATAAAGGATAAATAACTTCATCAGGAGCATTTTGCCATTTCAGAGAAAAAAGATTGCACCGAGCATGATCACCTTTGAAGCAAAGGCAGAACGAACCTAGGATGTTGTAGTCACAAAAGAATTGTGTTCTTTTGGGACATTGAGGACCTACATTTCATGTTGGAAACGCTGTTGAAAATGTAGTATTCCTTTGAGGAAGTGGTTAAACTGCTATAGTGGGGTTTTCTTATTAGCTTGTACGAATTTGTTTTTGATTTGATAAAGTAGGCTCCGGTAGCCATCCTTTTTCCCTCTTTAAAAAATAAAAGTTTCACTAAAACGAGAATACAAGTAAGATAAAGATAAAAGGAAACTATTTCAAACTTAGGCAAGCAATTCTCACACACCACAATCTCATCAATAATTAAAAAGAACAAAGTTGCACCAGAGAACCTCACCTTTGAAAACAATTTTTCCCAAGAATTAACAGACACCCGCTTCGCTGAGTGAATCTTTGAGGCTGGCAACTTCCCATGCACACATTCAATAGCTCTATTACCAATGCAACTAGTGAAAAAAAAAGAAATCACATCAGAAGGAACCTAAGAAAAAAAAAAAAGGCAATCAAAACAGCACTTGTTTTTACCAAAATTTAAGACTAGTTACAGAATTGTCTGTTTACCTTTAAATTAGACCATTTACCTTGCAAAACAGTCTGTTGACAGAATTTAAGACTAGTTACAGAATTGTCTGTTTACCCAAGAAAAACAGCACTTCTTCAGACATAAAACAGAAGCACAATACTGTTGAATCCTTGATTTCATATATTGAAAGAAAGAACAACATCAAAGCAACCACTGCTTGCAACTAAAGATTTTCAAGATTCTCAGATGACCAAACCAAAAATGAAGCTTCCAATTTGGTTCCATCTCTGCTCCAAATGAATCAATAAACAAGGTTGAAAAAATCTTAATGTGAAACGAGGCAGTTTTGGCTTATCGAGGCGAGGCAAAACCCTCAAGGTGTTTGAGGAATAAGCCTCAGCACTAGGGAGAAAATGTTAAAACTAGACATATATCCATGCTCGAAATGTGTCGAGTGTTAACAATGCGAACACGATAGGAAAAAAGTGTTGCTTATTTATTTCAGCAAAGTAGAAATTGTCAATGAAATTACCTTTAAATTAGACTCTTTAGTTTTTCATGAGCATATAAAAAATTAGGGATTTATATATACATAGCCCTGAAAGCTTTCACAAAGACATGGATATCCCTGTATAAACCATATCTACCTGTATACCCCCAAAAACATCCATGTGCTTGTTTACATGCCCTTTAACCATATGGACTAATGACAAAAGTATTTTTGTATTTAAACCCTCTCTCTCTCTCTCTCTCTCTCTCTCTCTCACAAATAACCCTCTCCACCTCTTCCCCTCCTCCCACCATTGACCCCTTCTCTCTCTCCCTCCCCCACCCCACCTCCTTGGCAACATTGGCAAGGGATGGTTCCGAAGCCCCTAACCTATACCCATCCTCCTCCTCGACATCTCACAGGTGAGATCGGACAAGGAAGACCTCTGCATCTGCATGCTGCACATGAGGACCAGAAGCATCTGGAAGGGAGGGATGGTCTCGCTAACCAGCCACGCCCTCAACAACACCCTACATTCTCAGATGCTAAACCTTATGGCTCGAGGGGTGATGGAATCTTCTCTTGTGATGGCATCTTTGGCAAGCATCTGAGCTACGGGAACTACTCATGTGTGAACACCTACCATCCCCGTAACACCACCAATCCCTTAGCTTTATTGATTAGACAAGCTAATAGCAAAATAGTTGTTATTACAATTTTATTACACTAAATAAGTAGTAACGACCTGGATTGGCAAACAAAGAGGGAAGAGAAAATTTATTAACTTGAGATATTTATTTATCTGTAATCATATAGTGCTGAAAATGGAAACAATGGAATGCTGGCTTGGTTAACTTAGTTTCTTTTATATTTATTACATTATTATTTTTTTTTGAAAAGGCAAAGGATGGTTATCCAGTAGATAACCACCTAAATTCATTCCACATCAAAACAATATTACATCAAAAGTTTACAAACTGGTCCTCCAAAAATAAATCTGGGAGGAGATAGATGAGACAAAGTTCTCAACATAAGACCTCTCCCCTAAACATCACCCCGTTCCTCCCCAGCCATACCCCCCACAGAATCGCCAGGGCCTTTGCCCGATCATGCTTGGAGCGGAAGGTGTACACTCCGCCACCCACACTTCCCCTGCGAAAGGAGGACTAGAAGCTAGCGGCATCCTAATGGGAGATCCAGCCAATCCCCATCTCCTACCAAACCTACGCTACGAACAGGCACTAGAATAGAAGATGTTGGACATCCTCAACATCCCCCCCCCCCCCCCCCCCACAAAGGGGGCATGCTAAGTCGTCCATCTGGACCCATCTAGCTCTCCACTGCTTCATCATGATTCGTCCTCTTCTCACCAGCCAGGCAAAAATCTTCACCTTCAGAGGGCATTTCGGCGTTCAGATTAGTCTACAGTCCCGCATGAAGTCAACGTCCAAGGGGGCCCCACCAAGCCTCAACCTGCGATAGACCTCTACCATCGAGAAATCTCCCTCCACCCAGTGAAAACCGTCAGGGCCTTCGTCCGGAGCCCAACCCACCAACTCCTGCAACAGCCATTGGAAGTCCTCACAGCTCTGCTCAGAGAGGCCCCCCCGGAAAATGGGGCACCAAGATCTATCCAAGCAATCTCGAACCTTCGCCGACGCATCCACCACACTACTCAGTAGCCGAGGGAACCTTTCCCCTAAAGTAGAGCCGCCCCTGCCAGTCATCCTGCCAGAAACAGAAGCAGTCTCCCGCACCAAGCACCGAATCAAAGAAACCGCGCACTCTCACAGCCACCGTCGCCAGGCCCCTGAGGAAGGACGCTACATAGGGGCGAATAGAGAGGTCCCCATGCCAAGAAGTCGTTGTAGCACCACCACATATCTCCAAGCAATCCATGTTCATGCCCCACCAATCTTGCAATCCATTTCGTGAGAAGGCTGATGTTCACTCTATCCACGTCCCTAACCCCAAGACCCCCCTCCTGTGTAGGCTTGCAAACCTCCTCCCAAGCAACCAACCTTGCCCCCATGCCTACCGCCCCTACAATAAACCAGAAGAAATCTCTCATCAGTCCCGAGACCTTCCTCTCAATCTGATGTGGCAACCGGAAGACCGACAAGAAGTAAGACGGCATGGATACCAGAACCGCTTTCACCAAGTTCAGCCGCCCGCCCCTAGACAGCAGTCTGGAGGACCACCCTGCAAGCTGCCCCTCCATCCTTTCCAGCAACGGGAGCTAGTCCTGCACCCTAAGATGACGATCCAACAGGGATAGGCCCACGTATACCAAAGGCAAGGAGCCCCTCTCAGTCTCCAAAGCAACACCCACCCTCTCCGCTTCCATGGCAAACAAATTGATCGAAACAAAGCTAGATTTCTGATAACTGATCCGTAGCCCTGACGCCTCACCAAAGATCTCCAGCAAAATCCTCAACCTCCTTGCTACCAACATAGATCCTTCGACCAAGAGGAGCATGTCATCTGCGTACTGCAAGACCACCACCTCTCTACCCCCTCCAACAATGAAGCCTCTGAACAGCCCCCTACTGCAAGCTCTGTGTGCTGCCCGTGCAAAGGCACACCCCTATAACCTTCCATAAAAAGGTTATGCAAAGGCCACCTTCCATAAAAAGGCTTGCTTCTTCTCCCTTCTCCATGCTACCAAGGCTTCCATCGCAATCACGAAGGTATCCAAAATTCCTTTTCCAAGCAAAAAAGCTATCTTAACAGGGGAGAGTCCAAGTCCCCCAGGATGCCCCTCAACCTGTTAGCCAAGACCTTTGCTACAATAAGGTAAACTGCATTAGACAGGATAATCAATCTGAAGTCCTGAATGGCCTCGGCCCCTTCCTTCTTAGGCAGTAGAAACAAGTAATATATGTTCAACTTGTCAAAACCTTTATTGTTGTAAGCGAACTCATCCACCACTCGCATCACATCTGCACCCACCAGACGCCAAAACTCTCGGAAGAAAAGAACAGGGAAGCTGTCTGGGCCAGGGCATCCCTCCGCATTGAGGCCCCACACCGCCTGCCTCACCTCCTCCTCTGAAAAGCCAGCGGTAAGACCCTCCGCCTGAGCCTCTGAAATACACTGTGTATCCTCCCCCCTCCACCTCCAACCTCCCCTTGGTTGTCTCCCAGTGAACTCTCTGAAATAATCTGCCGCCGCCTGTCCCACCTCCTCCTTGCCCGAGAAAGCATCCTCGTCAACCACCAGCTTGTCTATCCAATTTCTCCTTCTCCTGGCAGAGGCTATCTGGTGGAAAAACCTGGTGTTGGAGTCCCCTTCTTTCAACCATCTCTGCCTGGATTTCACCTTCCATTCCATCTCTGTCCGTCTGTCCTCCTCCTAGATCACCTAAGACATCCTCACCCTAATCTCCATGTCCTCAGGGGAAATGGGAGCCTGGTCTTCCTGTCTGTCAATTCTACTAATCTCTGCCAAAGCCTCCTTCCTGAACCTATTAGAAGTCCTGATCTCTCGTCTAGCCAGCTTCAGATAGTCACGCAGCAAGGAGAGCTTCTTTTCCAGACAGAAAGCTGTCGAACCTTCCACCTCCATCGAATTCCATTTCTCCTCCACTGAAGCCTTAAACCCCTCCACCATCAGTCATGATATGTCAAATTTAAAATGTGTCGAACTGCACCCACTCATTCAGTCACCACAACAGAGGGGTGTGCTCCGAGAAAGGCCTCTCTAGTGCACGGACATCCTCCACAAGAAACGCCTCAACCAGCTCCACATTGGATAAAAACCTGTCAATCCGGGACCTCTGGCCACTGTTATTTCTCCATGTATAAGCACAGGACGCAAGAGACCAATCCACAAGCCCATGGGTCTCAACAAAGTCCACAAAAAGATCTAACCCTGGATCTCTGCCTCCCCTGCTCACCTGGTCTATCCTCCACCTTCAGAGTCACATTGAAGTCCCTTCCCATCAACCAAGGGCTCCCAATGGACTCCGTCGACACCGCCGTAAGCTCTTCCCACATGGCCCTCCTCGCCTGGGCCTCTATAGGACCATACACCCCTGCAACCTTCAACCTAGCGCCTCCTACCTTCCTGATCAAGCTCGCCGAAATAGTATGCTCACCACATCTGATGTCCTCCAAAGAGAAGACATCCTCCCTCCATCCAAGGATCTGTCCTCCTGATCGACCATTCACGACAAGGGACCGAAATCCCTCCATCCAGGAGCCTCCGACCTCTCTCCAAACTTGACCATCACAATCAGCCAACTTGGTCTCCTGTAACAAAACAATGTCCGCCCTCCACTGTCTGAGGTACCTCCCCAAGATGGCCCTCCTCGTTGGGTCATTGAGGCCGCGCACATTCCAAGTGAGCACCCCACTCATCTAGGCAACGTGGTGATCTTCATGGCCTGCCTGAAGCCACCTACCTCCGCCATCCTACGTACCTTCTCATCTTCCCCATTCAACACCTCCCTCGGCCTTGGGCTCTGCGAGGCCCTCCCACGACCGTCCACCATCTATGGTCTTCGCTTGCCACGGAATGACCACTTCCTTCGGTAGCGAAGAGCACCACCACGCCCCCTGCTCAACAAAAGCGGTGCCCATCCCGCCAAAGGAATCTCCACAAGGTCACCCCCCTCGAGGGGTTCCCAATCGTTTGCTGCTGCCCCGGAAACGCCTCCTGCCGTTTCGAAGACTCTCCACACTAAAGGCTCACCTAGCATGTCGCTGTCAAAGGAGGGTCTACTCCCCTTGTCACCATCGGTCTGGCCTCCCCCGACAGGGGCCACACCTCCCTCCCCGGCATATGCGGCACTACCTCCCAGCTTTCTCCCTCCTCCCACACCGAGCACGGCACCTCCGGCGACCCCAGGGACTGCGCAAAACCACTTGAGGGACCATCGCCCCCAACATGGAGCTCCTACTGCTCCACTTGCCGAACCGAAGTTTCAAACCTAGAGCGTGGATCCAGATCCGGATCCAGGTCCACCCCACCACTAATGCCTCGCACCCCAGCAAGTGACACACATGTGCTACTGTTTAAAAGCCCTGCGTCATCGCCTTCGCAATGCCGCCCCGCAGAGTCACCCTCCAACCTCTCTGCTTCCAAGGCACCAGCAGCCCCGCGATCTTCGGCTGTCCTCCGCGAGATCTTCGCAGATCTCTCAGGGACCGAGACCACGTCAGGGTCGAGGTCCACGCCCCTCTCGATATTCCCTAGCGTGATCCCCGGAAGCCCTCGGGCCCCGAGTCCACGTCAGCGGCCCTTCGCCTCCTCGCAACAACCGCATGTTGCTTCGCCTTCCCCGTCACCGAGCCCGCAGCTACGGCTGCCGCAAGCTGCCATCCTCTCCGACTCGAGCACTCCACCACCCATGACGAACCTCCAAGCCACAGCAGGACCCTGTTGATCGACCTCGTTCCATCCTTCAGCTCGACTAGCACCACGATTGGTCCCTCCGCCAGCCCCAGTGCCTCACACCTCCTGACCTGAGCGAACGGCGCCACGATCGCCTCCACCACCTTGATCGAGTGTAGCCACCATGGACTCCGGCAATGGCGATTTCCACCACTGTCCTCTCCAACAAGCATTCCTGAAGGGCCCCATCATGTGGTGACGGACGCCTCCACCACCATCTCCCTCCCCCGGCAAAGCACTCCATGAACAACAGCTCGCTCTGCCTCTCTGCCAAGAGCCCTCTTGCCACAAACACCTTCTCCGCCACCTGCAGAACCTCGACCCCTCCCCTTCCCGCCTCCTCACCCAAAGAAGTTTCCACCATCGCCTTTAAGACCCCTCCATCCAATACCACTCCCATAATACTCTCCACCACCTTCCTCAGAGCCTTAACTCCTTCCAACCAAGGGGCCTCAACCTCCGCCTCCAGTAGCCCTTTCAGCGGCAGCAGTGGACCCTTCTCCCTTCCCCTCTCGGATCCCCTCCAACAGCTACCACTTCTATGGCCAAGTCCTCCACACCTCCAACACCGCCAAGGCTCCCTACACTCCCGAATCCAATGGTCGCTACCGAGGCATTTGTAGCACCTCCCCCGCCCAGCTGCGCCTCCTGGACCTCGCACGACCGTCCTTCGAGCGACCTGATCTTACTTTGCCCTGTTCCAACCCACTACCACCAACCAGCACCAATCTCCGGTCACGCCTCCACCGTCCTCGCTCTGAGGGTTACCCTCTCCACCCTTCGATCCACTCCCGCCTCCTCCCTCCCCTTCTTGCCCCGGAGCTCGCCCGCACTCACCAGCGACCCTCCACCCCAGTGCACGCTCTCTCTTGCTCTTTATTCCCAAAGATATCTTAAGTCATCTATTGCATTATTAAATTTAGATACTTTGAATACATAAAATAGTGGTTTTGAAAATATAAACATTATAAAATAATGAATAAAAGTTAGCATCAAACAAAGGATATGCCATGAAAAAAAAAATGATAAACACATTTTTGTTATTAGGATTTCAAAATTTTCAATCCCTTGATTTAAAGCATAGGAGGGAAGATTTCACTCCCTGCATGTAGTAATTTTACCACAAGTGGGCATCTAGTCCTCGAAACCCACGTGTAGAATGGATTGAATGGGTAAGGTTCCCATGGAAACTTATCCTCTCGACTGATCCATTGCCATGAAAGCGGGAATAGAGTGGAAAATGAAAAGAACAAACTCAAAAATCCCATATCCCTACATACAACCTTCGAGGGGTGGACAGGGGCCATTACTAGGTTTTCTCCCCTAGTTCATCTTTCTTTTTTTTAAAGAAAAAAAAAAGGATGTCGAACAAAGCTCAGTAGACATCCATTATCTATACTATTAAATAAAGAAAGTGCAATTGACAACTACCCAACACGTGTCCCCCAACCCCCTCACTTGAACAACCCTCATGCTGACTTATTCCTAGGCATCAAAATCTAAGTCTCACCATATGTAATAATAATATTAAACACCCCCAACATAATATTGGCCCACACCTAAAACCAAGACTACTACTGCAAATTATCCGATGCCCATGACAACATCATTCTAAAGAGTTACCCACTCCCCACAAGTTGAATCTCTCCTTCTATATATAAATGTATATTTACCTATTAGCGTGGGTTTCATTTTTCTCTTACAAAATTACTCTTTACTAATCTTTCCAACCACGAGCAGCGACCATGAAACATATTAATATGTACGAATGAAGGATGAAAACAAATAACGAAGGATCGAGGGAGAGATAGATTGATAGAATTGAATACTTTTTAAATGCTAACCATTGATCGTAAGTCACAAACCTATGTATTGTTGGATGATGGTGCAAATAACTTTATATAATAACTTACCAAGTATTGGATGATGGCTCAAATAAATTTTATATGAAATTAACCCCTTCAATGCATCTTACGTTTTAAATGCTAACCATTGATTGCAAGTAGTGGACCAATGTATTATTGGATGATGGTGCAAACAAATCTATATAATAACTTAAGAAATGTTGATGATGGTTCAAATAAATCTCATATGAAATTAGACCCCTAATACATCTTATGAGAAACTTTTTATTACAAGAGTACACAATATTGAATAATGGAGAGCCATTTGGCCCCAATCTTGAGATGGCAGAAAAAAATAGGTGCAAAGTTGCATAAATCTACAATTAATATTCAATCTGTGACCAACTAAAGAGAATACGGTATGCATATGATTAATCAAGGATTAATCGGTTTGATATTTTTAACTATTTAAAATTTTAAATATAGTTATATATACTATTATATATATATATATTGAAAATATGTACATATATATTGGTATTATTTTTTTGACATAAAAATATTCTTTCAAGGAGGCTCGACAGGTAACCAGGAGTGTTGTGGTAATGGAGGAGGAGAATTGCAAAGAAGGATAGGGTTTCATTATAATTCGAATGTAGGGGGAGGATGTTGGAGAAGTCAAGCGGGTTCTTCTCTTCAATGTGTCAATCAAGATACAAAAAATTGAACTCCCAACATTTGATAGGATGATTAATCAATCGATTAATTAGATAAACGATCGATTAATCAATCCACCTGATTATAGGCCCGAATATTGATGCATGATTCTGTCTTGGACCACATATGATCAATCGACCAATTAATCGAGAGCATAGGCCGACTTTTGCAGCCTTGAATGGGTGCATATGTAGATGAATTTCTGGGTAGTAGGTCTGGGAGACGAGGGATCCATGGCATTGAGGAAAGTCCAAATGAAGAGGAAGATTTACCTTTATAAACCAAAGATGATGATGATGGTGATGATGATGGAGATGACAATGTTGATACAATGAAATTGGTTGAAATGACTTGGTTTCATTAGAAACCCTAAGGTTCTCTTATATAGAGAGAAACCATAAGGTCAAAAGTACAGGAATGTCCCTGAGGAACAAAACACATCAAGCCCTTACAATAAGAAATAAATGAACACACTACATAAGCTAACACTCCCCCTCAAGCTGGAGCATAGATATCTATCATGCTCAGCTCGGATATACAAGAATCAAATGAAGCTCTGGCCAAGGAATTGGTAAAAATATCAACAGTCTGCTCCTTAGATGCAACAGAGGTGGTATATAGCAACCCCTTCTGAATAATGTCGCTGGTATAGTGACAGTCAACCTCAACATGCTTCGTCCTCTCGTGAAATGCTGAGTTGTCAGCAATGAAAGTAGCTACTCTATTATCACATCACATATTCATGAGACTAGAAAACTGCACATAAGCAAGAATTTGATCCACATCATCTCAGCAGTTGTCTCTGTACTCAGACTCGATTGGATCTCACAACTATGCCATATTTCTTGTTCCTTCATGTGATCAAATTTCGTGCTAAAAAGGTGCAGAATCCAATAATGGATTTGCAATCCACATGACATCCGACATAGTCTGCATCTGAGTAGCCAACCAACGTCATAGAGGACCCTTTTGAAAAGAAGGGACCCTTCCCAAGAGCCTTCTTGACATATCTAAGCACCATAAATTCTGCATCCCAATGCCGATGTGTTGGCTTGGCCATAAACTAACTCAGTTGCCCAACTGCAAAGGAGATGTCCGACCTCATGATAGTAAGATACAGTAGCTTGCCCACAAGCTGTCTGTACCGTCTGCCATCCACCACCTGTGCAACCTCAACATAGAGTAGCATTTTACGATCCATAAGGATATTGGCATCCTTAGCCCCAAGCATATAAACCTCTTGCAAGATATCTACAGCATACTTCCGCTGGGACAAGACCACACCGTCCTTGCTACGAGCATCTCCCTTGTCAACAAGTGGCAAGTGTTTCCCATCAGCCACCTATATTGTCCTAGCGGGTGTAACAGGTGCTAACTGAGAGAAAGAACCCCGATCGCTACATAGGTGCTTGGATGCACCAGAATCAATAAACCATTTACCAGAAAACAAAAGTGACGACATACCAGTCGCAAGTGTCTCTGACAACGAGGCCATAACTGCAGTGTCTGCAATCTGAGAGGACACCTGAGTCAACTGAACAATCTGTTGCCGCAAGTTCTCAATCTCAATGTTCAAGGAACCTATATCAAAAGTACGAAGTCGCATTGGAGATCTCACCTACCTGATTGGCCACAAGTGGCCTACCATGCTTCTGCTAGCATGTAGTCTCAGGGTGACCAAGTTTGCCACAGTAAGTACACAGGATCCTGGCACATGTACCAAAAGAACGTCCACGACCACGTGCAGGGTAGGTAGTACCCTTGCCATGTCTAGGGATAGCAGCTAGTGCAGACGACTGAGCAACAGTGTCAGGAGTAGAGTGCGTACTGTAACTCTAAAGAGTCTACTATATGCTTCCTCCAGAGTAGGAAGCTCAGGAGCAATAAAGATCTGATCTCTGGCTGCCACATACTCAGGTCCAAGGCCAGCCAAGAAAAAAGAGACAACCAATTGTCTCCTAAAACTCCTCCAGGACTCACAGGCACACCCTAGCCAAGTAGGAGTAGTGCCTCTCCAACATTCCCTTCGTGAGGGAGTAATACTATGACAGCGTGCAACCCTCCTGACGTAGACAAAAAAGATCATAGAAGACCTGAAAAACTCGTACATCTCTTTTGCAGTAATGTGAATAGGTGCCACACAAAGACTCCCACATCTCTTTTGCAGTAATGTAGTAATAATCTCATTCCCTATGCGGGGAATAACTGTCTGCATCAGCCATGCACAAACCATGGCATTGTCAGTGTCCCAATTAGCATTTGTACATGTCATGTTCTCAGGCTACAAATATGTAAGAATATGACACTTTTTATGACCCCTAAAGGTCATAAGAAAGGTCTGGGACCACCGTGGATGGTTGATCCCATCCAACTTAACAGAACCAAAAAAAAGGTTCTTAAGTACTCCGATGTCAAAAACAGAACCCGAGGACACCTCGTACTGATCATCTGAAGCCATCTTCGCAATCCAGAGGCCTCGATCAAGCTTTTATCACCACGAAATCATCCACAGACGAATTCAGACTTGCATCATAGACATATGCTCCTAAATCAGAACAAAAAACCCCTTTTCAATCACTACACTGGGATCAGATCACAAAAAACTGCCTCCCTGTCGATCTACACCGCCAACCGCCACTGCCGGAGCACTGTAGCGCAGCCACCGGAGGTCAGCACCATCGTTGACCCAACAAGCAGCCCTCGCTACTGCTGCACTATCGTCGACCACCATAGCGCCACCGTAGGCTCAACAAGCCATTGTTGCGCCACCACCAAAGGTTGGATTGGCCTATAAAGGGTCACAGCACCGCCGCAAGCGGCTCTTGGTGTTGCTGCACCGCCGCCATGACCTAAGAGGGTCGCAAACAGTGTCGTAGAGCCACCACGATCAAAGTAGGGACTGTTGCACCGTCGCTAGAGGCCAAGAAAGCCCCCAAGCACGCTGATGCGTCGCCACAAGCACCGCCTGAGGGTGTTGTAGGCTCACCTGCGCCACCACAACACCACTGCGCGTGCTACAGCGCGCCGCTGGAGCTCCATCGAGAGCTGTTGCCGCTCATAAGGGAGAGAGAATTAGGGTTTGGTGGTTAGGGTTTTGGAGTCTATGAGAGGTAGGATACCTAGAGCCACGGTCTAAAACTGATGCTCTGATACCAAATTAATTGAAATGACTTGGCTTCATTAGAAATCCTAGGGCTCTCTTATATAGATATCATAAGGTCAAAAGTACAAGAATGTCCCTGATGGACAAAACACACCAAGCCCTTACAATAAGAAATAAATGACCACACTACATAAACTAACAAATGATGATTGAATCTCAACAACAAGTAGTGGAGGTGGGAGATATCATCCTAGACTCCTAGTAGGATTGAAGAGGATGTTGGATGAGAATGCCAAAAGAAACATAGAACTATACATAAAGATCCCTTGCCAAGTCTAGCTCGTGGCTATGATACACGGTACAACTCAGCTTTTATAATGTCCATTGATGATTTAAGTTCACCAATCTATTGGAATTAATCTTTGAAAGTGGCCCTACATCATCGTTATAGAGTTTCTAAGGTAATGGATCTCATTACACCAACCCTCCTCAACACCAACCCCCCACCAAGATAAGGCACAAAATTTCTATGGTTTCTTCCCTAGCTACTATTCACCAGTGTCTCAACCGCAGCCAAGTCAACCTCCATCTTATTATGATAGTGGCCAAAGTGATCCTGCAGCACAAGGATATGGGATATTCCAAAAGTATTTTGCACCCCAAGGTCCCCAACCATCTTATTATTATCAGCATTCCTAATATGTTGGACAAATTCTTCCCCAACAATGACGAACTTTATCAACAAGATAGCTTAAACATCCTGAATCTTCATATTCTACCCTAAGACGAGGCAGTTCTACCAGAGATTCAAGAAAACCAATTAGACATCATAAATAGGATGATGAGGTCCTAGAGATCGTACGAATGGACCTCAACACAAAATTCCAGTCAAACTATCAACGCATATAAGGCTATGCACTGGCCAAAGATTTCGATGAAGAAATAAGTGGGAGAACGCAAGACAAAGGGTGGTTGCAGGGTCGCCAACAAGGGAAGTGAGTGAAGAGGTCCATCTATTGAAGAGTGGAAAGTAAAGTGGGAACAGCACTCACTAATGGAAGGGACATTGATGGGACAATAAAGGGTTAAAGGAGACCCCATGTGCTTTTGCCCTAAGGGAAGGGGTCATCCAATTAGGAGTTGCAAGTGAAGGGAGACAATCAAATCACTCCCTCGCATCAAGGAGCGTAAAATAGATGCTTTAAAATTTTCAAAATGGCAATCGATTCGATGCCTAAAGTCAATCAGCCATTGAATAAAACACCCTAAAACTAGAACCATGTGGGAGAAACTAGCTTTCTCTCGTTCCCAGGTACACTTGATTCTTGATCTTCACGAACACATTCGCGAATCCCAAGGGCAACTCTAACCTTCCAACTTGATCCACGTACTTCTCTGAGAAGAGGAACAATTCCTCTCACACCTAAAGGAAGAAGCCAACCACCAACAACAAAGGTCGTCCAAGGCCAAAGCTTTTGGACGTCCAGCAATGTTACTAGACTTCCAATGGCATCTTTCAAAGTCCAGACAGAAGTCTAGCTGTCTATAATAGTAACAAGGAGGCCAGCATTCCTTTCTTCTCTCTCGATAGTGATGGTGGATTATGGGAAAACCAAGATCAATTACGGTTTATTTTTCACTTTGGGAGATATATATATAAGGATCCTACCAAATCCTAATACAATTGAAACCCTTGGATCTCCATTCAAGGGTTTAAATTTAATCCTACTTCAATTTTGCATAATTAATCCATAATTATTTATGGCTAATTTGGATTTGGCATCCAAATAACATTTAATTACCATTCAAACCTTTTAAAACAAACCCAATCAAATTAGGCACAATTAAACATTAAATCAAATATTATTTAACTCCTTAAACAATAATTGATTTCTTTACATGAAGGTCAATCAAAATCACTATTGATTTCATTACACAATAGTGAAGCATTCAAAATTTTTGAATTATGACACTACACCTCCCTAAATATTTCAAATACCCATAAATCCTTTACACGCAGAGGACAATAATACCCCTAAGATCTAATCTCATTAGACAACTACCATTCCTCCTTGGATAATATTACTTCTGACATCTCTTCTTCGTATTATTGAGAAAAAAAAATGAATACCAACCCCTTATCCCAAAGGACTGTATTCTTTTCTTTCATACTTAAGTTTAATTAACAGACCACAACCACATTTAGAATTTCCTTCCTAATATACTCAAAGTCAGCTCTAACCTCCAATCTACTACATACAGTTATGAAGCAGATTTATGTAATTCCCTTTGAGAGATCATGTATCTCATGTTCTCTTCCACATGCACCAACTTTCCAGTATCAACATCAAGGTGGATACATCTACCATTAGTCTACCAAATACATGTATTTGTGAACAAAGACATCTGTCTCAAGTCAAAGGACACGCTTTCTTCATGATAGCATTAGAGGACTTCGATTATCTCTTATTTCATTAAGTCAACTTCTTGACCCAACCCATGTGACACTTCCGAACCCTCATTCAAGAACATCGCTCAAACCAGAAATAAATGATCAAATCAGATATGTTGATTTCTCGATGTGTTATAGCATCCTCTAAATCGTTTATATCTCCAGGTTAACACACATCAAGTTTATTCAATCCAGTTAAGTATGTCACCTTATACGTACTAAGAGACCTAATTCATGTATCGAAAATAATCTAATTCATGCACCAACTTTCTAGTATCAACATCAAGGTGGATACATCTACCATTAGTCTACCAAATACATGTATTAATGAGCAGAGACATCTGCCTCAAGTCAAAGGACACACCTTCTTCATGATAGCATTAAAGAAGGACTTCGATTATCTCTTATTTCATTAAGTCAACTTCTTGACCCAACCCACGTGACACTTTTGAACCCTCATTCAAGAACATCCCTCAAACCAGAAACAAATGATCAAATCAGATACGTTGATTTCTTGATGTGCTATCCCATCCTCTAAATCATCTATATCTCTGAGTCAACACATCAAGTTTATTTGATCCCGTTAAGTATGTCACCTTATTCGTACTAAGAGACCAAATTCATGTATCAAAAATAATTCATATGAAATGTAATCCCATTTAATTATTCGGATGACTCACCTAGGGCACACAAAATCCATCAAAAGGTTAGTAACGAGGCCACTAGGAGGGAGCAAATCGTAAATGCTCTTAATGTTCATTTCCGCTGCTTCACAAGGTGCCAAAGTTTAAGAGGATGATGGTGGTCATACATAAAGCTTCCAACTCTTAGTACTGAAGCCTCTACATCCTTGATCCGTCAGGAGACCGAGGAAACTCTAATGTCTATGAAGGGATTGAAGGTTGAAAATTCACCTAGTCCAAATGGGTTCCACATACTTTTCTTTAAACAATTTTGGCAGATAATTGAAGATTTTATAACCATAATGCAGGAGTTTTTGTTGGAAAATTCTGGTTTCCAATGGCTTAACAAATTTTACATGTTCCTTTTACCAAAAAAGTCAGGCACGGAGACCATTGAAGATTATCGACCCATCCCTCTCAAACTTCATCTACCAGATCGCTACAAAGGTTGTCGCTAACAAATTTCAAGAGGTCCTTGCCAAGCACATTAGCCCAACTCAAACAGCAATCCTATAGGGTAAGTCCTTGCAAGAGTCTTTCACCCTCGCGGAGATGTTGGCTCCTAGAGGGAGAGGTAGACGAAAGGTTTTTGGTGGAAGGTTGATTTCTCTAAGGCTTACGATTTGATCTCCTAGTCCTATTTGTGGCATACGTTGAAAAGGAGACGCTTCCAAAAACAACGATTGGAGTGGATGAAGAAATGTATTAGGACTACCTCCTTTTCAATGCTGGTGAATGACAGGCCCACACGGAGTTGGATCGAATCGCAGAGAGTTGTAAAGCAGGAGTATCCTCTAGCAACTCTCCTATACATACTGCCAGCCAACATTTTAGCCGTGACAGCTTTCAAGGCATCTATAGAGAGTCTTTTGAAAGGATACCATACGATGCAGAATGATTCCTTGGTGACACCCATCTTGCAATATGTTGGTGGCATTCTCTTTTTCATTAAGGATGATCGTTTGGAGGCTAAGCACCTAGGGCAATGGTTCATGTCTTTTGTAAAGTGTCTATGATTTTTGCAAACCATAGTAAGTCAGCTTTTGTGCCAAAAGATCGGATATCTGAGATTGCAGTATGCTCCGCGATATTGCATGCTTAGGCATCATCTTTACCAGTTACTTATTTAGGGATCCCCCTGAGGGAGAAGCAGTTATTGGAGGGAGATTGGCTCTCTCTCTGATGGACAAGTTGGAGAAGTGGTTAGTTGGATGGAGAGGCTGGGTTCTTTCCAGGGGAGGGGAGGCAGATTGGTGCTATTGAAGTCAGTGCTTTTGACTATTTCGATTTTCTACTTTTAGGTCTTCAAACCACCAAAGAAGGTGTGCTTAAAAGGATCAATGCCATCCGACGTAGATTTTTTTTGGAAGGGAGCCATGATGGTCATTCTTGAGCCTTGTTAGTTGGGAGGACATTTGCAAATCGATAGGTCAATGCGCCTTAGGTGTACTACACCTCTAGAATTTTGTTGGCTCTCTATTGTCCAAATGGGTGGGGAAAAGCTTGAGGAATGAGGATGTTTGTGGATTCGTGTCCTGAATTACTCCAATGGGTGCTCCCACAGAATCTGGATGATATGTGCCTTATTCCTCGCAAAGCTTATGGGTTCTAGTATGGCATTATTTCTACCATAAGGTGGGGTAGCTCCCTTGCTAGAGCCCAAGTTGAAGGATGGTAGAACCTTCAAGTTCAAGAAAGATGATTTGACAAAAAGCAAGAGGTTTAGCACTAGATTCTAGAGACTATACACGGACACTCGAGATAAACAATGTTGTGTGGCTGATGTCTAGGAGGAAAGCCCAAGTAGGGGTAGTGGCACTTTGGCATCAACTTCTAGAGGAGTATTGTCAAAACCTAGGACCGATGAGCTACTACAGCTCATGGCAATAATTGGGACCACCTCATCACTCCAGAGGTCCGACGATAAGCTATAATGGGCATAAGAAGGATTCTTCATAAGAAAAGCTTCCAGGATGTTCAAAGTAGCCAAGTGAGAATGATGCTTGTCTTGGTATGGACACCTCTCTTCTTTGGAGGCTTAGAATCCCCCTCAAAGTTAAAATTTTTCTATGGCTTACAAGAGATAGGGTGCAAGGGTAGGCCCATCTGGAGGATGGCTCTTGTTTATTGTGTGGTCTGGAGAATGAGGACTTGGGGCATCTCTTATTGCAATGTGATTTTGTGAAGAGCTTCTTTATTCACATGGACTTGGCACTAGAGCAGGATGGCTCACTTGCAAATTTCTGAAGGTCTTTTTGCACTGATGCCCTTGCAGACTTGCCGGCACAAATGAAGGTGGCTGCCATTTTATGGTTAGCCTGGTTGGAAAGGAATGCTATACAGGGGTGAGACGATCTACCTGAAAAATGTGACCGGGAAGTGAACTATTTTTATGAGTTTTGCTATTGTAGCATGTAGGTCCCGATGGCCATCACCACCCACGACATCACCACAGTGATGCTCCTCATGCTCTCTGATGATTGGTCGTAAAGTAACTCGAGGTGCCCCACCATCATGAACACCACCATCAGGCCGTGGATGGCATAATAGGGGACCAGCCAGAAGACGCTCAATGGCACGACGGCCTTCGGGCAGTCAAGCAGGTCATGCTCCGTGGCCACTGCCTTTCGCTTGGACTCCACTAGCACAAACGTCATCGTGGTGAAGACCGTAATGGCGATGCCAACACCCATGCGTTGGAGGCAGGTGATGCCAGAGGGGCGACCAGTGATGCAGAACTTGTTGCCAAGGAAGACAAAAACGAGCCCTATGAGGAAGAGGAGTACAGGGAGAAGGAAGAGGAAGGGGGAAGAGGAGTTGTAATAAATAAAAAGAAAAATATAAGGAGGTATATAAAAATTTTCTTATTTTTAAAAATTTTTATGACGTTTTCTGTCAGGTTTAACGGAGTAGGGGCATACGACCTTAACGGAGTAACTTTATAGGGGTATATGCATCTTATTGAAAGTTTATAGATGTATATATGTAAAAACCCTCAAAAAAGATCATGACCAGTCAAAGTTAATATAAAGTAGATCTACCGGTTAGTATTCATGTCTTAGAGTACTTGCATACTACAATAACGAAACTACCAATGATACATTTATAAATATCATACAACTTCATGACGTAGGACATCTACTGACTATGTTAGAATATCACAGTTAGAACAAGAAAATCGAAGGAGCAGTATTTAGCCAAGTCAAAGCTCCACATGATATTGAAAACGTCTTCACTTCATGAATCATGATTTAGCAGTATTAATATTATTATATTTCATTTGTGAGTATTGTTATGAGCATCTTAAGTTATTATTACTGTTGAAACGTGGAATAAAGAGCCACGTGAAAGTCAGCAGGCCACGTGGCAGCATCTGAGGAGCCCAATTAGGTAATCGATCATGGGTTCTAGAATCCAAGTTTGGAGCTTTTGCTTAGGAGTTCTCTTTTTTCTAGTAAATGTGTTTTAGGAAAAGATCTTATGATTTGATTAATTAGAGAGATAGGATATTTCCTTATGAGATAAGATCTTTGGTTTCCAAAAATAGGAATCTGTACTCTCTATAAAAGAGAGCATTCTCTCTTTGTAATCCCTTGAATCAATAATAATATTTCATATTCATCTACTCCACTCCCTTTCTCTTCTTCCACATCATCACCGCCAACCACCATCAACAAGGTAGCCAACCATATCAGCCAACCACATAGGACTGCCGACCACCAAGGCGTCTTATTTGCATGCACCTAGCCCCCACACAGGACTATTTTCCCACGCCTAGTAGCCTCCACGCTCCACGCATTGCACAAATCTTGACAATTATATTATATTCTTTCCTTTTCAAGGTTGATAATTGTCGATATGCCAGCAGTGCATAACCACTATGTTTTGTCCTCGAGACTCCTTTCATGGACTTGGACTCCTCTTCGAGAAGGACATGTAACTTGTCTTGTTCTCCTATGAAAATCTTGAATGCACAAGCCCATAGGATATAGTTTGAGGCACCTTGAAATTTAATCATAATGCCTTGAACTATAAAATTTCCTTTCCCAATGTTGATCTGGTTCTTGCTCTCGACCATCTCCTTCCTCAAGAAGCAAGCCTTCTCCTTCTTGTGCACTCTGCGTAAGACGTTGGACACGTGGGAAAAGCCACTTGCCAAATCTCCCTACTTGACTCCTTGGGCCTTGCGTCACGCACCATGGACCTTCAAAGAGTTCTATGAGAGAACTCTTAAGTCGACGAAGATGCCTCAACACACAAGGCCTTGATAAACGTGGGAATCACGCACAAGATGGGACTTCTTGTGGGTGATCTAACGAAAGGAAAGGGGCCAAACACGTGGCTGCTATCCACCAAGGAAAAGTCACGATCAACATGGCTTTTTCTTCTCTTCTCCTCCTAGGCGTGTAGAAAAACCTCCAGGAAGAGCCTAGACCTTAGCGTAGAAATAGGCAGCAACAGGTGCTGCCAGCAACCTGTGTTCTCACGTCAAGGAAGAGAGAGAGGGTGCAGCCACCAATTGAGAAGAAGAGAGGAAGAGAAAGGGAGTTGTTGGTGTTGGATTTTGCAGAGATAATAATGTATTCAACTCAAATTAAAAGGATTACAAAAACTTTCTTTTATAAAGAAAACATATCACAATCCTCTAAAACAAGTAAAAAATTCAATCCTAATCAAATCACATCTAATTTTGAAAGAACAAATCCTAATCAAATAGAACAAATCCTATAAATAAACTTACTAAAATCAGCATATCAACTAAAAATACCTCAAAACTTGGACCTCAAGCCAACCTAAAATCCCCGCATGGCTGGCACCCCTTGGGTGCCTACTTGGGCTGCCACATGGCACACTTATTTCGAACATTATTAATGATAACTTTTTCTTTGATTCTCTCAGAAAAAAAATCTTCGATCTATTTTTTTGTATTACAATTTTAAAATCAAAATGTAAGCCACATTTTTATATTTACAAATTTGTATGCAACAAAATTTTGTATTACAATTTCTATAATAAAAGTGTATATCACGATTTTGTATTACAAGTGTGTATGCAACGTAATTTTGTATTGCAATTTTCATAACTAAAGTATACAACAATTTGTATTACAAGTATGTGTGCAACGAAATTTTGTATTATATTTTTTGTAACCTTAAGTGTGCAGTATAATTTTATATTACAAGTGT
The DNA here is from genome assembly GCA_037157565.1 of Thalassia testudinum. Lineage (NCBI taxonomy): Eukaryota > Viridiplantae > Streptophyta > Magnoliopsida > Alismatales > Hydrocharitaceae > Thalassia > Thalassia testudinum. The sequence goes on along the minus strand of JAZHRO010000033.1, from coordinate 1,754,216 downwards.
GGATGCAACATAATTTTGTATTACAATTTTCATTAGCATTCAAAATGTCGACCACCTAAGCCAAGTACGCACGCACATAGGCGTCAACAAACCCCATCCTGAACTGAGTAATGCCATACAATCCTATAGTTGGGTATGGAAGAGTAGCCAAGACGAGTAGGCATTTACTCAACCGCATACTCACATATTTTTGAGATAGAGTCGTCAATGAACTTTCTCAAAAAGAAAAAAAACCTCACATAAACAATACCCCACCCCCAATACCCCTCTCCCTATTACACATTAACCCTCCACACCCAATACCCCTCCCCCGCTCATCTGCAATAACCCCCAAAATAAAACCCTATCACATGAACCCACCACAAAACCCCATCAATCATTCACCAGGACCCATCGTTCACCTTCCTAAAGTCATCGCACCCCCATCCATCACCCACCAGAACGCATAATGTGAGGCTAGGAGTGACGAGGATCTTTGCTCAGTCAGCAACAAAAGTCTTCACACAACAGCGACGATGAAGAGCAAGCAACATCAACTTCTTCAGCCGACGATGGCATCGAGCTTCTTCAACTAGAGGCAGGTGCCGACAGTAAGGACTCTTTTGGTCAGCAATGGCATCAAGCTAAGCTCTTAAAATAACTTTGATATGAGTAACTTTGGTCGACAATGGCAGCTTTTGTTTTATAAGGTTTTAGCTCCGATATGAGTAGCTTTGTTTTCATTTACATTTTATTTTATTTAGATTATTAGCTCCGATTGTAGGTATTTCTTTCAATTTTCATTTTAGATTATTAGATCTAAATTGAAGTTTTTAATTTTAGATTTTTTATAATATATTTTGATTTAGAATGATTTGAAGTTTTTGAGTGTTGTTACTACTTTATGTTTGTTTAAATAAATATTTGGATTATAATCTCTACATTTTCTTTTTTAAGTTATCTAATCTTTTATATTAATGTAATGGTGTAGGTTCATTTTCTTTCAGAATTCTGGTTACAAAATCTGTAAGTCCGTTCCTTTTTTTTGACATAATTAATATAATTACTGGATGATTATCGATCTTAAGTAATCTTCCTCTTCTTATCTTAAAAAAAAAAAAGTTACCTAATCTTTTATATTCTAAGTTGTTTAGTAATTAAACACGAGTATTAACTATATTTTTTTATATCATACAACTTGAGAAAATTATATAATAACATTGTATATAACACAAAATTTCATAAATTATCTATTTTATATTTTTTTAAAATGAAAAATGTAAAATCACATACTCTATACGTTGTTGACCCAACCAACTATATACCGCATAACAATTTCCTAACCTTGATTTTCATAACTGAGGCCTACAACACAATCTTATATTACAATTATATATGCAACATAATTTTATATTATAATTTTAGATTTTTATACTTGTTACGATACACATGCATCTACTACAAAATACATGTTTAATTATTACGAATGTATACTTTATTTGTCACAATACATTAGCTTTTTATTTACAAGATTATGTAATGAAATGCACTTATAATCTACCCATCCCCATGATTAGTGCTCTTGGAATACGATGATTCTCATATTATATTACTAAAATCCTCATATCACATGTATAGTGTCGAGATATATTCAAGGACCTATGTTTTTATCATGGCATGCCCTTGGGCATTCTTTTTTTTTGTTTGCTTTTTCTATGGAAAGTTTGTGATTGATTTGTTTCGTACCATTAATATATGGAAAACTACTTTAATGACCTCAAAACTACAACACCTACAACGAGTGATTTTTATTTGATCTTTAAGATCTAAATTATACCATTATTATTGCGTACTCAATTACCCTTTTATGAGTATTGTGCCCTAAGAATAAGCCTCATATATATATCTTGGGATCAAATAAAAAGCTTGTTATTCTCTAGAAACCCTATATTTCTTTATATAGAGAGGAGTGGAAAAAGTACAATACAACTCCTTAAAAAAATATAAAATGTGTAAAACACACCCATATAATAAATAAATATAATGATAACCTAAGTCTCTCAACACTGTCTCTCAAGTTAGAGCATATATGTGAATCACACTCAACTTGGAACACGAATCAAAAGCTAAGGGAGAGGCTTGGTAAAGATATCTACAGTCTAAACATCTATAATAACTGGAGTTGTGTATAAATAACCTTTCTGAATAAGATTCTATGTGTAATGACAATCCACTTCCACATATTTGGTATGTTCATATAACATGAGATTATTAGCAATATAACCAGTAACCACATTATCACAACGTATCTCCATAGTACCATCAACCTAAACATGTAGATCCACAAGAAGAGATTTCACCCACATAAGCTCTACAGTTGTCTACCATGGCATTGTATTCAAATTCTACATTAGACCTAGAAACAGTCACCTGCTTTTTGCCTGTCCCTTTTACCAAACTGCCAACAATATATTTGCAAAATCCTATAGTGGACTTTCTAACCATTGAATAACCTGCATAATCTACATCAGAATAGCAACAACAACTGACATTGTGGTCCCTCTAATAAATAAAAGACCCTATCCTGGAGCCTTCTTGAGATACCATAGGATCATCATAGTAGCCTCCCAATGCTACCTGGTAGGTTTCGCTATAAACTGACTCAACATACCAACTACAAAAGCAAGATCTGGCCTGGTAATGGTGAGGTACGACAACTTGCCCACAAGCGGTCATATTATCTATATTGTCAACAGGTGGTGACTCTAGATCATGTAGATGAGCCTTTGGATCCATGGGTATATTAGTTGATTTTGCTCCAAGCATACCAATCTCCTGTAAGATATCAAGATCATACTACCTTTGAGATAGAACACCTTTCTGGCTTTGTACTACCTTTACCCTCAAAAAGTACCTTAAACGACCTAAGCCCATCTCGAACTACTTTGCCAAGCGTGCCTTGATGTGCATAATCCCCTCGGTGTCATCTCTTGTAACAATCAAATTGTCCACATACACAAGAATCACTACCACTCCTTTCCATATTTACCTGACAAAGAGAATAATTCGCAAATGATCTCTGAAATCCATCAATCTCAACAACCAGAGATAACTTCTAAAACCAGGCACAAGAGTGCTACTCAAGCCCATAAATGCTTTCCTCATACGGCACACACTCCCCCAGCCTTTTATAACCTAGTGGCTACTACATATATACCTCCTCTAAATCATCATACAAAAAAGCATTCTGAACATCCAGTTAATGAAGCTACCACTCAAAGTGAACTGCAACTACAATAAGTATCCACACAGTCAACAAACAGACTACAGGAGAGAATGTATCAAAAAAGTATACTACAATTATCTAAGTAAACCCCTTTACCACCAATTTGACCTTATATCCGGCAAAAAATAAATTAGGATGAAATTTAAGAACAAAGACCCACCGACACCCAAAAAGACTAGCTCCAGATGGGAATAGGGCAAGCTCCCAAGTACCTCTGCTCTAAAGTGCAGCCATCTCCTCCATGGCTTGATGCCATTTTGGATGAAGCATGGCCTCCTAATAAGTAGCTAACACTATTGTAGAAACAAAAACCTAGCAAAAAGTGGTGAAAGTTGTACCTAAGCTATCAGTCTGTAGACTCCCTACCAAGTGGTATCTGGAACGACCTGGGGCCTTCCGAACAGTAATCGGAAGATCTAGATCTATAGGATCAGTAGGGACTTCCTCTAGTATAATAGGGTAAGACCGACTTGTATCACCACTAGGCACAAAACTATCAGTGTCAAAAGAACCTAAGACCACCCGAGGCAGGAGGGCGAGTGTCGGTGAAGGAGGGCACCTGCAACGTAGTGTGAGGCCAATGGTAAGTCACCTAAAGCTCGCTGTATCCGGGTATATCAAGAGCAAGAGTAGCTGGCACAGTGTCTGGTATAGCACCAAAGGAGATAGGTGGAATAGGCATAGGAATAACCTCAAAGGATGAGGACAAGTCATTTCCCCACGTGGAGAAGAAAAAGATACAGCATCATGAAAAGTAACATCTACACTAACATAAATGACAAGGGTTATGTGAATCAAAACACCTATACCCCTTTTGAGTTCGGGAATATCCCAAGAAGACACTTGACAACCCTAGGCACCAATTTATCCCGCCCTGCTGTTTAAACATGTAAAAACGCAACGCATCCAAAAATCCAAGGAACAACAAGAAATAATGGACAACCAAAATTCAGAAGCTACCATGGAATCTGCTAATGAATAGCAGCATTCCACATCAATTAATAAGAAAGCAAGTTGTAAGTACAATATCCCCCCCAGTACAAAAGCACAGAGTGGTGTATCAATAGGGTACATGTAACTACCACATCAAGAAGATGCTTATGCTTTCTCTCGGCAACACCATTCTACCGAGAGGTATAAGCACAGGCGATCTGATGAATGATACCATGTGCACAAAAAAACATATGTAAATGAATAATAGCAAACTCCAAAGCATTATCAAACTAAAACATTTTAATAATAACAAAAAATTAGATTTTTATTTCAATAACAAAAATTTCAATAATACTCCCGACATCAGACTTTTTCTTCAAGAAAAATAACTAGGAAACTCTAGAAAAATCAACAAGAATCCTAAAATAACGATGACTGCCAGGAAGATGACTTAACCCCCATACATCCATATGAATCAAGTCAAAAACATGCATCAACCTAAAGTGGCAAGTAGGAAAACTAACGCGGAGGTACATGCCAAGTTGGCAGGCATCACAAGTTATGGTGGTACTGGTAGGTATGTGGGGTAGTACATGCCTAAATCGCTCCAAGGGAAGATGACCAAGACAGAGGTGCCACTGGATGGGAGATCTAGAAGCCAAGGCAGCCTCCCCCTGACCCATAATAGAAGCAGTAAAAGGGGAACGACTCAAGCAGTAAACTCCCCTTCTTCATATCCTCCACCAATCGTGATCCATGTGAGTCGGTCATGCATGGCATAGGACTGCACATCAAAAATCACCTAAAAATTAAGCTCAAGTATAACACGACTAATAGAGAGTAGACTAAGTGGAAAATCTGGCACACATAACACATGTGGCAAACTCAAGCTGGAAGAGAGGAACACTTCCCCCTTTCCAACAACTAAGGATAACCTACCATGAGTCACCTGTACTATCATGTCTGAGGTAACAGAACTCAACTCTGAAAAGGTGCCATGATCATCACACAAATGTCTGGAAGCACCTAAATCAACTAGCCAATCACTTATATCATGTATATACATAGAACATACAACCTTTATACCTAAAGGAGAAGCAGTAGTTGCAGTCTTGAGTGGAGTAGATGTCTGCGACAACTGACTAAATTTCTATAGTAACTCATCAAACTCCACTCTCAAGATGGTGTCTCCAAGGATATCACCTTCAGTAGCCTGATGAGCAGTAACAGGTTTCTCGTGCTTCTGCCAACACATAGCCTCAGAATAGCCTAAACAACCACAATATGAGTTAGAATTTATGGGAATAAGAAAAGTTGCATTAGAAAGTAGCCCTACACCCTCTTATATAGGAAAGGGGTGAGGGAAAAGGACAACAGGTACAATGTACCTAGACATATATCTCAAAGTAAATTAAAAAGCTAGAGTAAGTCTAACACCCCCTCAAGCTAGAGTATAAATATCAATCATACTTAACTTGCTACAACACGAATCAAAGGTGGACGACGCAGAGGCTTCGTAAACATGTCGACAGTCTGATCTGCAAAGGTGACACAGGTAGTGCGTAGAAGACCCTTCTGAATGAGACTCTAGTATTGTGACAATACACTTCCACATGCTTAGCCCTCTCATGGAACATAGGGTTATTAGCAGTGTACATGGCAACCCTATTATCACAATGCATCTCCATAAACTCCTCATTCTGAACATGAAGATCACGCAACAAGGATCTAACGGATATCATCTCCGTTGTTTGTGTCATAGCTCGATATTCAAACTCTACACTGGAACGAGAGACCACACTTTGCTTCGTACTTCTCTAGATAACAAGATTGACTGCAACAAATATACAGAAGCCAGTGATAGACTTCCTATCACCAAGATCACCAGCATAGTCAACATCAAAATAGCCTACAACTGTCGTAGAGGCTCCTCTTTGAAACACAAGACCACGTCCAGAAGCTCTCTTGAGGTACCTAAGTACCCTGCATCACTGCCTACCAATGTGCATCTGTAGGCATGTCTAAAACCTGGCTCAACTTCCCAACTACTACACTAATGTCAGGTCATATGATAGTCAAATATAAAAGTTTGCCTACCAACTGTCTATAGGCCTTGCTATCAACAATCTTCGCTACACTATCAAAAAGATATAGCTTTGGATCCATAGGGATATTTGCTCCCTTGGGTCCTAGCATCCCTGCCTCCTGGAGTATATTAAAGGCATATTTCCTCTGAGGCATCACAATACCCTCCTTGCTATGAGCAACCTCAATTCCCAAGAAATACCAGAGCTTTCCCAGGTCGCTCATCACAAATTGTTGTGCAAGGAACTTCTTCACCTAAGAAACACCAAACTTGTCATCTCCCGTGATAATTAGACCATCCACATACATAAGTAGCGCCACCACACCATGACACGTCCTCACAAAAAGAGAATGATCAGAAGATGACCTCTACATCCCAATAGTAGCTAATGCCTTTGACAATTGCTGGAACCAAGCACAGGAACTCTATTTTAGGCCATGAATAGCCTTTCTCAACCGACATACACATTCCCCCTAAACCTTGAAACCCGAGGTTGCTGCATGTAAACTTCTTCTTGGAGGTCACCATACAAAAAGACATTCTTGACATCAAGCTGATGAAAAGGTCAACCATGATGTGCTACAACAGAGATTAAGATTCTGACTGTGGAGAGACGAGCCATCAGAGAGAGCATCACAGGAGTCCACTCCATAAGTTTGGGTAAACCCCCTTGTAACTAGCTTAGCCTTATACCGTGAAATAGACCCATCAGGGTTGTATTTCAAGGCAAGGATCCAACGATCTCCAACAAGATGTGCTCCAGAAGGGAGTGATGCCAAGTCCCCCTATCACAAAGGGCAAACATCTCATCCTCCATAAGCATGCCATTTTGGATCGAGTAGAGTTCCTAGTAGGTGGTTGGGATCTTGGCAGCAATAAAGGGGTGAAAAGACGACCCAACCTGGCCAGTAGAAATAGCACTCCCTGCCACTTTGTAATGAGCACAAGAACTAGGGACCTTCCGAATAACAATGGGACCATCATCCTCCACTTCAGTTGACACTGTAGCGAAAGAGACATCCACAGTATCAAACATTGTACCTGAAGGAATGTCATATGTGCGAGACTATACTTGTAGGAATATCCTGACGAGAAGGAGCCTCTGGGTTCTCAACACTAACCAAACTAGGAGAAGACTACAGACTAAAGAAAGAGGGTGGCCTCGCCCTGTAAGAAACTAGCAACTGAGAAGTGTGACCCTTGAACGTGTTCTCATCCGATGGTACAGTCCTGAATGTGCTCGTAGATGGTCCTATAAAAGGATAAGAATTGCTACTATATGAGAAGACACCAAATGGCATAGGAGCATAACCTAGCACACTCTACAACTGTCTAACAGCAACAAAAAAGTAAGGAATTGCTTCATAAAATGTAACATCTATACTAATATAATACTTCTGATGCAGAGGATCAAAACATAAGTACCCCTTCTGAGTATGAGAGTAACCAAGAAACACACTTAACTACCCGAGGTGCTAATTTATCTCGACCAGGTCCAAGTAAATGAACAAAAACCACGCACCCAAATGTCTTGAGTGGAACACAAAACAACTCTACATCTAGATATAACACTAACCATGGTACCTGATCAGGCATAACTAAGAAGGGCAATGTATTAATGAGATAGCAAGCTGTGAGAACTGCATCACCCCTGTAAATGTGGCACACTATTTCAAATAAGAAGAATCCTAGCCATACCAAGAATATATCTGTGATTCCTCTCTACAACCCCATTCTGCTAATAAGTATAGGAACAGGAAGTCTAATGAATGATACCATGCAAACAATAGAAATCTGCCAACTGGCAAGTACAAAATTCAAATGCATTATCAAATCTGAATGTCTTGATGCAAACACAAAACTAATTCTTTATCTCCGACACAAACTTCTCAATAAAAGAATACACTTCAAACTTATTCTTCATGAGGAATAACCAAGTCAATCGGAAGAAATCATCAACCACAATCAAATAATAGCAATGTCCTTATCTATCAAGGATCGTGCTCGGACCCCAGACATCAAAATGCATCAACTGAAAACATGAAGACATACGTGGTCCAATAGTAGTTGTAAAGGAAGATCTATGGTGCTTCCCAAGTTGACACGCTTCACAAGAAAGTGTGTGGTTGAGGATAAATGTGAAATAAGTCTGCGTAATTTATCTAAAGTTGGGTGACCCAACCGTCTATGCCACTGTAAAACACTTCCTGAGGCAGAGCTGATCTAACAAGCTGCAATAATGGGACACTTAAAAAGTCAATAAACACCTCTTTTATATCCACTACCAATAATCTTTCATGTCATACAATCTTGGAAAGTGCATCCAAGATCATCAAAGATGACACGATAATTCATTTGCTTGGTGATTTCACTAGCAAAAAGTAAATTCATGAATAAATCTGAAACAAAGAAGACATGGTTGAGCTGTATAGATGAGGTAACTGTAACTGTCCCCCAACCATCAATATGAGCATGTTGCCCATCAACTACCTGCACAGTGCGACCTTGTGAAGTAGATTTGATCTATCCAAAACACTGTTGATTATTAGATAGATGATGAGAAGTACTTGAGTCAATCAACCATGACACACCAATGGCTAGAGAAGAGGCACAGACAATAATTCCCAGCACTCTCTAACTTGGGAGAAGTTGCCATGTCCGCAAGTGCAATGTAAACAACATAGTAGGATGTCTCTCCACACAAATTCAGGCCACCTGAATTACTCTTTGGGCATAAAATCACAATACCCAAATCTGATTTCCCCCTTCTCCAACACTTGTAGAGCCGATTTTACATGATAAACAGGGGAATACACACCCCAAAACTTCTTCAAAACACGTGCAAAACTAATTTGACATAAAACACATCAATAAGGTATAGATCAAACCCTCTTACACATCTCCCTACAAAACACGGACCCCGAAGAGGCTACACAAGGGGCATAGCCCACGCACTACCCTCCGTCAAGCAGCACAAGGGCAGCAGCAATCCTAGGCTACTGCTGCTGGGTGGTTTGGTGGGTCCACTGGCAGCACTGGGTGCTACTGGTGTCACTGTCGGTGGCCTGAGCGTCGTCGACGCTGCCGATATCCTTGGTACTGCTGGGCAACGTCGATGATCATCGACAATCAAGGTTTTAAAAAATGCGAGGTGGTACCGAGGCGGTTTGCCTTCATCGAGGCTAGGCGTAAGCCTTGAGGCAGTCGAAGCGTAAGCCACAAGATTTGCATAAAAAAGATAGAAAAATGAAATGATATATTCTTATTAACTGCTAATAAGGAAATAATAATATAAATAACATAATTTAATAACACTTTTTCTCTATCACAACATTAAAAGAACGAAACTAAATGAGAGATGATGTTTAAATAATAAGATAAACATCCATATAATATAGAAGATTAGAAACCATAACAAAAGTACAAACTAAACCAATCTCTTCCTAAGATACTTTCGCTTGATCCATCATAGTAGCTATTGTCTTGACTTCTTTCAAAATTCAACTCATGCATTGTAGAACCTCTGAATCCCCTTCCATAGTTATTTACATCTTGAAGCATTTGCCATTAAGATGGACTAGTGGCCAAATTGAATGGCAATCCATTCTCAATGAAGAATCTACCAATACTAAGACACGTTCTAATTCTTTGTTCTTTCTTCCAAGAAGAATTCAAAGTAACCTACTTTGAAGGACATTGAGGAGCACTATCAGCTCCATCACTTCCAAACCCTACTTTCTGTCCAACTCCTGCAACAAATAATTCCATAGAACCCCTCACCATTTGCACACCACTTGATCCTGTAGGTGCATTTTCATCATGCCCAGATGGACCTTCTACTGTATATGCACCTATGCGACGAATTTCTTCCATTTCTTCAAGTATTCTTCTACCAACTTCCTTCCTTTCTAAGAATGCCTTAATTTCAGTTTCAACTTCAAGTAGCACCTTTGCACATACTCCCACATTTTTGTGTGTCTTCGCTAAGTGCTCCTTCAGTCTTGCAATGCCACCAGTGATAGTTTTCCCACAGAAGTTACACTTCACATACTTATATCATTTCCCCTTTAGAGATCCTTGAAGGTCAATTTTCGTGGAATACTTCCATCCAGGATCAAACCTGCCAGTTGATCCTTCTTTTCCTCCTCTTCTCGCCTTTAGCGTCATGTCTAAAAGCATAAAAGAGATTAATACTCAAATAAACAACATAAATGACCTGAGAAATAAATAAAACTAACAAACTCAAATGACCTAAATAGGTCATTTTGGAGCCTCCACTTAAGGCAAGTTGCCAATGATATTGAGTCTTATCGTAACCTAGATAACAATATTACCAGATCAACATATAATTCACTAAAAAACCCAAAATCCTAACAACCAAGCCCTACCAAGATCTAAACTTTCCCCTCAAACCCTAAAGCACACCTCAAAACTCATACTAAAGATATTTGACAATGATGAAACACAACCAAGTAAACCAAAAAAAAAAAAAAAAAACGTAACTCTAATACAAATGTAATCAAATAACACATGATTTAACAGGTAATGGCAAAAGATAAAAACCCGGATCAAAGTAAAAACCCAGACCAAGGTAAAAGATCAGACCAAGTAACATTGATACAAATCAAATTTATTGGTTTAAAGATAACGTTGAAGAGAAATGGTCCACGCGGTACCTCTGATACAAATCAATACAAATGCACCTCTGCGCAGTAAACCAACAAAACCCTAAGCACCTCCACACATCACCTCTGATACAAAGAGCATCACCTCTGACCTGTTACCTAAGCAAAACCATAAGCACCTCTGCGCAGTAAACCAACTCTCCTAAACCCTAAGCAAAACAACCATCTCAAACCAGCCTGGACCACCGGCGGTGCCCCTCCTCCAACGATGCTGCTACACCACCGATGATGCTCCTCCGGCGACGACGCTCCTGCAACAACTGCACCACCACTTGAAGACAGATCGAACAGATCTAGATTCGCAAGCTTCGATCTCAGCTGCACCACCGCCTCATTTCTTACCTTTTGCAACTCTAAAAGGTATCATGTGATAAGTACAAGACAACTTAAACAGCTGAGGCAGCGCCTCATGTTCGCCTCACCGCCTCGACCACCTTAAACCGCCTCGATTCAACCGAGGCACACACCTCTTGTATGCAGCTCGAGGCTACCGCCTCAAGGCTATTTGGGGTCGTCTCGCCTCGAGGCATGTTTTTTAAAACCATACCAACGATGAGTTGGTAGCACCAACGAGAAAAGAGAAAGGGATAGAAAGGTAGGGTTGACGGTGGTGTTTCTCAATGGGAACCCTAACTTGGCTTTGATACCAAGTAAGAATTTATGGGAATAAGAAAAGTTGCATTAGAGAGTAACCTTACACCTCTTATATATGTTAGCTTATGTAGTGTGGTCATTTATTTCTTATTGTAAGGGCTTGCTGTGTTTTATCCCTCAGGGACATTCCTATACTTTTGACCCTACGGTCTCTCTCTGTATAAGAGAGTCGTAGGGTTTCTAATGAAACAAAGTCATTTCAACCAATTTGGTATTAGAGAACTGGTCCTAAATCGTGACTCTAGGTATCCCACACCTCACAGCCTCCAAAGCCCTAACCACCAAACCCTAATCCTCTCTCTCCCTCGTAAGCGGTAGCAACTCTTGGCGGAGCTCCGACAGCATGCTGCAGTGCTGCGGCGGTACGAGTGAGCCTGCAGCACCCTCAGGCGACGCTTGCGACGGCACAGCGACGTGCTTGGCGGCTTTCTTGGCCTCCAACGGCGCAGTAGTCCCCACGTTGATCGTGGTGGCTTTGCGATGCTGTTCGCAGCCCTCCTAAGTCTCGGCGGCTGCACAGCAATACCAAGAGCCACTCACAGCAGTGCTGCGACCTCTTGGAGGTTGATCTGATATCTGGCGACGACGTAGCAGTGGCTCGTTGAGCCTGTGGTGGCGCTACGGTGGTCGGCAACAGTGCAGCAGTAGTAAGGGTTGCCTGTTGGGTCGACGACAATGCACTGCAGGTGGTGCTGACCTGCGGCAACGGTGCTATTGTGCTCCGGCGGCAATGGTTGGCGGTGTAAATCAACAAGGAGGTGGCTTTTCATGATCCGATCCCTGTGCAGTGATTGAAAAGGGGTTTGTCCTAATTTAGGAGCGTAAGTCTGTGATGCAGGTCTGAATTTATCTGATCTCATATTTGTGGATGATTTTGTAGTGATAGAAGCTTGATCGAGGCTTCCGGATTGCAAAGATGGCTTCAAATGATCAGTCCGAGGTATCCTCGGGCTCTGTTTCTGACATCGGGGTACTCAAGAACCCTTTCTTTCATCTTGTTAAGTTGGATGAAACCAACTGCCCACGGTAGTCCCAGACCTTTCTTATGACTATTAGGGGTCATAAAAGAGCCATATTCTTACAAATCCAGAGCCTGAGAAGAAGACCGATACAAATGCTAATTGGGACAGTGACAATGCCATGGTTTATGCATGGCTAATACAGACAGTTATTCCCCGCATAGGGGATGAGATCATATACTACCCTACTACAAAAGAGATGCGGGAGTCTTTGCATGACACCTATTCACATGCCAAGAACTCCGCACAAGTTTTTCAAGTCTTCTATGATCTTTTTTATCTGCATTAGAGAGGGACGCACGTTGTCACAGTATTACTCCCTCATGAAAGGAATGTTGGAGAGACACTATTCCTACCTACCACGGTTGCATGTGAGTCCTGGAGGAGTTTTAGGAGACAATTGGTTGTCTCTCTTTTCTTGGCTGGCCTTGGACCTGAGTATGCAGCAGCCAGAGATCAGATCCTTACTGCTCCTGAGCTTCTTACTCTAGAGGAAGCATATAGTAGACTCAGCAGAGCTACAATACGCACTCCTACTCCTAACACCATTGCTCAGTCGTTTGCATTACCTACGATCCCTGGACGTGGTAGGGGTACTATTTACCCTGCACGTGGTCGTGGACATGGACGTTCTTCTAGTACATGTACCAGGATCCCGTGTACTTACTGTGGCAAACTTGTTCACGCTGAGACTACATGTTGGTAGAAACATGGTAGGCCACTTGTGACCAATCAGGCAACTAAGATCTCTGATGCGACTCTTCCTACTTCTGATATCAGTTCCTTGAGCACTAAGATTGAGACCTTGCGACAACAAATTGCTCAGTTGGCTCGAGTGTGTTCCTCTCAGATTCCAAACACTTCAGCTATGGCCTCCTCGTCAGAGACACCTACGACTAGTATGTCGCCACTTTTGTCTTCTGGTAAGTGGTTGATTGATTCCGGTGCATCCAAGCACTTACGTGGTGACCAGGTCTCTCTCTCAGTTAGCACCGGTTACACCCGCCAGGACAATACAGGTGGCTAATGGGAGGCACTCGCCACTTGTTGGCAAGGGAGATATGTCCTTATCTCCTACTTTGAGACTTGCAGATGTCTATTATGTGCCTGATTTTCCTTTGAGTTTATTGTCTGTTAGTAGCATCACTAAAAATCCGAACTGCCGAGCTATTTTTGATGCATCTTCTTATGTCTTGCAAAACAAATTCACTGGGAAGACGATTGGTGGAGGACGTGAGGAACATGGGGTGTACCATCTGAGCCGTAATGCTTTTGCTGCATCTGCTACCCAAGGCCTTGCTTCTGCTGGATCTCCTCTCCAGTCGCACCACCGCCTTGGCCATCTACCCATTTATCGCCTCAGACGTGTTATACCACACATCCCCTCCACTACTGCTCTCACCTATAATGCTCGTCAACTTGGCAAGCACTACTAGGCTAATTTTTCTAGTTCTACTTCCGTTTTGTTTGTTGCTGTTTTTGATTTGATTTATATGGACGTCAAGGGTTCCAGTCGTATTCCTGATCGACTTGGGAATAAATATTATCTTATTTTAGTTGATGACTTTTCTCGTGTGTCTTGAATGTTTCTCTAGAAAAATAAGTCTGATGCAAAAATTATTGAAAACTTTGTCAAAGAAATAAAAACTCAGCATTCTTATTTGATGAAATACTTTTGTTTTAATAATGCCTTGGAATTTTGTACTTTACGTTTGCGTAATTTCTTCTCTAGTTGTGACATTATCCATGAGACATGTCCTCATACCTCTCAGCAAAATGGTGTTGCTAAGAGAAAACTTCGCTATATTCTTGATGTTACTCGCACTTTGTTGATTCACCACTCTGTCCCCTCTCTATTGGGGTGACGTTTTGACTGCTTGTTTTTTAATTAACCGGATGCCTAATGCCACATTGCATGAACGGATTCCTATTCAGGTCATGTATCCCGATCATACCTTGTTTCACAACGCCCCTTGGACTTTTAGTTGTGTTGCCTTTGTCCATTTGTTGAGACCAAGTCATGATAAGCTAACACCAAAAGAATTAAGTGTGTTTTTCTTAGGTACACCCAGACTCAAAAGAAATATCGTTGCTTTGATCCGCTTACTTCCTGGTACTATGTTTCAACGGATGTTACCTTTCATGAGACTGTACCTTTCTTTTCTGCGACGGCTACTGAGATGCCTCCCGAGGGTGATATGGTGCCTATGCCATATTCTCCCATTCGCTTTGGGAGCTTTCCTAAGATTCATATCCCCACCACATCGCCACCACCTCCTGCTACACATCTCTTTCAACACCTGACTGGGCCCCTCCAGGTATATATCCGCCCTCATGCTATCTATCAAGGACCCCATCCTTGCCTTCACCATCGACTTCCGAGGGGAGTCCTTTAGAGACTGGCATATATTTGTCATGTGATGGTCACAAGGACAGGACAGATAATGTGTTAGGCGATAATATTGACCTTCCGATAGCCATTCGGAAGCGATTACGGACTTGCACTACTTATCCCACGGCAAGGGCACTTGCCACTGATAGTCTAGCTCCTGGATTTGTTGCATTTACTCAAGTATTAGCTGCTACACAGATTCCAGTTACTCAGCGTGAGGCCATGCTTGATCCAAAATGGCGGGCAGCAATGGAGAATGAGATAGTCACTCTTAAAGGTCGTGAGACTTCGAAGCTTACTCCACTTCTTGATGGTGCTGCACTCGTTAGTTGTCGATGGGTATTCACTAGGAAGTTCAATCCTGATGGTGGTGTTGCTAGGTACAAAGCCCGTCTCATTGCAAAGGGGTTCACCCAGACTTATGGAGTGGACTTCTTTAACACCTTCTCCCCAATTGCCAGACTTCCCACAGTTCGAGTGTTGATTGCAGTGATAATTCAATTAGATTGGCCCTTGCACCAATTAAATGTGAAGAATGCCTTCCTTTATGGTGATCTCCAAGAAGAAGTCCATATGCAGCAGCCACCTGCCTTTGAAAGTCAGGAGGAGTCTGTATGCCGATTACGAAAGGCTATATATGACCTCAAACAGAGTCCCAGAGACTAGTTTCAAAGATTTTCACAGGTTGTAGAGGCAACTGGATTCAAGAAATCAACAACTGATTTTTCACTTTTTGTCAAAAGGACTAGATGAGGTACTGTAGTACTTCTTGTTTATGTTGATGATTTGATCACCACAGGAGACGACGTGCAGGGTATTGCTGAGGTTAAGCTCATCCTAGAAGAGCAGTTTATCATGAAGAACCTAGGGGTTTTACGATATTTCCTTGGTATTGAAGTTGCTCGCAGCAAGGAGGGTGTGATATTGTCCCAGCGGAAGCATGCTTTAGATATCTTGCAAGATGTTAGCATGGTTGGGACCAAGGAGACCAATATTCCTATGGACCCCAAAATGCTACTCTATGATGAAGATGCATAGGTGATGGACAACAGATGGCACAGACAGGTTGTAGGCAAGCTGCTGTATTTTACTATCACACGGCCGGACATCTCTTTTGCAGTTGTGAGACTGAGTTAGTTCATAGCCGAGCCAACACATCAGCATTGGGATGCAGCATTGATAGTGCTTAGGTATGTCAAGAGGCTCCTAGGAAGGGTCTCTTCTTCTCAAATGGGTCATCTATGACGTTGGTTGGCTACTCAGATGCAGATTATGCCAGATGCCATGTGGATCGCAAATCCACTACTGGATTTTGCAACTTCTTAGCAAGAAATTTTATCACCTGAAGGAGAAAGAAACAGGACACAGTTGCGAGATCCAGTGCCAAGTCTGAGTACAGAGCTATGACTCATACAACTGCTAAGATGATGTGGATTATATCCTTGCTTATTGACCTATAGTGCAGTTTTCTAACCCCATGGAGATGCGATGTGATAATAGAGCAGTTACCTTCATTGCCAACAACCCAACATTTCACAAGAGGACGAAGCATGTTAAGGTTGACTGTCACTATACTAGGGGCATTGTTCAGAAGGGGTTGCTATATACCACCTTTACTACATCTGAGGAGCAGACTATTGATATTTTCACCATGCCCTTGGCCAGATCTTCATTTGATTTTTGTATATCCAAGCTGAATATAATTGATATCTATGCCCTAACTTGAGGGGGAATGTTAGCTTATGTAGTGTGGTCATTTATTTCTTATTGTAAGGACTTTGTGTGTTTTGTCCCTCATAGACATTCTTGTACTTTTGACCCTACAATCTCTCTCTATATAAGAGAACCCTAGGGTTTCTAATGAAACTAAGTCATTTCAACCAATTATATAGGAAAGGAGCAAGGGAAAAGAACAACAGGTACAATGTACCTGGACACACATCTCAACAGAAAATAAAAAGCTAGAGAGTAAACGAGTGCGACCTCCAAATGCACATTCACAACCACGACCACAAGTAAAAGAACCACCTCTCCCAAGTCCAGGAGCAACAACTAAAGCAGTAGTTTGTCCTGTGGTCTCAACCAGAGAGACCTACATTGCAATCCTACTCTGCCTACTATAGGTCTCCTCCAAGAAAGGAAGCTCTGGCAAGCTGAAAATCTATTTTCGTGCTGCAGCAAAATCAGGGCCCAAACCAAACAGGAATAGGGAAATAGGGAAATAGCAAGCCCTTTCTTGAACTCACGCCAAGAAGAGCAAGTACATCCTGGCATATAAGAATTATGCCTCTCGAACAGGCCCTTTATTTAAGAATAGTACTGGACCAATGACCAACCCTCCTGTCGTAACTAAATCAACTCGTGATAAATCTAAAAGACACGTGGAGTTCTCATGAGAATGTCTTACTAAGAGACTCCTACATCTGCTTGGCGATCGGGTAGTACACAATCTCATCTCCTACCCTGAGGATAATAGAATTCATCATCCAGACACATACCATTGCATTATCTCTATCCCATGCGACATTGGCTCCCGTCTTGTCTGTAGGCTTGGGCTAACGCCAAATTTTCTCCTTACCATGACCCCGAACGATCATCGAAAACATCTAAGACCACCGTAGATAATTAGTCTCATCAAACTTGATCATCGAACCAAAGAAGGGACTCATGTAACTCCCAGTGTTCATAGAAGAGTCTGATGTGACCTCGGACGAACTAAAGGATGCCATGGTGCTATCACCAGAACCCTAATACGAAAACGAAGCCTCAAACCATATATTCAGTTCTGTAAAACATAAAAGATGAGACGTACTCAAATCATGAAGCAAGACATGAACGGCATAGCAACCCCCCTCAAAATGTTGCCAATCCGAAGATGGGTTGCCTCTCCCTTTAGAGACCCTATAAGAGGATCAAACAGAGGGAGGGTGTCAAAGACACCCCTACTAGTTGTGGAGAGGAACCTGCGTGGATCGAGCTACAAGAGAGGAGTGAGATGGCAATGGCAGGACCACCGCACTAGTTGCCAAGTGACGCTGGCACAACAGCCAATAGTCGACGACACTGGAAGTGGTCAAGCCACCACCGGTGGCCCACCAACAACAATGGAGGACCCGACGACCCTCCCCTTCCTCACTTCCAACGACCCTTGTCAACGTGGACAGGGTCAATAGCGCCGGCAAGGAAAGAGATGGCGATGAAGGGCTACCGGCTATGGGAAGAGAGGTGAGGTGGAGGGGTTGATGACTTGTTTCGATGGTGATACGTAAGGCACTGGTCTGGGACCGCTACTCCAATACCAAGTTGGGACCAAATGAAAATCTTGCTATAAAGAAATATAAAGATAAAGATAACTCCCTAGAAAAAAGAGAGGTGAAAAAAGTACAACTCCCTAGAAAAATATACAATAAAGAAATATAAAGATAACTCGAGTCTCTCAACGTATATATATATATCAAGAAGTAAAATATACTATTAAACAAAAGTAAGCCATTTTCAAGCTCACTATTATGAAATTAAGCTACAAACAATAAGTCCAATGAAATAAAAGTACAAGTTCATAGTATCTAATCATCAAAACTACAAAAAAACACATCTAAAATAAATATTCATCTTCCTCGTCAAAAAACAAAGGAACATCATCTTCATCTATTTCTTCAAAATCAACTTCCTCGGCCATTTAGCCATGTATCCATGATCTAATTACCGACTTGTTTATCTCGCTATAGAGAAACGGGCACCAATGTCACCACTCACACCTCAATGATTCCCCCTTCCCTCTAGGCTCTGGTCACCCCCATTCCCACTCACAAAGCCAACATCTTTTCCCTTCTTGTTATCATTATCTTCTGCGCAGGGGAGCAGTCCACAGGGATAGGAACTAACATAGGATCATCCACATGTGGATGTACGCAGAGAACATGGGGTATTACTCAAAAAGCAATGCACTGACTACAAGGACTCCTGGTCAGGCCTCTAGGACATCTCCATATCCACATCAAGATAAAAAGGAAATTTCATATTCTCATCATCTGAAATTGTAGAGTCAGTGTCTGAAAGAAGAGGGATCACAGAAGCCATGATGAGAATCTTTAGAGAATGATGTTATGTTCTCGGTTGCAGAAACCATATTCTACCATTCAAGGATGGCATCTTTATTGTCAGAATATCCGATTTCCTTCCTCAAGGACAAATCAGGAAGAAATATATTATATCTAGACACTCTTGCTATAAGGATGATAAATCAACTGAGAAAAGGCATCTAGTTGACGAGAATTGCTCAGACACCAGCCACATCTCTGTTGGTGACACCTCCCCCATATCACTGATAGATCCAACTCATCATGGCATGCCATTTCTTTGGAATAAAGTTGTGTTGGGAATATGTCTAGTGATGGACATGTTCAAGCTCATTTTTGTGTTCTTTTAGGAGTGGTCGGTCCCTCTTTCTCGTCATATTGATGCGAGAAGGGGGTTGAATAAGGATTGGAATGTCGATTGATGACCCAAGATGACCAAAGATGGATGTTGAATGGATCTGGGAGGGGAGGAGGAGGGGATTGCAGGGAGGAGGGGAGAGAGGAGGAGGTAAGTTTTGGAAAAAAGGAGAAATTAGCTAAGGACCTTTTTATGAATTCCTTTAATGTTTGCTTTCACTAAGGATATACGTCACTAAATTGACATTTTCAAGGGTATATACATAATATCAAGGGAACATACACACAGGTTATACAAGAATATCCACAACTTTGAAAAAGATTCTAGGGCAAATATGTAAAAACCTCAAAAAAAATTGAGATTTAAAAGTAGAAAGATCAACTAGGGATCAGCTCACTACTCTATTTACTTGCAATACCTTGCCCCTCAAGTAAGCAAACACTTCCACTTCCCACCATCTCATACCCTTGTCAAAGGTTAAGGTTCACACAAATTAGGAGTCTTTTTTTTAAGGAGAAAAAAGGATGATAATCAATGGTCAGTAATCATCCAAGAAAATTTCATTAATAACGTAAAATTGGAAGACTTGCAGATTTTGGAACCAAAACTCAAAAGAAGGAAACCCAATTACAAACATTCCCAACCCAAGCCCTCTCATTCTTGAAAATCATCAAACTTTGCTAAAGCCAAACACTCGAAGGAATTGATGCCGCTTGAATCGACCCATCTGTATTGGCATGAACAGCTGCTTGAAAGTCACCCCAGAATAAATCAAAGCTAGATATCAGATCTCCCCCAAACACCTCTTGAAAAATCACAAGAATAGAAGAGATGTTCAGCACTTCCGTCCTCCTTAGCACACAACCTACAAGTTGCATCCAAACCGGGTTATCACCTACTTCTAATTGCATACGTAATCAGCTTGCCCCTTCTGAATAACCACAAAAATATCTTAATTTTCATTGGTAATTTCAACTTCCATAAAAGCTAGCAGTCACGCTCCAAAGTACCCCAATTTCCAGAAACATCCTTCAATTTTCTGTACGCCTTTTTGACAGAGAAATCACCTTCACTCCACACAAGTTTATCACTATCTGCCACAGGTTTGAGATCTGAAATTCACTCTAAATAGTGCTTGAATTCTTCCATAGTGGTTTCAGACAAGCCTCTGGGCAAGGAAAAACTCCAAGGACACATGACATGGCCCCATCTTTCATTGACCCTCTCATTTTTATTCTGGGTTAACTAGCATACACGAGGTAAGAGCTCAACTAGAGGACCACATGTTGTCCAACCATCCTTCCAAATCAAGAGTTTCTATGGTGTTGCCTTTACGTGTATGGGTTTCGGCTTCTATATGAATCTTCACGTCTGAATGAGAAGCTAGTCATCCAAAGCTCCTTATTGTGACATTCTACGCTACACTTGGAAATTAGAGGGGGGTAAGAAAAAAGAATTTATCAAGAAGTTGGTAAACTTTCACATGATCTCCAGTAAATGGAGAGTTCGTGACATTTTTATGAAACTTTTCACCACCTAGCTCGAAGTAAAGGCGAGGACACAAAAGCTGATGTATTTTGAAGCTTTTGTGACTATTTAGGGATAGGCCGAGGAAGGAAAATTTCTAAATGCAAAATCTAGAGCCTCTTCTTCAAATGGAAGGAAAAGGTAAAGATATTATTAAAGTATGAAAGTTCTATTGCCATGAAGCAGTATAAAGTAACTTCAACATGGTAAAGGTCAAAAG
Organism: Thalassia testudinum; assembly: GCA_037157565.1. NCBI lineage: Eukaryota > Viridiplantae > Streptophyta > Magnoliopsida > Alismatales > Hydrocharitaceae > Thalassia > Thalassia testudinum. The sequence goes on along the minus strand of JAZHRO010000033.1, from coordinate 1,732,998 downwards.
TTTTAGCACTTGATGATTACTGAATTGCCGTTTTCTAGGCATCATTCTTTTGTAAGTCAAGGTACTCAACTAAAGGATTCAGCTTAGATTAAGTAATGTATACTCTGATACATTATACCCTGTTAAATCGGCAGGATACAAAAATTGTGTACCAATGACAACGTAGACCAAGTTATTTTGAATGTTTAAACTTCTAGATAATTTTCCATTGAATTGCTGGTTAGTTTTCTTAAATGATTAGATTGTAAACAACTTAATGTACCACATGCATAGTGTAAGAATATAACTACATGTTATCCTAGATGGTTGTGAGAAAAAAATAGCCATTTATGAACTCAAAAAAAAAAAAAAAAAGGTACAAATATTCCTTTTTACTCACCAAGGTGGCACCTTAGTCCCACCTCAAGCACCTTGACCACTTAGGTACCATTTGTTTTGCGGGATTGGGATGCCTATCCCCCGTTTGGGAGAGTTTATCCCGGGATAGGATAATACCAGGTTAAAGGCCACAATCCCGGTATTATCTAATTCCAAGGGGTGAGATAGTTTAATCTCGCCTACAATCCCGTGCTAGTGGTATCCATATCTCCCAATTAATCCACAAAGCTAAACTTAAAAAGGAAATTTTCAAATGGTAATTTACCTCATTAATATCCTCCTTAATATTGATTAATGGTCGATCTTTATGCATTTTTTAGATCTTAGCTCTCTGGATCAATGTTTAAGTAGAACACGTACAATTCACAAGTCTCGAAACAAATGCAAGAAGCAGCTCTTCCCATGTAGTGTTCAATACTCATCATCGTTAACAACTTCAGTTAAACACCAATATATCTATGAGAGGTATGGTTCTCCAATTTTAAAAGCTAAACCACCGGTGTATTCCCATGGAAGCTGAGAATCCACCAGTGGATTCTAATAATCAATGGGTGAAGTCTTCAAAATCCACATGTAGAGTTTGAGAATCCACCGATGGATTCTCAGATCCACCAGTTGAGTGTCAACACCTCAATTATGCTAAACGCGGGATTACTCGTTTTAATCACAGGATTGCCACTTATCAAAAACAAGCACCAAAACCCTACAATCCCACGATTGGGACATAATCCTGCTCCCAAAAAATTATATCCTATGAAATCAATTCGGCTAAACAAGCAGTGCCTTAGAGGCACACGCCTCGCTGAAAACAGACCGAGGCAATCACCTTGAGGCACTTTTTTTAAACCATGTCAACAACACAAGGTTCAAAATCCCAATATATAGACCATGTCATCATTGAATTACAATGCCCAACAACCCAAACATGCATATTATACATATATACAAGTGGCTGGCCCTAAAGCCTAGTCTTTGGCTATAGGAATAGCAATTCCTAAATAAATTTTGATTGAATGGCACAATGCCCATTTTTGTTTAGCTAATGGTGAAACATTAATGGGATAGTGCTAAAAGTATCAAATGAAAATGTTTAACATGTACGTTAAGCGAGGCAATCGAGGCATAAAACAATTTGGTGTAAAGATGAAACTATACTTTCTCCCTCCATAAGAATATGCTGCAACTATAGTACCATGTTACCGTGATCATTGTTAACATTACCATATCATTTACCTTAAGTAAATGAATGATGATGATAGTAAATGAATTCGGCATTACTTTTTCATATATTAAGTATCCACCATCCACCAGATAGCTTTCTTTCATAATGAATGATGATAGGCTTCCATAACATAAACAATCCAACTTCAAATTCAAAATATCAAATCCCAAGACACTGTTTGGATGGAGGAATACCTTCCTAAAAAGAGGAACAAGCTATTTATTCCACATTTTTGTGCTTGGATGCCGCATTTCGCATCAAAGGAGCATATTTAATTCAGTGTCTTGCCAATTAAATCAAGGATGGTTAAAATATAGGCATGTAGATACTATGAAAGAACAAAAATAGGGCTTTCACTCTATTCAGGGCATCATGTAGGAATAAACTTTGCACCGGCCTAGAGAGGATGGAATAAGCTTATGCAAAGTATAAGTCATATCAAACAGGGCACTATGTGACAAAGGAAAAAGCAACCAGGGAAAATCCAGAAGGTAATTAATTGGCACCAACATGCCCCACCGATTGAAGTGGAACAAACATCAGATGGAATAACTGATTCAAAAGCCTGGGTGGAATAAACTATTCTCATGATATAACCTAGGTTGACCACATACAGATTCCACCAACTTATCCCATGAAACAAGTATGCATGTACGCGTGCACACACACCCAAAAAAAAAAAAGGCAAATGCAGGGAAGATGCCCCTTGAACCACATCAAACCTAAATTCCACAGTGATTCCATAACCTAAGGCACAGTGGGTTCTATCTTTACATTATTTCAAAGCATAGCTTCTTGGATGCAAAGCAACTGTTAAGATGAATGTCTATAATCATTTTTTTTTTAAATGGTTAATGTCTATAATCATTAATGTAAAGCTCTTCCATAATCACTCTCCTGGATTCAAGTACATTTCCAAGATAATATATTGCAGAAGAAAAAACATTATCACAGAAAACTTAGAACGAACAAATATCATGGCTTACAGAGGAGTCATGGCATCAGCCCATTGACGAAGCCATTCTGTTGAGATCCAAAAGTACGGTCCATCATTTGAAGAAACGGGAGATTCAGAAAGAATCGACTTCACTTCTTGCCTCCGTTCATTTATATAATTTACTTGATGATCCTTCTTCAGTCGGAACTCTTCACAAGCTTTGGCATATGAGGTGTTACAGTTTTGCATCTGTTCAGAAAGATGAACCGGAAGAGAGCCACCTATACTCTTGCTGTTCATAGCAGACCCACCCTGTGTGTTCTCGTTCTCATCCTTTGCTTTCTTGCGAGCATACATCAGCATGTAAGCATCACGTGATGAAAACATCCCCTCACCTCCAGCAGGCTTATTACTATCTGGTGATGATAAACCAGCAATGCTTGTATGGCTTACATTGGAAATGGTCTGAGGTCGTTCAACGTGGTCCATCTGCACAGGTGGACAGGATTTTAGTGAAGAGTTTGAAGGGCCTTGACTGAAAGGATGTTTCCCCAGCTTAGAGACACGTTCATCATCGAATTCCCACCACTGCCCGGTGTTATCATCCCAGATGTGTGCAACGTAGTGCCCACTGTTGACAGTAGTACCCTTGTGAATCAGTATAGCAGAAAGCTCATATATGAATGTTGCATCACTGGGACTACTCATGAGTTGGCCCATGCTCAGCTCCCTAGGAAAACTAAAGACGGATGTTATTTTCTTCTTCGTTGTAGTCTGGAAAATCAGAATTAAAGAGGAAAAAGAAAAGATTAAAATGGGATCAATTAAAGAAATCATTATATAGGGGAAAAAAGCATGATGGCATAGAAAAATGATACCATGAGTAATATTAAACACCTATCGGCACACCATACTAAAAATTCAAGACCATGCAGCATCATTCACAGGAAATACCTTTGGAAGAAAGACATATCGCTTAAGCTGAAAGTTGAGAATAACAGGAAGCTCCCGAAGCTTGATGAAACGGGTAGCATTAACTCGCATGCCGCAAGACTCACAGAAATACTGATTTTCTCCTTGAAGTTCTTCCACACTAAGGTAATCCTCCAAACTCTCGTAGATGTTGTTCAGACCCTTGATGTTCAACTCAAGCTCGTAGAAGTCTTCCACCTTCAAGGATGCTTCCGATTCCCTCCTGCAAACCGAGCATCTTCAAACACAAACAACAAGTCACCTTGCTGCTTTTGGTCAGCTAAACCAAACTCAGCACATATAAACTAAGCACAACTTAGAATGACAAATCATTGAGCATAATCAATCGCAAACAAGAACAGGTTGCTGTGCGCAACTTTCGACTAATCCAAACTGGTAATATAAACAAATAAACACAAGAAAGAGTTGACTTTGGTGAAGGCACGCTATGCCTATGCCCAATGCAAGCAACATCACAGGAAAGTGTTTTTGACTTGTGAACTAGCTTAATTACCTGGTGACATTTGAAACTCTCCCGCGGAACAAATCCTGCACGATATTCTGCAACCTCGGGAGCTTAGAATGGCGAAACGAACGCTCCAACAAGGAGAGGAAGAGCGTCAGGAACTCGTGGCTGTCCTGCTGCACACCATTATCCAGGTCCAGAGTCGTGATGAAGGGTGCCGAGTCGATGAAGGCCATCGAACTGGAGTGCAGCTGCGCGAAGAGCCGCGTTAGCTGATCGAGAACCAGGTGCTGCCTCAGGACGTCCATCTCGAGGGCGAAGATCCCGGCCCTGAAGGCGGCGTTCATGTACAGGCACTGGAGGATGCTGTTGGCGTAGCAAGTGGCCCCGAGGTTCGTCAGCCCCGCCGGGGTATCGGGCGAAGGGCGGAGGTCCGCGCAAGGGTTCGGGCCGAGGGCGCCGATGATGTCGGACATCTTCTGCCAGAGGCCGGTCTTCCTGGTGCCATTGGACGAGGGGATGAGACCACAGAAGCAATTGGGGTTATCCTTCGAGTTCCCGCGGCAGCCTTCGCAGACGGGCTTCGTTATCAGGTATAGCTGCGAGATGTCGTCTCTGGTGATCTCACCGGTGATGTGTATCTTCCTGTCGGAGAAACGGACATAACATATATTCCTTCATCACCCAGAGCTAAAAGAGATTTAAAAGAAAAAAAAAAACCTAAGGTCTTTGGGGGAAAGAAACCTAAGGACTTGCGATGCGGCGTCCTCCGCAGACTCAGGTCTGCTCCGCTTGTTCTTGCTGCGGGTGTTACGTCTGCTCATCTCTGTCTATGATCAGCGGAGGCGGAAGGGCATGGAGAGGGACAGGGACGCGGAGAGGAAGAGGGAGGTTGAGTTTCTCAAGGTTGATCGCGCTCTTCGGTGATATGTAGGCCCTCTCGCGCTCGTTCCTTTTTTCTCACCCTCTTTCTCCCTCTCTCTCCCTCTATCGATCTTTCTTTCCGTCTGCCCTGTGGTATCCGTGTCGAGAAGGAGAGGATGCTCCAGGCCTCCTGCACCCGTCGCGTCGGTGTCCTTTTCGGAAAAGCAGAGCTTCGAGTAAATACAAACGAGCGTCTTCATCAAGACGGCGCTTTCCCCTCGGGGGTAATGGAGATCGTATTATACCCAATTTAGCAAGAGATGTTTATTTAAGTGTTTAAAATATCGATTAAATTCTTGCAATCAAATTGATCTTTTTGTGGTCATTGCCATCGCATTTGTGCTGTAAAAATGAATAATTTCGTAGAAGATAGGAAAGAAACGAACATTATTTTACTTTTTTAATACAATAAAGGTAAATTAAGATGAGGTTTTTTTTTGTCCATGTACGATGAGAAAAAGTATTTGAGAGTGCATGAATAAGTAAAAAAGTTAAAATTAAAAATAGTAGAAATAAATAAGTATTTATAGGACTTGTAGGTGAAGTAAAAAAATCTAATTGAAATATTCTTTTCCAAAAGTTAAAATTTTGCACTTTGTTACTCTCTTTGTCTTAGTTTGTAAAACTATTAATCAATTTCAATAAAGGTAAAAAGAAAATTAATACCACATTGGCCTTGATTTTTCATGTACAAAAGGGTTTTATAAATCCAAGTTTTTTAACCAAAACACTCTCATTTACAAAAAAACACTACTCGATTGAGGGGCGTGGGGTTGCTATCATGCCTCCATTAACATCCTTTCACCTATTGACATTCTCTTTTCCCTATACTTAGTGTCCTGATCTTTCAATGGTTCCCATATAATTGTCAAGATAGAATTCGATTGGATGTATCGGTTCTCATCTCTCTATCTTGTCTATATAACTCCTTTTTGTAATCGAGGGCCTCTATTGATCTTATATTTTCCAAGGGTAGCTAGTAACTACAATGTAGATTTCATGTGGATCTCCCTTGCATCTCTCTCCTCTATCTTCTCTTCCATATCAAGTACAATATCAATGATTACTCTTCCAACCCATCTCGCTGCTATAGTTCTCTTAAGTGGTTCAGGATTTCTCTTGAATGTATCTTCCCAAGATGGTACTAGCTACTATCTATTCCGTTTTAGAGGTCTTTTCTCTATCAATTTTATCCATCTCAATATATTATCAAGTATTACTTTTTTACATTTGTAGAGTTGTTGCGGAAGATGTTGCTTTGATTATACAACATCATCACCTTCTTCACTATATTTCATTTGGTCCTATGGTTTCTATTTTATCTCCTCAACTACCACCCTTACTCATTTATTGTTGTTGATCCTTTCTACATTAATTATTTACAATGGCTTTTACTTAGTATGGTTGGATTAGAGGACGAAGTTATTAAGGGAATTCAATATTCTTTATGGTTGTAGGAGAATCGTCCTCCAACCCAATTTGGCAAGATGCACCGTGAAGACCCAACGCTTGGAGAAGATTTATGTATGTCAAGGTCATTGCTAATTAAGTGAGGCATCCTACATTTTAAGGAGACCATGACGAAGATTCATGGTGTCTCAACTACCATAGGTTAACCTTATGGAGAATATATGGCGACTATAAATTGAGAGGATTGCAAATTTTGAAAGGTTTGTTTCTAGAGACCCTTGGTTCTTTCAAGGAGATGTCGTTATCATCAAAAAGACCAAGCCAGGTAAGAAACATTCTAACTATCCATTCTCCACCTTGTTGGTTTAGGTTTGTATTGGTGATATATCACCAAAATTTATGTATGAATGTTTCATTGTGGACTTGGCTTATAACAAATTATGATCTACTATGAAATTTGATCTTAGTGCAAAGCCTCATTTTGTCAAATCAAAGCTAAGTTCTTGAGTAATAAGGCCACGATAATTATGTTGTCTAAGAGGGGAGCTAATGATAACTTAATTTGTTTCTAATTAAATATGACTATTTTCCCAGTTACTACACTGATTGTTTTCATCTTAGGTATGCTAATGAGCATTGTAAGACCAAATTTAACGATTTCACAAGGGTGAGTGTGGCACCCCGAATCTGATGACCCTTGGCATGCAATTTAACCTATAGTTTACCTGCACCTGTAATGTACATACATGTATTCACACGATACGTCCACAAAATACAATCACATGGAAGCACAGTCAAGAGGAAAAGAAACTAGAAATGAGCCATTCAACACCCACAACATACATAACATTACATTGTCCACATTAGAGTTATATAATTACAATATTTCGCAACAATTTACATTATAACAAAAATTTAATATAGGCATGACTTATAGACCACAAGTAACATAACAAAAGGTGGCCTACATCTGTAATGCCCTAAAGTCTGAGTCCCAAGTCATTTTAAAGTGGTTTGACTCATTTTGAACCCGTAGACATGTATTGGGTTTGATGGAGTATGAATGCCTCGAAAAATGTGAAGGAACACGTGCTTTCAGTCATCCCTTGGTCAACCCTCAACAAAAGGGTACCATGTATGATATTATTGGATTCCTCTCATTGTGAGCTTTTCAACAATGCTTGTTTTGTGCTGATCCGATGCGTATAGCTCAAGTTAAGTCCAAAACAAGTCAATAAGGACATAAATGTAAGGTAAACCAAAACCAAATGCAATATTGGTATTTTTCCCACAAATCCTTACCCTAATCATTGTGGTGGGTCTATAAAAGGGCCTCCTTAGAGTTGGAGCCATCATTACATAATTTGGTGCTCTAAATCTCAAGAGAAAGAGAGAGGTTCAAATTAGGAAAATAGGTTTAAGAATTCCTAGGGACCTTTGAGTAATAGAAAAGAGTTCGGGCTTCCCACCATAATTATCACGATGGCAATGGTTGCATGCGTCGAGAAGATGACGGATAGTGACGACGCTCAACGGGGGAGTGACATGTGGCAACATAGCGAGCATGCGTTCACGCTCTCGCACATAAGGGAGGCGTACGTAATGCACTGATCGTTGACGCGTGGCCCATCGAACGCTATGGCGCACAGATTTGCGATCTCTGAGCGTAGACGAGAGCAAATCCAACGCTGACGCATGCTACCCTACTAGGTCAAGGGGGTCGTTGGCCGATTCAGTTGAATCGGTTGGTTTAGAGACCCCATCGCACTTTTTCAAGTGGTTTGAGGCCTTCTCGACCTTGGTATTCAACAAATAAGGCACCATTGGAATTTTACCGACGTGTAATACGCGTGGATACCCTTTATTTTCTTTTTCGAGAACTTTTATTTACATGAAAAATCATAAATGTGTCTAATGTGTTTTTGAACTTGGTTATTTGCGTACTTGGTTTAAGGATCTTGTCCGCTGTGTGTGTAGAGTTTGAGGAAGGTGTGGCACACATTTTTTAGCCTTTTGCATACTATTCGAAGTCACCGTGACCCTCCCTTGACGTTAGGTATGGTAGTCTACCCTTGTCTTCGTTTTGGTCTATTACGTGTATTGTCTACCCATTTTCGCATATTTATTCACATACATTTTCGTTAACGTGCTTTTCCACTCTTTTTCTGAGTTTGGAACTTATGTGGGATTATTGTTGTTATTTTTGGGTGCATCAATATACAATGAATTGATGATGAATGGATAATTAATGTAAAGTATGCTAAATATGACTCTATCATTGCACATGTGAAACGAACTCTGCTTTTTATAAACAAGTGTCATTGTGATCATTAATTAGTAAATTATTTGAGACAACTATCAAAAATTGGAAACTAAATAGTTAACAATTAATTTGGGAAAGATGTGAACTCTTTCACAACTTGAACCAATGGATGTAAATGACGAGACTTATGATTTAATTAATTGATGTTATTAATTCAATTATCTGGAAATAATTCATTAAACCTCTAACGACGAATTTGTTGAGATTTAGAGGTTGAATAACTAGTGTTAGCCCGCTAGTTACCAAATTTTGGCTATAGCTTTGGTCCTTTGGACCGGTTTTAGGCTGGTTTATGGAGTTGCTGGCTTCCTTATAACCTTTGGTTAGGTCTAGCAACCAACTGGGAACGCGGGATGTAGGACTTGAGGGTTGGTGTTGATTCTTTTCTCGGCTGGTGGGTAAGTCATTGGCAGTCTATAGTTTAGCGTACATAACGCTTATGCATGTTCATGCCACACGACGTAGCCACCACCTCTTTCTATAATGACCCCAAGGTGTTCGATCAAGGTCACTCGATAGGTATAAGTTGCCTTCTCAACCAAGAAGATGACTTATACCAGTCTTGCATCTTAGGAAGTCATACGAGATTGCCTCATGCCTCAAGGCATTGATTAATGGGGTGTTGACTTAATAAGTTAGGCTTAACACATAAAATGAACAAGATAATGTGGTGATTAATAATGGATTGATGGGAACACCATCATAGGTCCTAACTATCCACTTTTATTCAGGTATGATTGATAAAAGCTCCTACATAATCATCTGAGGTTCATAACTCCACATATTCTAATTTGAGAATGGGAAATCAGGGTTAATTATGTAATTTTAACAGTACATCATGAACACAAATTAACCATAGGATTTTTCAGGGGTTAATTAAATGTCAAATGAGTATTAAAGTCCAAAGAGTGGGTACACATAGATAGAAATGGGGTTTCACGTGTTTCGAGAACAACAAGCAAAACCTTAATTTCAGATCCGCTTAAATTAAAGAGGTTCTAGTCAAGATAAAATTCATTTAAACCTCCTAAAATTCATATAAAAATATTCTACGAGGTTTGGTACCTTTGGTTTGACTATCTGAACCTATTTTGACCTTAGATAGAGTTTCAGACAGGATTTTGCCTTGATTTGGGCTTCTATACAAATTACTCAGTCAAACATGGTCAAAACTCAAATCCAACTTCACCATTAGATTCCTTGGATCCAAATTAGGTTGGTACCAAAATTTGGGCCCAATCAAAGTCCATCTTGACCTAGTTTGCAATTTAACACTTTAAAACTCTATTTCTTACATTTAGCCCCTCAAGTTTCGAATTTATTGAAAAATGGGTCCCTAACTTTTCATCATTTTCTTCATTTCGGTCCTTTCCACCATTGGTGTGAAACCAAGCTTAGCAGTGAGATTTGAGGGAGGATTTCTCCCTCAAATCAAAGCCAATCTCCTCCAAATTGGAGGGAAGATTCTTGAGGAGATCTCTAATCTCTTGAACTGCCTCATAATCTCCAAATCATACCCTCAAGCTCGGACGAGCTCAATAAAATCAAGGGATTATTTTCCCTAATTGTGCGGCCAAACCAAGCCCTCCTATGCTCTTGAGCTCGATCTGGAGCTCTATAAAGAACCCCCTCTCCCAGGCTATTCTCCTTAGCTTGCTTTTGAGGCCTAAAACCCTTGTCTCCCTCCTCTTCGGCCAACATCAACCATAGCTCCAGCGACCTCCTATCCTCCTCTCTTCTATACCTCCAACAGACAAATTGGAGGCCCCAAACTCCCCTCGTTGTCGCGCCTAGATCCAGCCAAAAGACTGGGAGCTCTCCATCTCTATCTCTTCGTCGTCGCCTCGCCATCAACTCTACCTTCTCCGGCGTTGGCCCATCATAGTCGAACGCCTCGCTCTCCCTCTTTCTCCCTAAGTCCTCTCATTCTCTTCCTCTCCCTCTCTTCTGAGTTTCGCCCTATTTAGACTTTAGAATTAATCGCTGAATGCCCTCAACCTCGTCATCTTCTTCATGGCCAGCACGAGCTTCGACGAGCTTGCACTGGCGCTACACACATGCAACCACCCTTCTACCACCACCACAACCATCCACGAGTCCCAGCAACCGAAATTCCCACGTTTATTGGGGACTTTGGCCACTAAAACTCCTCCCCGACCATACCCACACTCCACATGCGATTCCACCTTCGCCAGACCTTGGACTTACATCGATTTCGAGTTTTATAAATTTAAGTGTTTGTGCGAATTTCGTCCTATACTATGACGCGTATTTCTCTAAAAGACGATTATCACGCTTAAAAATGGATTAACTAATGATATAGTACTCTTTTTTATTTCTCTCTTTGTTACTTTTGTTACTCAGTTGTTGTTGTTTTACTTTACTCAATTTTTATTGACATGTTTCTTAAGTCCCATACTCAGGTATTATTGACCAGCCAGGTGTAGCAACTATTGTCGGTTCTTCTGCTATGGGATCGAGCTTTGCTGTAAAAGATAGTCTGTACTGAGCATTGTGGCTTACTTAGATTTATTTCCATTTAGAAGACTCTTTTATGTTTCCAATCTCTTTCATAGTGGTATCAATACTAAAAATGCACTAGAGGAGGGGTGATTAGTGCACTCTATTAATATTATAAAAATTTTCATGCTAAATATAAACAACATAGAAAATGCACACCACAATGAACATCGATTTTTTAGATGGAAACTCTTAATGGAGAAAAACCACCACCCAAGTCACTTGACTTAGGATTTTCTTATCGTTAAGGCAATTAACAACACACTAACCACATTATTTCAACAAGGCTGGTGTACCTCAGATTACAAACTCCTTTCTAGTCCCCACTAGAGAGTTTTACCCTTCTCAATGGAAGGGTTGGAGATCTGACACATCAGATATCCAATTACAATAGCAAACAAGAAGAAAATCAAATACACCCAAGAACTAATGGAGCCCAAAGGCTAAGGTATTTATAGGGTACTTAATGAGGAATGGCTCATTCTAGTTAAAATGCCTAAGTTAAGCTAGAACTAAGTCAAAACACTGTAAATTAACTCAAAAAAAGGATTAAGTGTGGGATTTATGGAAAATGACCTAAAATACCAAATTTATGCCAAAATTGCAAAATTATGTCAAAAACAAAGAGATTCTGTATTATGATTGTTAATTAGCTAAATCAAAAGACAATTGAACACCAAAATGAACCCAAATTCACAATTCAACTATTGGAATAATTTCTAACAAGTTCAAACCACTTGCCATAAAAGTTATATTGCATTTGGGTATCATTTGGACCTTAAATTGACTAAATTACGCTTAGTTCCTTCCTACATGAATAAGCCTTCACATTCTCTTCACTTAAAAGATGTTAGGGACTTGTTTGTGAGCCGTCAAGGACCTGGTAGTAATAATTCCTATAACTTATGGGCTTAACCTACAAATCTTTCACCTTTTCACTTGAGTGCTTCTTCTACAAATAGCCCAACACACCTGATGCTCCTCAACTCCTCTCAAGGAACAAAGAACTTAGAAGCTGTGGAGCATTCATCCTACTTTGATCCCATCCTACAATGGATCTACCACCAACCTATTAACGTCAGTGCGCCGAGTTTCGCGCCCTCATCTAGATCTCATCCAATGGCTACTATTCAATTTGACCCAATCTCGTGCCCTCTAGATCAAGCACCCACCATAGATGCTCAATGGTATCCACCTACGATTGCCAGTCACTCGAGCTCACTTGGCCTACATATACAACTCCCTTGCGAGCTGGTGAACTTATCGACTCCCTGCCACTGAGCTGATCACCTCATCCCATTCCAGTTCCTCTTCCACTTCATCTGCTGGTTGTGATAAAGGTAGCAACCCCCCTTCCCAATTTGTCCTTGCTACTAATGTTCATGTAATACCTAAGGACAATCCTGAGCTCCCTTCCCTCTGAGCTTTCAATCATTAGAATCCCCCCACCTCCCTTTGTCACCACAGCCACCAGTTGTGGTCATCTTGAGGTCCCATTCGTCCAAGTAGAATAGATTTAATCGTTTTCATAGTTAACATAGATTTGTTAGATAGAGTAGATTAGAGTTAAGTTGTTTGATTACTTTAGTGTAGCTTAAAATAGCGTAATTGTTTGTCTTTGATCTCTCGCCATAAATCCACCCTCTCCAATCAATTCCAATCAAAGAGGATGATCCATCCATCCTTATTGATCCATTAATCTTCCTTCTCATTTCACGATGATCTACTGCTTTCCCATGCCGAATTGATTGCAATTCATCTCCTCCATCGAAGCAACTATAAGGTTCGAAGCTCAGTAGCTCTCAAATCTTATTGCATGCCTACTTGCAAAGGGCTCTCCCATACATCCCATCTAATCTCAAAGGGCCCTCCTTTGAGCTAAACTTCATTCAAATTGATTGATTTATTTCAATTTGGTTTTATTGATAGATCAATGGATTTGAGATACAAATTGGTTTTAATCTGATTTAACTGTGTGAATTGAGTTACAAAGATTTAATTAAGTTTAATGCAATGGGTTTTAACTAATTTGATTTGATTTTCATCGAGAATTGATTCCACTCCCAATTTAGATCCTCGCTACTGTTTTGCTCTTCGCATAAGTAGTGAGAGTCAAGGAAAATCTAATGCACGGATTTGAGGTTCTCACGATGACTTAATCCTATTCAGGGCATCACCTAGGATCCCTGAAGATCCCTGAACACCAATCAATGATGTGCAAGGATCTTAGATGATCAGATCATCATGGCGAACATACATCAAGAGCCTAGGTGGGCGACAACTCGATTTTATTGTAAATGATTTTTAATCAGCCAATGAGGAGTTGAATGATGATTAAGGGATTAAATGAAGGTTTGGGATTGGTTTTCAAGTAATTTTAATGTCTAATTTGACTTCTCTCTTTCACGTTGTCAATTGCGAGAGAGGAAATCAAGTTAGGGTTTCCAGAATTCCATATGGCTCGATTTGATTTTTGTAGGATTCCAGAACATTTAATGAAGGTTTGTGACACTTAAGATTGGTTTTTAATTGATTTGAATTCATTCTGGGAATTTTGGTTTCATCGCTTAGGACCTAAGTGGATTTTGAGACCCGATGCTTTAATTAGGGTTCTGAAGCTAAAGCGAATTGACAAAATGGTTTGCAATGATTTTAGAGCATGTTGGAAAGTCTTAAGTGATGTCTTGAGTCTTAAATCAGGTCTAAGATGTGCTTTTGTCGAAATAGTAACTGCAACAATTTTCTGGATGAATTTTGAATGAGCATTGAATGTAGTTTCAAACTGGTTTTTGAATGATTTACAACTAAAATGATTTTTCTGAAAGAGATTTGACCTATATCTAACTCCTTTGATACTTAAACAAGTCTTGGATGATCAAAGTAGACTTGGAAACATCCTAGTTTTTCATTTGGTTAGTGACAGCAGCGGAAGGACTTAGATTAGTTGAGTGTTTGATCTGATATTCCAAATGATTTTTGATCTTGTTTTGATGCTCAAAGAACTTTTCAGTAGAGTTTAATGATAGAATCATGTCTAAGAAGCATTCATGGACTTGTTTTATTCCAATTTAGGATTGTAAACATTTGTAATTCTTGTCATAAATCTATTATCAGCAAGTTGAGTCCTATTAACTATCATAGGATGTTGTTTGATGTTAAATTCACTACTAAACCTTGTTTTTGTGTTTAATTCTGATATTAATTGATGTCAGAAAGTTCATATTGTTTATATCTATATTTCCAGCATTTTTTATGGAATTTTTAGGGCTTGAATTCAATTTCTAACCATTAATTGCCCTTTTTCCAACTTTAATGCAATAATTAAGGTGATAATTAGGTAATTAGTGTAAATAAAGAAATAAAAAGTGTAGTGAGTAAGAGTTGAGTGTTTTGAACATGTGTGTGTAATTAGATTTAGGTTTTGATGTGTTTAGCTATTAGAAAATGCGAGTAGAAGTTTAGGATTTCATCTGGTTTGAAATAAAAGACTAAAATTGAAAATCCAAAAATAATTTTCTCATTTCACTATCTTAGCATTTCATCCTCTTTCCTTAGTGAAAAACTCAAAAAAAAAGTCAAAATTTGAAAAATATTCAAAAATCATAAAAAGATCTATGTATAAATTGTACATATGCGTATATAATACTAATTTAATATTGTATATTAGCTAAGTTAATCTAAATTATATTAGTAAGTTACTTATTTCGGAAGCTAATTTATATTATATATTCTAACTTATTCTTAACTTAAGTTTAACCAAAATTATAGTGTATAATAGTATAACTTATACTATGTAGCTAATTATAGGTGCATATATAGCCTATGTACGTATACATAACTTAATTGTACATTAGTAAATCTAATTAATTAACTTAAAATTCGTACTTATAATATTTAGTGTATAAAGCTTATTTATAATCTAATTAAATAGTATACATAAATATATATAATGTACTTAAGCTTATGTGTATATATTTAATACCTTATGTAAATATATATTAGGAATTGTAATTAAATAAATTAAAATGTGAAATAAATGGTTTATTATGTAAATTAACCTATTATCGTCCTGATTTGTAATTAACATAATTAATTAATGCTTAATTGGCTATTCCAATCCTTAATTTAAACACAGCATAGACTCAACATTTGTGTAGCACAGAGCATGCCTTGTTTAGTGCCACATCGATGGTGAAAAGAGCACGGCTGTGGTATATTATTATTCACGTCCCATGGCTATTCGCTCAAATCAAGGACAAGCTCTCGTGTTGGTAGCACATGGTGCATGCTGTTACTCGATTCTTGAGAGAGGGAGATAACTTAAAGCCAAATTAGGTTAGGGCACTAATTCAGTGCGGCCTACTAGGGACGAGCCAATTGGGCGGCCCAATAGGGGTGGCCTATGAGCGAAATTAGTTGAAATGGCTATCAATGTAACTGTGGTCCAGTCCTAGTGGCTGTTGATATTCGTGGTAAGCCCAAATATTTTTGGTTAAGTAAAGAAAACTAATGACTAGGTGTTAAGTGAGAACAGAAGGAGAGGTTGAGAGGTGTATGTTCTAAGTCCTAAGGAAAACTAAGTGTTGAGAAAGTTAAGAGAGTCATGCTTGAGCTTAGCATAAGAAGAGCATAAGAAGAAGAATAGGAAACTAAGTGTGAGAGCTATGCATGAGAGAAGGAGAGCAGGGCTAAGGGCTGAAAGGAGCAAAGAAGTTAGGAGTAACTAAAGTTTATAGTTAAATTAACTTTAATTCTTTTTGCCTTTTACGTGTATATAATCTTTGAGGCATGTGTTTAGATATTTTCTTCCTCTTATTCTCTCTACATAAACTTGTATAAAGATAGTCTAAATTATAAGTAACTAGATAATTGTGTATATTTTTGTATATAGATATAAGTGTAAATTAATCTAATTCAACTAATGTTTTGGCCTTGTTTTGCATATATTTTCGAGGCCTTAATTTTTATTCTCTCGGGTATGTCTTGTACATAATTTGTTCATGCTGTAAATGTGTGACACTTGCGTATAGATTTTAGTTTGTTCATTTGTACATAATATTCATATTTTTTTGGAATAAAAGAATGATTTTGGATCTTAGAGAATAATATATATCAATAAATGTCTCCTAGTAAACGACTTGGAATAAAATCAGTAAAATTGTATATAAATAAAGTGACATCTAATCTGATTGCAACACCATAATATAGATACGACTATGACATTAAATAACCCAAATTAAATCGGGATCCATGTCGAACATCACTACTAAGGTTCTAATTAATACTCCATGATGAGATGGATTGATGATGAGTGGAAGCTCAGGCGAGTTGGCTCTCTAACTGAGTAGTTGTGAGAGTAGAGAGCAAAAGAGCACAAATGAGGGAGTAGAGAGCTCCTTTGAGTAGACACTTGAGATTTTGGTGTGTCTAGGTGCTAACCTCTCTTGACAGTGTTGTGCTAGGTTTTATAGGTCATAGGGTGGTCATAGTATGCTCAAACAGGGTCTTATGACTGTTACTAACAAGTTTGCACAAGGCAGATCTTAATTAGAAAAGTCTGCCTAACTAGTAGCCAATAACAAACGTCTAATTTGATATTCAGACGTCTAATATGCCTTAGTAGACATCTGTCAGAAAATGTAGACGTCGAGATTTTATAGTATACCAAAAAGGGGGCAAAGTTTGTATAGGGCACTAAACAATGTGAGAAAGGATTAGGCGATATATATCGCACTAAGTGACGTCTAATGTTTAGATTAGTCATCTGATTTTGTTGGATGAGCAACCTAACTGACGCTATTAAGCCATGCCGTTAGTAACGTTCTTGTTTCTTTTTTTCGTCAGTTAGAGAGTACATTCGATGTCAAAATATTGTTCGACTAACGAACGGATTGGATATTTCGACGTGATTTGACAACCGACGGAAATTATATTTACCGTCGCTTATAAAAGAAGCGACGACATTTGTATGCCACTTTTTCCCGCCTTTACACGTCCTTTCTTAATTGTCACCACTGTTTAAATAAGTGACGGTAAAAATATTTTTACCATCATTTTTCCTAATAAGCGAAGGCCTATAATGTTCTAGGAGAACCACACCTATTTTTTGTCGTCGCTTATTCAAATAAGCGACGATAAATGTTTATTTTTTGTCATTGCTTATTCAACTAAGCGACGACAAATGTATAATATTTGCAACCAGCATTAAACTTTAATTACGTCGCTTTTTTCCAAAATCCATGGCAAATGGATGGTTTTTTTTTCCAAATTTTAAAATGATGGGAATTACCTGCTAAACATATTTAAAAGACCTGCTTTTATACAAAAATAACTAATGAAAATGAAGAGAAGTTTATATTTTATAAATATAAAGTCTAATACATAAAAAATTTGAAGATGAAATATTTACATAAAAAGGGTAACATGAAAAACACAACAAAAGAAAATGGATAAAAATTAAAATGTTGCTGCCCCAATGCCACCAGCACTACCTGCACCACCCATGTCATCGTCGTCATCTCGTCTATAGAGGTTGGGATCTGATGAAGACGGATGCTCTGATTGTCCCTTCTTCAGAAGAATGGATAGAAGCATCTGAAGCTTATCATTCATGGTATTCATCTTATTCTTCATCTCTACCTCTCTCTTCTCCCTCTCTGCCTCTCTGTTCTCCTTCTCCTCTCATCTTTGTAGTGTGTCAATCTTTTGATGTAGCTGATCGATGACATTAGATTAGACAGCACCTTTCTTCCCATACCAGTTGGACAAGGTGTGTGCCCTTCATGTACTACGAACAAAACCACCATGGTCCGGTGGCATTACTTTCCTAAATGGCTCTCTGGATCCAGAGGTGCTAGACACTGTCGAAGGACTCATCAGTGGGAGATATACCAAGTGTACCATTTGCTCCTAAATGTATTAAAAAATATTATTATAATATATATATACAAAGTTGTAAATTTTTTGAGTTTAAGAAACTTATGTGTCTCTCCTGGTATGTCTCATGAATCCACTTATGAGCACCCTCAGTTGCAACCTTACTGTGGGTGACCTCGTAGATATCCATCCTACTCATCTTCCTCCCATCATGTATAGCAGACTGAAAATATGAAAATGATACAATTATATTAAGATAACTTACAAATTAAGTAATATTCAAGTGCGAAGTAGTTACGAAACTTGCATAATGGCTTCTGACCATCTCGATGTTGTTTTGACCCAAACAATGGGTCTGTGATGGAGCTTTGGCCCTATTATTCTTATTTTTTGTTGCTTTCTCATGTAATAAAAGCATATATATATGTATAAATTAATATACACAGTAATATTTTTTACGAAATTAGGATATATGAACTTAATAGAATCATTTTTAATTAATTACTAATCTCCGCCTCGAGATCTAGCCAATGCTCACATGCCTGCTTCCAATGTTCAGGCATGATATCAGGAAGACAATTCTCCATTACCTCCTCAAGTGAACTACAATTCGAGAAAAACTAAATACCAAATATAAATTGTTAGAAATAATATATGAAATTATGTACATAATAAAAATGTAAATGTTTAAAAATTATTACCTTTCTCATACTCTCCATCCTCCAATCTCTGTGGATTTTGCCAGCATATTTAAGGATATATCGGGCGGCATTGGGGTCTTCACCCCAATCGTAATTTGCCTAAATTTATTTTAAAAAAATATGTCAATCTTACTTGATAATAATTTCAAGATAAAGTTATAAAAGAAATAATTGAAATAAATGAAACTACCTCCAACTGTCGGAGAAGTTGCTTCTTCAACTTTGCGGGCACCTTCCTCCAGTCGAAGTAGCAAATGGTTCGTTGTGCCCACTCGACTGATGAAGCTCAGGTGATTCTCCGCCTCCCCTGTAGTTCTAAGCCTGATTATTATTCTCAGGCTCTCGGGGATACGCTGGAAATCTAAATTCTTTGTCTTCCCTTGTCATCTTCATACTTTACATACGTAAACATTAATCATATTCATTATATATTTCTGAAGTTATAATAAACTTTAAAATATATAATCAATTTACTTCTTAAAGGTATAAGAGTTCTTACCAAAACTTGTGCCCGCTACTAAGGGGTTCACATGAACTGGAGACATACTCCCCACCATCTCATTCTCTGCCTCCTCCCCCTTCTCCTATCCCTCCACGTCATTGTTCACATCTTCATCCTCTTCATCTGATGCTCCATAAGCTGGATCATGCTCTACTCGCTATGGCAAGGTAGAAGCAATCTCCTTCTCCTTTCCCTTCTCCCCCGCATGTAGTAAACGTGCTAGGTCCCCTTGTTATACGAAACGTGACTGAAGGGGAGCTTGGTGCCAGGAGGGTGGCTGAGGCTGCTATCGTGGGGATGGTTGAGCCTGAGGAGACGGATCGAGCTAGGTGGATGGCTGCGTCTTAGGGGAACCCTTTCTTTTGCATTTTTTCTTAAACAACTTCATCTGTAACAAGAAAAAAATGTAATAATTAATACAGTTGAAAATCATTAATATATAAATCATTAATGAAAAAAGTTTGGCAAATATTAAAAAAATATTTAAAAATTTCGACAGAGTTTTTCCTTAAATTCGAAGGTTTCTCTATAAACCTGCATATTAAAATGAAAGTAGGCACACCCTATATTAAAAAAAATTGCAAGGACAAACAACAAGGACTTACATATTTACAACTCTATCTTATAACATCGTTCATTGAAATAACAATAAGGAAATCAACAACAATTTGTATGGTTCATTGGCATAAGCTCTACTAGCTTAGGCTAATTTGTGAACATGCCTCCGCTTGTGTTCCCAACTAAACCTAAACCCACGACCAACTACCACCCAAAACACATCTCCAAGAAAACACCACATCCTAAAACACATCTCCATGCAAATACCCCCTCCCAATTCCCCCTCCTATAAAACCACCCAAACCCCATCCATGCAAGCCATCTCTTCTCCTCCTCCATCTTTGCCTCTCCTTCCTCTCCATCTTTTTCCTCCTTCTCCTTCTCTTCTTCTTCTTCTTCTTCTTCTTCTTCTTCCCATACGCCATCCCTTCTTCCTCCTTCTCCTTTCTCCCTATCCTCTCCTTCCTCTTCTCCCTCTCCATCCCTCTTAGGTTAGTCTCCCTCTCTACCTTCTTCTTTTTCTTTTCCACCTTCACCTTCTTCCTCTCCACCCTCACCTTCATCTTAGGTTGGGTTCCTAAATGGATAGGCTAGAGTGGTGGTCTTCTAGAGTGGGTGTGTCTAGGATTGAAGTTTAAAAAATTTTGACAGAGTTTCCCCTTAAAATTTGAAGTTTTTCTATAAACTTGCATAGCACATAAGTGGGTACACCCCATATCCATTCAAATAAATGAAATATAAAGTAAACAAGTGGTTACACCCCACATACATTCAAATAAAACAGCTAAGCATGCTACACAAGTGGATACACCCTACATTTATTAAATGAAATAAAAAATAATATGTAGGCACACCCCACATCTAGTAAAAACGTATAATTTCATTAAATTAAATTGAAAACTTTGAAATTATACCTTTAAGTACAACAGCCTCCGAGTATGGCCACCAGGGGGAAAGGGTTCTGGCGATCGGGTGGGCGATGAGGGGTGGTCGACTTGGAGATCTAGGGCTTAGCGGACGAGAGAGCAGAGGGGGTATACTTAGACGGGAAGGAATGTTGCGAGCACGGGGCACACGGTGACAGAGGTGTGGAAGAGGGTTAACAGGGAGATTGTGTTTCCGCTGTCGAAGGAGTGGGCATATGGCTGCGATATGTCGTTCTCCTCTCGTCCCTGCGGTGGACATGGTCACATGCGAGATTCATGCATGATGAATAGAGGGCGATCAGGAGAGGGGCTTTTCATGCGCACTAGGTGGATGAATGCTGAAGGCCCACCACCGCCGCCGCCACCGCCTCCTGCTTATATGGGTCACACTATTGATGTAGAGGTTCCCATGTCTGAGGACATTCGGGTTGCTGAATTAGTGCTAAGAGGAGCTTTGATTAGAGAGGTGATGACCGGTAGCCCCTCTTTAGAATGCCTTCAGTTACTGGTAAGATCTCTATCGTTATCAGTTGAAGGATGGAAGATTGCCACACTCTCCCCCACACATTTCTTGGTTTTTGGTTTGGGGATGATCGATGTTGAGCACCTTCACTTTCGATCGAGCGTTTTCGAGAATGTGAAGGTTTTATTGAGACTTGTGTCTCCATTTGATGGTGCCTTGCTGGAGCGGCCGCCTCAAAGGGTAGGCTCTCGATCTGGAAGGTTGGAAATAAAGGGTTTGCCACTCCATCTGAGGTCGAGGGAGGTGGTCACTTCCATGATAGGAGGGTTTGCAAAGCTGGCAGAAGATGCAGAGGTAGGTCTATGGGAAGGGGATGGCCATACGCTATGTGTGAATGTGGATGTCTTTAAGGGGGTCAGTACTAGAGAGAATTATTCTTCGGTGTAGAGGAGGCTCGTGGCTTCTTTAGTTGTGATTTGGATGTGAGGAGACAATCTTTTTGGAGCAAGAAGAAAAGAAGACCTTTGCAGAAGCTGTGAGGGATGAGCCACATCTGGTGCAAGTGGGTCGTGATACACCGGAGGAGGCACCTAGGTCAAAAAAGAGAAAGGACCATCATCATATGGGGGTGGATGAGGATGAGATGGATGACATGAAGAAAGACAAGCCTATAGCTGAAGAGGAAGCATCTATGGGGGCGCTTCAGGAGATTCCTGTTAACATTCTGGAACACCACTCTTCTTTTCACGCTGCAAAGGGCTGAAATTTGGGGTTGGTTCAGCATCAAAATCTGGGATTAAGAGGTCCCCGTACAAACTAAGGCAAAGAAGAAATGTGAACACGATGAAGATGGATGAAAATTCTATTGCAGCTGTACTTAAAGTTGAAAGGTTACAACAATCCAATAAGGGGGGATCTCAAGGGGGAAGATGAGAGTCCTCTCTTGGAATGTGCGTGGGTTGTGCAACAAAGTTCGAAGGGCCTCTTTAGCGAGATATCTGAGGAAATGGGAGATTGATTGTGCGCTCGTTCAAGAAATGCATATTGAGGATGAAAATAGTCAGGTGTGGAATGAGTTGAAGCATGCAGAGAGAGCTGAATGTGTGGTGCTTGGTGCGCATGGGAGGTCTAGTGGTGTAGCATTTTGTTGGAGAAAGTCTTGTTTAGAAGTGATGGAGATTTTCAAGTCTAGGCATATGATAACTTGTAAATGCAAGATGGTGTAGGGGGAGATGGAGTGGCTTATTACGGGAGTTTATAAGCCTTGTGCAGTGAATCTTCAGGCTGAACTATGAGATGATCTATTAGAAGTTGCAATTCATGCACAGGGGCTTCCATGGCTAGTGGGTGGTGATTTCAACTGTGCTTTGACAGGGATGAACAGTTCAAGTGGCTTGGTGGATAGTTCTTCACTTCGCTTTCAGCTGATGGTACAAACTCTGGGTTTGAATGAATTTCCCTCTTTTGGGTTGAATTTACTTGGAGAAATGGCAATGGTCTGATGTCTGGAATGCAGACCTCTTGGAGAAGTTTCAATTGTCATCT
The DNA here is from genome assembly GCA_037157565.1 of Thalassia testudinum. Lineage (NCBI taxonomy): Eukaryota > Viridiplantae > Streptophyta > Magnoliopsida > Alismatales > Hydrocharitaceae > Thalassia > Thalassia testudinum. The sequence continues at coordinate 1,710,275 of JAZHRO010000033.1, read as the reverse complement.
GTTGTTGGTCTAGAACGTCCTTTCTCAAACCATATGCCTTTGGTTTAGGATGGTGGTGAGCATGCACATGTTGGTTCCTACTTCAAGTTCAGACGGTCGTGGCTTAGAGAGCTAGGTTTTCGAGAAATGATTGAGGCATGGTGGCAGGCAAAGCTGGTAGGGGGTACTACTACAATCAGATTGGCTTCAAAGCTTGCTTCTATGCGGATTATGCTAAAGGAGTATGGGACTACAGTAGCAGCCTTGAGAGAATAAAGACGTCATGAAGCCCTCTTGGAAGTGCAGCGTTTAGATGCCAAGGAGTCTGTTTCACCTTTGTCTGACAAAGAGCAGGAAGTAGGAAAAAAATGCCAGGAGGTGTTAGCTGCGAAGGATTTGAAGCAAGAAATGGATTGGCGAGAATGCTCTAGGCAATTTTGGCTTAAAAAGGGTGATGCTAACACTAAGTACTTTCACCTAGCAGCCAACTCGCGAAGAAGACATAATTTTATATATTCTATTGTTGTGGGAGATCAAAGAACCTCTTTTTTACAAGAAATCCGATCTGAAGCAATTAAATATTTCAAGGAGACTTCATGGGCAACAGGTAGGGGAGATTGGAGAATGGTAGCATCTTTGTTTCCTCGAATTTCTGAAGATCAGGCCAGCAATCTGATTGAATCCATTTTTGAAAAAGAAGTGATGGATGATATAAATGACTTGAACAATGAAGGCTCGTCGGGTCCGAATGGTGTTCAAGTCTTTTTCTACAAAAAACTTTGGAATGTGTTAAGAGAGGAGGTGATGGAGGTAATTAGGGAGTTTGAAAGAGGCAATTCCAGTTTTGATAAGATAAACCGATCATATCTATTCTTGTTTCCAAAGAAACAAGGAGTGGATCGCTTCCCGGACTTTAGGCCTATTGCACTTTCGAACTCTGTTTATTTGGTGATGAGTAAAGTTCTGGACAATAGTCTTCAAAATGTTTTACAAGATCATATTCTTCCTGTTCAGTCAGCTTTTCTTCCCAACAGATCCCTGCAAGAGTCTTTCATCATTGCTCGGGAAATGGTGATGGGGTGGCACAGGAGAAAATGTAAGGCGTTTCTCTGGAAAGTGGATTTTCAAAAGGCTTATGATTTGGTGTCGTGGCCTTATTTGTGGGAGGTGTTTAAGAGGAGAGGATTTTCATCTTTATGGCTCCATTGGATGAAGAGGTGCATCACCATGGCTTCCTTCTCCCTACTAATCAATGGTAGACCTTGTAGGGCGTGGATTCAACCGCAATGTGGGGTTAGACAAGGATGCCCACTTGCTCCGCTAGTTTTCAACCTTGCGGTTGACACTTTATCAAGTTATGCATGTAGATTATCAGAGGTTGGTATGATCAGAGGGTATTCCATTTCTAATAGGAATGCCATGGCTCCAGTACTTCAATACGGCGACCACACTGTGTTCTTTGTAGAAGGGAAAGAACAGGAAGCACAAGCCTTATTGCATATGGTCAAGATTTTTGGGGAGATATCAAGTCTGAAATTGAATGGGGAGAAATCTTCTTTGGTCTGTTTTAGGCTAAATGGTAGAGAGCAAGTGGCCATATCTTCTTTATTAGGCACACCATTAGTTACACTTCCGATTAGATACTTGGGACTACCTTTGAAGTGTACCAAGCTAAAGAAGAGTGACTGGAATGCACTATTTGATAAAATTTCAGTCAAACTGGAAGGTTGGAGTAGCCGTTACCTATCCAAGGGAGGAAGACTTATTCTCCTGAACTCTATGGTTACATCCATTCCAGTCTTCTTTTTTTCCCTTTTCAAAGCACCTAAATCTATTTAGAAGTGCATTGATGTGATGCAGAAGCGATTTTTTTGGAAGGGATCATGTCATGAAGGAAGATTTTTGCGACCCCTGAAGTGGGAACACTAATGTATGCCAAAGGAATATGGTGGAATCGGAATAAAGTCTTTCAAACTATTCAACGGTGCGCTACTGCTTAGTGGGCCATCAAATTGTTTAACAGAGAAAGTAAGGTTTGGGCTGATCTTTTTTTTTTTTGAGGAAGAAAGGAATGCTATCGAATCACCGATAGCAAACCAAGAGAGCTATTACTGATAATAAAAAAAATAATTTACAAGTTCAACTCCCAGCACTGTATGAGCCTCCAGCATAAATTTACAATATTTTCCACATGAGTTGGGGTCTCCTGAAAAACACACTCATTTCTAGCCCTCCATACCGCTCACAGAACAGCCACCATATGTATATAAGGCTTATTCCCACCATATGTATATAAGGTTTGGACTGATCTTATTAGAGGTAGTTATGGCAGATCTCAGAGCTCGCTGAACTAGCTTCATCCTTCCAAACCGTCTCCATTCTGGACATCTGCGGTACAAGTACTGAAGAATAATTGGCAGATGTTGCAGCCGATTTTAGGTGATGGCTGCTCTTTCAGTTTTTGGCAAGAGGAATGGTCCCTGCTGGGGCTGCTAAAGGAAGCTTATCCGAGAGTTTATGTGGTTGCTGCTAACAAATGGGGTTCATTCAACAGGTACTGGTCTGGACATGAGGAGACTTGACAGATCAGTGGGTCTAATTTAAGTAGAGAAGGCACCTGAACTTGGGATGAGAAGATGCGGCTGCAGATGGGCCTGCATACTTTAGGCCGGTGACTAGAATAGAAGATCAATATCGGTGGGGTGGGATCTTCACTCTAGCTCGTGCATATGACAAGATCAAGTTGATGTCCAAATCTGAGGACGCTGATCTGATTGGAAGGAAGCTATGGCTGCTGAAAGTTCTACTTAAGATCCAAATTTTTTTGTGGCTGTGCAGGAGGGGTGGATTGGTTATAGGGGATTTGAAACATAGGAGGATGGGCACTGCATCGCAATTCTGCTTTCTTTGTGGTTTACCCACTAACAACACCAGTCACATTTTTTCATCTTATGTGGTGACTAATGCAGTTTGGAGAAGAGTGTGTAGGGAACTGCTTCTCATGTCGGACTTTCTTTGGAAAAACATTCTGGTACGAGACAAACTGCATGTGCACACGGTGATGATGTGGAGTATTTGAAGGGCAAGGAATGAGTGTTTGTTTCAGGAGAGATTAATGTGTTTGGAACATATTGTAAATGAGTGCTGGTCCCTCATACGTGTTTGGGGATCTGTTTTATAAGGTCCTATTTTATTTCTTTGATAAATAAAAGCCCTCCCGGATTGCTATCGTAGTACGATAGCTTTCCTTAAAAAAAAACATTATAAATGCTAGTGTATAGAAAATAAATAAATAAAAAGTGTAGTGAGTAAGAGTAACATATTTTGAATATGTGTGTGTAATTAGGTTTAAGTTTTGGTATTTCTAGTGTATAGAAAATGCCAATAAAAGTTTAAGTTTCTTTAATTTGAATATGAATTTGATTTAAATAGAAATGAAACAAAGTAAAGAAATTGTTATTAATCTTAGATGCCTACATCTACTGCATTTGAATTTATATAACATTCTTCCGTTAATTCTTAGTATGTTTTAGATTGTGTGTCAAAACGATTGCACGGTACTGTTCTCATTGGTATAATCCATCCGCTTTGGCAATTATCAAGAACATAGAAAACTTGTGCCGCTTGACATGCCAATGTGAATGGTTCATCAGTTTAAGGAATTTGATGATTACGATTTAAACTTAAGAAATTATGTTTCTTGTCAATTTTGAAACTAATGCCCTCTTTAAAAATATCAAACCAATGACATTTAAATAAGACAGCTCTACGATCATATCTAAAGTTGATCTCCACAATTTCTTTGATTTCACCATAGTATTCATCTAGATCGGTGGAAAGATTGAATCAACAACTCCGGCATGTTGTGTAACCTTTGTATCATCAATTGCTTTTATTCTGAATCTAAACCCATTTATTATGCACCCAGAGTGGTAATGTGCATAATGTAATGGTGTATCGGTAATTATATCAAAATTTGGTATCCATCGTGAGTCTTTATCCTCTTTTAATTGATTAACTCGATCTTTAAACCAACCTAAGAGGCCAAATTCGGATGCCCTTGAATGTGGTAATCGTTCGAATTTCTCGTAGAATGGATCAATTTCAGGAATTTATTTTAAAATATATACATGTGCTAAATGTCTATCATTTTTTGAAGTTACCATGTACTCTGTATGAAGAATCGACCTTCTTCTAATATAAAAAATTGATAAACATTCTTCATCATTGTCATTGTATTTCCCCTTATAGTTCATTTGAAGTTTATTAAAGTAGTTGTCTGTTTCATTCATATACATGGGGATAAAATTTATATACTCCTCCACGAGATAGCCTTCTATATGTTAGTCGCTCTAAATTGGGTTTGAAAATCAATGCGTTGTAGTATAGTTTGAATCGGTGTGAAAAATAAATAAAATTTATTACTCGAATATAAGAAATGAAGTCCGAGGTTGAACATAGGGAGCAATTGGCAAAAATAGTTCTCAAGATTGCAATATAAGCAATGTATAATAGAACTCCAAGTAAGAATGATATATAAATGAAAGTGAATGTCAGATAATGTAAAAAGAATGAGGTAAAATGGTAATTTAAATAACCAATTACCCCTCACAACTATATCAAATATTTCAACAGTACTAATCAATTAAATGCTACATAGGATAAATGCACAGTGCACTTCTATTGAATCTCAGACGTCTGCTCAGCCGGTCAGATGGCTTAAATCACTCAAAGGTACTGCTCTTCTCCTTCTCTTGCTTCAGCTCCTCTTCTCTTCTTTTTCTTCATCTTCTATTCTACCTCCTTAAGCTCAAGAGAAGGCACGGCACAGGGCTTAGCATGCCAGCAGAGGCAAAGGCCTCCCTCAGATTTCACAAGTGTTGAGAGGAGGGTGGCAGAGCAAAACCCCCCCTCTCTCCTATCTTTTTCTCTTCTTCCTCTCTCAGAACTAGCAAACCAGACCAGACCCGGGTATCCGGGTAAATGAGCCAAGCCCAAACCCGGGAAGCGTGAGCACGGGCTAGGGCATGCGTATGCACATGCGTGTGGGGACCTCACCCCCTATGCGTGCTGAGGCAACGAGGCAGAGGCACTTTTTCAATTTATGCGCTGCGCGGGCTTCAGTGCTATCCAATGTGGGACTAATTAGTCCTCGTCTTTCGCGTGTGTAGCTGCTACGGTTTCTTCATTCAATTCACGCAAGATGGCAGTCAAAGGCTCCAATTGCTGGTCCACTCAGACTCTTGGAGCGATTCCATGTGAACTGGGGACGACGCCTAAAGCTAAATCTACTGGAGCGAGTTGTAAAGCTTCCTCGTGTAGCTCTGTCAATAGTGTCTTGAGCGCGTACACATGAAAAGAGCAAGACAACCTCCAAAAGTATCGCCGGTGTACGGTGAGTGCAGTGGTGGTCTTGGCTTGGAGCGAGAGTGGATGTGTGATCATGGTGGTGGCAAAAACGATCCGAGAGCGGTGTGGTGTTCGGTGGGGTGAAAGGATGAGCAATCGGCCCAATAGGTTTAGGGCTGTTGATGAGGGGAGTACGACGAAGATTTTGGACTGGGGTGAGGGGTTTGAGTGTGTGAAGCAAGTGGAAGCCCTCGCCAGTGATGTCGCCGGAGGTGGAGACGAAGGTGGGGTCAGAGGCGTAGTGGTGGTCGGAGGTGTGATGTAAGTGCGGGAAAAGGATGTAAAGAGATAGAGGAGATAGGGATACTTAGTGACGAGGTAGAGAGGTGGAGGCAGCCGATTTTGGTCGACCGACGCTAAAGAAGGAGGAGAAGACGACGAGACGACGATGACGAAGTAGGCGGAGATATGCCCTCCCTTTGGTTGGGGAGGGTCGCGACGAAGAGAGGAGTTGAGGGAGTCAACCAATTTGGTCGTTGGGCGGCCGAAGGAGGAGGATCGAAGAGGGTCGTCGGAGCAAGGGTTTTCATGGCCGGGGAAGGAGAATCTAAGGTGGGTGACTCACCAAAACTTGCTGAGGGAATGCGTAAGGCCACAGAGGTCCTTTTATAAGGCTCTAGACGGAGTTCAGACGGAGTTCCAAGCTTGGAAAACAAGCTTAAAACCTCCAAGCTTCTCGCCAACATAAGATACCCAATCAATCAAACCGTTCGCATTAGGATTCTAGAGGGATTTAGGATCCCTAGATGGGCTCACTTGCAAGGCAATTACTTGATAAGTTTCACTTTCAATTTTGAGAGGGATTCATCAAGAAATCACAAAGATCTTGCCCTTTAAAGGTTGTCGGAGTTTGTAGGATTAGGATTTCATGGCGATAGAGACCTTTTTGTGAAAATGATGATAAAGTTAGGGATTGAAATGCAAATAATTCAAAAGTTAGGGGCATATGTGTGAGATAAAAGGATCAAATTACAAACTAGGTTAAAAGGATCTCAGATTATGCCCAAATTTTAGTACAAACCTAATTTGGACCTAAGGAATCCAATGGTGAAATTGAATTTTAATTTTGACCTCGTTTGACTGGTCAATTTATGCAAACACTCAAATTACGGCATAGGTCTATCTAAGACTCTATTTTAGGTCAAGACAGGTTCTAATGGTCAAATTGAAGGTACCAAATCATAGAGAATATTTTTCTATGAATTTTAGAGGGTTTAGGTAAATTTTATCCTGAATAGAACCTCAGTAATTAAGAGGCTCTATTCTTAGGATTTTGGAAGTCATTTAATTCTCAAAACACGCAAAAACCCTTTTCTGTTTGTTCTAACTCACTTGTTAAACTTTTAAAACTTTATCTAACTCCTGAGAAAACCCATGGTTGTTCTGCATTTAAGATATGATGGTAAAATTACAGTTTTCACCTTGGCTTCTTGTATTTCTCTTTAAATTATTATGCAATGAATTAGGGCTCTCTGACGATTATGTAGGAGATTTAATGACTTAATCATATCAAATTGAGTTAGTTATGGCTCATGATGGTGTTCCCATCGCTATAATTGAACCTTCCGGCTTGGCCTTGTTCAAAACATAATCTTTAAACTTTTTCAAAAATCGCTCCATAGAATACATCCATCTGAATTATGTACGTTCACCGATTCTCACTTCATTTGCAAGATGCAACGTGAGATGAACCATTACATCGAAGAAGGCTGGGGGAAGAATCTATTCCATCTTACAGAGAGTAATAACTATTTGTTTATGCTAGTGATCTAGCGTATCATTTTGTAGTATCTTTGAACAAACAACTTTGGAAAATCTACTCATCTTTGTGAATGAATCAACAACTGGCTTAGACAGTATCCTCCGTATCACCAGTGGAAACAATACTTGCATATAAATGTAGGAGTCATGACTTTTCAAGTCAAATATTTTTTTCTGTGCTTCATTCACACAACGAGAAAGTTGCGACGAAAAACCATTTGGCACCCAAATTTCCTTTAGAAGAAGAATAGTCTACTCTTCTGGTCTTGATTCAAGTTGTAAATAGAATGTGGGAAGTAGTCATCCTCTAAATCTCTTCCACTCCTCTGAATCAGTCGGGTGTCATATTTTTCCGTCTTAAGATTTACAAACCTGGTGCAATGCCATCCACCCTGCAGTTTTAGTTGATATAAAAGGGTGTTGAAGCCTAGGTGTCAGTGGAAAGTAATGAAGAACCTTCTGTGGCTGTTTTCTCTTATTTTCATTTTTACCTTCCTTATATCTCTCATGTCCACATTCAGGACAATTACTTAAGTTTGCGAATTCATTTTTGAAAAGAATGCAGTCATTCAAACATGCATCGATCTTTTGACAGTCCAAATTAAGCTTGCGAATCTGTTTCCTTGCCTTGTATCATGAAGCCAGAAAATCATTAGGGTTATTCAACAACTCAGTAAGAAACTGAAGGATTTCTGACATAAATTTAGTACTGGCTCTATTCATAACCTTTAGTTGAATCATCTTCAATAAAAATGACAACTTTGACATATTCGTAACACCGGGAGCAATAGGATCCTCAGCCACCTTAACAACATTGTAGAATGGATCACAACTAAATGGATCTTTCTCATCGTATTTATATCCTCTCCTACTCTCATCTCATTCAACATTTTTTGTATTTCTTCACCTCCATTATCAGTAATTTCCTCGTCAATCCCTTCGTCAATAGTGTTCTCATTGTTTATGTTTTTGTTAGTAAACTCCTTTCCATGAGCTACCCAAGTAGTGTAATACTGCCACCATCGATTAAAAATCAAGTGCTCGAGCACAGTATTACGATCATACAAGGAACCATACAATATCTTCTGCATGGGCAGAAGATATTATCAAGTTGATCTCCTTACCTAAATATCTTTCTATCGTCCTTAAAGGCCCAATCTAGGAATGAAATTACTCCATCCTTATATCTGGTGTAGTTTGAACCCCACAATCCAATCCAAGATTTATCTATTATAACCTAAAATTTAATGTAAACAAATAACTTATTAGGAAGGGAAATGATTGAATGATGTGAATCTTGATTAATATTTTCACTTTATACCCTATTCTCAAAGATTTGAACGTAACTTAGGTTTGCTCATTGCATGTAACCTTACTGTGGTGAAATTTTTGCAGCATCTCCCTGCACTTCTCTAGTATACTCCCCAACACTAACCTTAGCTAGATTTCCTTTAACACCCAGTTAAGGGTGCCATAGGAAGCTAGATAAGATTAGTTGGTATACAGGAGAAGAGCAGGAAGAAGCAACCAAAATTTCACCGCACAAGGTTACATGTAATAAGCAAAACTAAGTTGTGATCAAATCTTTAAGGATCTTCTTTAGTTCGGTACCTCACAGAACTAAAGTCGATCGAGTCTTATGGTATGCTACAAAGACAACACATCATGCATGTAAGTGAGGTATATATACACTTTATGCATTGTCCGTATAATATGATCATAAGTTTCAACAGGCGAGTAATTTAGATATAATTTTACTCGAAGGACTTTTACCCTAGGGGTTAGAATACCTAATGTTTGACCTCACGTGCATATATCTTATTTGGCAAGTGTGTGTATCTAAACAATAACTAATTTGAACATTAAAAAAATTCAGCAAAAACCTAAAATATCATTTAATTAAATTACAAAGATTGAATGTATATATACTTTCAATTACTCAAGCCTCCAAATGTACCCGACACTAATAACCTGTAATTTCAAAAGTAAAATTAATTAAATAATATATTATAATCTTAAATGTTAATAACAAATATATTCTCATTCCAAGGACTTAGTAAAAATTTACAGGTAATCATATATATCTTCCCCAAATACACATCCATTCTAGGTAAAATCGAATCACCGAATTCTTATCCTATGTGTGATTATTTGTTCTTTTGAGTGAACTTTTCTCCTATCTACAAACCCAATAGAGCTCAATAAAGAAGGGCTCCTGTCAATTTTCTTCCTAAGAATCATACTTGTAATTAGGTTGCAACCTATTTCCCTCATTTCTAGACCTGTAACTTGGGAGTCAAACCATGAAGGCCACAATTATAATAAATCACTTTAATTACAAAAAAAATTAAATAACTAAAACCATAACCAACTAAACCATATTCCTAGACCCTGACACAATGCAACCACCCTAAATTAAATCTAGCACAAGCCGAACCCTAAACCTTAACCCAAACCAAATGTCCAAACCATAACCCAAGTCAAATCCTAGACCCTAAACCCTAACCCAAACGAACCATCCAAACCTTAGCCCAAGTCAAATCCTAAACCCTAAACCCTAACCAAAACCAACCATCCAAACCCTAGCCCAAGTCAAATCCTCAACCCTAAACCCTAACCCAAACCAACCATAGAAACCCTAACCCAAGTCAAATCCTAAGCCCTAGCCCAACCCAACAAGCCTAACCCTAGCCCAACTCAAACCCTAAAACCCTAGCCCAAGCACCCTATATACAACCTAATACCAAAAGTAAACAACATATATTAAACCTAACCCAACACAAACCAAATATCATCCAACCCAAACCCCAATCTTAAGCTAAACCCTATGCAACCTCATAACCATCATCCAACTCCATCTTAATCCTAGGCATCATTCTACCCAAATCCTAACAGAACCTGACCATAACATAATAAAACCCCAACTAACCAATATATCAAACATGAATGAATTTTAGAAAAATTTGATAGAGTTTCTCCTTAAATATTTCATTTCCCACATAAAAGTACATTTGCAAACATCACACCACCTAATAAAAGTGAGCACACCCTATTGTAAAAGTGCAACAACTAAAATGCATAAATGGATACAAAAATACATAAAAGACAATATGTGGGCACACCTCACATCTATTAAAATCCTAAATTGCCATTCAAAACACAAATAAAAGTGGATACACCCCACCATCAATTTAACAAAAACACATAAAAGACAATATGTGGGCACATCACACATCTAACATGATCCTAAAATATCATGAAAATAACTTTAAAAAATTAAAAATATATCTCTAAAGCATCCAAGAGTTATTGTCGTTAACTACCTTCAATTTCAATAACAAAAAATTAATTAAATACCTACCTATTATAGTTTTAATAACTTAAGTACTTAATTTAAAATTTATGATAAGGAAATTAAGGAAGAGAAGATGAAGATGGCAAGAGGGAGGGGATGATGGGGAGGGTGGCAGTTGGGAAGAGAATGAGAGGGATTAGGGAGGGGATGATGGGGAGGATGGCAATTAGGAAGAGGAGGAGAAGGAGAAGGAACAAACAAGGAAGAGGAAAGGAGGAGGATGCGGAGCAGGAGGTAGGGAGGATGGGGTAGAGGGGAGGAGGAGGGGGGAGGTAAGAGGGATCGAGGAGGGGGTTGGGGAGGAGGGGGAGGGCGGCAGGAGGGGGTTGGGGAGAAGGAGGAGGGCGGCAAGAGGGCTAGGAGGAGGAGGGGGAGGGAAGGAGGAGGAGGAGGAGAGGGCCTGCAGAAGGGGTTGGAAAGAAGGTGGCGGGCGGTAGGAGAGGGAGGAGGAGGGTGCCGGTAGGAGAGGGAGGAGGAGGAGGGTGTTGCCAAGAGGAGGAGGACGGCAGGGAGGAGGAGAGGCAAAGGAGGGCGAGGACGAGAAAGAGGGCGGGGACGAGGAGGAGGAGGGAGCAGCGAGTAGTTACCTGAGGAGGAGGACCACTGGCGACTGATGGAGGATGAGGGCGACAGAGTAGACAACGGAGGGCGATCGACGCGGAGGATCAAGAGAGGAGGAGAGGAGCGGCGAGAGGGTTTCTATGAGGTGTGGGGGGAGGAGAGGACCCTGCGCATGGGTTGATGAACAGATATTTGCCATTGGTTATATTAGAAACCAACGGTAAAAGGATAAATTAAATCCCTCCTCGCACCCAAATTTTAGCCGTTGATTTTAACCTACTTTTCATTGTCACTTCTTAGATTAACCGACGATAGAAGTCTAAATTAAATCTCTCATCGCACCCAAATTTTAGCCTCTAATTTTAACCAACTTTTCACCATTACTTCTTACACTAACCGACATCAAAAATTTATTTCCCGTCGCTTAATTAGTCGACGGTAAATATTAATGACCACCTTGCGCTCATCGCTTTTTTTTCAATTGATGTTTGGGGGAGTACACGCATTCACAGTCGCTTATTTAAATAAGTGACGGTAAAAATATTTTTGCCGTCTCTTTCTAAAACCGATGGCAATTGCTCAATCAAAACACAGATTGGTTGATTAAAAATAGGTAGATTGGTCGATTAGTTAATCTTTTTTGGTCGATCAAAAAACAAACAGGAAGTAATTCAAGTTTGCAGAGTTATATTGGTTGATCATAGGTTGGTCGATCAAAAATCAATACGTGGTCGATCAAAACTCTATTTTCAGGAGATAGGATACAATAATTTTTTGTTGATCAATGACAACAGTTTTATCAATAAAAAATCGATAGAGTGGATAATAATAAGAGTTGAGTGGATCAAATGATAAGAATGTGAAGAAAAAATGAAGAACGATGAAGAACATGAAGGACAGTGGCTGGAAAACAAGAAAAATACATCAAAACAAGATCAAAGTATCAAGTTGTGATAGAAATGGGTAGAGGAAAGGGATGTACTAAGGATCGACATGGATCGATGTGGTCGGCAGTGAGGAGGACGAGGATGGACTGCCAACGGGGTTTGCTAGGGTTTAATCTAAGGCCAAATGAGCATTGAAGTCTAATAAGTGAGTTCACACAGATAGAAATAGGGTTTCACGCGTTTCGAGAACTAATACAGCACCCAAAATCATAATTTCAAACCCGCTTGAATTGAATAGCTTTTTCTCAGGATAAAATTCATATAAACCTTTTAAAATTCATAGAAAAATATTACCTGAGGCTTAGTATCCCAAGTTTGACCATTTAAACCTATTGTGACATTAAATAGAGTCTCAGACGGAATTCTGCTATAATTTGGGTTTTTGTGCAAATTACCCGGTCAAACTTCGTCAAATTGGAATAGAAATTCTCTATTAGATTCCTTGGGTCAAAATTAAGTTGGTACAAAAATTTGGGCCCAATCAGAATCTATCTTGACCTAGTTTGCTATTTAGCTTTTCAAACACTATTTCTTACATTTAGCCCATCAACTTTCAAATTAGGCCACAAATTAAATCAACTTCTAATCAAGTAAAATTCAAGGCACAAATTAGGACTAAAATTGATAGACTTAAGATCTCAATTCATACATTTTGGTCTACTTGGAATTGTAGTGACAAGGAAGGTCGGGTGGAGGAAACCCTATAACCTGTGGGGATGCTCTACCGTGTAAGAGTCTTTGCGGGGCTCTCCCGTCTTGGCTATCCAAGTAATTATCGGGTGTGTAGATTTTTTATTCAGAGGTATCATCCGCCTCGAAACAACCTTAGTCATCTAAAAATCTTTGTGTATCTTAATTGAGTCTAATTCATATCCAATCCCTCATCTATTCTTTAGAGCACACACACAGGAAAGGTCCCTGGGTTTTTCTTGACCTAGAGGCCTCATTAGAATTGGTCTTCTTGGGGTTTTCTGATTTGACCCGATCGATTCAATCTGAACCTGAATTTGATTCTACATCTTGATCCTCTACCTGAGTTGAAAATGCAACCTGACAATTTAGGAAGAGTATTTAGGAAACTTGAATCCCAAATGATCATGAAAGAGAAGATGATTGAGGATGCTCTTAGACATCATGATGAGTATTACAAACCTCTAATCTATCTAGGCACATTCAGGTTAATGGTTCAAAAGCAACAACCCACATTATGAATCGTGTTGCAATGATATTGACACAGATGATACATGGTTCAACTCGGGATGATCTCTTATTAGAATATATTGAATTAGGGAAATTACATAGCACTGAATATCTACAATTTTGATCAAATCCCCCACTTTTGGAAAAACACCAAGGTTTCATGGAGAAATGTGGAAAATTGATGGATATGGTGTATGAAGCTATCAAAGAAAAATACCCATATATCCCTACAGAAATGGATGAGTGATATATCCATATTTATATACATAATTTATGCCTAACTATTGTTAGTTTAAGAGTAAAATAGTTTACATTGCATCATATTAGGTTAGAATAGTTATTTGACATCATTTTATAAATATTACATTTTTAAGGGGTTCAGTTTTAATTTTATTACTACTTATATGTAGTAGCTTGATATCATTGCTTATATGTGCGTAGGTGCCAGATATAAATTGGATTGAAGCTTTACAGAGAGAAGAAATTATTTTGACGGGGTTGAACCTATTTCCTATACCAAAATCCAAATCCAAAACCGATTAATCTTAACCTGATTAGAAACCAAATTCCCATACCCACTTATGTTTACCCAACTACCAAAGAAATTCACATCCAAACCTTTACTCAACACCTCACCCACCAAATATCCTTGCATCCTACGTCATCAAATATCTCCTCCAAACCTACCTATGTGACCTTTTCTCAATCCCTTGCACCGTAACCCATCCATGTCCACCACTCCCCAAATCTCAAACCAATATCCATTCCCATGCAACAAATGAAACAGCCACACCAATACAATTCCTACGTCCACCACACCTAATATTTCCCACGTCAAAACAAATCTCATGACCCTGACCTCCAATTCCATGCCACCTACGTAACTTTCCGAAACCCATACATTTTCCAACACCCAACGTAGCCATATCTCTACATAGTCCATGCATTTCCCCCGACCATCATCGGAACCCATCCTACCCCCTATACAATATCCACCCACATAGCCCCTCAACAACCCAAATCCCATGCTCATGCACAACAACCTCACATTAAATCCTATCTCCTAACAGTCGAACACCCAGAATCCCAAACCTTCCCACCAAATCCCAAGCCTCAACTTATCCACCGCTCCTCGCCTTACAAATGCCCATGCACGGCTCTCTACCTTCTGATATTATCTTTCCCTCCTGATTCCCTCACCACCAGTTCTCTCTCATCTCCTCCACCGAAGTTAAACTCCCTGACCCAGACATTCTCTCCTCATCTCATCTCCAATAATTTCCCCTCCCAACCTCACCTTCCGCCCTCATCTCCACCAAATTAATATTCCCTCACCAAAATTTTCCGACCAACCTCCATCCCGATTCCCAACCTTCGACCATCAATCTCACCTCTCCATCTCCACTCAAATTCCCAACCTACGATCCCCCCCTCTCTCTCTCAATCCCCCTGCATTTTATTTATTCCTCCACCGATCTTTTTCCCTGACCACCCATGTTCTCTACTCAAATTACCCTCTCAATTCTCTCGCTCCCTTATGATTCCGCCCTGCGAGAACGCCGTCGACGCTCTTCATCACCCTCATCCGCACGTCCTTAACATAAGACCACGACTCCTAGTAACCACACGCTATCGACGAGCGTTGCACCACCCTCAACCACGACGTCTCTTCTCCGACCTCTCGTCTCCGTACACATTCTCCACCGATGATCTTCGATGACACTCTCCACCCCCGTCACGACATCGTCGGATTTCTATCTTAGATTATTTTTCTCTTCTTCTTCTTGTTATTCTGACTTTCTATTAGTAATAAAGTTCTTATTTGCATTTACGTGTTCATTTCGTATTTGTCTCCGTATTTGTTTCATTTATTTTCTTTTATTATAAAAAAATAAAAAAATAGAAATAATAATTAAAAAAATTATTTACTTGATCAGGTTGGAAATAATCTAGATATCTCTACCTCCCTATGAGATGATCCGTACTCCCAACATTATTCTCATATTTTTTGGAGACGGTTTCATAAATTTAAAACGACGTGTTTTCGCACCTACGACGACAGATTTATCATTATCGCGATTTTACGACCAATGAGACATCTTGGAACAACACTGAGTATCAACATGATTTCCCTGAGCCTGGGTTAGAAAATAGAGGTTGTTGTGGACCCTCAACCCAAATGGAATCAGATTCAAACTTTGTGCATATTGACATACCTGTTACGACCCGGTTCTCGAATCCCTACAGGACACGAGACCGGATCGACTCGACCGATCCCAAGACCTAGTCGTCCAACAAAAAAGTAACCAAAAAATAGTAAAATAAACCACATTCACCATGCAAGCAACTAACAGTAACAAAAGTACAGTAGTAAAGAAGTAAACTACTACAGTACATACCACCACAACAGTAGAAAATTAAACAAGTACAGGAATAATAAGTGCAGAACGAAAGAGTACAGAATATAAAGGTACAAGAAGCTATACACTGCTACAAATGAGTACAAAAGAATTACGACTACTGGGCTCTATTGGGCCCAGCACTCTTTGCAGCCGTGTGCTCTGGCTGCTCAACACCTGGACCTAAAAAAGGTTATGAGTACAAAACGTCAGCAAACGCTGAGTAGAGTGGCAACCAACTACTAAAGCATAAAGGTGGACAAGTAGCTGTTGTTTTTCAATTTCTTTCTTTCTTTAACTAATTATTCTTTCTTTTACCACTTAATTTAATTATCAGGTCTATTTCTTGATCTTGAAAGTTCCTCGTGGGAACGATCTCGATTGCAGTCTTTTCTGAATAGTAGAAGTAGCATGTGGTGCTCTCCTGGCCGGGAGAGTCCCCCGTGGTGGTCCTACACCCAGTCAACCACCCCAAGGTCATTGACAGACGTAACGGTGACTACGGCACATGCGATAAATGCACGGGTAGCTACCTCGCACTGGCACACGGTCAGTCATTTCCGTTAGCGGGTGCGTCCAAAGCACAGCACGGAACCAGTATAAGGCATAACCCTCTCAGTAACAAGGATCTCGCCCCTCCACAGTTCGCACACCCTCACATAACTACCTTGGTTTGCCTAGTAGGGCTAACAAGTTGGTGTAGGCCGGCTAGCTGAACCCCGGGTCCCGTGGGGTGGCTAGCTCTCTCCCTACACTAGTAGGTCTCCCCAGTACAGTGTACACGAGGGCCAAGAAGTCGGTACAGAGTGGCCAATCCTAACCTTGGGTGCCAACCTAAGGGCGGTTAGCTCCGCTCTGCACTAAACAGGGGAACAGTCGCTCTCCTTGGTACTCCGTACTCAAGGGTCAGCTCACTTCCCCACTCACATTCCTAGTTCCATTTCATTTATTTCCAGGAGCTCTACTCCTAATTCCCCGTAGGGTTCATGCTCATATTTCTCAGGCCAAGTCATACCAGGTTTCATCATTTCTATTTCCATTCTCAGGTTATACACATGCAATTGTACTCTATTTCATATTCAGTTATATTCATAGATAGCTCGTGTTTCTAACATTCACCTTTCCATTTCCAAATTATATACACGCAGCTCATATTACGTCATTTCACGGATATAACAGAAATGTTACGTTCAACAGTTAACTAACACAACTACTATATATTTCGCAGGCAAGTGTTATTTATTTACAGGCAATTGTTATCATTCTATCTACTCATTCAAGCCTGCAATTCCTTCATTCAATACAAACAATCCAGTATTTCTAGTCCTAGGATTCATGCCATATCCTAGGTTCTAATCATTCATTCCACACATACAATTAGGTTGAAATTAAATTAAAGGGGAAGTCAGTCTACCAGTAAACTCAGGAGTAATGGGGGCTTGAATGGCAGGCTCACGTGCCTCAGCAAGCCCCGAACACGCAACGGAACAAGGTCCTATCACAAGGATCAATCACAAGAGAATACTCAGAACAGTATAGAAAGTATTCCAACAAGTAGAGGAAAACATACGAGAAACATTGGTATCTCAATTGCAGAAATCGGACCTTAAACGGACCCTAAACTGGTCAAAAATAGGGATTCTGACTCAAATCAGACGTCTGAAATACCTTCCAGACGTCTTAAAGGAGTCCAGAGCCATACCTCAGTCCCGCGCTACTCTTCAGACGTCCAGGAACTCTGCTGAATCGTCTGGACCCAGTTCCAAACGTCCGACAACCTCTTCAGATGTCTGGAAACTCTTCCCATCGTCTGGTGCCTCGCCCAGACATCTGAATTGCGTGGGAGGGCGTGTCCTGCACCTTCCCGAAGCAACCGCTGTGCAAATCAAGAGAAATCTTCTCAATAAGGCACGAAACAGTGCCTCAGCGGAACGACTTGCATGGCCATATCCGCAAGGAGACGTACGTTCGCGAAGCTTACCTCTCAGTTATTTGGGACCTCCTCCAGACGTCTGCTACGTCGTCTGGATATCGCTCTAGACCTTTGATTCTGGGAAAATCCTAGAACCAGAACTCGCCTTCGCCTCCTCGCGCTGCGTGTGGCTGCGTCGCGCCCGCTCGCCTACTGCTCCGGCTGCAGCTGTGTCGGGGAGGACCTCCCCGATGCACTCCTCCGCCTTGCGCACGCGCCAACCGACTGTGAGCTCCCCGGTGAGCTCCCACACGAGCTCGCGTGCTTGCTCTCCTTTCTTCCCCTCGTCCTCCTCTCCTTCCATGCCGCTCACGCTCGCTGCTCACTGTTCTCGCTAGAGGAAGGAGAAGGGTGGCTGAAAGTGGGGCTGGTGTGAGGGAGAGGAGTGGGGTTATATAAGGTGTGGGGTTAGGGTTTGCATCGGGCGAGAGGAGAGAGAAGGAGAAGAAAACAAGGGTCGCGTACTGTTTGCGCGCAGCACGCGCGCAGACGCAAGGATGTACACGAAAAATTTCGATTTTCAGACATCTAGGAATGAGTCTAGACGTCTTGCAAGACGTCTGACCCTCAGTCCAGATGTCTTACCAGATGTCTAACCTAAAGTACGGACATCTTAGAAAGGCTTAATGACACGGATCTTAACAATACCTGATCTTGATGATGGTTGGGTGCATCCAATTGTAGCTATTCTTGATTCTAAACCAGCCTTAGAGAGCCATGAAGTTGGTTCATCATGCCTTGATTTTCCAAACACTTGTGATGAATTAAACTTAGAACCTCTCGAGGATATAATTCTCGAACCTTATCCTGTTAAGGTAATCATCGAGAGTGATTCTGATATCCCAATAGAACCAAGTCTAGATTATAGTTATTCAATTCCTACCTTTAACTTAGAATCTATATATAGACTTATTTGGGATGATCAAGATGCCCAATTTAATGAGAATCATATTTTAGATCTAGATCATGATTCTGGGGCTATATTTGATGATTACACCTTTTTAAACTCCTCAGAGGTACAAATTGATTTTTTATAAGTCACACCAATTTACGATGCAAAAATAGAGTTGGAAGAATTGTGATTTGATTGGGTCCACCCTAGGAGCTAAAAACTTGAGCCTATGCCAAATAACGACACCTCTTTGAGCTCGGAATTTGAGATTAGGTTAGATTCAAGTCAGGTTATTGATTCTTTGCATCATGATTTATCCTGTGGTGGAAATCCCGATCTGGAATCAAGTTCAGAAACTAATTTTCACAGATTCTCTGATGATTTCGAATCATACTCTGATTTCGGAGAACCTTTGTTTCCCGATGATTACGAGCCAATCTACAACCTCAGCATCCATGACCCGTTCTTTGATTCTGACTCTGAGGTCCCTGATCCCAAGATCATTAATTCAAAATCATGTTCCATTGAGTTGAAATCATTATGTTATGATAAGTAGGAATCAGAAATAGTAAGTGATGAGAGTGTCCACAATCCAGAGTTCGAATCTTTCATTGACTTATAATTCCATGATCCTATAAGCACTCTCTAGGCATTTACATTTGATTTGAATGAGTATCAAGAAGACTCTCTAAATGAACCTATTTTTGAATCATTTCTAGAAGAGCCCTCTCCACACCCAGATTTTGAAAAAGCCACATCTTCCATCACAGAGCCAGAGCCTTCCAAAATCCGATCCCAACCCCGACCCACCACCGGAATTAGCTTCTACTCTGATTCACCTCTCTCTGATCCGGTTGCATATGATTCATCTCCATCTTTTGATCGGGTTTCGGACATTTACAGATCGAGAATTACTTCTTATCCTTCTCTGATCTCACCCATAGGGTTTCTACATCCTCTACATATTCATTTTCTTTTGAGGACCCCTACTTTGATCAGGCGGAACCAATTAGGCCAAACCCTAGATTCACATTTCCACATCTTTTTGAGCCATATAATATCTAGTGGGCTTGACACTTATTGATTCACATCCATCAACCCACCAGACTGACTGGGTGTGGCCTACATCATTAGCCTGTTGATCTGAACACGCACCTGGTTGGACCAACCAAGCTACTTATCAAGGTGCTTGTTCTATAAAATTCTTCTAATTTGACCACCCCTTCTCCTTGATCACCTTTTGCTCTATTGAAGGCATTGAATTTAGCGCTTAACGAGAAGCAACCCGTCATTCCAAAAACCCAAGACCCTTCTGATCATCCTTTTAAGCTACACTCCTACTGCACTATTGGGTTCAACTTTAGAACAGCTGACTCCACCTTTGGTACTTGTATCAAATCTTGAAATCATTTGCAATAGTCATCCCAACCCGTTCACCCATCCTTTGATCCTGTTCTAATCCTTGAACCAAGCTAAATTTGTACCCTCCTAGTTTACAATGAGGACATTTCTAAACTTAGGCATAGGGGTGTTAAAGTGCAAAGATATGAAAATTTAATGCTCTGAGGGATTCTCACAAAAAAATACATATTCAAAAAGAAAAAGAATAAAAAAAATGAAAAAAAAAATGGAGAAATGGGAGGAAATTTTGTGAGATGATTGCAAATCTTTCTTGAGGAAGAAAAGAGAAGGAAATTCAAATGTCAAAAAGGAGCAAAATCAAGAAAAGATGATAGTCATAGCAATTGATCATGGAATTACTTAAGTTCTAGACCTAATCAAAAGAAAGATTAAGTCTTGAAATGATAAAAATAAGGAGATTAGAATAAATGCTGATCTTAGGCCTCTTGGGCTTGTTGTAGGGCTTAAAGATTCACGTATTTGTTAAGATCTAAATTAGTTCTCAAGAGGTTGAAGAAAGTGTGAAGCTATTGTAGTAGGTCTAAGGCTTAGGGATTATTTAGCCCCGTTGCCTAACCTTTGGTTTGTGGGACTTGGTAACCTAAACATCCAAAATCACACACTAGTCTGGTTCAGTGTACTTAATAAAGAAATCATGCCAAAAGTGTTCTGTTTTGAAAAATCATCTCGAAGATCTAGCTTAGGAGCGACTCGACAACACAAGTTGATTGGATGAGCTCCCAGCGCGGAGAGGTGGGAAATTCCCCTCGAAGATGCCTAATAATATATCGTCTCCTCGATGCTTGTTTCCTAGGATATTTACATGTCCTATTGGGGGCATGTAAGCACCTTGTACTGGTTCAGGTGCAATGGGCAGGATTATCCCAAAATATTGATTGCCAAGGCCAGAATTTAGCTACAGAACGTCATGGGCAGCACTATCCTGAAGTGTCGAAAGTCAGGATTTTGGGGGTCGCCATGGGCAGTGCCATCATGAAGCATCGAAAGCCAGGAACCCTTCAAAGATTGATGGTGGGGACAAGGAATCCGATATAGACTGTGTTTAGGGCCAATTTGAGGTTAGATTTAGGGAAAAATATAAAAGAAAAAGAGGGAAAACTCTCAAAATGAAAAATCCTTCTGTATCTCTCTCTTATCAAACTACACTGGAAAATTAAACCTGGACTCACTTCGTCTCACGTACGGGTGCTTTAACCGCTGGGTTCAATGAACCTTTGGGTAGTTATGCGGGCCTTAGAAACCCTTGCGGTAGACTCAGGCTGAACTGGTTAGGTCTAGATTTTGATTTATACTTGAGTACCTATAGGCCTAGTGTTTGCATTCTGATCTAATTTCTAGAGAGGCACAAATCAGGCATTTAAACATCAAAGCAGGGTTCATAGATCTAGTTCTTTCCATAAGAATTTGTTAGGGACTGGCAAAAATTAGGCATGGGGGTATGATGGTAATTTCATCATGAGCCATAACTAGCTTTAATTAGTCAAAATAAAGTGACAAATGATTCTACATAGTCGCCTGAGAGCCATAATTTCATGTAAATACATTCTGAGAAGAAAATATTAAAATAGGGTTAATTTTACAGTTTTAACATCACATCATGAAAGGCGAGTAACCACAAGGTTTTATAGGGGTTAATCTAAGGTCAAATGAGCATTAAAGTCTAATAAGTGGGTCCACATAGGTAGAAACTGGGTTTTACGCATTTCGAGAACCAATACAGTACCCAAAACCCTAATTTCATACCTGCTTGAATTGAAGAGGTTCTAGTCAGAATAAAATTTATATAAATCTTCTAAAATTCATAGAAGAATATTCCTTGAGGTTTGGTATCCTTGGTTTGATCATTTGAACGTATTTTAACCTTGAACAGAGTCTCAGACTGAATTTTACCATAATTTAGGTCTCTACGCAAATTGCCCGATCAAACTTGGTCAACATTGAAATCCGACTTCGCCATTAGATTCCTTAGGTTTAAATTAGGTTGGTACCAAAATTTCTGCTCAATCAGAGTCCATCTTAACTTAGTTTGCAATTTAACTCTTCAAGATCTATTTCTTACATTTAGCCCCTCAACTTTCGAAATATTTGTGATTAGGTCCGTAACTTTATCGTCATTTTCACAAAAAGGTCCCTTCTGTCATTAGTGTGAATGGAGCTCCTCTACCGAGATTGGAGCGAGGTTTTCTCACTCGATTCTCAGTCAAATCCTCCCAAAATTGGAAGAGAGAATCCTTGAGAGATCCTCTATCGATTGGACTAAGTATTGGACCTTGATTTACTCTAGAATCCTCATGCGAATGCTCACAATCTCAAGGATCCTTTTCCTTAAGTTTGCAACTTCGCCAAGCTCCATACCTTGCTTAGAACACCCTCTGAGGCCTTTAAATAGGTCCCTCTTGCGAAACCCAGCTCCATAGCTAGGTTTCAAGGCCAAAAACCCTCTTCTACCCTACCTCCGGTCATCTCCCGATGGGCCCCTCACTCTCCTTCATCCGTGCCTCCAACCATCAAATTGGAGGTGTAGCCTTCTTCCACACCTTCCGACGGTGGCTGGCCAAAGCCCCGTCACATTTGTTCCCTTCTTCGCCATCGCTCCTTCGTCGAAGAGTTCTTCGTCCACTACGCCGGCAAGTCACGCCACCACGGATTCCCCCCCGTTCTTCCATTAGAGTAGGTTTCTATCCCCCTTTCTATTCGTAGGTTAGGAATTAGCCTTTAGGATCATAATTCCACCACTGTTCATCCTTCTCCACCTCCATCTTCCTCGACTCCGACCACATCCGACTACCACTACCCCACAACACTCCCAAAACCTTCACCTCACCTCCGCCTTCAAAAGTCCTCACCCAATTCCAGCATCCACCCACATAAACACTCCACCGAATGAACTCACCCTCCACCGAGCTTCTCGACTCCATCCGACCACTCTAGTCCACCAATCACCAAATGCATATCACCAACACACTCGTCGTACTTCAATGACTGTATTGAGCGTATTAATTGGGGAATTAGGCCCGTATTTGTGTCTCAGGGTTTTCGCTGTAGCTCCACCACCGCCTTCGTCTTCTTCGACACCGATCTCCTCTCTACAGCCACCATTTGACATGTTGCCACAACTTGGAGCTGCAGATTCATCTTGTGCACCCAGCTGCAGCATCAATCAGGTAGAGGGGTCCAGCAGCAGCTCCAATTGAAGCCTGGTTACTCCACAGCATTACGCGAGAAGAAGCATGGGATTTATTCCCACCTCGATTGTTATAGGACGCTTGCAGCGGTATAAGATGAAAATGTGAAGAGGCTTTATCGCCTCGACACACGGAGGGATGAGGTCCCACCCTCACCTGCCTTGCACCCTCGCTCACCACCCATTGTCGGTGAGCCTGGACCCGATAGTGCTCATGACCCGATTACCCATATATGGATCCGATTATGCTCGGTTATGAAAGAAGAGGAGAATTTGTGAGGAGGGGTGAGGGTTTTGTTGCAGCTATCACGATCTCAGGGTGCGTGCCGAAGAGAGCTTTGACACAGCTTCTGAGGAAGAAGGCTTCCTCTGTGGATGCCCTTGTGCCTTGACTGTGCTCTAATACTTAAGTAGTCTAATCTCCTTGGCGACGTCTGATGAGGCCTTGTGCTTAGTATTGTGAAATATTTGGCCTCTGTGCTGATGTGGAATTGAGTCATTAGTGGTTGAGACCATTGTTGGATTATTTGAGTAATTTGATACTTAGGATATGTGCCTTGATTGAAAGGAATAATTGGCGATTCAAATCACCATTGTTTTTGAGGTTTTTATTCTTTTTATCCCATGATATCTTGAGATATAATTTGGTTGATATTGAATATCTTTAATTGTGATTCATTTATTGTGCTCATTTGATTTATATTGAGATTAGTGTGTGAATTTCATTTGCATCTTGCGAACGACCTCAAACTCTAGCTGGATTCTGAGCTTTATAAATTTAAGTGTTTGTTGTGTATTTTGAGGAGTGTTCTACGACAACCATTTCATAAATCTCCCAATTTCGCACCTAAACAACGGCCATCCACCACCATCTACATGAGCCTCCACCTTAATCGCAGTTAACTCCACCTAAGCTACCTCAACTCCCCTTCTCTTTTGAGTGCCACCACTAGCCACCCCTTCACACCACAACCACCACCAAGAGCCACCTATATTTGGCACCGAAAGACCCTTCTAGAACCCCTCCATTTTGGCACCAAAATCAACCTAAATCTCCACCATACACCTCACCACCTAAAGCCATTTCTACCCTTCATCATTTCCCTCCAAAAACCCTTTCTAGAAGCCCCCCATTTCGGCGTCAACCCATGGTGCCATTCCACCATGGACGTCCACCAAAGGGTGGCTAATCACCCAAAACCATTACCACCTACACCCATTTGGTTGGCGCCAAACTATCCTAGCCATCCATCCCTTAACCACCTACCCAAAATCCATCCTGGTCCAATTATCTACGCCACCTAACCCTCCTTCCCTTCCCATAAAAACCCCATTCCTACTGCCTAAAAATCTATCCTTGGCTATACATAATTCCTAGATACATCTATCTCCATTGCCGTCCAAGAGAGAAGAAAGGAGAAGATTAAGGGAGCAAACCTTGCTTGCTCCCTTGGTGCCTTCTTCTCCCTCCCTTCTACCTTGGACAAAGCCAAGGTGTTCTTCACCTAAGGGGGATGGCCATGCAGAGAGGAGGAGCTAGGGTGGACGTCCACCCTTGGAAGATATAGAGAGAGGAGCACTTTAAGGAAGGAGCAAGGAGAAGCCCCTTTTCAAGTACATAAGATGTACTTGGAGCAAGGGGACTCTTCTTCTTCATCATCATTTGGGAGACATTTCTAGTTCTTTTGCATTTTAATTTTCTAGTAGAAGCATTCCTCTACTAGTATTTTGTAAAGACAAGTTTTCTCCCATTTTCAATACAATTGCCTTTCACCTTTTTAATCGTGTGCTTTATTTCAAGTAGTTTTACTTTAGTTTAGTGCACTTTACTCTACTTCTCTAATTACTCTAGGCACACTTGCCTAGAGTGAGCTTAGAAAGCAAGTTAGTTCCTGTCACTTAGGCATAGTCATTTTCGCATATTTTGCATTCCCTTAGTCCTAATTATTTCCAAAACCCTAACAAATTTATAAAATCAAAAATACAAAAAAAGAGAGAAGTTTTGAGAGAGGGAGAGAGAAAGTCTAATTTGATAGCTAAACTATCTCATTGGACGACCCTAGATACTCATCCTATCTAGGTTTATAGATTTCAAAAGCAATAGATATTTACGCCTTGTACTGACATAAAAATCACTTTTACAAAACCACGTAAATTTTATATCACTTTTTAGCATTGTTGTCGGGAAGGCACAACTTAGTTTTTCATTCATATCTCTCTTGCTTTATTTAATTTTTCATTCATATCTTTCTTGATTTATTTGAGTGTTCACTCCCTTGTTTAGGTTTTTGATTCACGTGCGAATCAAGAGTGAGAGCAAGATTGGAGTGCTTAAAGTAGAAGCTTCAAGACATCTTTTCTTCACGTGTACTCCAGGTAGGTACCCCAGGCCAAATCCTTTCAAATTGAAAACAAAAATCTCTTTAAAAGTATTTAACTTATCAAAAAAATAAAAAATGAGAAAAATTTAGGGTGGTGGAATCCTAAAATCAAATTTGTTGCTTGTTTGACTCAAAGTTCCACCACTCTTTTCTTATTGGTGTTTGATTTTTGAAAATCCATACTTATGTCCTGATTTTCAAAAATCAAGTTCGGGCACTTAGATGCTTCCTAAAATCCCCAAACATCATCCAAGGAAGCTCCTTTGAGTAGGGAACCTTGTCTCTAAATTTTAGAAGTTTTGGATAAATAGAAAAAATTAAAAAATTCATTAACTAAATAGAGGTCAATCTCTAATTCCTTACTATTTTCTTACTGTACGCGAATTTTGTAAGTTTTTCTACTTATTAGATTTGGATAAAGTTTATATTGATGGAAACCTTAGGGAAATCTCTACAACATACAAAATTTTAAAAAATTTCAAAGGTTGTCTAAGGATTCTGCAAAATTAATTTTTGGAATCTATCATTTCTGCCTTTTGACACTAGTTTAGAAAATATTTCGAAAAAAATATCAAACATGATTTTAAAATCTCAAAAAAGGATCAGTTTGCATTCTTTGTTTGATTTCATGTCAGGTGGTGGTATTGTTTGTCTTATTTGAGCCACCACCTAAATAGATTTTATAAAAAGAGATTCATTTTAGGAGTTGCAAAACTAGGATTTCAACTTTAGGGTTTAATTTTCTCTCTTAGTTAAACACACATTAAAAGGAACTACATGGTTGCCCTATTGTGTGAAGCATTTCAAATCTTGTTTGAAAACATTAAAAAGAGAAAATCTTAAAATCTACATCATCTTGGTCAAACTATAAAATCTTTCAGTTATAATTCTCTACAACATATAAAATTTTAAAAAATTTCAAAGGTTGTTTAAGGATTGTGTAGAATCAATTTTTCGAATCTATCATTTATGTCTTTTGGCACCAGTTTAGAAAAAAATTCAAAAGAAATATCAAACAAGTTTCTAAAATCTAAAAAAAATCATTTTTGTATTCTTTGTTTGATTTCTTGTCAGGTGTTGGTGTTGTTTGTCATATTTGGACCACCACTTAAAAAGATTTTATAAAAAGAGATTCATTTTCGAAGTTGTAAAACTAGGATTTCAACTTTAAGGTTTAATTTTCTCTCTTAATCACACAAACATCAAAAGGAATTAACTTTCACCAACTACAACTTGGTTGTCCTATTTTGTGAACATTTCAAACCTTGTTTGAAAACATTAAAAAGAGAGAATCTTAATATCTACATCATCTTGATCAATCCCTAAAATCTTTCAATTATAATCATTGTTTGCAAACCCTATCTGTTTTGGCTTGGGCATCACAATTCTCGCCCAATTCGCACACACAAAAAAAATTGAAATAATCGAACATTACCCAAAATAACGCCCTTCACATTCCTGTGCACATTAAGTTCCAACCTAACTAAAATTTGTAGTAACTTGACTCCTAGGGATTTCATCCATCTTTAGGCTTGATATCCAAATCTTAAGTTTTCTCTAATTGTTCGTAATTCCCTAATCAAATGTGGTGTCTGACTAGGAGGGAAGTCAAACGATGGTAAGGGTTTATAGAAGCCTTTGGTGATATTTCTAAGACACCTCTCTAGTCTAGCGAAGTTAATTTTGGGAAGCAGGTCCCATTAGTGATTACTTATTTTCTAGGTTCCCAATTCTTTGGTTAGTTAGGGAGTTAACCTTAAGATAGGTTTAGATTTTGATTGCTTAAATTGCACACTTTTCCCTCCTCTCTTCCCTTCTCTCCTCCTTCGATTCTTCCATAAAGTGTATGCACAGGCGACGGTCCCAAAATCCACACTTGGAGGGACCAACTAATTTTTTGGCCTGGCGCACTACTCGTACTTGCTTGTTTTCTTGCTCTACTGAAAACCAACAAAAAATGAAAAACACCCAAAACCGTGCTTAAATTACTAACAACTTGCCCCATTCCGCATCCACATCTAACAATCAAAATGGGAACAACACGTATCTTTTTCCCCAAAATCAAGAACCTGACGTTGAAATTCCTGAACCACATTTTGAAATGCCGCCTCCTCAAACCTGATGGTAAATTTGAACATCGATAACTGAAGCCCGTTAATGGTGGTGAATCAACTCCAACAATTCCAAGCGAACCAACAATAATTAGCTGGGACTGTCTTGAACCTAGCTAACCAAAGACCACCCCCTGCAGAGCCAACTATTCCATTGAGGGATTGTTATGATCCCTTTAACTTTGAAGAAAGACCTAGGGTGGTTATACCTGACGGGGAGTTTGAAATTAAACCTCTTGTCCTAAATCTCATTAAACACTTCCACGGCCTTCTTCGGGAAGATCTGTTTAGCCACTTAGAGGAACTTATTGTCCTCGCCCAAACACTAAATCCCTCATTGTGCAGAAAGGCTTATGGCCAATGTGGCTCTTCCCACTCTCTCTTAAGGACAAGACCGCTTGTTGGTTTCGGACAGTGTGAAAACCTATCACTACATGGCCTCAACTCAAAAGCACATTTCTCAGAAATTTTTTTTTGATTGGTCGTACTAACGCTTTACACCGCGGAATAACTACCTTCCAACAAAAACAAGACGAGCCTATGCACGAAGCTTGGGAGAGATTCTAAGATTTACTTAGAAGTTGCCCACACCGCGAGATGCCACTTTACCAGCTCGTGCAAATATTCTACCATGGTCCTAACGACCATCTAAGGCGATTTGTTGATACTTTATGTGAGGGCAACTTCTTAAATAAGGATGCTAATAACGCCTATCAATTATTTGAATAAATGAGTGAAAACTCATTTAACTACTCATCCATGGACACCTTTGGTAGAAATTCCAATCCCCAGGTAGGTTTCCAAGAAGTAGGCACACAGTAGTAACCTCTCCCAGTCACACAAGATGATTTACAGCTCTTCGTGCAAAGGCTCGACCAAATTCAAATCAACCAAAAGAAAATGGAAGAAAAGATTGATGCACGGCAACAAAATCCTGTTTCGACCAATGCTAACTCACATTTTTCCAACCCTTACTCGACCCTTCGTCGGGAAAGTTTGCAACAAATTAATGCAAGGAAATTTCGAAATCCAAATGTTGCACTTGATTTTACTGAGACTTTTGATTTTAATGGCACTATTCTATTTGCCCCACTTAATGAAAATGTTTCCGCCCTCCAATATACCTTTAGAAACATCCTCCAACCTTTACAATCCAAATTGGAGGAATAATTCTAATTTTTCCTAGAAAAATACAAATCAAGTTCCACAATTTCAAAATCAATTTGAGAATTATGAGCAAAATCAAACTTCGTAGGCTGATGTCAATACCCAATTAATGAATACCTTCTAAGGAATGAAACAATAAACAAACGATGTTACCTGTATAGTTTCAAATTTGCAAAATCAATTTACGGTAACGCCTGATCAAAGGCCCACAAGGAATTTACCTTCCCAATTCATCCCAAATCCACGCAATCAACGGAGCCAATTTCAAGGAGGAAACAATCAAAGTCAACAACCAATAAACCTTGCACCTCAATTTCCACCTAATTTTTAAAACCCGCAACAAAATCATCATATCCCACCTCGTAATAATCACACTACAAACGTAGTACCTTTACAAAGTAGCAAAACTACACAAGCTGCGAGATCTTCACACACAACTCAACCAGACCAAGAACAATTTTTTCGCACTTCTACTTACTCTTAGGATAAGGAAAAAAGCAAAAACACGATACCTTTTCCAGAAGCATTAAACTTAAAGAAATATAAAACAAGAAAAATCGAGCCGCCCAAACAGGAATTACACCAACTTTTCGGCTAAATGGAAATAAATATCCTTCTTGTAGATGCAATTAAATATATCCCTGCCTAGGCAAAATTTTTGAAAGAAATTTGTATACCTAAAAAGCAGTGTAAAAATCTAGGAAAGATAATTCTCTCCAAGGCAATAAGCTCTGTTGTTTAGAGCAAGCTACCTTAGAAAAGAAAGGACCTGGGCACTCTACTCACATCGGTTGTCATTAAAGACACCACCTTTGATTGCGCCATCTTAGATTTAGGTGTTTCTATCAACCTTATTCCCATCGTGCTTTTTGAGGAATTTTAGTTCGGCGAACTCAAGCCAGTCGAGGTAACTCTACAACTAGCAGATCGATATATAATTCATCCAAAGGGGATAGTGGAAGATGTGATTATCCAGGTACAAAATTGCCGCTTCGCTGTGGACTTTCTAGTCCTCGACATTAATGCACTTATCATTCTTGGAAGACCTTTTCTTGCTACCGCTAAGGCTAACATTAATTGCGATTTAAGAATAATGGACATCACTTGCAGTGGAAAAACACTCACCTTAGACTTTTTTAAGGCTTCCTAAAGATTTCATGAGCTGGATTTCTTCGACGGCTCGCATTTTGAAACAACAAATTTACTTGAGGAAAAGCTTTCAATTTCAAATATGGAAACATGTTTTTCACTTCTCCTGAGCTCCTGAATCGTCTAACCCACCCTCTTCTGCCACACTCGGTTTCACGCTAACCACTAACCCCATCTCGGAACCCGACACACAACTAGATCTTAAACTCTTGCCGGATTCTTTAAAGTACGTATTTTTGGGCTCCAACTGTACAATGCCCCTTATCGTGAACACACATCTCTGCGGGATACAAGGGGAAAAATTACTCCAAGTACTAAGTACTGCAAAGTAATCGATTGGACTTTAAATGATTTGAAAGGCATCAACTCGTCCTATTGCATGCATCGTATTTTTCTTGAGGTCATATCTTGAACCTCCTGCCAACCACAACATCGTTTAAACCCCAATATGCAGGTGGTCGGTAAAAGGGAGATCATTAAATGGCTCGACGTGGGAATTATTTGCCCTATCTCCGATAGCCAGTGGGTAAGTCCTACACAGGTCGTACCTAAGAAAGTTGGCCTCACTGCTATTACAAATGATCAAGGTGAAGAAATCCAAACTCGGACTACCTTTTCATGGTGTGTATGCATAGATTACCGAAAATTAAATATTGCCACAAAGAAAGATCACCTTTGCCTTCCGAAGAATGCCTTTTGAATTGTGTAATGTATCCACAACTTTTCAAAGGTATATGTTAGCAATCTTTTCCAAATTTGTAGGTGATTACTTGGAGGTTTTTATCAATGATTTTACTATTTTTGGAGATTACTTTGATCATTGTCTTTGGAATTTAGAAAGGATGCTCCAAAAATGTATTGAGGTTACCTTAGTCCTTAGTTGGGAAAATAGTTATTTCATAGTCTAGGAGGGCATTGTCCTATGCCATGTAATTTCAAAGAAATGGAATCACAGTAGATAGCTAAATTTGATATAATCTCCAAACTTCCCCCGCCCAGCTTGGTGAAACAAATAAGATCTTTTTTGGGGCATGTGGGATTCTACCATTGATTTATAAAAGATTTCTCAAAAATCTCCCAACCTTTGAGCTACTTATTAACTAAAGGCCAACCCTTTGATTTTAATGATGAATACTTGGAGAGTTTCAAAATTTTAAATCAAGCAATTACTGAGGCACTGATTTTGCAAGGACCTGATTGGAATCACCCTTTTGAATTAATGACAAGTGCCTCAGATAACACACTAGGAGCCGTTTTAAAGCAAAGAATCGACAAGAAACCCGTTGTGATTTATTACGCAAGTAAAACTCTTGACGAAACACAACGGAACTACACTGTCATGGAAAAGAAGTTCTTGCGATTGTTTTTGCCCTTGAGAAATTTCATTCATATCTATTAGGGTTACATATCACTGTATACATTGATCATTCAGCCTTGAAGTTTTTGTTAAACAAGAAAAACGTGAAACCTCGCTTAATTCGTTGGATTCTTTTATTACAAGAATTTGATTTGGAAATTAAAGTTAAAGCGGGTTCGCAAAACGTTGTGGCCGATCACCTGTCCTGACTTGAGATGGGTGATGTGATAACCCAAATAGATGTTTTCTTGATGAAACACTCCTAACCTTAAAATCCCTCCAATGGTATGCTGACTATGTCAATTACCTCGCAACTAGACGAATCCCATCTGACTGGCCAAAACACAAAAAGGATAAGTTCTTTGCGGAGGTCAAGTACTACTTTTGGGAGACCCCAATCTATTCCGCATTTGCGCCGACCAGGTCATCAGACGATGTGTTCTGAATTCAGAAACTCAAGATATTTTGAACCATTGTCATTCGATGGCATGCAGCGGACATTTTTCAGGGAAGAAAACGGCGACCAAGTTGTTAAATGCTGAATTTTATTGGCTAAGCATACACAAAGATGCTCAAGACTTTTCACGGTCCTGGGTGAATTGCCAGAGCATCGACAACATGAGCTAGAAAGATATGATGCGCCTCAACTCGATCTTAGAAGTTAGGATATTTGATGTGTAGGGCATCGACTTCATGGGATCATTTGCCACTTGTTTTGGGTGCCAATTTATTTTTGTCGCGGTCGATTACATTTCTAAATGGATTGAAGCGATACCCACACACATTAACAATCATCGGCTCATTATGGATTTCATAAAAAAGAACATATTTTCGCGTTTTGGTATTGCTACGGCCATAATTAGTGATGTAGGCTCACACTTCACACATTGCAATTTCGTCAACTTCTTGCAAAATATGGGTTTAACCATAAGATTTCTGCACGTTATCACCCCCAAACAAATGGCCAGACTAAAGTATTCAGTTAGGAGATTAAAAACATATTACGAAAGACAGTCAAGCCTGATAGAAAAGATTGGTCAAGCAAACTCAATGATGCATTATGGGTTTATCGTACGGCTTTCAAAGCTCCAATGAGCATGTCCCCTTTCCATCTAATTTATGACAAGACATGTCACATTCTGGTTGAATTAGAACATAGAGCTTATTGGGCAGTAAAGGAACTAAATTACAATTTGGATGCGGCTAGCAAACAATGGAAATTACAATTAACTGAACTTGAAGAACTTCGCAATATGGCTTATGAAAATGCATGCACTTGCAAAAATCGAAGAAAATTCATGACAATTTTATCGTTCGGAAATCTTTTGTGTGCCTATTTGATGCGAAGTTATGACTATTTTTGGGAAAATTAAAATCAAAATGTACCCATCCTTATATTGTACATACTGCCTTTCCACATGAAGCCGTTGAAATCTTTAACCCTAAAACAAACGACACCTTTAAAGTCAACGGCCAACGACTTAGGCCCTATCTAGAAAATTCCTCGAACACAAAGTTTGACACTCAAGATCTCCACGATGTACTCGATGTGTAGTGACATGACACTCAATTGAATGACGTAAAAGATAGCATTGGATGGAAGGTAACCCATCGTTTTTGCTGCTTTCCAGGTTCTACCTCTCCTAAATGCAACCTTAGGTTCTATTTTTTTTCCCTTCATATGCATGAAGACATGCCGTATCTTAAGCATAGGAGGTGCTTTAAATTTTGGTCTTTTTAGGATTTGCAAAACGTAAAAAAAAAAACATTCACTACAAAAAAAATAACCTTTAACGACATTTAATATTTGTCACTATAAACCTTCTATTTGCCACTATTTGTAATTAGTGACACTTAAAATAATTACCACTTAATTGCTGCCTTCGTCGTCGTTAAAAGATCAGTGGCAATTATATAATTGTTGCTAAATCAATAGTATTAGCATCACTTTAATTGCTACAAATAATTTCGCTAATGATCTTTAATGACAATTTATTTACTACTATTTTGTCATTATTGATTTATATTAATGGTAACTAAATTGATGCTATTAGTGTCGCTATATATTTCATTAAATGACTTGTTTATGCCACTGATTGTCACTATCAATTTACTTTATTAGCCCTTTGTTTTGCTATTTAATTGCCTCTATTGATGTTATTTAACAATAATTATTTGTCTCGAAATTTTCACTGTCGATTTATTTTAATGTCGCTTTCTTATGTCACTAAATCGTCACTAATGATTTATTCTAATGATGCTTTCCTTTGCCATTAAATTGTCATTGTTGATTCACTTTAATGATACCTTGTTATACCACTTAATTATATTATTTACTAAGATATAAATTTGTTTAACAAGCCTAAAGCATAAGAGTCTAAGCAACCCCAAATTTATTGATTCTCAAATAATAAAGTACAATAAGATTCGTCTTTTATTGACTTCTCAGATCATCAAAGTACATATTCCTTTCCTAAGAATAATACAAGAAAAAAGAATAAAAAATACAAAAAAATATAATGGAGATAAATTCTAGCAAATCTAATTGAAATACGAATCACTTCAACATTTAATCCAACTGAAATCATTTGCAGCTTCAACCTTCTTCAAAATATCACCAGCAGCAGCACCAACGTCCACTATCCAATCCAACCACAGCAACTCAACTCCTGACAGCAATGATATCTGTTGGAATTTTTTAGTATCATACAAACCAACTTCTTGCTAGCAGTAGCAACAGCATTGTGGTTGACAGCAACAGTAATAGCATCTTCTGAGCTCATTCAATCATTCATCGTCTAACCTAATCTCCTTTATCTTTCTGCTAAATTTATTATTATTTTTTTTTTTTGAAAAAGAAAAGGGTAATTATTCAGGGTGATAACTACCTAAATATATTAAATAGAGAATCAACAACCTCTGCCAATACAAAGGACAAACCCCAAGGTCCCCCACTCACAAGGACCCACTCCAAAGATTAAACAACGAAGTAACATACTCCAAAAAATTCTCCACATAAGGCCTCTGGCCTCTGAAGACCACAGCATTCCTACCCAACCATATGCCCCATAACACCGCCAACGATCTGGCCCTTTCCTTTTTCGTACGGAAGACATTCTGTCCAACATCACCTGCTCCACCTCTGAAACTGTGCCAAAACCCATCAAAAGACCGGCATTTCCATCACCCCGCTCCCACCCGGCTCCATATCTGTACCACAAATGGGTAGGTGAAAAAAATGTGGTCAATCTCTTCCTCCTCACCTCTGCACAAAGGGCAAACCTTACTCTCTCCATGAGCCCACCTAACCCTCCAAACCTTAGTCACAAGTCTCTTCCTCCTAAGCACCCAAACAAAAATCTTGACCTTCAATGGACATGCGGCCTTCCAAATCTGTCTGCAATCCCTCACCAGATCCAAGTCACCTGTGGAGTCTCCGCTGGATAATCTCTTGTAGGCAGCCCCCGCCGAGAAATCACCTTCATCCCAACCAAACATATCAATACTGGAAGCCGGCTGCAACCCTTCTAACTCTTCAAGCAATCTCTGGAAATCATGAGTTCTCGCATCTGAAAGTTTCCCTGCAAAGCACGGGCACCACCCACCTTCCCACACCTCGGCCACTGACGCCTCTTTGTTTTGGGACAAAGCAAACAATCTCGGAAATCTTCTAGCAAGCACACCTTGCCCCGTCCAATCATCCTGCCAGAACCTGAAAATCTCCCCCGTTCCCACCACTGGTACAAAACAGTTCTACACCCTAGGAGCCACCACTGACAAACCTTTCAAAAAGTGAGAAGCATCCCTCGACGGAGATATCAGGAGATCCCAACGCATCGGGCCACCATAAGCCGTCCCGAACACCTTGCCCACCAAATCCTCCTTACACTCCAAGAGACTCCCCACCCATTTCACCAACAGGCTGTCATTAGACCTCCCCAGGTCCCTCACCCCAAGCCCCCCTCCTCTACCAGTCTGCAAACCTCCTCCCATGCTACCAACCAGGCACCAGGTCCACTCGTCCCTTGGTTGGACCAGAAAAAATTCCTCATAAGCCTCTATATCCTCAAGACAACCTGCCAGGGCATCTTCAGGACAAAATTGAAATATGACGACAAAGCCGCTAGAACCGCCTTGAGCAAGACCAACCTTCCACCCCTCGATAAAAAGCCTGGATGCCCACCCTGCCAACCTCCCCTCCAATCTCTCCACTGGGGGAGCCCAGTCTTTCACCAGAATCCTATCATCCATCAACGGTAAACCCAAGTATCTAATCGGAAGCTTCACCTGCTCTGTGCCAAGACCCAAGCTACACCCCCTCGCCTCCGCCTCAATCAAATTGAAGGGGACAAATTCTGATTTAGATAGGTTAATCCGCAGACCCGAGGCCTCACCAAACAAGAAGAGTAAAATCCGCATTCTCCTGGCTTCCGCTTCCCCTCCTTCAATGAAGAAAATTGTATCATCCGCATACTGCAGTAACGGAATACTCATCCCATCTCCCAAAGAGAAACCTCTCACCAAGTTTCTCTCACACGACCTCTTAGCCGCCCTCGCAAGTGCATCTACTGCAATAACAAAGAGCATCAGAGCCAAAGGACACCCCTGCCTCACCCCCCTTCTCGGCTGAATCCAACCCCCTGCCAGGTTTCCATTGATAAGAATCAAGAGAGACGTCGTGGTGACACATCTCTTCATCCAGTCAATCCACACCGGCGGGAAGCCCCTCTTCACCAAGGACGCCCAAAGAAACGACCACTGAATCGAGTCATAAGCCTTGCTGAAATTGACTTTCCACAAGAAAGCCTTCTTTTTACTCTTCTAGAACGACAGGATCTTCGAGGCCAACACATATCCTTCCAAAATATTTCTGCCGGGGACAAAAATCGTCTGCACCAGGTCTACAATCCCAGTTAGGGTTCTCCTCAACCTATTCGCCAGGAGCTTCGCCACAATCAGGTAGATAGCATTCGAGAGGGCTATCGGTCTGTACTCCTGGATCTCCTCAACAACCTCCTTTGGCAAAAGGAACATGTAGAACTTATTCAATTTGTTGAAGCCTGAGTTTCTAGCTCTAAACTCATGCAAGACCTGCAACACATCTTCCTTCACCACCGACCATAACTCCTTATAGAAGGCAACCGGGAAACCGTCCAGACCTGAACAACCATCAGCGTTCAGCCCCTAGATTGCCCTGTGGACCTCATCCTCCTCAAACGGACCCGTCAAGAAACCAGCTTCTACATCCCCGATCCGCGACACTTCAGACCCCAACCATCTCCACCTTCCCCGTCTTCTCCTGGTAAACTCTCCGAAGTACCTCGCAACTACCCCCCCCCCCCACTGCCTCTTCCCACAAATTCCTCCCCATCCACCACCAACCTATCAATCCAGTTCCTCCTCCTCCTTCCTGATGCAGCCATATGAAAAAACCAAGTGTTAGAATCGCCTTCCTTGAGCCACCTCTGCCTGGATCTCACCTTCCACTCTATCTCCACCTTCTGATCTTCCTCTTGTATCACCTATAACTGCCTCGTTCTGCTTACCTTGTCAACGTCAGAAAGGAGACCAACATCCTCCACCACGTCTAGCCGTGCAATCTCACTGAGAGCTTCATCTCTCCTCCTCCCACGCTCCTCCCTAATCTGCTTCTTATGGACCTTAAGGAAGGATCTCAAATCCCGCAGTTTAGCTTCCAATCTGACAGCCGCCGAGCCATCCACATGAACCGACCTCCACCACTCCTCTGCCAGCCCCCTGAACCGCTCTTCGAGGAGCCATGCCCGGTCGAACTTAAAATACGTACCATGTCTCCAGTCCTCATTCGTCACCCACAACAAGAGAGTGTGATCCGAGAACGGCCCCTCCAGGGGTCTAACCTCCGCCATAGGGAACAACTCTACCAACATCGTCGAGACAAAAAATCTATCAATCCGGGACCGCTGTCCTCCAGAGCTCCTCTAGGTGAAGTGACAGGACGAGGGTGGCATGTCAACCAGCCCTTGCTCTGCAACAAATCCTGCGAAAGCCTTAGAACCTGGGTTCACCCCCCAGCCATCCAATCTATCCTCTGCCAGCAAAGTGACATTAAAGTCACCACCTATCAACCATGGTATCCCCTGAAATGCTGCCGCAACCTAGCCCAGATCCTCCCACAAGGTGTGCCTCCTCTAACCCTCCGTCGGGCCATAAACCGAGGAGAAGAGCAAACACATATTGTCCCGACGCCTCTGTAACTTGACAGTGACAACATGGGACCCCAACCAATGAGTCCAGCAAGGAGAAAGCATCATCTTTCCACCCCACAACAATACCACCCGCACTTCCAACCACATCCAGGGCTAAGAACTCCCTAGATCCGCTTCCCCCCACCTCCTTCCACAGCCTCCTGTCACAACTCCCCCATTTCGTCTCCTGGAGAAATATCACATCGGGACCCCACCTCTGAATATATCCACGCAGAGCCGCCCACCTCGAGGGGTCATTCAATCCCCTCACATTCCACGACAGGACCTTAGTCATGGATAACCTCGGGAAACTCCTTGCATCGAATGCCTGAACCCCATCTCCGCAGCCACCTTATCCACCTCTCCCTCCCCTATCACCACAAACCGACCAGGCGAGCCCCCCACACCATCGCCCCCCGGTCCACCCTGCCCCACAGCCTTCGCCTTGTCCGCAACCAATGTCTGCCCCCCCTGCGAAATGACCCCCTCCACAAGCCGCACTTCTGCCACATCAGCCCCTTGCGCATTCACCGCATTCTCCATCGCCCCAGCACCTCCACTAGCTCCTACCACTTGCTGCCCATCCTCGACAACAGAAGCCCCCATCACAGCCCTCACCTTGCCTCCGCCCCCTACTAAGCTCACTGTCGATGCCTTGCCTTGCCCTCCGGTAGGCGAAGCGACGCCCAGCTCCAACAGCCTCTGACGCTGGCTCTCCCCAACCTCGCTCCCAGTCGGAGCTGTCGCAGTGCGCCCCCTCCTGTAGGACCACCACGGTTTGTAAGTCGCTGTGGTACAGGCTTCCTTGGCTTCCACCTCCGCGCGTGCCCCACCTCGCCAACCGCACCGCACCCCGCTGCCCAATCCAGCTTGTCGAGGACGCGTCGTGAGTTTCCAATCGCAGCCCCCAGACCACTATCTCCACGGGACAGAAGCTTCGGATCCACTCGCGAGGTGGGGCTCGAACCGACAACCCCATCGAAGCCACTGCTTCCTGCATTTGGGTCCAACCCACCCGACCCGGGTCCGTCATGACCACACTCCACAAGATCCGGAGTCACCTCAGCATAGTCTTCCACCCTCAACGCCGCAGACTCTTCCACTGCCTCCTCCGCAAGACCCGCACCAGCCTCCGAGACCCTCGCACTCTCACCTGCCTCAGATCGCGTCGCGGGGATCGCAACCGCCGCGCTATCCTCGCCACGACCTTCAGGCTTCCCAAAAACAGCTCGCCCCTCGTCCGCTCACCAACTACCTCCGCCACCAGGCACCGCCGCCGCACCGCCAGCCACTGCCTCAGAGAAGGATCTAGGCCTTCCGGATCCCCACGAGACACGAACCAGCTAGGAAGAGCTTCCCCATCTGAGGACCACCCTCTCCACAAGCTGTCTCCCCAGTTTCATCTCCACCCACGCTCTGAACCGTGACAGGTCCACCGACCTCAGACCCAAGTCTTTGCAGCTCCGGAGCCTCGCAAACGGGGCAACCACTGCTGCCACCACCTCCACCGTTCGGAGGAAGAGGGGGACCCCCTCAATCAACACCTTCTGCCTCACGCTAGTCAGCGGTCGCTCCTCTAAAGCGCCATCTGACCTCACCGGCCATCAACACCTCACCACGCCTCGACCGCACCACCTTGAAGGCCAGGCGTTGTAGCTCTTCCTGACCAAGTCCCAGCAGTACCAAGCATCCGCTCCTGAGGGAAGCCACCTCAAAGGACCCTAGCCAATCCCCAAGAAAGCTGCGGTTGCCCTTCTCAGAGCCCCCACATCCACCTCCCCCTCCAGCACCACCGCCACCATAGTCGATGCCAACTTCCCCTCCAACGTCCCAATCTCCTTCGACCACGGTGCCTCAACCTCCACGAGAGGCGCCCCCTCCGGGGGGGGGGGGGGGGGGTGGAAGTGTCCCCGCCCTCCTCGAAGAAACCCCGCCACCCGGCCCACGGAGCCCGCAACCCAACTGCCGATGACCCAGACCACCACAACGCAGGCATCTCACCGGCTCCCTGCAGCCTGCCGCCACATGCCCCCTCCCGAGGCACTTGAAACATCTCACCGATTCCGCTCCCCTCCGCGACCTCCTCCTCACCACCGTCCAGTCAGAACCAACCCCCCATTCGCCTCTCGCTCTGCACTCCCCCTCTTGCTCCCCCTTTCGCTCTCCTCGCTCATGTTTTTTCTCCCAATTTTTCTCCTGCTAAAATTATTTTGTCATCATAGAAGAATGTTAAAAAATAATAATAACAATTCATCTAAAAAAAATTAATTAACATCTTTTTCTCATACTTAGTTCTTTTAAGTGCAAGGTCAAGTGAACCATTGAAAACACAAAGCAATGGATGGGCAAAGCATTAGTAAAAGATTTTGACATCCACTCACCATTCTAGCATATCCAACCATTTTTGAGAAAGCAACAATTGCCGCATCCTTCTATCTCAATCTGCCAAAAGTCTAATCATGTGGTTGAAAACACTGAAATAAATCATGCTTCTGAATGAGTCAAATAGCATTGGTTAGCCAGACCCTATAACAGAAAAGAACATAAAATGAAACAGGAAATTGGATAGACTCAATACCTACATTTGTTAATGAAATCAGATACCCCATCTACGTGTCAGCAGCGGCAGCAATGAGATTAACAACAGCAACAGTATCATCTTCTAACTCATCCAATCATTGGATTCAAATTACTTTTTAGCATACCTAAAGGGAAATTTGATTGCTAGCAGTTTAAGGAAAACTTAAAACGACATAATCAACAAGTCACAAAACTCAAGCTATTCTCTGGTAATATTTAGTTAGAATGTCACCCATACCATGTCTATAATCAGCATCTCATCAATGGAGAAGAATCTCCAGGATAGTTGTACGCATGGATCAAGACTCTTTGTTGCTTATGAGCATTGTGAAAATCAAAAGACATGCTCTTGGTAAAACATTAATGTACTTTCCCTGTCATGATTAACTGTAATAAGTGGGTGGAGATTTTTCAATCTCCAGCGGTTATTAGTAAACTATTCAACAGGTGGATTATTTTAGCAGCATTTTGACTGAGGCATGCATGGATACATGCCCAAGTGTGTACTTGAATAACTCAAACATAAACATTCCATTATATGAACTTATGCATGCATGTATAAATGTCTACACACATATAAGCATATGGACAAGGAT
Source organism: Thalassia testudinum (assembly GCA_037157565.1). Taxonomy (NCBI): domain Eukaryota; kingdom Viridiplantae; phylum Streptophyta; class Magnoliopsida; order Alismatales; family Hydrocharitaceae; genus Thalassia; species Thalassia testudinum. The sequence continues at coordinate 1,669,626 of JAZHRO010000033.1, read as the reverse complement.
CGTAGAGGTGTGAATGCAGGTAAGATTCTTGAGAACATCTGTAATTAAAGAAGTTTGCTGGAATATGTAAAAGAAAACCTTCATCAGGAAGAAACAAGAAAATTAATCCCAATGCTTCAAATTTTTGTGTTGCATAAATTCAGTTGGTTGTCCAAAGAGTGTCCTGGAACTTCATCACTAATAGCAAGGGATAAACATTTACCTGATCAGGAACTTGTTTGAATGCACCTGGAAGCATCTCTAAGTTCATTATCATAACCAAATTTTCTAAGAACCATCCATGTTGTTTCCGGGCAATCTCTGCATAACCAATCTAATTCAGCATAATCTCTGCATAAAAAAATTTATATCTTTCCTAAATAATGTAACAAAAGCCATTAAAGTATTATAATTAAACATGCCCATGCGATTTTAAAAGGATATTTTAACTTCAATGCAAGAACAAAATGCTAAGCATACACATCAAACCACAGCATATGCATACAGGAGAAGATTATTCTCAACACGTTTTGTTCTCACTTTAGAATTTAGGAACAATTACTATAAGCCAGACTAAGAAATAATGTAAACCAGTTAATAATCTAATGCAGCAGATTGGAATGTTCCTTGAAAGGATAATGAAAGAAAAAAAAGGAAAGAAAAAAGAAAAAGAAAGCTTGCTGAACTTAGAATTTAATCAACCTTCAGTCATCCAGCTTTATGCATGAGAAGAAAATAATGACGATGACAGTGACAGTGATGATGAAGATAAATGAGGATGAACTAAAATAGTAGAAATGATAGTTTACTGAAAATGTTGATCCCTCCAGTGAAGTTATCAGAGCTTTACGATCCATTCTTCCACAAAGGAATCACACTTTGCCTTTCCAATAGCTTTTGAACTAGCCTGAGGTAGAAAAGATAGAAGAGAAACAAGAATGTTTTCAATCTTAGTTAAGGAAACCACCTATGATGATTGAACATTATTGCTATTGGTACTGATAAGTAAACCACCATCATCATATGTTGTGGTTAATATGTTGGCATTATCCATGTCCCAGAACTCAATCTGAAACTCATCACTCGCAGCTAGAAAGTGATTCTTTGTTGTATCAAATTGGACTACATCCAAAGAGCATTTGCATTTGGGGTCTTCTCGCTTGTAATAGGAACACACTCATAGTCAACAAAGTAGCCTTCTTCTTATAGTTCTTTGTAAACCTTACCAGCGCATAAATTTATGAGAAACTAACAAAAGCTAAAGATGGACGCAAAGTGCATATTTTCCTAAGATATAGGATTAATGTACCTCTAATGGTGTCTTTACAGAATCGTGTAATGACTTCCCACTGATCCACCATTGGGCCATCCGACAGTTTGTCCATTACAAGGATCTTATTTCCATATCTGTACTAGAAAAGGTAACCGTACCAAAGAGTTCTATAAAGAAACACATACGATGAAAATCACTTAAAAGACCCTCATTAGTAATTGGACGATAAATTAGAAATTAGCCATCATATCTAGCAGATTCAAGTAGTGCATCTTCTTTTAGGAGAAATTTCATGTCCTCTACTCTTGCCCCGCTGATTCCCCGGTTTGAAACAGTAATGTGTTCAAGAGATTGGAGTGTCATGAAAAAACAATGTTAACATCTTTATGGACTTATATTCATGTAACAGAAGAATGGCACTAAAATATTTGTTTATTCCCAGATGAAAACCCACAGTAAAACTACCATATTCAGTTCATGACTATGCTATCAACTGTACTGACAGTAGTATTCTTCCTAACACCAGATAACCTGGTCAATAGCAGATGAAAAGAGTCGGTGCATGAAATCAGATAGATCTACAAATTAAGGTTTAAGATGCTAATCTATTGTGAAATTTAACTAACGATTGGAAAATGGCATTTCTACATCCCATAGGACAACGGGGTGACCATTGATATGTAATTCCCTCCTTGGAGAGGGTGAGATATACATGACGTAAAAAAATACGGAATAAAAAGATAACAATCTCACAAAATAAGCAATCACACAAGGTACAAGTAATTTTTAGGTGGAAACCAAAATCGGATGAAAACCACCACCTAACCTTCTCGAGTTAGGATTTCCCGATCGATAAAATCGATCAAATCCACTAAACCCAGTCATTTGAACGAGGGTGACTGAACCTCAATTACAACAACACTACTTAGACCGAAGGTACTGTACCTCAAAACCCCTTCTCTTCACAAGAAGGATTTTGTCTCGTAAAGGAGATGAGAATTCACAATGCGAATACCCAACACAAATAACAAAGATATATTACAAAACAACCTATAGAACCAACAAAGATGAGCCTAACTACTATAGGTAAAGATGATTTCCTTTGCTTAGAAGTGTGTCGGCGTGACGACGCGGGTACGTGAATCACGCTTTGGTACAACGACGCTCTCATAAACGCGGATGGAGAGCGGGTGCACAACTTAGATGAAGCTCTCTGGATGTAGAACTAGGCTTGGAGAGCTAGAGCTTTCTTTTCAAGATCAAAAGACACAAATTGATATGAAAGTGTGTTGCTTGATGTTTCTTGGTGTGTCTTTCAAGCCAAGGGGTCCTTCTCTATTTATAGAGGGCCTAGGAAAGCTTTGTAAGGACTTAGAAAGCTTCCATAGCTACAGGTGCAAATCTAAGGCAAATCAAGTCGGAATCAAGATCAATCATGACTTTAACAGGGTTATCAAACATCTTGACTTAAGGTCAGACGTCTAGGTTGTCGTCTGATTTTGGAGTCAGTCGTCTAATCTAGGTAGGTTGATCTCCTTGGACGATGTTGAATCAAACCGGACGTCAAAACAAGTCTTTTAAGACGTCTGGACATAAGGTCAGACATCTAATTCTAAACGAGTATCCTTTCTGTTTTTGTCCATAGCTAAACAGGGTTCTCGATCTAAATGATCAGATGACAGATCGGTCATCTAACACAGGAGCTGAACGTCTGGAAACTAAGTTAACAACGAGTATAGATTTCCAAGAGAGTACAACGGCTATGAGATCTGACACAAGTGATTTGGCGACTAATAAAATGTCAGACTAATGTTAACTCTCTAATAATAGGTTGGTAAGGCCAACGGTCATCTTAATTGTCGTCTGGCAAAGGCATCAGACGTCTTCTAAGACGTCTGGAATAAGGTCTGGACGTCTGATTCTAACAGACAGATATTTTGGACGTCTGATCAAACAATCAGACATCTTAAAAGTCACTATTAGACATATGATTTCCAGATTGGACGTCTGATAAGGCTGTCTGAACCCTATTTTGATTTTCTAAGTTCTCTACAGAAAACTTAAGTATCTTATGATTTGTACAAGTGTTCCTAGGACTACTGTTACGGTACTTTGAGACTCTTTAACAAAAATCTAAGACATAAAATAAAGAGCAACAAAAGAAACAAACTATAAAGTACAATAGAAAGGAAATCTATCATATTCTCCATCTCCTTCCTTCTTCAAGCTTTTGTTCCACGCGAAGCTCTTCCGCCTCTGTCAAGCTCCTCCAATTTGTCATATATGCGAGCTTGAACTCCGTCTAAACACCTGTCTTCATTTGTAATTTGACCTGAAAACTAGGACTCAAAAGCAAATGTTAAAAGACACGTGTTTTCTTATTATCAAAATAAACGATCGCGGTGCTCTAGCACCAACATGATATACACCACCTAATAGAGAAAATGCATAGCATTTCCCCAATAAGTAGATTAAATTGAACGACATTGCCACTTGAAGGGAGTCTTATTGAAATCAACATTGAAATGGAGACATTTGACGATCTTACCGGTTCCTCTCGAAGATTGTGCCATAACACATGCCTACTCTTTCCATTTTTTTGTGCTCCAATATAATCAAGTTATTGCTAGTTTTGCTTCAGAAGGCACTGTCGTGAATGAACTCAAGCAATGGAATGAGTTATATGGGGAAAGAGGCTTAAGAAAGAAGCAAGGACTAACTTATTTCTTGTGAGGAGCATTTACGAGCCCCATGCAAATGTTCAACTCGAGCAATGCATAGGATGGTAGTTCACTTGTAAAAATATGAAATCTGTACACATCGAAAATGTAGACTTGGAACAGTGCAGAGAGAAAAGGAGTAGAAGATACCTTATTTCATATAGAAACTATGTGCATTTGTCACAACCTATAGGTTCTAGGAGATCTATATAGGAATATAGAGGCAATACTATCGTAGTATCTACATCATCCTTATAGTTACATATACTTGTGTTTCGTTTGAGAGTTGTAAGTACATAACTACACAGTAACAAGATTGAAAGATAGAACCTTGTTGCTTGTGTATTGCATGAGAACTTTAAATTTAAAAAAAGTACCTTTATTCTTAGTCTTGTGCAAACTTCAATCCATTGATCTTGTCCAGCCAGTTTCTTCTGATATAATTGCAGCCTATACACTTCGTTCATCGTTATCTGTAGGAAGATTTGGCACTACCACATCTATACTTCCAGTGGCATCAACCAGCTGCAATCTCCCAGAAGTCAATGAAATTTGAATGAAGATGGAAAGCAACAGTGCACAGATTCTTAACCTACAAGGTGTTGGGTAAAACACAAAATAAGAAATTGCAGGATAAGTGCAGAGAGAAAGGTCATTTTTCTAAACTGAAAAGAACCTAAAAGAAATTTGATAGAATATGTCGAAAGGGAGTCTATTCATGGTGCTCTAATTGCTTTGTTCTCCAAGTGAACTCAATGGGGCATATGCTAGTTCTTCATAAAATTTCTTCTCCAAATGCATGATGATTACATTCTCCTCCTTCAACATCAAGATAGCACGCGATATGTCTAGCACAAGGGGAGAACCTTTTGGAAAAGCCTGCACAAATAGAGATGCCAAATATATATTAGGGAAAAATAAGTGGTACTATAAGGTGTGCCTTCTAAGCTGAATGTCATTGTGATTCATCATTTTCGTTGGCTGCCATGTAAGGGAGATGAAGGGAAAAAAACCTTTATCCAACTAGTTTTCCCCATCAATCTGAAACTGCATATAATAATCATATTAATGGTGATTTATTATGATTATAACTTTGGCTTTTTGTAGTATAATCTCCCTTCATACCATACCATTATATTTTCAGTTTGAGATAAGATTATATAACATCTCAAAATATGGCCTATGCATAAGTTTTCTTATTTAGATGGCTTATTATTAATTCGTAACCATCTACTGCATGCATCTTTGAAAAGGAGATATGACTCTAGCCTGGTAGATCGCAAGCCATGGAAAGTAAGAAATTTGAGACTTGCATGTGTGCTCAAGTATATTGCCCTTGCATGAGTATAGATAGCTTAGCAAAAATGGGAATTTGCAATGCTAATATCCAAGGTCAAAACAAAGTTTGTGATGATTTCAGCTGGTTGGAAAGTAGTTGTTTTTTCTTTTCTGACAAGACAATTATTATTTCCTCTAAAACATTTAAAAGAAAGATGGGATTGGAGGGTTTGAATCTTGATCTCCAGTTTAAGTTGCCTTTTTGAGCTTTCCCATCTTAACTTCTTAGTTACGTGCAAAAAAAAATTAACAGTCATGTAATATACTAACAAAACAATTAAACAAAAAGAGAAATTAATATACTCACAAAGCCAAACCCATCACTTTTACATAGATGATCAACAACTCCATACTTGCACGGATACTTGAAGGGAAAAATCCTCAAATAGGTTATCTCATCAAATATAGCAGCAACTTCCCCACTGGATAATATCATCATTCTTGGGGATGCCCCTCCACAGATTCATAATGTGAAAGCATGATGTCGTTGAACAAGGTTCGAAATGCCGATTTCGATGTCGTGCCGATGAAATTCTAAGTGTGCACTTCGTGGGCAAGTCGAGGGCATGCCAATGCATACCGACAAAAATAAGAAAAGTAATTAAAAAAATCAAAAGTTACCTCGACATGGCACCAATTTCGCCAGCATGTCGACCATGCCGACGGCATGTCGACCGTGCCGAGGGCATGTCGACCGTGCCGAGGGCATGTCGTCGGCATGCCGAGGGCATGCCGATGATATTCCTGTAAATCGACGTTTTCTTCATGTCGGCACAACCCTTGCTCGGAAATGACCTTGCCGACGGCATGCCGTCGGCATTTAAATCAATGTCGTTGAATGCCACATTTATGAGGAGAGACCTGACAAAAGGATCATTGTGGTAATCAATAGTTTCACCTATGCATATGGGGTCATTTACCCAAGTGACTACTGGATGTAACTGTTGTGAGGTAAGCATTGAAGAGAAGCTGGCCGTGTAACTTTGTGTAATAATAAGCAAAAAAAAAAAAAATGATCCAGCACTACAACTAGTGTTGTAGTGCTATATCCTTCTCCAAAACCCTCACGGTGATCTTCACGTCAAGCATCCCCAGATCTGATTCGCTCACCATGAGACGATGAGCCCTCAGCACAATCCTAACCCCTTCAACAAGGGCGAAGTAGTTAACTGTTAACCCCTTCTCGAATGGTACCAGTCCTGGTTCAAAACCACATTTCTCTCCTGTTCCATTGACTTCTGAGCGTATGGGTTTTGCAAACAAACAAGATGCTGTTGTTGACATCCTGCTTGACACAATGAATGATTCTAAACAAAAACAGGATATTGCAGCTGGGGAAGCACAACTTAAGAGAAGAGAGAAGTCATAGAAAAAAGGGAGGATGCAGTGGCAAGTGCCGGTGCTCCTTCAGAGGAGAAGAACTGGACTCCTCTCTTTCCCATCATTCGTCATGATATAGCTAAAGAGATACCAATACATGCTCAAAAATTGCAGTACTTGGCCTTTGCTGGCTGGTTAGGAATAATTATGTCTTTTGTGGAATTTCTTTGCTATGATCGTCTGCTGGATTAGGGGAGGAGGTGTTAAGATCTTTTTTTTTGGCTACCATTTATGCTATGCTTGGTTGTCCGCTCTCATATTTGTTGTGGTATAGGCCTCTCTACCATGCAATGAGGACTGATAGTGCATTAAGCTTTGGTTGGTTTTTCAAGTTCTATCTGCTCATATTGGTTTCTGTATTATTTCTGCCATTGCACCTCCTATTGTTTTTGAGGGGAAATTTTTTACAGGTATCCTTTCAGCAATCGATACTTTTTGAGACCATGTAGTTGTTAGGGTGTTTTGTTTGGAAACTCTAACTAAGCTTGTGGGTCCTTCAGAAAGTCTACATGTACTTCAGACGCCAAAGTCGAAGCCCGGTACTGAATTTTTTTCACGGTTTGCGAGTTCAATATGTAGATTTGGTTGTATTACTCCTCGACCTTGTTCGAATATTTTCTTGGATGTGGGAGAATGGTTTTCAAATCAAGTGTTGGATCTAGGCTCACACCTTTTTCAAGTTCGGTGCTATTCATAGTAAGAGAAATACCCAACTTTCTCCAAAAAAAAAGCAAAAAAAAGACCCAAGCAATCACCACAACCCTAGAGAAGTTGCCCGATAAGGAAGAGAGAGGGCAGGCGATGTGCACCGAGTGGGTGATGATGATGTCGGTGGGCATGGGTGATGATGATGAAGGGGATGGCGATGAGGTCACGACCATCGGCGAGGAGCGGTCGAGCAGCGGCCAGGAGCGATCGAGCAGCGGCGAGGAGCGAGGTCATAGTTGAGGATAGGTGATCGACTACGCCGAGACGTGGTCATCGGGGAGGAGAGGTCGAAGACACGGCCGTTGGCGAGGAGTGGAAGAGGATGCAAGGTCGGCGAGGAGGGAAGAGGCAGAAACAAGGTTGTAGGAAGGTTTTAGGTGGATTTGAATGGAAAGGGGAATCGAAGGGCTTTTTTTTCAGATGGGGGTCAGCGGGGAGAAATTTTTTTTTTTAGGATAACGGCGCAAAATTGCCTGCCTCTCTCTTTTTTTTTTTTTTGTTTTTGACATGGATCATGGTATTTTTAGCATGTCCCACAAGATTATGTTAGGTATTTTTAAATATAATTTTAATTTAATCCAAAAAATGAAAATATTTTTGTGATATTAAATTTTACCATCATGTGTAATCATCTCAAAATCATTATTTTCTTACGATGTATGTTTATTTTGTAGGTCTTTTTATAATGATATTATAATATTGATTGTACAAATTTTTAACTCCTACCCACTTGTAATTTAACCTTAACCGAAATCAGAAATTTTTTTATATTTAAAAGGATAAGTTTGAATTTAACTTTTCTCTCTTTATATTACTAAAAAAGTATTGAAAATGAACTAGTGACCTCTTTTCATCTCTACCAAAAGATCCCAATCAATACTTAATAAAAGGTCTTTACTGACATAAAATTTTTTTGTCGCTAAATTATCCTTTAAAATATAATAATATCAATTTATTATATACATATTGTGACAAGTACATTTATCATTAATGCTAATTGATGTTCGACAAAAATATTATAGTGATATAAATAATAATTATCACTAAATCAAAGGTTATAGTGGTAAATATATTTGTCACTGGTATTAATTGTCATTTGACAAAAATATCACAGTAGTATAAGTAATAATTGTCATTATATCAAAGGCAATAACGACAAATATATTTTTCACTAATAATAATTATCATTTGACAGAATATTATAGTGGCATATACAAAAAAATTGCTACTAAATCAAACAATCAGTGACAAATGCATTATACGTCGCTATCTAATTCGTCGCTAAAAGTTATTTTTTTTGTAGTGATTTTTGAGGAAATTTTGAAAACTTGAGACTAAAGTTGAAAATTCATTTCAAAAGGGTACATTTGGGATTTTAATCTTTAACAAATTAGGGACAAAGATGCAAATCCATTTATTAGAATTTTTGGGTCTATCATAGACTAGATCAAGTATCCTTTGAAAAATTCCTTCTGGACATTTGACAATTCGGGTAACCAGATTTTATTGAACGACCTGGATAGTATTTGACTTAGTTCTCGATCCAAAAACTTGCATATCTTTTTAAAATCTTGTGTCAAACACTTCACATACAAAGTCAACACAACCCAAGCCCCAAAAACATTTAAATATGTAGAATGCCCCTTATTTTGGTCTCAGTGAAAATCCGAGGCAAATGATTGGCATGAGTTCCCATCACCGAGAAAGAGGAAAATACCTCTTTTGAGGATGCGATATCAACATGTTACCACCTCGACTTTGCTTTATATCAATATTCCATATTTTTGGACAGATTATTAAGGTGCATTTTGCGACTTAAGTGTCTTGGATGGTGCTCTACCCATAATGATGAAGCAAGAGCTTGAGTTCGCTTGGAGTGCCCCTTTACACCGCTTTGTGTTTTGGGGTTGTGAGCTTTTGGGGAGTGTCATGGACAGTGTTATCTCGAAGTACTGGTGCCAGAGGCCCCTCGAGGAATGGTAACTGGAATGATGATCCCAACACATTTGTATTAGGATTGATATAAGGCTAAGCAAGGGGGAGCAAAAAAAAAAAACACAACCATACAAATATGTTATCCCAATAATGTTGGCCAACCACGAGCACTGACACTTGATTCTTCATAGTTATGCGAGTTGTGGATCGAGTTCATGAGCCAAGGAAATCTTAACCACGAAAATGATTTCTGGTGATTTGAATTAGAAAAGGGTTAATTAGTGAATTCTTGAAGGATACATTGATCCTGATTAATCTAACCCTTGGATCCAAAGATGAATCCCGATGTTTTATCTTTAACAAATCCTGTATCTTCCTTATTCACAATCAACCAAAGTCCCGTAGTAATGTTTTCCTCAAAAGTAAAAAAATGAGTTTTCCCAAAAATCATTTTTGCAAAATTCAATTTTGTTAAGAGACTAACAAAAAGATAAGTAAGGGGGTGTGATAAATGCCAGTTTATTATCATTCTTATGCTCTAAAACACACCTAGCTCTTAGGATTTTAACCTTGCAATGAGATTTTTGGGCTGTAGGCATTTCCTTGGATAAGCATGCATTGCAATATTTTTTATTTATTTGGCATCTCTATTTGAGTGTCAGGGATAAACAAATAGTCAAACCCCCCAAACCTGGCACCAAGAAAGGAAGAAGATGAAGAAGTCTAATTTAATTAGATCTCAGCTAAATCCAGCTCATCTCAGCTGGAATCCAACTCATTCCAGCTCAACCTAGTTGGGATCAACTCATATTAGCTCCTTTCAACTCACCTCAACTGGATGGCAACTCAAGCCAACTCAACTTAACCGATCCTAGCTTCATTTTAGCTCCTCCCAACTTCCTCTAGCTCATGGAATCTCCACTTGATCGGGTTTAGCTACGACCATCAACTAGCCATGCCTGGTTAGCTGATGAAGTCCACAACCAACTAAGGTCGGCTCAATTCTTGCTCATGAAGACTCAACCTAGCTCAACTTAGTTGAGCTTAGCTTTGGGAGCTAAGCTAGCTAGATAGAGAGTCTTCTAGCAAATCAGAGCTAGCTCATCTCAGCTTTAGATTAGTTGAGTCTAGCTTAACTTAGCTCATCCTTCTTAACTTAGCAACTAGCAAAGAACTAGTAGCTAAGCTAGTAGCTGAGCTCCTTTGAAGACCTTCTTTAGCAACAGTTAGCTCCAGGTAGAATCGGTGCAGCTCAAGTCCTCCTCCTTGTAGCAAACCCTATCTCTCTCCTCTACTACTCTACTAGCTAAGCTAGCTTAGCTCCACTTAAATCCTACCTATGGCCGTCCACCACCACTTACATGAACCTTCACCTTAACCCTACTTAACTCCACCTAAGCTTAGTTTCACTTTAGTTTTGTGGACTTCACTCTACTCTTCTAATTACTTTAGGCACACTTGCCTAGAGGAAGCTTAGAAAAGTAGGTTATTTCTTGTCACTTTGGTGTAGTTATTTCCGCATATTTTGCATTCCCTTAGTCCGGATTATTTCTAAAACCCTAAAAAATTTATAAAACCGAAATTACAAAAAAAAGAGGAGTTTTGAGAGAGTAAGAGAGAGAAAATATGATTTGATAGCTAAATTGCCTCGTTTCGGTCAGTTTGACTTCTCGCATAATCAGCATCACAATAGAAAAGTAAGTCAAGTGTGGTCGATTTGGGATAGAACAGACCAAGATGAATAGTGTTAAGTAGATACCTAAGTATTCTTTCTAAGGCATTTAGGTGAGATTCTTTAGGAACTACTTGAAATCTAGCACACAGACAGGTACTAAAAAGTATGTTAGGTTTACTAGCAATCAAGTAAAGCAAGGATCCTATCATACTTCTATATAATTTTTGATCTACACACTTACCTGGCTTATCTTCTTTGAGTTGAGTAGTGGTAGATATCAATGTGTCTTTTCCTTTCGTCTTGTCCATTCCGAATTTCTTTAGCATTTCTTTTGAGTATTTAGTTTGAGAAATGAAGATTCCATCTTCCAGCTGATCAATTTGCAACCCTAGGAATAACTTTAATTCTCCATTCGGCTCATCTCGAATTGATCCTGCATGACTTTCATAAACTCTTGGCATAGAAGATCGTTAGTAGCACCAAATATTATGTCATCAACATAAAATTGGATTAGAATTAGTTGGTTATCTTTTCTTTTAGTGAATAAAGTTGGATCAATTAAGCCAATTTTGAAGTCATTTTCTATTAAGTACTTTCTTAGCCTTTCATACCAAGCTCGAGGAGCTTGTTTGAGTCCATAAAAAGCTTTATTAAGTTTAAAAACATGATTGGGATTACTAGTACTTTCAAAGCCAGGAGATTGTTTCACATAGACTTCTTCTTTTAGAAATCCATTTAGAAATGCACTTTTGACGTCTATTTGGAATAGTTTAAATCCCATGTGAGTAACAAAAGCTAGTAACATTCTAATGGATTCTAGTCTAACTACAGGAGCATAAGTTTCATCAAAGTCAATTCCTTCTTCCTGATTGTAGCCTTGAGCCACAAGTCTAGCTTTGTTTCTTACAACTTTTCCTAATTCACCAAGCTTTTTTCGAAAGACCTTTTTGCTTAAATAATAGATTGAGATTCTAGCTTAGGAACTAATTTCCAAACATCATTTCTTTCAATTTGATTCAACTCTTCTTGCATAGCTATAATCAGTGAATGTTTCTTTCACGGATTTTGGTTCTAGTTGGGATACAAACACATTAAGTTTAAGGTTATTAAAGGATGATCTAGTTTAAATTCCCTTTGAGAGTTCACCAATCACTAAATCTTTAGGATGGTCTTTGTTATAGATTAAGTCTTTAGGAAGTTCACTAGAGATGGTGTCTTCAAGAATGTTTGAAGGCTTTTGGTGATGCATTATGTAACTGATCTGCTTCATCAAAAGACACATGCAGAGTCTCTTCAATTATCAGTTTCTTCTTATTAAAGACTCTGTAGGCTTTACTTTTAGAGGAGTGTCCTAGAAAGATTCCTTCATCACTTTTTTATCAAACTTATCCAGGTTTTCCTTTGTATTTAGAATGAAACACTTGCAACCAAATACTTTAAAGTAAGAGATCTTAGGAGTCCTATCAAGGTAAAGTTCAAAGGGTGTTTTCTCAAGGATAGGTCAAATAGAGGCCTTGTTTTGGATCTAACAAGCAGTGTTTACAGCCTCAGCCCAAAAATACCAAGGTAGCTTTGACTTGCACAGCATAGTGCAGGCACACTCTGGCAAGGTTCTATTCTTTCTTTCTACAACACCATTTTGAGGAGATACTCTAAGAAAAGCAAATTCTTGTTTTATTCCATAAGTAGAGCAGAAATCTTGGAATTTTTTATTTTTAAATTCTCCTCCATGATCACTCCTAATCCTAATGATGGATAGGCCAGATTTGGTTTGAGTTATCTTAACTAATTTTCTAAATTTTTTGAAAGTAGAATCTTTAGATCTTAAAAATAACACGCAAGTAAAATTGGAGAAGTCATCAATCATGACAAGACAGTATTTGTACTCATTTAGACTTGTAGACTTGGTTGGTCCGAAGAGATCTAAGTGGATCAACTTAAGTGGCTTGAAAGTACTAACCATGATTTTAGGTTTGAAAGAAGTTTTATGTAATTTTCCTACTTCACAGGATGAACAGAGATTTTTCTTTCTAAAGGAAATCTTAAGCAAGCCTCGTAGTAAATCATGTTTTACAAGCTTGTTTCTATTTCGCATGTGAACATGATCGAGCTGACGATGCCACAATATTGACTCATCATTTGATGCAACTGAACAATTAAGATGATTGCATTTGTCAAAGTCAATAGTGTATATGTCTTTTGATCTGTCTCTGATAAAAAGGATTTCCTTTGAATTTTTATCTCAAATTTTAAAACCTTTTGATGTAAAAGTGATTTTATAGCCTTTATCACATATTTGACTTGCACTAAGTAATGTTTTAGGTCACTAACAAGATGAACATTATTAAAAGAGGTTTTGGAGTTACTAATTTGGCCAATACCAGTAATATGACCCTTGTGGTTGTTTCCAAAGGTGACTGAACCACCTTTCTTGTGGTTGAGGTTGAGGAACATGTGTTCTTCTCCTCTCATGTGCTTCAAACAACCACTGTCCATAGCTCATCTTCCTTTTCCTTGGACCTGTCATTGGTTTATGTCTCTGAGGTTTAGTGTTTCTTCTTGTAACTACAAGGTGCCCATCTTTTTGTTGATAGATCCAGTTTGAGTACTTTATTAATCCTTGAAAGTTTCCTATAGAATAACATTGCAAATCTCTTTTTGGTACCCATTTTCATTTGGGTTCAGATTTGTTAGTAGGTGCCGGTTTAGGCGTGGACCTATTCTTAGCCTTAGGGCTAGAGGAAATTTGTGTGTTAGATTTTGAAGTGGATGCTTCAAGATCATTATTAGGAATATATCCTAACCCAAATTTTGTAGTGGTTTGGGTTGATGTGCCTAAAAACTTTTCTAGATTTACTCTTCCTTTGGTGAACTTAGCTAGGTCATTTACAAGAGCAATAGACTTTTGTTTTAATTTTCCTAATTCTATCTGAAGTGAGTCAATATGAGCTTTAAGAGTAGTGATCTCTTCAGATAATTGTTGATGTAGAGATTTGACACTATTCCTTAAATTACTTTCTTCATCTAGGTCTTTAGTTAATTTCTTATTGGCTACTTTAAGTGCTTTAGCTAAATCATGTAGCTCATAAAATGCTTCTAGTAATTCCTTAAAAGTAAAAGATGATACCTCATCTTCGATCACCATGAGATTGCAGAGTGCTTCTTCGCTTGAAGCGTCTTCACTCTCTTCTTTTGACTTGTATGAGTCACTTGCAAAGCCTTTTTCTTTGCTTCATGTTTGGGAAATCTTTGAGCCTTCTTTTTGTCATTCACCTTCTTGAGTTGAGAGCATTCCTGTCATGTGCCCTTATTGAAGTTGTAGCATATGACTTGATTTTCTTGAGGCTCTTCCTTCTTCTTCCAGCTCTTTTTGTTCTTTAGGAACCTCTTAAATTTTTTGGAGAAAAGAGCTATATCCTCTTCATCTTCCAATTCTGATTCCTCAGAGTCAGTGTCTACTTTAAGAGCAAGATCCTTCTTTTTCTTTCCTTTGCCTTCGTGCTCCTTCATGTGCTTGAGTTGAACTTCACAAGCCATTCAACTGAAGCATTGAGAGATCATTTGATTTCTGAATCACGGTTATCTTTGTTTCCCACTCACTTGTGAGGGAGCTGAGTATCTTGCTAACCAAAGCTTCATTTGTGACTGTCTGATCCAAGTTTCTTAGAGAATCGATGATGTCAATGAATCTCGTATACATCTACTTGATGGTCTCCCCCTTTTTCATTCGAAAGGGCTTGTACTTTTGGGTAAGGAGATTTACTCGAGTCTCCTTCACTTTTGAAGTCCCTTCGTGGGTGACTTCAAGAATGTTCCAGATCTCGTAGGCGATTTTGCAAGCGGAGACTTTGTTGAATTCTTCTTTGGATAGAACACAGAAGATAGCATTCATGGCTTTGGTGTTATGCGTTGCTATCTTCTTTTGATCTGCTGTGATGGCCACTCATTCCTTTCTTTCTGGTCTGTTGTATTTAGATGCTATCACGTCCCATACTTCATAATCCATCGATTCCAGAAATATTTGCATTTTGGTCTTCCAATATCCATAATTGGTGCCATTGAATAGGGGTGGTCTGACAGTAGAATGACCCTTAGCATATACCTCAGGGGATTTTGACATCCTGACTGGAGTAGAACTCGGCTCTGATACCAGACGTAAATGCCTGTGGAGCTTAAAGGATCATGTACACACTAGAGAGGGGTAAATAGTGTAATATCTATTTAAAATAGAACTTAAAGAAACATTCACTATAGATAAAAAAATGAATACCACAAACTAGAAAAATAACATCTGATTTTAGTGTGGAAACCCTTCTGGGTGAAACCACTACCTAAGCCTCAAAACTTAGGATTTTCTCGATTAGTTGACGCTAGTCAAATCCACTATCACGTACCACTTGAACGAGGGTGGCACAACCTCTTATAAATGTCTTCTCTTACACCTAACCAAGAGAAGGGTAACGGGACTTCCAATACAATTTGAATTCCCATATTAAAAACAGCAGAATAAAGGAATATAACAATATTTCCTATGGAACCTCAACAAGTTTGAAATAGACGAAGTTTTCTTTGAATTGTAGGAGAGCGTGCCTTGAATCGTAGTAGTTGTAGATGCAGAGGCGCGAAATCATCAGAGAGAGTATGCGTGTTTTCTCTTTCAAAGCTCTTTAATGTGTGCTTTTAAGAAGGGGGTCAAAGGTCCTATTTATAGGTGTTTTTCTATATGATTTGGAAACTTTGGAAACATGGTTTTGATTGATTAAAAGAAATGTTTGGTCTATTAAAACTATATTTGGTTGATTAAAACAAAGTGTTAATCGATTCAATGTTTATTGATTAAAAGGGTATATTGATCGACTTTATGATTTCAAAAGAAATTCGACTGTTGAAATATTTTTTATCAATTAAAAAAAATGGGTTGATTGATGAAAAGGCAATATGACCATGAGAGGTCTTTAATCGATTAAACAAAGAAATTGATTGATTAAGGTCTGGTCGATAAAAAAGGAATTTTGGTCAATCATAGTAAAATTGACATAGGTTTAAAAGAGAATGATTTTTGCGTAAAGTGAAAACTTACGTTTGTTTTCTTATTGAGGTTCCGTACATTATTCTTGACTCAATAAATTAAATAGTCTTCAAGTCCTCTTTGTCCATGACGTGTTTGAAAAAATGTTGATGATGACGCATCCATGCTATATTTTGACTCAACCTGTAATGGTTAGTCCTCAATAAAAACATAATTTTATTATATCAAAACAAGGGTATTAAAACAGTTGACATGGAAGGATGTACCCTTTGTTTAGACTGGTGATTTTTAGGCTAGTTTCCAGATGCTTAAGGAGAAGATGACATTGGCCCTTGTGCTTACCATCCCTGGCAACAATGGTAGATTCATGGCATATACAGACGCTTCACACCAGGGTTGGGTTGTGTTTTGATGCAGCATGGGAGTGTGGTTGCCTATGCTTCGAAGCAATTGAAGCCACATAAGAACTATCTGACGCATGTCTTGGAGTTGGTAGCCATAGTCTTTGCCCTGAAGATTTAGCGCCATTACCTTTATGATGAGAAATTAGAGATTCATAGTGATCATAAGAGTTTGAAGTATTTACTTGATCAGAAGGAGTTGAACTTGAGGTAGCAACGTTGGATGGAACTCCTAAAAGATTATGATTGCTCGATTGTTTACCATCCATGGAAGTGGAATGTTGTGGCATATGCTCTTAGTAGGAAGCCACCCGTCTGATTGACAACTCTTTAGGCACAAAGGTGGAATGGTATGATTGAGGTAGCCCGTTGGAAACCCTTATAGGTAGTGGGTTATTTGGGAGAGTTGACACTTATGAGACGGGCACACCTAGATCTAATAACTCGTGTTATGAGCACCCATATGGATGATTAAGAGTTGCAGGTTCTCCGCGATCATATTCTCATGGGAAACTTTGGATAGTTCACCTTCGTTGACAGAGTGCTCTGGCTCTATGACAGGATGTTTATCCCGCGAGATGAATCGCTTTAATGGGAGTTGTTGTCTGAGACTCATTGCAGCAGACTCACTATCCATCTTAGGAATAATAAGGTGTACTATGACATGAGGAAGGACTTCTGGTGGTGCGACATGAAAAAGGATGTGGCTGAATTTGTGAAGCAGTGCCTGATATGTCAACTGGTGAAGGCAAAACATTAGAGACTTGCTGGTCAGTTGTAGCCCCTTCTGATTCCAGAATGGAAGTGGGAGAGCATCTTTATGAACTTCATTGTTGGACTACTGTTGACCTAGCAAGGACACAACGTAGTTTGGGTGATTGTTAACTACTTGATGAAGTCAGTATGGTTTCTGCTTATCGGAGTGACTTATGGCCCCTCGTAGTTAGCTGAATTACACATAGGGGATATCGTGCGGTTGTATGGTGTACCCAAGGAGATTATTTCAAACAGAAATGCCTGTTTCACTTCCCTCTGGGGAAGCTTTCAATAGGCCTTGGGAACGCGGTTGAATTTGACCATGTCTTACCATCCATAGAGTGATGGGCAGTCAAAAAGGACGATCCAGACTCTAGAGAACTTGTTGAGGTCCTATATACTTGAGTGCAAAGGTTCTTGGGAGGAGCACCTACCTCTGGTGGAGTTCACGTACAACAACAGTTATTATGCCAATATTGGGCCTCGTATAAGGCATTGTATGGTTGGAAATGCATGTCTCTATACTCTTGCGATGAGGTCGATGTGAAGTGGGAGGTAAGATCTAGATTGATACGCCAAAGAAAGGAAGTTAAGCAAATTTGGAAGAAACTTATCATAGCTTAGAGTTGATAAAAGAGTTTTGCGGATCATTGACAACAAGACATTGTTTGAGGTTGGCGACTTCGTCTTCCTTAGGGTTTTGTTGATGAAGGGCATACAGAGATTTGGGGTGAAGGGTAAATTGGCATCGAGATTTGTGGCATGTTTGAGATATTGGAATGTGTTGGACCAGTTTCTTACAAGCTTGCCCTGCCACCTTAGTGATAACAACCTAATTTATATTCCTATCATGCTTAATCTAAGGTTAGTTTCTTGGTAACATTATTCATTTAGGTTGTAAATATCATATTATAGGCATACATGCATTACTAGAATTTGTATACATTTTGTGAATAAATGTGTCTAATTATTCTCTTTTGTGAATGATGTAGGTATATGGAGTGAGTGAATAAGTTGGGGAGTTGAAGGACATTTATTAGAGGAGAAGCACCTAATTAGAAGACAAATAATAAAGGATAAAGGATGCCAAGGACAAGAGCTCAAAGAAATAACAAGACAAGGAAGAAGAAAGAAAGACAAGGGACAGTTGACCCCTCCTAAAACCTCCACCAATTAAACCTTAGGACAACTTATTCAACTAATTGACCTTGTCCTAAACCCAAATTTAGAAACCCATCTCAACCCTTGATCCACCATCCTAAGGCTACCTAGAACCCTCCTGTTTTTAGTAACCTAAACCTAGTTGATCTAAACCACATATTCATCATCCAAAGGCCAACACAACATACTATTTTTAGTATAGCTTGGCCAACCACCATGACTTAAAGATGTAGGTTCTACCAGAGGGGGGTGAGATTTACGTGATAAATAAATAATGTGGAAATAAAGATGCAACAATCTAACAAAAAGAGCAATCATACAAGTATACAATAATTTTTAGGTGGAAACTCTCGGGTAAAAATCATCACCTAAGTCTCTCAACTTAGGATTTCCCGATTGACCTAGTCAATCAGATTCACTAACCAAACTACTTAACATGAGGATAGTTCAACCTCTTACAACTGATGCTACTTTGAACCCGATGGTAGCGTATCTTAAAACCCC
Source organism: Thalassia testudinum (assembly GCA_037157565.1). Lineage (NCBI taxonomy): Eukaryota > Viridiplantae > Streptophyta > Magnoliopsida > Alismatales > Hydrocharitaceae > Thalassia > Thalassia testudinum. Next base: position 1,650,767 of record JAZHRO010000033.1, on the reverse strand, counting down.
TCCTCTTCACGAGGAGTATTTTGTCTCACGAGAGAGACGACAATTTGCAAAGCGAATACACAAACAAAGACAATTACAATATATCATATAAAGCCACAAAGTATGTATTAAATCTAGCTATTATAGGCAAAGAACATCCCTTTGATGGAAGTGCATTGGCTAGCAATGCAGAAAGCATGATCCACCTAAGGCACGAAGATGCTCTCATATACAATGGCGGGAGAGCGAGTGCACAGTGAATATGGTGCTCTTTAGTGTGGGTTAGAAGATCTTGGAGAGCAACAACACTTCTCTTCTTGATTATCTCTTCTTTGACATAATAATGGTGGAAGTAGTATTCTCTTGGTGTGTTTAGCTAAGGAAGGGTGCTCCTCTATTTATAGAGGTTCTAAGAAGGCTTTGGAAGGCCTTGAAAGGCTTCTATAGCCGTTGGGAATAAACCCAAGGCAAATTAAGTTGAAATCAGAGCCATTTATGATTCTGATAGGGTTATCAAACGTCTAAATCTATTATCAAAAGTCTGAGTTGTCGTCTGATCTAGGGACCAATTGTCTAATCTAGAAGGGTAGAAGATCTGATTGAGTTAAATCAAGACAGATGTTTAAGATTCAATTATAAGACGTCTGGGTTAATAATCAGATGTCTAATCCTAAGAAGTTTTCTTTCCTGTTTTCACAAGATCGAAATAGGGTTCTAGTGATAAGTTGCACAGACGACAGATCAGATGCCTGGAAACACAAATCACTGCAGAAATGGATTTCCCGAGGCTAAACGGCTATTAGATCTGACAAGAAGTGATTTGGGTCAGATCTTAGCCTGACGTCTATTTATTAGACGTCTGGGATGCTCTACGGATGTTTGAAAGTAGATGCAAATCAGATTAATACTTAATCCTCTAAGATCAAGTTTGATAAGCCAACGATCCTCTAGTTGGACATCTGGCAAGGTCCTCAGACATCTTCTAAGACGTTTGGACTAAGGGCTGGATGTCTGAAAGTGGCAAACAGGGAGTGGTTACCAGCCTAAGTGTTTTTGGACGTTTGATCAAATAGTCAGGTGTCTTATAGTCTAAGATCAGACGTTTGATGTCCAGATTGGACGTCTAATCAGGCTGTTTGATGCCTACTTTGGTTTTCTAAGTTCTCTACGAGATGTCTAAGAATCCTAGGGTTGTGTATGTGTTCCTAGGACTACTGTTGGGTACTTTGAGGTCCTTTAACAAAAGATCTAAGTAAATAAAAAGCAAAGAACAAAAAGACAAAATACAATAACAGAATAAACTTCTATCCTATTCTTCATCTCCATGCTTCTTTAAGCTCTCGCTCCAAGCGAAGCTCCTTCTTCTCCATCAAGCTCCTCCAATTCTCCATGGTGTGAGCTTGAACTCCTTCACACTTGATTTCATTTACATTTTTCTGAAACTCATAAACTCAAATGCAAATGTTAAATCGCAAGTGTTTTGTTATCATCAAAATTAATGATTGTGGTTCCCTTGCACCAACAAAAGACTCCACCATGGCTAGCCAAGGCACCTCCCAATCCACCCTCCATTCTCTATCTTAGGGTTCCCATTTGATGGCAAAAAGAACCTATCCACAGGCCACCATAGCCAGCCACACAAGGCTTCTCCAACACTCCATTTGATGGCCATATCTCCTCCTTGAAACCCTCAACCAATGTGACTTAATCCTACCCATCCATCTCTTAATCAATGGCCACCATTAATCACCCATGGCCGGTCATTCTAGCCTACTCTAGAACCTTCCTTGGACGCCCCCTGACCCCAAGTGAAATCACCACCCTTAGATGCCTATATAGTGGACTAATTTAAACTCTAGGTGTCAACTCATTCCTAACTCTTAGATCTAATCCTACGACTTAAAATAAACTTTGTATTCTATAAAAAGGGCCCCTCCTACCATTTCTATCATCTTGAATTCCATCATCTCATCACCATTCTACCTCACCTCCATTCATCCCAAGACTTCCTTTAGAGTTAGGCAGTTTCGTTACCACTTTCTTCCTCCATTAGACTAGCCTCACCACCTTTCTTCCATTAACTTGTAGGTTCCCTACCACCATCATCTCTTCCTCACCACCTAGTGGCCGTCCACCTCCCCTCTCCATTCCTCCACACCAAGTGCCCCCTTATGACCTTCTATTCGGCTCTCTCCTAAAGTTTCCTTTGGACGACGACGATTTCTGATGTATCATTGCTCTACCATTTCCTCTTTCTCCTTCTCATTTATTTTTTATGCTTTCTTTATGTAATAGATAGTCTTAATTATTAATGAGAATCTTTAGTATTTGCTATATGATTTAGTGCACTTCATTTGTTACCATATTTACCCTCTTATCACCCTTTTAACTATATAGAAGACCAAAGATAAAAAAAAGTGAATAGACCCGTACAAATAAGTTTGTCATTTTTTACATACCTGTGTTTGACTCGGACTCACCCTAGATCTGGTTATTTAAGTTGATCACGAAAAATTGCATTGCAGCGATAGTCCATTTTCCTAGTAGTTTTTCGCATATCACTCAACTAGCCGGTATCCACAATGTCTTCCCCATCTCTAGCCTGTGAAAGTATGTGTCAAATCTGAACCACGTTCTTAGCTATGAAAATGTAGGGATAGAAGACGACTTGACTTATCAGGAGCAACTAGCGTAGATTTTAGATCGAATTGTTTGGAGGTTGCAGAACAAGGTGATCACCCTCGTGAAGGTCTTCTGGAGGTGTCAGAAGTATGAGGAGGCGACTTAGGAACCAGAGGTGAAATTGAAGGAGAAATACTTGGATCTTTTCACTAGTAAGTGAAACTAGTCCATAACCCCCTAGTTTATTTCTTTTTAAGGTTGTTATTCCTCTTTAAGGTTGTTATGGATTCAGTGTAGTTTTTTCTTCAATAACTTTGCTCGAGTTTTGAAAGTGAAACTTCCTTTAACGTTGTTATGCCCTAAAATTCGAGTCCTGAGTTATTTTGGAGTGGTTTGAGTCATTTTGAACTTGTAGACACACATTGGGTTTGTTGTAAGTATGAACATCTTGTAAAATGTGACGAAAAGTGTGTTTCTGATCAAACCTTACTCAAACCTCATCAAAGGGTAACATGTATGGTATCATTGGATTCCTCTTGTCGTGTGCTTTCCAAAGACACTTATTTCGTGCGAATCCGATGTGTGTAGCTCAAGTTAAGTATGAAAGTAGTCAATAAGGATCTAAATGTAAGTTAAACCAAATTCAATGGTAATATTGATATTTTCCCCATAAATCCTAACCCTAATGCTTGTGGTGGGTTTATAAAAGGGCCTCCTTGGAATTGGGGCCGCCATTACAACTTGTGGTGCTCCAAATCTCAAGAGAGAGAGAGAGGTTCAAATTAGGAAATTAGGTTTACGAATTCCTTGGGACCTTTTCGTAATGGGAAGGAGTTTAGGCTTCCCATCACAATTATCGTAGCAGTGGTGGTAGCACACGTTGAGAGGACAACACGTGGTGGGGGTGCTTGATGGGGGAGTGTTGTGTGGTGGCATAGCATGCACGTACTCGCTTTCTCGTGCGCAAGGGAGGTGACTGCGGTGCATCGATTGTTAGCGTGTGGTGCATCCAACGGCTGTGGCACACGGATTTGCAATCTGTGGGCGAGGGTGGGAGAGAATCCAGCGCTAACATGTGTCACGTAGTTTGTTAAGACCCGTTCTGTCCTTAGCCTTTTAAGACGTCTGGACTGTCAGTCAGACGTCTAGTAAGACGTCTGGATACCTTCCTAGACGTCTGGAAATAAAAAATTTTGATTACGAGCTCACATCTGCGCGTGGGCTACACACAGACATTACCTTCTCTTTTTCCTTCCCTTCTTCTCTCCCCACCTCCAGCAAACCCTAACCCACCACCTTATAAACCCCTTCCCCCTCTCTCGTTCTCCCTACACCAGCCACCTTCCTCTCTTCTTCTCCACTCTAGCGAGAGAGCCAGCGCGAGCGAGAGAGAGCGAGAGCGGCGACGAGGAGCGACGTGAGGAGAGGAGGAGAGCTAGCTCGTGTGGGAGCTCATCGGAGGGCGCACTGCCGGAGCGGCGCAGGCGGGAAGAGGAGTGAGTCAAGAAGTCATCCCCGACACTTCTGCAGCCGGAGCTGCAGGCGAGGAGGCGAGCCACGCGTGGCGGGAGAGAGTGGGAGCAGGTTTTGGTTCTGGGTTTTTCCCAGAATCAGACATCTAGAGTGATGTCCAGACGATGAAGCGGACGTCTGGAGGCGGTTCCAGACGTCTGAGGAGAGAGCTTCGCGAATGTACGTTCTCTTTTGCGGATACGGCCATGCAGGCTGCTCCGCAGGAACACTTTGCGTGCCCATTTTGAGGAGATTTTGTGGTGTCATGCAGGATTTACTTTGGGAAGGCGTGGGACATGCCCTCCCATGCATTTCAGACGTCTGGGCAGCTTACCAGATGGTTGGAAGCACTTCCAGACGTCCGGAGAAGAGATTGGATGACTGGAGCTGGGTCCAGATGGTCCAGAAGAGTTCCTGGACGTCTGGGGTGGACATAGAGCTTGAGGTGAATTTCTGGACACTTTTAAGATGTCTGGAAGTTGTTTCAAACGTCTGATTTGAGTCAGTAACCCTGTTTTTGACCTGTTTAGAGTTCGTTTGACGAAAATAAGATACCGATGGCTTCCTTGTGAATTCCTCCACTTGTTAGAAGCTTTCTATATTGTTCTGAATGTTCCTCTGTGACTATTCCTTGTTAGAGGACTTCGTTCCGTTGCAGGTTCGGGGCTTGCTGAGGCACGTGAGCCTACCGTTCGAGCACCCAATGCTCCTAGGTTGACTGGTAGAGTGGCTTCCCCTAATTTAAATACAACCCTAAATGTATGTGTGGAATGAATGTTTAGAAACTAGGATGTGGCATGAATCCTACGACGAGAAACACTTGCAATGTATGTATGTTTGAATTGCAGTTTTGAATGAGTGGATAGAAACAACTGGAAACTAGGATGTGGCATGAATCATAGGACGAGAAACACTTGCAATGTATGTATGTTTGAATTGCAGTCTTGAATCAGTGGATAGAAACAACTGCCTGTTATTGAACAAGAGCTGCCTGTGAAATATGAATTAACTGTGCTAGTGAAACAGTTGCATGTAACCTTACCTGTTGTATACGTTAAATGCTAGAATATGAGCTGCATGTGTATAACCTAAGAATGGAAATGTGAAGGATGAGATCGGGTATGGAATGGCATGAGAAAGATGAGCATGAATCCTACGGGAAGTTAGGAGTAGAGCTCCTGAGAATGGATAGAATGGATCTGGAAATGTGATAGGAAGTGTGCTAGCCCTTGAGTACGTGGTACCAAAGGGAGCGCATATTTCCTCTTAGTGTAGAGGGGAGCTTGTCGCCTTTCGGGTTGAGACCCGAGGTGGGTTTGGCTACTTTGCACCGACTTCGTGGCCCTCGCGTACACTATACTGGGGAGAGCTACTAGTGTAGGGAGAGCTAGCCACCCCACAGGGCCCGGGGTTCAGCTAGCCACCCTACACCGACTTGTTAGGCCCACTAGGAAAACTAGGGTAGTCAGGCGAGGGTGCGCGGACTGTGGAGGGGCGAGACCCCTGTTTGGTTCTTAGGGGCTAGACCCCTGTTACTGAGAGGGCTAGGCCCTATACCGTTCCGTGCTGTACTTGGGCACACCTGTTAACGAAAACAACTGACCACGTGTCAGTGCGGGGTAGCTACCCGTGCACTTATCGCACGTGCCGTAGTCACTGTTACGTCTATCCGTGACCTTGGGGTGGTTGACTGGGTGTAGGACCACCACGGGGGACTCTCCCAGCCAGGAGAGCACCACGTGCGATTTCTACTCTTCGGAAAAGACTGCAATCAAGATCGTTTCCATGAGGAACATTCGAGATCAAGAAAGAGATCTAATAAATAAACTAATGGGTGAAAAGGAATAAATTATGAAATAAAGTAAATGGAATAAACAGCTACCTGTCCACTTTTACTACTTTAGTTAGTTGGTTGCCACTCTACTCAGCGTTCGCTGACTTTGTGTACTCATAACCCTTTTTCAGGTCCAGGTGTTGAGCAGCCCGAGTCTACGGCTGCAGAGAGTGCTGGGCCCAGTAGAGCCTAGTAGCAGTAGTTTCTTTTGCTGTACCTTTTTGTAATAGTGAGTTCAGACTCCTGTACTTTACATTCTGTACTTGCACTTTTCTGTACCTTTATGTTCCTTGTACCTTGTTAATGTTCTATTGTTGTGGTGGTGATATGTACTATAGCAGTTTTTACTTTCTTTACTTCTATACTTTTTTACTGTTAGTTGCTTAGCATAGTGAATGTGGCTTACTTTCCTACTTTTTGGTTGTTTCTCGTTGGACGACTGAGTCTTGGAATTAGTCAAGTCGGTCCGGTCTCGCGTCCTGTAGGGATTTGGGAACCGGGTCATAACATAGTTGGTTCAAGTGGACAACCCACTTGAACTAGTTGGTTTAGTGACTCGCGCTTTTTCGAGTGGTTTAAGGCCTTCCCGACTCAGAATTTGACAAATAAGGTATTATTGGAATTGTATTGTTGTGTAGTGCATGTTAGTATCCTTTATTTCCTTTTTGAGTACTTTTATTTACGTGAAAAGTCAGAAACATGTCTAATTGGTTTTTCAACCCTTTTTTTTACATGTTTGGTCTACGGAACTTGCCTATTGCGTGTGCGATCATTTTAGGGCCTTTTGTGCACTGTCAGAGTCATCTTGACTCTTCAGTGACATTAAGTAGAGTAGTCTACCCCTCTTCTTGGTTTCGATCTATTCCTCATATTGTGGACCAATTTTCGTGTATTTCTTCGAGTACATTTTGGTTAGCGTCCCTTTCCATGTTAGATTATTGTTACTATTTTTGGGTATTTTAATATACAATGAATTGATGATGCATAGGTAATTAATGTTAAGTATATTAAAGGTGACCCTATCATCGCATGAGTGAAACAAACTCCATTTTCGTAAAATAAGTGTCATTGTGATTACTAATTAGCAAATTATTCGGGACCATTTTAAGAAATTGGAAACTAAATAGTTAACAGTTAATTTAAGAATGATGTGAACTCTTTCATAACTTGAACCAGTGGGTGTAAATGATAAGACTTATGGTTTAATTAATTGATGTTGTTAGTTTAGTTATCTAGAAATAAGTTATTAAACCTATAATGATAAATTTTTTGAGATTTAAATGTTGGATAACTTTTGTTAGCCTTCTACTTGCAAGATTTTAGCTGTAGTTTTAGTTCTCTAGACTAATTTGGGCTGGTTTAGGGAGTCGTTGTCCTCTCTACGACTCTTTGGTTAACCTTAGTGACCAACTGAGAAAGTGGGATGTAGGGTTGGAGGGTTGGAGTTGGTTCTTTTCTTGATTGGTGGGTGAGTCATTGGTTGTTTGTGGTTCAACGTACATGGCGCTTGCGCATGTTCACGCCACACGATATTATTGCCACTCCTTTCTGTAATGACCCAAGGGTGATGGATTGAGGTAACTCGATGGATGTAAGGTTTCTTCCTAGCCAAGAAGATTGCTTATACTAGTCTTGCGTCTTAGGATGTTATGCAAGATCACCTCGTGCCCTGAGGCATTGATTAATGGGGTGCTAATTGTAATAAGTTAGAGTTAAGGAATAAAAAGAACAGGATAATGTGGTGATTAATAATGGATTAATTAATGTTATGGTACCCTTTTCTCTTGCTTTCTTTGTTACTGTTGTTATTCAACCGTTGTTATTTTACTCTACTCAGCTTTTACTGGCGTGTTTCTTGGGATTCATATTTAGGTGTTGCTGAGCAGTTAGGTGTCGTGGCTGCAGTTGATCCTTCTGTTGTAGGACTGAACTCTACTGTAAGAGATGATCCGTACTAAGCATTGTAGCTTACTTAGATTTATTTTTGTTTGCTAGACTCTTTTCTGTTTCCAATCTTTTTTCTAGTTGTATTTAAGCACTTAGTTTACTTTTTTCTTTCTGCGGTGAATTTTATTTTGATTGTCAGTAATTTGTTTCTATTTAATATATTATGAATGAATGTTTGACTATTAATATTTTATAATCATATATTAGGTAACTAGGATCCAGTATTTTATGTTGTTGCTTGACTTTAGCTCTCAACAACTCTAATCTTGTCAATTAATGAGACTTGAGTTATCACAACATATAAATTCAACCATAAGGGATACAAGGTTGATTGATTCATTAGTTAGAAAAATAAAAACCTATTAGCTATTTTTGTCCATCGTCATGTACCTGTTGGGACTTAATGGAAAAAAAAAAAAAAAATCCACCCTCCATCGACCTTCTCTCTCTCCCTCCGTAGATTCTCCTTCGACCTTCCCCCTCTCTATTTCTTTATTTCTCTCACCCTCTCAATCACTCCGTCTAGATCTCCCCCTCTCCCTCAATTCCTCCTGCTCCACCATTTCCCTGATCCCTCTCTCCTCCGCTCCATCTCACTCCCTCTTCCCCTCCCAATCTATCGATAACTCACCCTCTTGACCTCTCTCTCCGCCTGCCAGAGCAAGCCACGGTGATGTTGCACCCTCCTTCGACTTGTCGGAGTCCACGACATGCCACTGGCCATCCAGGGCTAACGAGGAAGGTGAGGGTGGCGGTGGGCTCTTTTTATTTCTCTCCCTCTCCTTATTTTTTCTTGTGGACAGTGGGTAATGGGGTATCTTTTTCCCCATTGTGTGCACGCAGGAGGCAGAGGAGACGAACGACACCTCGCTCAAAGCACCATGTGTGGAAGCCTCGCATACGCAATGGTAGGGTAGTTCTTCCTACCCGGTTGGATATGTACATATTTGTTTTTTTTCACGTGAGTGCATTCTAATGCTTTGGGTCTTAGTCTATATACATATAGAGCCATTAAACTATCATGCATGGTAGTAGGCCTCCCCACTTCTCGTTATGTACACACACACACCCTCACAGAGTCGGAATCGGGTTCGGATGGAGTTCCGAAGGAACTATTATCCCTAACCACGGTAGCGCATGGAAAATATGTGCGTTGTCTTGCACCCACGCGTGTACGGGATTGCAAGTTTGCAATCCATGAATGGGGAATTCGTGAATGGCGTGTAGTTCCAATCCTCACACTTTCAGGCAACTACCCCGCGTTAAGGTTGAAGTATATGTATATGAATACGTGTGTGTCATATATATATATATATATATATATATATATATATATATATATATATATATATATATATATATATTTATTTATTTATTTATATTGATTTGCATCATCGTTCTCATAATCTTCTTTTTATAAAAAAAATAAGAAAAATTTAGTTCGTATTTAGTTTATATTTGCATTAGATAGATTTATTCGTTGCCTTTTTGTCTTCGACTGAAGACTTATCGGAATTTCGATTATTATTTTTATTATGAAATATTATGCTACAATGATTGATTGTTTATTTAACAATTTTTGTTAGATCAATGTCTCCTCATATCTCACCTTATTCCTTTTAAATGACTTGGGCAAATTTCTATGTGGTCCTCCCACTTTTCATTCTTTAATTTTTCCATACCATAACATATTTTCCATCACTCCAATGGCTGTCTAATCAACTCATTTGACTTATTACCTTTGTAACATAAAATTTGGGCATTGAAATCAATGGAGCCATGATTTAGGTCCTTAATTTCTTAAATTAGGGAATAAGGAGCCCAATTTCTATGGAAGAGGGTTACTTACGAGATTACCCCTAATTAGTATGTATTTACAAATGGGCTTTCACGTTGAGTTCCACCCTTGCTAGAAATATTAGGATTCAATTGTTGAAGTAATTCTATCCTAAGTATGTAGAAGATGCTAGATATGGAGGAGCGATCGAGGATGAGATTTTTAATCAGAGAAGGCCCCTCTACTGCTACAAGGTCTTTGCCAGTTAAGCTTGTCCATTATTTGTGCTCTCTTGAGCCTTCCTTTCTCATGGGACAAAATCTCAATTATTCAACCATGATTATAGACTGGATAATCCTTAGTCCTTTGCTTGTTGTCCAAGTAAAGGGCCCTTCTAGAACCCCCCACTTAACGCTCGGTATTGGTGTTTTGCAGACTTGTAGTGGTTTTGCCTATGAGGTTGATGGCCAAGCCAATAACGAACAACTTGGTTTGGAGGCTAATAGTGTTGGCATGTCTTGTCCTATGCATAGGCCAAATTATGATGAGGATTTTTGTATATGATGCATAGTTTGATAGGATATTTAGTGGAGAGGGAAGTGGCCTTACTTATAAGCCAAAGTGGAAGGACCCTGCACATGATAATTCTAGTTCTCCTCTTATGTTGCAACCACCACCTCATGTAATGCCTCAAAATTTAGGTTCCAAGTCATTTTGGAGTTGATTGCATCATTTCAAATCAATTGGTATCCATCGGGGTTGAGTCAAGTCCAATACCTCATAAAACATGAAAAAGGCATTTGTTTGATCAAACCTCAATCAAAATTTTCCAAATTGGCCCATATCTAGTATTGTTGAATTCCTCTTGTCGTAAGCTTTCCAACAGTACTTGTTTTACATGAATCGAAGGTGTGTATCTCAAGTTATGCTTAAAACAAGATAAATGGGTAAGAGGCATAGGTTAACCAAAATCCAACAGGGGCATTTTGGTCAATACTAATTAATCCTAAACCTAATTCAAGTTTAGGGCCCCATAAAAATCTAAATCAGAGTTGTTTCCCCATCATTAAAACACTTTGATAGTGAGAAGAGAAGAAAAGAGAAAGGTGAGAGAGAGATTGAGAGAAGGGAGAGGTGGAGTGCGGAGTTGCGGAATATAAGAAGCAGGCACACAGGCTGAACATGAGCCAAGCACCCCCAGTGTAATGTATGTCCCCACAGGTGATTCAGATCATGCATATGCTTGCTTTGGAGCACAGGGTGGCGGCCAATAGGAAGGTGACACATGCAACGACATTGGGGGGCCACTAGTTCAACTAAACTGGCTTAGTTCGGGAATCCTTGCGTATTTCGAGTGATTCAGGGCCTTTCTGAACTCCATTTTTGACAAATAATCTACTATGCGTTAGTGAGTCCCAAAACCTCTTTTGAATACTATTTCACACATTAAAATTCAAGAATGTGTTCTAATGTGTATATGACTTGGTTCTTGGCTTGTCTGACCTAGGTTCTCCACCTTGGAGCATGCGTAGAGTACGAGGGTGCCAAAGGCAATACTCCTAAGTCTTCGTCTTGTGTTTCGGTATCGCTGTGACCCCCCAGGTAATGTTAGGTATTTTGGTTCATTTTTCTGATTTTCTTCGCACGCAACACCATTCTGCATGTGTTCCCTCATCTTGCTAAGTTCGGGGCCCTAAACTAATTATACTTGTCTTCTGTTTGGATACTTGAACCTAGATTAAAAATAATTGAAATGGCCTCTTCTCGATGACTTATAATTGATGGTTAATTGAACTATTATTTGTTAATGACATTGTTAATATGCTTAAATATTGTGATTCTTAATTAGTAATTTTAGATCTAATAATTCTTGATATTTTGTCCTTATGGCCCCTAATAAATTATGGACAAACTTGTGTTTAGTGGGTTGATTTTTCATTATCTCCTTTTAAATAAATAATTGTTCATTAATTTCCCAAGAAACCCTAATGGGAGTCCCGAATGCCTTAGTTAGATACTTGACTTAATTTTGGCAGAATAATGAGAACCCTAACTCAGAATTGCTTATTAAATAAATTTCTAAGGCACATAATGAGGCATACCGTTTGACTAATAAATGAGCCATTTGATGCGCTAATAATTCAGTTATCGGGGAAAACACGATGAAATAAGTTAATGATGATTTGTCGAGAAATTATGAACTTTGATCGATTCAGTCATTGTTGCTTGCCAGTGTTTTAGTTGTAACGTCTATTTGGATTTAGACCAGTTGGACTGGTTAGGGAGTTGTTGGCCTCCTTGCGACTCATAGTTGGGTTAACAGCCAATTGGGATAGTAGGGTGCTTGGCTCAAGGGTTGGAGTAGACTTGTACTATGGTTAGTTGGTGAGTGGATGAACGGTTGCTTGTGGTTTGACATGTCTAGCTAGCATGTGTTTACACCCCACAATGTAGCCACCATATCTCCTAGCAATGATCCCAGGGTGATGGACTAAGGTGTGGAATGAGTATGAGCCATTCTCTTAGTCAAGAAAGTCTCTTAAACTGATTGTACCTCAAAATATCCCATCAAGATTGTCTTGTCCCCTAAGGTGTAGGTTGGGATCATTAAAACTATAATTGACATAGGTAAATGCATAACCACCAACAGATTAATAACTGATGGACAATGGTTGATAAATGGTTTAATATATGAATAGTACCCTCTCCTTGTGTTCTTTTTACGTTGTTGTCTCATTTTACTCTACTCAAATTTTTCCGTTTGTTGGGGCTCCGTGCTCAAGTGTGTGTAGTGCTCGTGCTTGGTGCCTTTGGTATGAGTTCTAGTTTGGTGTTAACAGGCAGTCCATGTGAACAGTAGCCCTTTTCCAGTTTACTTAGTTTTCTTTCCAATTTTCTTATTGATGTACTATGAGATTGAATACCCTTTTCATTATGTTTTTTGGATTGTGAACTTTGATTCCTACTTTCTGGTTAGCACCCTATTTATTTAATGTTTTATGAACTGCTATTTGTCTATTGATGTTTTATGATTACATGTTGGGTGACTACGATCTTGAGTTTAGATTGATAATTCATACTCGACGGCTTGAGTCTCATTGTGTTTACTCGGTTGGTGGGACCTCAGTTGTCACACCTCATTCTCCTTGGCCTTTTTTGGATAAAATGTAGATAAACGTCTAGCTAAGAGTGGCTCTTCTAGAAGGTTTTCCAAGTGAAGTAAAAGCTCCTCCAATGAGAAGGGTGGGAAATGGGAATGTGGGAATGGAGCTTGGTGACACTAGTGCTCAACATGGTCACTGACATGGTTCGTGCGTGTGTGTTTAGAAGTGTCGTTATAGTTTGCACTTGCGACGTCGATTTTAAAGTAAAGAAACGGATGTGAGTCCGAGTGTCGGTCTCAGGGAGGCGTGAAAATTGGATTTTTCTTGTCACTTATTGTCACGAAAATCGTAAGGTTTTGCTTGCGAAAAGGCGCGAGTGAAAAGCGAGGGAGAGAGAAAGATTAGGGTTAGAGTTGTTTCATTTGTAACATGCAATTTAAATAGAAAATAGAACAAGCAACTGAATAGAAAATAACTTCATTAATCATGCAGCTTTAGTTCATGAATTACAATATTAGATACATGCTTAAACATAAGTAAAGTAAAGCTTAAAAGAAGGGAAGAAAGAGAGAGGGAGGGCAGCGAGGCAGCTACGGTGGTGGAGAGGGCTCCGTTGGTGGCTCATCATCTCCGGCGATTACAAAAGGGCTTAAAGGTAGCTAGGAGAGGGATAGAGTAGTTGCAAGTGGAGTGAATGCCTTGAATGGGTGGTTGGAAGGGGTTTAAATAGGGAGAAGGGCTTTCCAAATGAAAAAGGGGCTTTAGCGACGTCCGGGACGTCGCTAAAACCCTTCCCAAAATGTTGGTGAAGACCCCTGCCCGTCGGTTGCTCACCCACGGCCATGCTTCCTTGCGCTCGATCCGCGTGCGCGCGCCACGTTGGGATCTTGTGCGAGGCGCTCACCTGGATCGCGCCCTTGCGCTCGCGTCATCGCGCGCGTCTGGCCAGGGTGCATCTGCGGGCGCCACGTCACGCTATCTCATTTGTTTGCTGCTGATCGGGTGGCCCAATTTCGCCCGCGCGGGCGTCGTCGTCTCCGAATTTCAACTTCGTGCGGCTCGAGCCCATGTCGCGTAGGCGTGGGCGTGCGCTCCAACCATTGAGACGCATCTGCTTTGTCGCGGCGACCGCGGGTGTGCGCGCTGTTCTCGGCCGTTCGATCGAAGATCGATGGCTGAGATCTGCTCTCTGGATGAAGGTGGAAGCGGGCGCGATCTGGACGCGGTGGGCGGGCGCCACGTGGCGTGCCATGGGCCGTTGATCATTAGATCAATGGTCAGAACTTCTTGGGCCCATTGTGGGAGCTCCGGATGTTGGATTTGGCCGATTTCAAGTTCGTTGGACTCCGTTCGTCGTTCTGAATCCATCCGTGCGATCCAATTGCTCATTTGAAGCCTGCTTTGACAAGTGCTCGTACAAATAGCCATTAATACTGTTTTATAAGCAATCTTGACATATGATGCATGCAATGCTCCCATTCTACTTATGTTGTGTTATCTGTGCCTTTTATTCTTAAGATGGGCCCTATTTAACGGAATTATCACCCTAAGATGCAGTGTTATCATACCCCCATGCTTACTCCTTGCTAGTCCCTAGTAAGGTTTATTCTAGCCTTTATTTTCTGTCAGAATTTAAGAAGTAATTACTTAGACACTTCGTCATTTGTTAATAGGAGGAAATATACTGAGATCTTAATCTACAAAGACTAAGCAGCGCCCAGGTGTCTGCCAAAATACGAATCGGCTGAATCCTTGCTTTAATGTATGTAAATATACATATGTATATATATATTTTTAGATGTTTTTGGAATTCAGAGTGGGTTGGTAACTTTTTACGGCTACCCAACCCACCCAAAACTCGGTCAAAACCCTAAGTGCTAAGCATCTTGTTGTGAAGATCGTGATAGACTCAATGGTAATTCAGATAAACTTCGTCTTTCTACGCCCCTAGGTGATCGGAAGATAAAGTATTTTGCCTGAAGGTGTATTTATTTGATTGGTTGCTTTCTCCCTACATTTGTTTTAATTGGGGTCAACACAAGGATTTTTCTAGTGTATATCTCCCCGACTTGTACTACTTTCCCGCTTCTTTCTTAAGTGTTTTGGTTCTTTTTGTGCAATTACTGAGCTAGGCTCTGGAAAATCGACCAATGGGCTGTTACCCACGATCACTTGCCAGCCATACTCGTGCAGTGAAGTGTGGTTTATTTTATTTTCTTCTCTTTTTTTTTTGGCTTCCCTGATCTCAAATGTACCTGGAAGAAATGAAGAAGAAGTGGTCTCGTGGCTGGACTCTGGACAATCTGCCAATGGGCTGTTACCCACGATAACTTGCCAGCCATACCACCTTAGAGAGTTCATTAGCTAACCAATTTCTGTCAAAATCTCTGAGTGAGTCTGTGCAAAAATGTGTGCAGATGGTTAGACTCAAAGCCTTCTGAGTTAGAGGGTGAGTTGATAAGTCGTATACTTATCACCTTATTTAGTAGGTGGATTAGAGTAGCTTAAGGTTGCAAGGATTTGAAGCTAAATCCATATTTTAACGGACACCAGGGCTGATTAAGCCTGAAGGCCTGAAAAGTCTAAGTGTTCAAGTTCTTTTTGTATTATTTTCTACTATTGACAAGTTTCTAATGCCTAAGTTTCTTCCTAAATTCAATTTTTTTTTTAATTTTATTTTATTCAGACTGATTAAATGAGCTCAGGATCGCACAATTTATCACCCCCCCATGCTTAAGTTGGACAATGTCCTCATTGGCAAATACATGGATGCAACAGGGGTTCAAAAGGATATTACCTGAGTGACATAAAATACCGGATCAGCCTGAATCCTCTGGGTTGCCTCCCAGGAAGCGCGGAGTTTAACGCCTTCAACTGGGCGGTACTTCGTGTCATCCCTCAACGAGGGTGACACTCTCCTTTGGGGGAACCTAGGCTAGGAAGTGTTTCAATCTTTGACCATTAACAGTGAAAGTGTGCCCAGTGTTTGGATCAACGATTTCAACTGCCCCATTAGAGTGAGGCTTAACCACCTGAAATGGTTCTGTCCATTTGGACCTGAGTTTCCCCGGAAAGAGTTTTAGGCAGGCATCGAACGGCCAGACTTGCTGGTTAGGCTCAAAGGTCTTTCTATAGATGAGTCGGTCATGGATGACTTTCATTTTCTCCTTATACAGTCGACTATTCTCAAAGGCGTCCCGACGAATTTCTTCGAGCTCAGAGTTGGAGCGTCCTCTACGCACCGGCTAACTGGGAATCCATGTGACATTGCTTGACAGCCCAGTAAGCCCGGTGTTCCATTTTGACAGGAAGATGGTAGGCTTTGCCAAAGACCAGGCGATAAGGCGACATGCCTATCGGGGTCTTGAAAGCGGTCCCGTATGCCCACAAGGCATCATCTAGTCGTGTGGACCATCTTTCCTGTCAGGTCTCACAGTCTTTTGTAAAATGTTCTTGATTTGTCTATTTGAGACCTCGGCCTGCCCATTTGTTTGTGGATGATACGGGGTAGCAATGCGGTGGTTAACCCCATATTTTCTAAGCAGGGCACGAAATTGGGAGTGAATAAAATGACTTCCACCATCACTAATCATGGCCTTTGGTATTCCAAACCGGGAAAAGATGTTCTACTTAACAAAGTCCATGACAGCCCTGTGATCGCATCGGCGGGTGGTGACAGCTTCAATCCATTTAGAAACATAGTCTACCGAGACTAGGATGTACTCAAAGTCGTTGGATGGTGGAAAGGGGCCCATAAAATCGATACCCCAAATGTCGAAGATTTCGATAATCAAAATGGGCTGGAGGGGCATCATATCTTTCCTGGTCATGGTCCCTAGCGTTTGGCAGCGTGAGCAAGTCTTGGCAAAGTTGTGTGTATCCTTAAATAGGGAGGGCCAGTAAAATCCAGACTACAGAACCTTCGCAGCCATTTTCTTTCCAGAGAAGTGGCCACCACAAGCCTGGTCATGACAGAAAGAAAGCACACTCTGAACTTTATTCTCGGGGATACACCTCCTGATGGTTTGGTTGGCACAGAGGCGAAACAGCATGGGATCATCCCAGAAATAGTGCTTGGCCTAAGCCAAGAACCTGTCCCATTGCTGTCTGGACCAGCTGTGCGGGGTCTGTCCTACAACTAGGTAGTTGACATAGTCAGCATACCAAGGCAGTTTCTTGTCTTGCACAGCCAGAATGTGTTCATCGGGGAAGGTGTTAGATAAAGGTAGGGAGGGTCCAATGTGGTCTGGGTGAAGTCTAGACAAGTGGTCAGCCACCACATTTTTTTATCCGGCCTTGTTGCGGATTTCCAGTTCAAATTCCTGCAAAAGCAGGATCCATCTGATGAGTCTGGGCTTTGCGTCCTTCTTAGCCAACAAGTGCTGGATGGCTGAATGGTCAGTATAGATTGTCACGTGGGATCCTAGCAAGTACGGTCGGAACTTCTCAAGTCTGAAGACTACAGTGAGCAATTCTTTCTCTGTGACCGTATAATTTCGTTGCACCTCGTCTAATGTTTTGCTCGCATAGTAGATCACCACGGGTTTTTTGTCTTGTCTTTGTCCCAGGACAGCGCCTATGGCAAAATCTGATGCATCACACATAATCTCAAAGTCCTGGGACCAATCTGGGGGCTGAAGTATAGGGGCTGTGGAGACTAAGTCCCAGAGGGTGTGATAAGCCTGGATGCAATCAGAGGACATGTGGAATATGGCGTCGTTGGCTAGAAGGTCGGTTAAGGGTTTGGAAAGCTTGGATAAGTCTTTAATGAACCTTTGGTAGAAGCCAACGTGTCCCAGGAATGAGCGAATCTGCCGGACCGAGCTAGGCGGAGGGAGTTTGGAAATCAAATCAACCTTAACTCGATCTACCTTAATGCCCCTATGCGATACGATGTGACCGAGGACGATTCCTTCTTGAACCATAAAATGGTTCTTTTCCCAACTTAACACTAGGTTAACCTTGATACATCGTTTCAGGATTTTCTCCAAATTGCTCAGACAGTGGTCGAATGAATTCCCAAATACAGAGAAATCATCCCTAAAGACCTCTAGTATTCACCCACCATTTTTGAAAAAATGGCTAGCATGCAACGTTGGAAGGTAGCAGGTGCGTTGCATAACTCAAATGGCATTCGACGGAATGCAAACGTGCCATACGGGCAAGTGAATGTGGTCTTTTCTTGATCTTCCGGAGCAATTGCGACTTGGTTATATCCTGAATATCCATCCAGGAAGCAAAAATACTTTTGCCCTACTAATCTTTCAAGTATCTGGTTAATGAATGGCAAGGGGAAATGATCCTTCTTAGTGGCTTCATTGAGCTTCCTATAATCAATACACACTCGCCATGCGGTGGTGGTGCAGGTTGGGATGGATTCGCCTTGATCATTGGTGACAACAGTGAGCCCGGCTTTCTTTGGAACCACTTGAGTGGGGCTCACCCAGGGGCTATCGGAGATAGGATAGATGATGTCGGTGTCAAGCCACTTGATAATTTCTTTCTTAATGACCTCTTGCATGTTTGGGTTTAAATGTCTCTGCATTTGGCGAGAGGGTCGTGCCCCATCTTCCAGGTAAATCTTATGGGTGCAATAGGTGGGGCTAATTCCTCTCAAGTCAGAAATGGTCCAACCAATGGCGGCCCGATGTTTTGAAAGGGTCGCGGTCAACCTGAGTTCCTGATCCTTGGTTAGATGAGAATTAATAATCACAGGGAAGGTCTGGTCAGGTCCCAGGAAGACATACTTGAGATTCTTGGGTAGTGGCTTAAGTTTGGGTGTGGGTAGAACAACGGTTGATGGAAAAGGGAAAGGCGGGAGTTGATCAACATCGATTTCCTCAAATGGTATTGTTTGATGGTAATCAGCCTTACAGAGGTCCACGGGTAGCGATGGTGACGGGTTAGAATAGTCGTTACAGGCTTGGAGGTTAGAGACAGAACTAAGGGTGAGGCATTCCTCGACCAGAGTTTCCACGGGATCATGTTCCTCAACACAATCGCAATAAAAAGACTTTGTTGCCCGGAAGATATCCAATTACATTTTCTTGTCTTCGAAGGCGATTTCCATACATCCCGTGTCACAATCAATGTTTGCCTTAGCCGTAGCTAAGAAAGGTCTGCCTAAGATTATAGGTGCGTTCTGTAATTTTTCAGGGACTTCCATGTCGAGCACCAAGAAGTCGACTGGGAAATAGAAGTCCTTGACCCGCACAATCACGTCCTCGACAACCCCCTTCGGTGTCTTCACAGATCTATCAGCCAGCTCGATGGTAACAGGTGTGGGTGTCAACTCTCCGAAACCAAATTGGTGGTACAGGGTTGTTGGAATCCGATTAATAAAAGCACCTAAGTCCAGGATCACTCTATCAAATGTCATGTCCCCGATATTGCAGGAAATCAGGGGTGCTCCTGGGTCAGTTCGCTTGAGCGGAAGGTTGCTTGATATTATGGAACTTGCTTTTTTTGGAGAGCACAACCTTCCTAGGTGGCTTACGTTTGGGTGTACAGGTATCCTTTAAAAACTTGGTATAAGCCGGGATGTGCTTAACGACTTCGAGGAGCGGAATATTAATCTGTACTTGCTTAAAGATCTCCAAAAGCTCCTCAGTTTCCACAACATTTTTCTTCTTCTTGATTGTCTCCAAGGCCTCAGGGTAGGGTGTCTGAACATGGATCGGGTCTATTTCTGGGTCCTTGGGTTTTTCTGGTGCCTCTTCTGGGCCGGGTATTTCAGCGGGTGAAGACTTGGGGAGAGTCGACCATTTGGGATCCTAGGTTTTGGTGTCGCTTCTCAAGGTTATCACATTTGCAGAGGCATTGGGACCATGGGATGATCCTTGAGAAGACGAGGACGAAGAAGCACCAAACCTAGGGGGTGTTTGTGGGGCTGGCTGGACCATGTGAGCCTGCTTGGGATTGCCCTGGAACCTTGCGAGTTGGGGCCTCTGTTAATTATGTTTCGCAGGTTCGGTTGTGGCTGGGAAGGTAGAGATCCTTGTTGTTTACAGTCCAAAAGTTGGCTTAACTGTCCCTTTATAAAGGCCATTTCCTCCTGATGTTTCTGGTTCATTTCAGCCATCATTTTTATCAGGGTGTCCATTTGGTTCTGTGAGAGAGGGGCTGCCCTATTTTGATTATATGGGGGTGTAACTGGTGGTCTTTGCTGATAGGGGGTAAGTTTGGTTGCTAATTTGGCCTGGCTGGTTTTGGAATTGTGGTGGTTTCTGGTTCGTCCAACCAAAGTTGGGGTGATTACGTCAGCCAGTGTTGTAAGTGTTGGAGAAAGGGTCAGGTTTAGCATAACCTTGGACAGCTTGCACATCTTCAAGGATAGCAGATGTCGATGGGGAGGGAAGAGAGTAATCAATGGTTGAGGGAGCAAAGGTCCCTCCCTGGAACGTGGTCAGGGGTTGTTCCAGGTTCAGTTGGCTTAAGGGATGGACCAGGTCAACATTATGTGCTCCCTTTGCTAGGGAGAAGGTCTGTAATGGATTCTTGGTCTGGTTCAGTAGCTCATCAATCTTTTTGTCCACCAATTCCACTCGATCTAGTTTCTTGGCAATGATGTCCATGTCAACCATTCCAGAATTTGCTTGTACCTCATAAATCCCACCACGGGGTTGATTGGATCGGTTAAACTGGGTCATGGAGACATTGTTGAGCGAATTTTCGCTCATAGACTCAAAGAGCTCAAACACACTCTCCTCGTCCTTGTTCAGAAAGTTCCCCTTACATGAGGCATCAACGAAGTTCCGTAGGTTGCTGTCCAGACTGTGGTAGAAAATCTGGGCCAATTGCCACCTTGGTACTTCGTGGTGTGGGCATTTCCTCAAGAGTTCATTAAATCTTTCCCACGCCTCATGGAACTGTTCCCTACCCTGGAGTGTGAAGGTAGTAATGGCTCTTCTGAGGGCATTGGTCTTTCTTATGGGGAAGAATTTCTTTAGAAATGTATGCTTCAGTTTTTCCCAGGTGGTGATGGGTCAACTTAGGGTTCTAAGCTAATGAGAAGCCTTGTCTCTTAATGAGAAGGGAAACATCTTAATTAGAACAATGTCAAGGCTAATGTTCCTAGGTTTCACAGTTCGTGCTATCCGGTCGAGATCCTCTAGGTGTTGGAAGGGGTCCTCATTTGAGCTTCCGTGGAAGTGGCTCTGGATCAGACTTAAGACATTTGGTTTTAGCTCAAAATCATCTCCCCCTTCAGGGATCCTAAGGTGTGGCTCGACTCTAATAGCAGAGGGATTGTAGAAATCGTGGAGGGGCCTCGGTTGATCCTGGAATGGTGGTAAATCAGGTGATGGTTTCCCTTGTGGGCCTTGGAAAGGTGGTGGTGGTTGCCCTTGTGGGTTCTATAACCGGTGTATGGCTTGCATGATGGTGTGGATCTGTTGTTGCTAAAGCCGATGGTTTGCATTAATCTGGGCTTGGATAATGGCCATCGTGTCTGGTGGAGGTTGGTCCTCAACCTCATCTACCCTAGGTTCAACCATGTTTCTAATAGAATCAAGTTGCCTAGATTCCCGTCCCAAAACAAACAACTCGGGATGCAGTGAGCATCTCTCGTGCATACACTAGAGAAGAACAGGAGGGGATGCGAAGAGCGACAGATGCGAGAAATGTGTGTTCAATCAAGCAAACAAGCCTAGTCCTTCTGGTGTATTTCCTTAGGAGACCTAGAAATCTCAAAAAGGGTGATTAAGTCAGTAAGCACTGGACTCCCCTTCCCAAAGCTAATCTAGCCAGGTTGATTATGAGGGAATTGCAGGGAAGGTTCTTCCTTTGACTTGTGCCGCCGGTTCCATAGACCCCACAACCGTGGTCGTTTGACTCTGCCCTGCAGCCTAGTCACCAGATTCTACCAAGGGAATGAAAGCCAAGTGGCCAGCGAACAAAACCTCACCTCTCGAGACTTAACTCAGTCCTACCTAGGGCACGTCTACTCAATTTTGAAAGGGCTAGGATAGTGCTTGTGCTAGGGTTATGTGATGAGGCATTGATTGTGGTGGTGCCTCTTAGTTTTCCACTTTCAGTGTGTGTGCTTCTATCAAAACATGATTTTTAAGCAAGGATATTTTTCAAGATGTGGTGTCTTTTAGTGTTTCATCCTTACTTTAGTGTCTTTTAGGATTGACGTGTCTTAATGTTTTCAGACAAGTTTCAGTGGGCACGTCAAGTTTTGCACACAATTTGGTGAAAGTCGATTTCCTTTTATTGTGTAGAGGCTCTAAAACCCTAATGTACTCATCCTAATGATCATGCAGCTTCTATTAGATGAGTCATTTTTAGAGTTGAGTGGTGCGGCCTAAGTCAATCCAAGGTGGCTTTGCAAACACCACTCAGAAAGAGAGAAGAACACTCCAAGAATTTATTCAGAATGTTAGAGTGTACATTTTTTGTTGGGTGATGTGTTAAGGATGTGGGTCAGATAATCATACACTATGCCAATTTTTTTCAATTTTACAATTTTTTTAGTTTTTCAAGCAAGCAAACAGTCATGAGTGAAGAACTACTCACTACCGGTCCTTGTTGCGCCTACTCCCTTGTTACCATCATGGGTTGCGCTGCTTCACCGTCCAAGCGTCGAATTCCTGCAACCATTAAGTAAAAGGAGACAAGGCGTTAGACGATGTGAGAATTCGTTGCCTCCTCGGCAATGGTGCCAAAAACTGACGTGGTTCATGCGTGTGTGTTTAGAAGTGTCGTTATAGTTTGCACTTGCGATGTCGGTTTTAAAGTAAAGAAACGGATGTGAGTTCGAGTGTCGGTCTCAGGGAGGCATGAAAATCAGATTTTTCTTGTCACTTATTGTCACAAAAATCGTGGGGTTTTGCTTGCGAAAAGGCGCGGATGAAAAGCGAGAGAGAGAGAGATTAGGGTTAGAGTTGTTTCATTTGTAACATGCAATTTAAATAAAAAATAGGGCAAGCAATTGAATAGAAAACAACTTCATTAATCATGCAGCTTTAGTTCATGAATTACAACATTAGATACATGCTTAAACATAAGTAAAGTAAAGCTTAAAAGAAGGGAAGAAAGAGAGAGAGAGGGAGGGTGGCGAGGCAGCCACGGTGGTGGAGAGGGCTCCATTGATGGCTCATCATCTCCGACTTTTACAAAAGAGCTTAAAGGTAGCTAGGAGGGGGGTATAGTAGTTGCAAGTGGAGTGAATGCCTTGAATGGGTGGTTGGAAGGGGTTTAAATAGGGAGAAGGGCTTTCCAAATGAAGAAGGGGTTTTAGCGATGTTCGAGACGTCGCTAAAACCCTTCCCAAAATGTCAGTGAAGACCCCTGCTCGCCGGTTGCTTGCCCGCAGCCGTGCTTCCTTGCGCCCGATCCGCGTGCGCGTGCCACGAGTCGTTCGATTGAAGATCGAACGACTGGGATCTCGCGCGAGGCGCTCTCCTGGATTGCACCCTTGTGCCCGTGTCATCGCGCGTGTCTGGCTAGGGCGCATCTACGGGC
Source organism: Thalassia testudinum (assembly GCA_037157565.1). Classification (NCBI taxonomy): domain Eukaryota; kingdom Viridiplantae; phylum Streptophyta; class Magnoliopsida; order Alismatales; family Hydrocharitaceae; genus Thalassia; species Thalassia testudinum. The sequence goes on along the minus strand of JAZHRO010000033.1, from coordinate 1,627,525 downwards.
GCCACGTCACGCTATCTCATCCGTCCGCTGCTGATCGGGCGGCCGAATTTTGCCCGCGTGCATCGCCGTTTCCGAATTTCAGCTTCGCGTGGCTCGAACCCACGTCACGTGGGTGCGGGCATGCTCTCCAACCGCTGTGCTACACCCGCTGCTTTGTTGCGGTGATCGCGGGCATGCCGCGGTTCTCAGCCGTTCGATCGGAGATCGACGGTGAGATCTGCTCTCCAGATGAAGGTGGAAGCGGGCACGATCTGGACGTGGTGGGCGGGTGCCACGTGGCGCATCATGGGCCGTTGATCATCGGATAAATGGTCAGAACTTCTTGGGCCATTGTGGGAGCTCCAGATGTTGGATTTGGTCGATTTCGAGTCCGTTGGACTCTGTTCGTCGTTCTGAATCCATCCATGCGATCCAATTGCTCATCTGAGGCCTGCTTTGACAAGTGCTCATACAAATGGCCGTTAATACTATTTTATAAGCAATCTTGACATATGATGCATCCAATGCTCCCATTCTAGCCCTCTTATCCATGTATCCTTCTCATGAGCATGCTATGAAAATTAATCTGGGTAATGCTAATACTAAGTTGATCTTGTTACCTATTGCTAGTCCCAGACATGACCAAGACATTCCTTTACTAGAGAATGCTCCTTTAGATGTTGACAAATCATTTGAGGTTGTTGATGTTCATGGGTTCGCTGGGACTGTTCCATAGTAGTCCCAACCAACGTCATGAATAATGAGGGTTGGGGAGCTGTAATGCCCCAAAATTTGGGTTTCGAGTCATCTTGGAGTTTATCACATCATTTCAGATCCATTGGTACTCGTCGAGGTTGGATCAAGTTAAAACACCTTGTAAAGCACAAAAAATGCATGTTTCCGGTCAACCCTCGATTAAGTTATCTTAAAAGGGGATCATATGTATTATTGTTATATTTGTTTGTTTACAAGCTTTCAACAGTACTTGTTTCACATGGATTCGAGGTGTATAGCTCAAGTTATGCTTAAAACAAGAACAGGATTGAAGTGTGATTAAACCAACATTCAAGGGGCATTTCATCAAATAGAGAAATTCCATAACCCTAATCTCGTTTGGTGGGGCTATTCAAGGTTTTAATTAGGGTTTTAGAAGTCATTTGCATCATTTAAATGACACACATCTTAAGGAAAGGAAGAAATAATGAGAAAGGAAGAGAGAGAAGGGCATGTACGCGAGGAAGGTGAAGTGCAATTGGGGGGAGTTGGGCACGCATCATTGCATGCGTGGGATGCATGGACATTGGTGATCACATCTAGTGGTGATCCACGACATGTGTGATGGTAACACCATCATTCGTCATAACTAATTTAAATTAGTCAGAATCAAGTGATAAATGCTTCTAAATGATAGTCTGAGGACCGTAATTCCATCTGAATTGAATGTGAGAAGAAGACAGGAAAATATGCTTAATTATGCTATTTTACCATTCCATCATTAATTCAGATTAATAATGGGGTTAATTCATGGTCAAATGAACTTAAAAGACCAAAAACTGGGCTCACACTAACTGAATCAGGGTTTTACGCATTTCGAAGATTAAAATATCACTAAAAATCCTAATTTTAGCCTCACTTAATGTAAACCTTCGAAAATTCATTGAAAAATATTCTAAGAGGTTTGGTACCTTCACTTTGGCCATCTAAACACATTTTGACCAACAGTAGAGTTTTAGACGGGAATTTGTTTTATTTTAGGCTCCTATGTAATTTACCCAGTCAAACGTAGTCAAAACTCAAATCCAAGTTCACCATTAGATTCTTTGAGTCTAAATTAGGTTAACACCAAAATTTGGGCCCAATCAGAGTCCATCTTGACCTAGTTTGCAGTTAACCCCTTAAAATATCTATTTCTTACATCTAAACCCCTAGGTTTTATGTTTTATTACTAAAAGGCCCCTAGCTTCTCGTCTCTCTCGCGAATAGGACCTTGCCGCCATTGATGTCTGAACAAAATCAAAGACCCACGGTTGTCGACCTTTGATTGGAGATTTCTTCTCTAATTCATCACCAAATCCCTCCAAATTTGGAGGGAGTGTTCAGAGAGATATTATGTTCCCATTGAACCTGATCTTGAGGCCTGATTTGGAGCGAGAAGCTATAGCTAACTCGTGGAAATTGATGGATCTTTGTTTCCAAAATTAGACTTCAATTCGTGATTTCTTCCAATTTGAGGGCATCCTTGAGCTCTATAAAAGCCCTCCTACATCCCAATGTACTCCTCAGCCAAGTTTAGGCTGAAAACCACCTTTCTCCTCTTCCTCTGGCTGCTCTCTGGCTTGGCTTCGATGACCCTACATGCTCTCCTTCCTTTGGCCATCTAGCCATCAAATTAGGCGGTCCTCCTTCTTCCTCTTGTTCCTTCGCCCTCGCCGGTCACAGTAGGAGCTTCCTCCGCCTTCGTCGTTGTTGTTCTCCTTCACCGCAGTTCCTCATCTTCCTTGCGTCTGGTCGGACAACGTCAAACGCACTTCACCTCCTCTTCCCTCATTAAGATTCCTCACTTCTTCCTCTCCCTTTCTAGCATCATTCTATGCACTTAGTTTCTAGGTTCACTCATCACACATGCCTACCTGTCTCTGTCTTCCCCAACTTTGGCACGAGGTTTGATGAGCTCGCGTCGGCTCCACAGTTCACCAAATGCCACACCGCCGCCCCCTACATCTCTGCCTCGACCTCACGACCAAGATCCCCAACATTATTGGGGCTATTGGCCTCTCCAAGTTTCCACCGAACATACTCATTTTCTATTGTCCCCTCTGATCACATTCGACCTTCACACACCTCAAAACACCTCACAACCACCACCATTGCACTCCTTGCATCAAGGCGAGTCTTCTGAGCTGCCTAACTGGGGCAGTTAGCCTGTGTTTTGGATTTCAGGACATCGCCGCCGCTGCTGTCATCATCTCCAACATCGTTCGATGCCGTCCGACCATCAACGACCTTGCTACCACATTAAGCAGTTGCGGAATCGCCTCAGGAACCCTCTCTGAGCTTCAATTGCAGTAGCAGTAGTAGTAGCATGAATCAAAGAAGATTTCACCCTTGTAGCTATGCGAAAAGCAGAGCACCAAACATAGTCCCACATCAGACTCTTCTAAAATTAATTTGCATATTTAATGCTTTTGGTGTGTAGCTGTGTTGCCTTAGATACACGGGGTGAGGTCCCACCTTCACACACCCCTACGCACTCGTCGCTCGTGCCCACACGCATGCGGGCCTGGTCCCCGGATCTGATTACCCGATTACCTGTTGATCCGTTTACAATGAGAGAGAGAGAGGTTTTCTGAGGGAATAAGGGGTGGTTTTGTTCTCGAGACTTGCGCTTAACACTTAGGCACATTTGAGGGATTTGAGCTAGTGTCTTAAGCTGTTTGTGGCTGTGTAATTGATCAATTAGGACCCCCCTGTCTGGCGTGCATTAACCAATTAATTAAGCTTGCTATTGGCCTTGAGATAGTGATTTGAGCTTGAGAGATTAACCTAAATGTTAAGGGTTGTATTGGTGGTTTCAATCGCCATTCTTTTTGCTATTTATCTCTCTATTCTTTTTGTCTATTGACTCTGATATACTCTTGGCATATATTGAATACATTTCATTGAGTTTTTTTATTAAATATTATGCTCATTACTATATCCTCTGATTAGTTGATTGAATTGCAATATTTGCTCCCTGCGAACGACCTTGGAACTCATATTTTTTGAGCACTGCAAATTTTAAATGTCGATTTAGTTTTCATTACTATACTACGACATAATTTTTTGAACTATGACGAATTTCGATTCAACATTTTGGGGCCGTTGCTGGGTAGCAACGTGCATTTCAGTCACTAGTCTCACTTTCTGATTCGATTCTAACTTGTTATATCTGCTTTGTTGTGTTGTCGCAGGGGGTAAACCTGAAGATCGACTACTCGAGCAACCATACAAGGGGCAGGCAATCACATTCCTTCTTCTGTAAGCCCTTCCTCTCTTGGAAAGATTGAAAGAGAAATCAATTAGGATCAACTTGCTTTATTAATGTAGTAATCATCATTCAAGTTTCCTGATTTGATTCGATTTGACTGGAGATCCCCATTCTGATACTTGCACCTATTAGGGATATAAGGTCCCTTGGGTTATTCATCTTTTTGATTGAGCCCAAGGTACCATCTTTTGGAAGAATTGGACTTAGAGATAGAGCTAATCTAGGGTTTCCACATTAGGGTTTCCAGGAGTACACACTTGCCTACTTAAAAAGGAAATCTATTCCTGTATTGTGTGTTACCCAAGCCCTTGCTTAAATCAATTTAATCAAGTGGACCCTAAAATCAAGATTCTATAATCACTTGGAACACTAAAATTTAGGACCTAATAACCTATTTGAAAACCAATTCAGAGTGACTTGGGTTCTTGACCCAAACCTCATCCTCAACTTTAGGACAGGTTAGGTGAAGTTGGTTGACTTTGTGAATCAACCAACCTCCAAATTAGGTCACAAATCAAATTAACTTCAAATTCAAGTGAAATTCAAGGTGCAAGCAGGATTAAAACTGGTAGACTTAGGATTCAAGCTCACACATTCCAGTCTACTTGGAATCGTAGTAACAAGGAAGGTCGGGTGGGGGAAACCCTGTAACCCATGAGGACGCTCTACTGTGTAAGGGTCTTTGTAGGACTCTCCCTTTCTGACTGCCCAAGTAATTCTTGGGTGTGTGAGTTTTTGATCCAGAGGTCCATCTACCTCGAATTGCCATAGTCACCCAGCCTTGTTGGGTGCCTCAATTGGGTCCAATACACATTTTGTCCCTCATCTGATTCTTTAGTGCGTGTAAGGGAGGAGGTCCTTAAGAACTGTCTTGAGACCTCAATTAGCAGTTCACTCTCGTCGGGGTCAAGCCTTGACCCAATTGTTTGGATTCCCATTTGATTAGATCGAGATCTCTTCCGGTCATTCCACATTTGAGCCCGGCTCTCCATCCTCTACTTCCATGGAGAATCAAGAAGGAGAAGTGCCCAATGTCCACAATCAAGTGCATAATCTCGCAGATGTACTTCACGAATTCATGAACCCTCAACGGCATCCATAGATGTGAGATTACTACAATCCCACGGCGGTAGCTATCAAACCCAAGGTGCAAATCTCGGCTAGAGGACCTGATATTGAATTGAAATCGAATTTGATTAGTGCGATCCCCAAATTTCACGACTCAAACTTCGAAGACCCGTTCTGGCACATCAAACAACTGAAACATCTGGCCTAGACTTTTGGACCACCTGTTCAAAATTGGGACATCTTGCTCATGAAGATGCTTTCCTTCTCTCTTATGGATAAGGCTACTGATACAGATTTTACACGGTTTGTAAAATGTGAGTTTTAGATGTCGTTGTAATGTGTAAAATCGATTGCTTTTAAAATTTATATTTCTAGATAGTGGAGTATCTAGGGTCTGCCAAGAAGGCTAATTCGTTAATCACATGAAGTGCTTCTCTCTCTTGCCTCTCGAATCCACACTTTTCTTTTTGTGATTTTGATTTGTGTTGTTTTTATAGTTTTCAAAACAATTGGGCAATGGAATATGAGATGATGATTATTCTATGCCTATCAACTAACCCTAAGTGACAGGAATGAAACCCTCTCTTCTAAGCTCATCCTAGGCAAATGCACCTAGGGTAATTAGAAGAGGAGAGTGTGGTGTGCACTACACTACTAACAACATGAAAACACACTAAGATAAAAACATGAACTTGGAAGGCAAAGAAAACTTGTATTACTAGCAAAGTTGATGACAAGTAGCTAAATGCTTCAACAAGAAAAAGAGAAAACACACTAGCTAATACAAGATAAAATAAAGATAGAAGGAGGGGAATCCTCTATAGAAGTTCTGGGGAGCCCTTGCTCCAAGTGTGGTTGCCCCACATTTAAAAAGGGTTTCCTTGGCTCCTTCTTGATGGTGTCCTCCTCCAAGCTCTCTCCTCAAGGTGGGTGTCAACCACTTTAAGGTTCCTCCTCTGCCTAGCTGTCCCCTCTATGTAGAAGATCTCCTCCTTGGCGTGGCACAAGGGAGAAGAAGGAGAGGAAGAAGCCACCAAGCCCTTGATTTTCTTCTCTTCTTCGTCTTCCTTGGCGTGAATGGAAGGGGATGTAGGGTGGTTAAGGGTAGAACCTAAACTAATTGAGAAGATGATTTTTATGGTGGTGGTTACGAGGGTATATATAGAAGTGGAGAGGGGGATGGTTGGCGTGGACATGTGGATGGCTAGGATTGCATTAGGGAGGTGGTTAGTGATCCTTTGGATATGGAGAGTTGGCGCCAACTCAAAGGTCATGTAGGGTGGTGGTTATGGTGGTGTTGGTGACTCTTGGTGGTGGAGAGACAAAACTAGTTGGCGCCAACAAGGGGGGCTTCTAGAAGGAGGGTTAGGTGGATGGTGGAGATGGCTTGAAGGATTAGGTGTATGGTGGTGATGAGGGGGATTTTTGGAGGGAAAAGTGGCCCCAACAAAGGGGTTGGTTATGGGTATTAAGTGGTGCCTTTTGGTGGTAGTTGAGGGGTGAAGGGTTTCCTAGTCTTAGCGCCAAATTAGAGTGGGAGTAGGGTATCTTAGGTGGACTAGGTTTAAGGTTATTTGGTGGAGCTTGGGTAGGTGGGTTTTAGGGTTATGTAGGGATTCCAAGGAAGTGACTAGCTAAGCTAAGCTAGCTTAGCTAGTAGGGAGTAGGGTAGAGAGGTAGAGGGAGCTAGGTTTTTGGAGGTGAGGAGCTAGAAGTAGTTGGAAGGAGCTGCACTGGAGTTGGTGGTTGCTGAAGAGAACTGCAAGGAGCTACCTTAGCTGGCTTAGCTTGCTAGTTCTTTGCTAGTTGCTAGGCTAAGCTAAGATGAGTTGGCTTTTGCTGATATGAGTTAAGGTGAGCTGGGTCTGGTCTTCTTGGAGATTACCTAGCTAGCTAGAGTAGTTAGCTTAGGTAAAGTAGCTTAGCTCAACTAAGTTGAGCTAAGTTTAAGTCTCTGGGAGCTGGACTTGAGCTGGCCTAAGCTGACTGAGGTTATCTTCAGCTGACTAGGTCTAGCTAGTTGATGACACTAGCTAGTCCTAGTAAGGTTGAGCTTTCGGTGAACTGTTCTGAGCTAGAGGAGCTGGAATGGAGCTGGGATCAGCTGTCTTGAGCTAGTTTGAGCTGCCATCCAACTGAGATGAGCTGAATGGAGTTGAGGTGAACTAGCTAGAGCTACCATTCAGTTGAGATGACCTGAATGGAGCTAAGGATGAGTTGATCCAGTTATGATAAGCTCGGATCCAGCTGGGATGAGCTAAATCCAGTTGATAAGAACTTCTCCTTCATCTTTTGCCTTCCAGAGTGTCAAGGTATGTAGGATCTGCCTATCCTTGACACTCAGATAAATGCATCAAAAATACAAATAAAATGCAATGCATGCCTAACCTAGATGAATGACTAAATGTAGCCCGAAAACCTGTTTGCAGGGTTAAAAACCTAAGAGCTAGATTTGTTTTAGGGCATAAGCATGATGATAAACTGGCATTTATCAGTTGCCCATTGGTATCAAACCCTGACTTGACCGATCAACACATGGGAGGAACTACAAGCTGAATTCTTGAAGAAATTCTTCCCGGTTGGTCACACGAATGCCTTGAGGCTCCAGATCACGCATTTCACGCAGAATGTGGGAGAACCACTTCATGAGGCATGTGATGGCTTTCTGGATCTCATGCGGAAATGTCCTCATCACGGAGTTCCTAAATGGGAACAAGTCCAGTCTTCTTACCAGGGACTCTGTGAAGACATCAGATTACTTGTCAATGTAACCTGTGGAGGAAACATCATGGGCCATCACAAAGATCACATTTGGGATATTCTCGAGAACATGTGTGGAAACTCCATGAACAATGAATCCGTGGGTATGTTCGTCTGGACGACTATCGAGCATTGACAAGCACACGTGGGGCACATGAGACACGAGACCTATCCGCATCTGTCGACCTGCAGTTGGTGGCCAGTCACCTAGATAAGGTCTCCATCATCGAGAAGGTGGACGAATTGACTCGACATCTATAGAGAGCCACCTCTTCACAGCAAAACATGTATGCACATCCGCCCTTAGGTAGGGAGGGTGTGCATAACGTTCACCACCACTCATATCAAGGGATGGACATGTATCCAACCCCGTCTAATCTTGGTTTCGGAGGAAACTCCAGACAATCCTACTCTAGTTAGGGGAACTTTGAACCCTCGTACTCTAATTACTCTGGAGTTCCTCAGACTTGTGAGGATCTCCATGCCATCTAGAATGATCAGTTCTCCAACACATATAATCCTGGATGGCGTAATCATCTGAATTTCCCATGGTCAGGAAATAATCAGAACTCGAGGCCTGAATTCCAACCCCGACCACAAGCTCCGCGACCATAATAGCCCGCTCAGCCTCGGCCCAACCCGAATTTCCAAATCGGGCCTACCAAAGAAGATTAAATGAACTTGATTTTGCAAACCTCGGCTGAGTTGCAGTAACAACATAAGGTAGAAATCACGGAGGTTCGCAATCAACTCGCGTGATGGCTGGGACTCGCCAGCCAGGTGCACTTCCTTCCCAACCTCTGCTGAATCCGAATAGCGTGCCAGACCAGAGGCACATTTTGAATCCAAATTAGGGTCAAGCTCACTTTGTCTATTAGGCCCCTTCTGCACCCTCACCCGACAGGATGGAGGCTTCCACATCATATGTGGGATATCAGCAGCAACCACCACTCTTGCCAATGTCGAACCCAAACTAGGCAGGCCTAAATGCTGTTACTACACGTAGTGGCAAAACGACTCAGGATCCACCTTATTGTTGCCACTTTAGCCTTGGTAGTTCAGAGCCCACCCTTAGGATGGTCATCCAGGACACACCCATTTTAGATCCAGAGCTTGAACCTATCCTAGAGGAACCAACATAGGTTTCATTTCCCGAGGCCTTTACCAAAGGAAATAGGAAACCCAAACCTATGGCACTTGAGGAAAACTTGGTCAAGCTCTTTGAACAAGTCCAAATAAACATCCCCTTGATGGATGCGATCCGCCACATACCAGCTTATGTGCGATTTTTGAAGGACTTATGTACGTTAAAGCGTAAGCCGCGAAACAAAGATGGGAGTTCAATTGTGTTGTCTGAGCAAGCCAACTCTATAATCTTGAGCAAACTCCTGCAGAAAGTGAAAGATCTTGGCACCCCCTGATCTCCTGTAAAATAGGAAACCTAGAGTTTGATTGATATTTTTTGGATTTAGGAGCATGCATAAATCTAATCCCCGCATCCCTACTAGATCATTTTGATGTGTAGAGACTTGTCTCACTTTTAGCCTTTTAAGACATCTGGAGTCTCAGTCAGACGTTTGGACCCTTTCCCAAACATCTGAAAATGAAATATCTGTACGCGTACTACGCTCTGTGCGTGTGCAGTGTGCAGGACCTTCTTCCTCTTTCTCCTTTTTCCTCCTTTCCCCCTAACCCTAAACCCCTACTCCACCTATTTAAACCCCTTCCCTCCTCTCCCCTCCACTCCACACACCACCACCCCCACCTTCAGAGTCTGCGAGAGGAGGTGAGTGAGGGAGAGTGAGAGGGCGAGAAGGAGAGTGCGGGAGGAGGAGGAGGCCAAGGTTGGAGAGCTTCGGTGGGAGCTCGGTGGAGCTCGCACGGTCACTGCGGGCGAGTGTGGGAGGAGGAGAGATTCCGGAGAGGCAGCCTCGACCATTTGCAGTGACTGGAGCTGCGGCAACGCGAGGAGGTGCGCGGTGGAGAGTGCTGGGAGCAGGTTCTGGTACTGGAAATTTTCCAGTATCAGACGTCTGGAGTGGAGTCTAGACGGCTGACGGAGTTAAGGCCAAACGTCTGAAAGCTCATTTATCGCGAAGGTACATTCTTTTTCGTGGTTACGACCATGCAGGCCTCACCGCAGAGTGGATGTTGGACCTGATTTGGTGGCTGCGACTGTCGTATGCAGGAGCAACCTTGGGAAGGAGTGCAGAACGCTCTCCCACGCACTTTTGGACGTCTGATCAGCTCACCAGACGTTCGGAGGTGCTTCTAGACGACCAGAGGAGTGGTCCGACGTTTGGAACTGCCTTCAGACAATCGCAGAGGAGGCCTGGACATCTGAGGACACCGTAGGGATTTGAGGTAAGGTTCTTGTATCTTTTAAGACGTCTGGACTTATTCCCAGACGTTTGATTTTGGACAGTAGACACGTTTTTGACTCGTTTGGGGTCCGATTGGGGTCCGTTTTACACAAACGAAGTACTTGTAGTTTCCTTGCGAGTTTCTCTACGTACTAGAGACCTTTGTACACTGTTCTGAACCCTCCTTTTGTGATGCATTCCCTGGTGTAGGGTTTCAGCCTGTTGCATGTTTAGGGCTTGCAGAGACTCTTGAGTCTACGGTTCGAGCCCCCATTACTTCTGGATTGTCTGGTAGAGTGGTTTACTTTTGTTAATAATATTTAATAAGAATGTGCTTATGGAAATAGCCGAATGGAACCCTAGGATGTGACATGAGCCCTAGGATAGAGGAATGAATGAATCTTTTGTGCTGTATGATTTACTTGCATGCATGATTTAGCTAAACTATTAGCACTTGCCTGTATTATAATTGTGAGCTGCTTGTAATCTAAGAACAATTACCTGTGAAATCACTAGTTGCATGTATTGAATTATGGAAACACGAGCTGCCTGTTTATAAATGAGAATTGAATTGTGAATGGTGGATCCAGATCGAAATAAATGAGGTGAACATGAGCATGAACCCTACGGGGAATTAGGAGTAGAGCTCCTGTGGTTAGTTGGAAACTTGGAATGTAGACGGGAAGTGTGATGGCCCTTGAGTACGTGGTACCAAGGAGAGCGACTTTGCCCTTTTGGTGTAGAGTGGAGCTAGCCGCCCTTGGGTTGAGACCCGGGGTTAGGATTGACCACTCTACATCGACTCCTGTTGGCCCTCGTGTATGCGGTATCGAAGCGAGCTACTAGTGTAGGGAGAGAGCTAGCCACCCTACACCGACTTGTTAGGCCCTTTGAGCAAACTGAGGTAGTCAGACGAGGATGAGCAGATTGTGGAGGGGCGAGACTCCTGTTTGGTTTTGAGGGGCAAGACCCCTATTCTGAGAGAGCAAGGCCCTATACTGTTCCATGCTGTACTTTGGGCGTACTTGCTAGTGGAAACGACTGACCACGTGTCAGTGCGAGATAGCTACCCATGCTCTTATCACACATGCCGTAGTCACTGCTACGTCTTGATAGTGACCTCGGGGTGGTTGACTGGGTGTAGGACTACCACGGGGGACTCTCTCGGCCAGGAGAGCACTACGTGTACCTTCTACTCTTCGGAAAAGACTACAATCAAGATCGTTCCCATGAGGAACATGTAAGATCAAGAATATCTAGATGTTTGAGAAAAATGGGTGAAAAGGAAATACAAAAAAAAACCCAATAAATAGAAAAGAGAATTAAACCTATTGCTTTTACTGTTTTAGATAGTATAGATACCACTCTACTCACCGTTCGCTGACTCTATCTTTTTCATAACATTGTTCAAGACCAGGAGTTGAGCAGCCCGAGATTCCTGCTACGGAGGGTGTTGGGCCCAGTCGAGCCCAGCCATAGTTTCAACACTTTCTTGTTGTTTCTTTTGCTGTTGTAGTAAATATCAGACTTTTTAGCTACCGTTGTCTCTACTGTTACTTTCGTTTCCGTTGTTTCTGTTGTTGTGGTGGTATGTAATGGAACAACAATTTACTTTCCTTTACTGTTTTATACGTTTTTACTGCTTAGTTATATTGCATGTGTGAATGTGGTTTACTTTCCTGCTTTCTGGTTATTTCTTGTTGGATGACTGGGTCTTGAGATTAGTTGAGGCGAGTCGATCTCAGGTCCTGTAGAGGTCCGGGAACCGGGTTGTAACATGATGAAATAGAACTTAAACTGAATGAGGTGACTCTACAGTCAGTTGACAGATCAATAAAGTCACCAAGAGGAGTTCTTGATGATGTTCTAGTTAGGATACGAGATTTTTACTTCCCGGTGGACTTTATTGTATTAGACATGGATACTCCTGAAAATCTGAAAGATACACCTATCCTCTTAGGGAAACCGTTCCTAGCCACAGCTAGGGCCAATATCAATTGCGAAGAGGAACATATCAAGTTGAAATTCGGGAATAATACATTGAGGATTGATATCTTTAAGGCCCAGAAAGGAATAAATTGTAGGCCAATCAAAGAAGTTTGTGACATAAGTTCCTTAATTGAGGACCTGATTACAGAGGAAAACCCGATTCTCCCAGAACCTCAACCACAAGAAGATCTTGACCCACATATTGAGAAGCCCAAAGCTGATCTAGATCTATCCTTAGCTTCCACCTTGTCTTTTGAGGCCAATCTCGAACCCCCACCCGCTACTGATAACCTGGTGCTTGAATTAAAGTCCCTCCTAGATCATCTAAAATACGTATTTTTGGGGTTGAATGAAACGCTTCCTGTGATTATCAACTCTCGACTCATTCTTGATAAGGAAACAAAGCTGATTTTTGTCTTCCAGCAGCATCGAAGAGCCATTGGATGGACTCTAGATGACCTGACTAGAATAAGTCCCTCGTATTACATACATCGTATCTACATTGAATTGGGCTATGATCATCTCGAGAAATGCAGAGAAGACTAAATCTAAATCTACAGGAGGTCGTGAAAAAGGAGATTATCAAGTGGCTCAACGCAGGAATCGTTTACCCTATCTCTGACAGCTGCTGGGTGAGCCCCATCCAAGTTATGCATAAAATGGTCGGGCTCATCGTGATTATGACTGAATCTGGAGAAACTATCCCGACTCGAATTGCGAACTCGTGGAGAGTCTGCATAGACTATCAAAAATTGAATGCCTCCACGAAGAAAGACCATTTCCCGGTCCCATTCATTGATCAGATTCTCGAGAAACTGGTGGGAAATCGATTTTCTATTTCCTGGATGGGTACTCCAGATATAATCCAATGGCAATCCATTCCGAGAATAAGGAAAAGATCACCTTTATGTGTCCCTACAGTACATACGCATTCCACAGGATGTCATTCGGCCTTTGAAATGCACCTGCCACCTTTCAGCAGTGCATGCTAGCCATATTCTTTGGTAAATACCTTGAAGTCTTCATGGACGACTTCTCGATTTTTGGTGAATCTTTTGATGATTACCTCTTGCACTTTGTCCAGATCCTCCGAAGATGCATTGACGTTAACTTGGTTCTCTCATGGGAAAAGAGCCACTTTATTGTTCCGGAGGGCGTTGTGCTTGGACACCTTGTATTTAAGAGAGGTATCCAAGTTGATCAAGTTAAGGTGAATTTGATTTCCAAACTTCCTATGCCTTCCTTGGTCAAAGACATCAGATCATTTTTGGGGCACGTTGGATTCTATCGACAATTCATATCTAATCTCTCTAAGATCGCACGCCCCTTAACGAATCTTCTCTTAAAGGACACATCTTTCAAGATGACAAGTGAGTGCATTCACGCATTCGAAGTCCTACGTGACCGAGTTACCCAAGCTCCAATCCTACAATCCCCTAACTGGTCTCAACCCGTAGAGATCATGTGCGATGAGTCTGACTACGCAATAGGAGCGGTGTTTGGGCAGAAAATCGATGGGAAACTGGTGGTAATATATTTGGCCTACAAGACATTAGATGAGGCTAAGCGTATTTACACAATTACGGAGAAGTAGCTGTTGGCTGTAGTATTTGGTCTGGATAAATTTAGATCGTACCTCTTGGGATCCCATGTCATCATCTACTTGGACCATACTGCAGTGAGGCACTTGCTTACGAAGAAGGACGCGAAACCTAGATTAATTCGATGGATCTTGTGTTGTAGGAATTTGATCTCGAAATTTACAATAGGGCGGGAAAGCAGAATGTGGTAGCTGACCATTTGTCTTGCCTTCCTTCTTTGATCATTGACCAGTTTGCACCAATTACCGAACATTTTCCAGATCAACATCTCTTGGCCATTAATGGACTTTCTTGGTTCACTGATATCATTAATTACTTGGTTAAGGGGAAAGTTCCACCTGATTGGGCAACCTCTTGGTGGGACAAGTTGATTTCCGATGCTAAGTACTATGTCTGGGATGATCCTTATCTATTCAACATCTATAATGACCAAGTAATCCAAAGATACATTCCCGACAACGAGGTCAATGATGTCATCTCTTTCTGTCATGACCAGGCCTGTGGTGGCCATTACTTTGGGCGAAAAATCGCAGCGAAGATCCTCCAGTGTGGGTTCTTTTGGCCCACTATCTTCAAAGATGCACAATCATACTTTAGGACATGTGCTCGTTGTTAGACCCTCGGCAACATGGGCCTACGCGATATGATGCCTTTGAATCTGATTATCGTGTGTGAGATTTTTGTCATATGGGGAATTGATTTTATGAAACCCTTTCCTAGATCTAACGGCTTCGAGTACATCTTGCTTGCTGTTGACTACGTCTTGAAGTGGATCGAAGCCGTACCCACAAGAAGAAATGATCATAAAGTTGTTCTTCGGTTCATTCAGGAGAACATCCTTTTCAGACTTGGGGCTCCTAAAGCCACCATCAACGATGGCGGGTGTCATTTCGCAAATGTGCACTTCCAGTCCCTAATGAAAAAGTATGGCGTGTCGCATTGTATCTTGACTCCTTATCACCCCCAGGCTAATGGATTGGCTAAACTATCCAATCGACAGATCAAGAAATCCTTCAAGTCACTATTTGGCCTGACAGGAAGGATTGGTCCACCTGACTTTCAGAAGCCTTGTGGGCCTATAGGACTACTCTTAAGACCCAGCATGGGATGTCTCCATTTAGGCTCGTGTATGGGAAGGCATGTCACCTCCCTGTAGAGATGGATGTTTGCACCTCAAAACACGCCTATAAGAACGCCTTCTTATGCTATTTTCTAGCATTAGCTATGTATATTATAATCCTATAGTCGCATTTGTAAAAACGGTTGCATGCATGCATTTAATCATGAGAGGAGGAGAAATGAATAAATGGCTTGCATAATTATTTTTTTTCTCAAGTGTCTCTTTGCAAAAGTCCCCTCTCTATTTTTATTTTCATCTTTCTTTGTTCTCTTCCCGCGGCTGCAACTCCTCCCGCAGCCGCATGCAACGCCATGCGCCTCTCCCTGCTGTCCTTCCCGCGCCTCTCCCTGCAGCTGCCACTCTCCAACGCCTCTCCCTGCTGCTGCCATGCCTCCCCGCCATGCTCTCCTCCTCTATAAAGCCGCAGCTTCCTCCTCGCGACGGGGGGAAGAGGGGGAGTTGCTGAAAAACGCCACGCTGCAGTCCACCACCTTCCTCGCCCGTTCTCCCCTCCCATACGCCGGCCCTCCGTCGAGGAGGCACTCGACGAGCAGGAGAACCCACTGTGGTGCTCACCACCACAGTGGGAACACCACCGCCCAGCTCTTCAACGAGCAGGTGGGAGTGGTGTTTTCTTTTCTCTTCGTTTTCATCTCCACGCCATTGCTGCCGCTTCAAGGTCCGAAGCTTGAAGCAGCAGCAGCAGCCCAGCACCAGCAGCAGCAGGTCCTCCCGCTCCTCCGCGACCGTCCCCGCAGTCGCTCACCGCCTCCGCGTGCGCCTGCAGGCGTTCTCCGCCTCCGTCTCCGTTGTGTCCACGCCGCAGTTGCACCCGCAGCCGGCCGCCGCGCGCACTGCAGCGGCCGGCTACGGCCTCGCATCGCCCCCTGCCCTCCTCCGCGACCCTACGCGACCACTGCAGAACCTCCTCCACGCTCGCTCCTCCGCGCCATCGCCCGCTCGTCGACTTCGCGCAGGCCTGCAGAACCCTACGCGAAGGCGCGCCTGCACCCGCCGTTTCCAGACGTCCGCCTCCGCCTTCAGACGACGCAGCGTCAGACGTCTTCCGGAGGCGGCAGACGTCTTAACTCGCTGCCATCGTCCACCCTCTCCAGCACTCCCACCCGCTCATTCTCTCTGGCGCGCGATCTCTCCCGCCCGCTCTTTCTCTCTCTGGCGCTCTCTATCTCTCTCTCTCTCTCTGCTGATCTCTCCCGCTCTCTCTCTCTCTCACGTATCCGCCCTCTCTGCCGCCTGCTCTCTCTCTCTTTTATTTAACTCACAGCAACACACACACACACATTCACCGACGCACACACACATTCACCGACACACACACACACACACACTTATAGTAACATATATACATACATATATATATACATACATATATCTATTATATATATATACTTATATACATAGTATATCTATATAGTTATGTATACATACATATATATATGATATATCTCTATATATATATATATACACGTATATATATATCTATATACTTATACATATACTTATATATATATATACATATATACTTATATACATATATATATATACATATCTATATACTTATATATATACACACATATATATATATATCTAGATACATATATACTTATATACATATATATATATATACATATATATAGTAATATATATATATACTTATATACATATATATACACATATATATCTATATATATATATATCTATACATATATAACTATACATTTATATCTATATATAGATATATTTACTTATATACATACATATGTACATATACTTTCATGTTATTTATTATACGCTGTATCGCGGGGATATCTGCACCAGTTGCTGATATTCCCTGATACACGCGTACAAAAAAAGCGTGGTCCCATACATCATCCATCCTCCATCCACACTCCACGCGGCACATAGTCGTGTTGGTTGCGTCTCTCTAGACGTCAACTGACTCGACATAGTGCTACACTCCATCGTCACCTCCACCCCCACCCCTTTATATATATACTACATATAAATATATATCTATAGCTACTATATTTACTTTCTATCTGTTAGCTTCCTTCTTAGTAAAAAGATAAAAAAAGGTATAAAAGTGAAAAGATAATCTTTGATTTGCAGGTACCCCCCGTCTTGCAAGTAGCAAGACGTGTTTTGAAACTCTGTTTTGGCTAAAAGCCAAGGACACAATTTTGAGGGTGTGCCTCAAGAACAAGGATTACCAGAAAAAAAACCTAAATAAGAAAAATACCAAAAACAGAATAAACGAACGGAAGAGACGCGTTTTAAGGAAAACGTAGAAATTCGACTTGAACCCCACTTCCCTGAGTTCGACCCTGGGCCTAAAAGTGACAAGATAAAATCAATTAGGCCAGGTTAAAAATTTTGTAAAGAGATGGTTAGGTCTGAATTAGGTTAACCACTATACACATTTCAACGATAAAAATATCATATTAACAACCTATCCGGGCCGACCCATCAATGGAGCATAAAGCCTATTAGGCAGTACGGAAGTGCAATCTAGATCTCAGGAAGGTGAGGATCCACCGTCAGTTATAAATGAGCGAGATCGAGGAGTTATGCAATGATGCGTATGAGAACTCGTGTATTTACAAATAGCGGGTCAAAGCCTTCCACGATAAGCACATATTGCGAAAATTATTCCATCCTAGTCAGAAAATGCTTCGCTTTGATGCCAAGCTCAAGCTCTTCCTAAGAAAGCTAAGATCAAAATGGATCAGACCTTTTCTCGTTTGAAGAATCTTTGGAAATGGAGCTATCAAAATCAGTGGACTCAGCCATGACTCAAAACCATTTGTTGTGAATGGTCAGAGATTGAAACCGTTCCTTGAACTCACCGATTCGAATCTGGCTGCGGTATCTTTTGATCTACATTCTCCCTGAGCCACATTATGCCCAGCTGATGGCATTAAACTTAGCGCTTAACGGGAGGCAACCCATCATTTTGAAAAACCTGAGGCCCTTCTTTGAGCTGAAGTCATATTGCATTTTAGGGTTCGTCCATTAGAACAATCGACTCCGCCTCCGATATTCGTATTAGAGTTTGAAATCTTCGCAACAGTTATCTCGACCTATTCACCACCCACTTGAACTTGTTATAATGTACGATCTAAGGTGAACTCAAACCTGCTTAATTTAGAATGAGGATATTGCAAATCTTAGGCATGGGGGGTATTAAAGTACAAAACACTGGGAAATTCGATTCATGGAGGGGTTTCATTAAAAAAAATAAAAAATGGAGAAAAGGGGGAGGAAAATTTTGTGGACGGAAAGAAAAACCTTTCTTGAGGAAAGGAAAAATAGAAAAAAGGAGCAAACAATAGAAAAAAATTGTGACAGTCCCTGTAACTGATTATGGAACTTACGTAAGTTTTAGGATGGATCAGATGATGAATTAAGATCTGAAGGGCTAAATCTTAGGAGCTAAGTGACGGATACCAACCTTAGGCCTCTTGGGCCTATCCTAGGGCTTAAACACTTACGTATTTGTTAAGATCTAGATTATTCCTTAAGAAGTTGAGGAAAGTGTGAGGCTGATATATTAAGTCTAAGGCTTAGAAATTATTCGGCCCCATTGTTTGCCCTTTGGTTTGCGGGACTTGGTTACCTAGGCACCCAAAAATCACACACTAGTTTGATTCAATGCGCTTAATGAAGTATAATGCGAAAGTGTTCTATTCTGAATATGTTTTCCCGAAGATTTGGCTTAGAAGCGGCTCGAAGACACAAGTTAATTGGACGAGTTCTCGGCGTGGAGAGGTGGAATGAAACATACTTGATGTAAACACATTTATTGAGGGTAAAATGCCTATTCATGCATGTTCCTAGGCTTAGATTTGCATTTCATGTTATAAATATTGCATAGCATGCATCATTCTGCATTTATAGTAGTTGTATATAATTTAGGTTAATTGTGTCCTTTTTGTGGTTAAGAGAGAATGATATTTATTTCAGAGCCTTGGATTGACGATCCGACCATACGGATCTGATCAATACTCCCTTCGAAGATGCGTTATAATATATTGTCTCATCAGTGCTTGTCCCCTAGAATATCCAAATATCCTACCGGGGGTACATATGCACCTTGTGCTGGTTCAGGTGTCATGGGAGGGATTATCTCGAAATTTTGATTGCTAAGGCCTAAATTTAGCTACAGAATGCCATGGACGGTGCTATCTCGAAGCATCAAAAGCTAGAGACCCTTTGAGGATTGATGGTGGGGATAAGGAATTCGATGCAGATCGTGTTTACGGCCAATCCGATGTTGGATTTAGGGGAATATAAAAAGAAGAGAAAAATCTCAAAATAAATATTCCTCTCTATCTTTCCTATAAAAAATGCATTGGAAAACTGATCCTGGACTTGCTACATATGCACGGGTGCTTTAACTGCTGAGGTCAACAAACCTCTAGGCAGTTTTTGCTGGCCTTAGAAACTTTCGTGACAGACTTAAAGCTGAGGCGATCAGGTTTGGATCTTGGTTGGTACCTGAGTACCTCTAGGCCTATTATTGGTATTTTGATCTAATTTTTAGAGGTGTGGCTCAGTAAGGCGTCCTGACGGTTAAAATCCAGTTTAGAGATCCTGTTTGGTCCATAGTATTTTGCTAGGGACTAGGAAAAGTTAGGCATGGGGGTATGATGGTAACATCATCGTTTGTCATAACTAATTTAAATTAGTTAGAATCAGGTAATAAATGCTCCTAAATGATCGTCTACGGATCGTAATTCCATTTGAATTGAATATGCGAAGAAGATAGGAAAACAAGGTTAATTCTGTTGTTTTACCATTCCATCATTAATGCAAATTAATCAAGGGGTTAATTCAAGGTTAATTGAACTTAAAAGGCCAAAAATTGAGCTCACCCTGACTGAATCAGGGTTTCATGCATTTCGATGATTAAAATATCACTAAAAACCCTAATTTTCAGGCTCACATAAATTGAAGGGGTTTTGGTCAAGATTAATTCAATCTAAACCTCCTAAAATTTATTTAAAAATATTCTAAGAGGTTTGGTGCCTTCACTTTAACTATCTGAACCCATTTTGACCAACAATAGAGTTTCAGATGGGAATTTATTTTGTTTTGGGCTCCTGTGAAATTTACCTACTCAAACATAGTCAAAACTCAAATCCAAGTTTACCATTAGACTCCTTGGGTTTAAATTAGGTTAACACCAAAATTTGGGCCCAATCAGAGTTCATCTTGACTTAATTTGCAATTAAGTCCTTGAAATCTCTATTTCTCACATCTAAACACCTAGGTTCTATGTTTTATTATCAAAAGACCCCTATCTTTTTGTCTCTGTCACGAACAAGTCCCTGCTGCCACTGATGTCTGAGTAGAATCAAAGACCCACCTCCGCCGACCTTTGATTGGAGATTTCTTCTCCAATTCATCATCAAATCCCGCCAAATTTGGAGGGATTGTTGAGGAAGCTATTATCTTCCCATTGAAAATGATCTCAAGGCCTGATTTGGAATGAGTAGCTCCAACTAACTCATGGTAATTGAGGGATCTTTGTTTCCAAAATCCAACTCCAATTCATGATTTCTTCTAATTTGAGGGCATCCTTGAGCTCTGTAAAAGCTCTCCTACATCCTAACGTACTCCTCAGCCAAGTTTAGGCTGAAAACTACCTTCCTCCTCTTCCTCTGGCCACTCTCTGGCTTGGCTCTAGTGACTCTACATGCTCTCCTTCCTCCAGCCATCTAACCATCAAATTAGGTGCTCCTCCTTCCTTTTGTTTCTCCGCTCCTCGCCAGCCACAGTAGGAGCTCCTTCGCCTTCGTCGTCGCCGTTCTCCCTCACTGGAGTTCCTCGTCTTCCTCGCATCCAACCGGTCAACACTGGATGCACCTCACCTCCTCTTCCCTCAATAAGACTTGTTACTTCTTGCTTTCCCTCTCTAGCATCATTCTATGCACTTAGTTACTAAGTTCACTCATCACACATGCCTACCCATCTCTGCCTTCCCCAACTCTAGCATGAGCTCTGGCGAACTCGTGCCGACTCCACAGTTCACCAAACACCATGTCACCACCACCTGCATCTCTGCCTCGACCCCACGACAAAAAGCCCCAACATAATTGGGGCTATTGGCCTCTCCAAGCTCCCACCGAACAAACCCACCTTCCATTGTCCCCTCTGACCACATTTGACCTCCACACACCTCGAAACACCTCACAACCACCTCTGTTGCACTCCTCGCATCACAGTGGTCTTCTGAGCTGCCTAATTGGGGTAATTAGCTTGTGTTTTGGATTTCAGGTCATCGCTGCCTCTGTGTCATCTTCAACACCATTCATTGCCATTCGACCATCAACGACCTTGCTCCCACATCGAGCAGTTGCAGAATCACCTCATGAACCCTCTCCGAGCTTCAATTGCAGAAGAAGTAGCAGCAGCAGCACGAATCGAAGATGTCACCCCTGCAACTATGCAAA
Organism: Thalassia testudinum; assembly: GCA_037157565.1. NCBI lineage: Eukaryota > Viridiplantae > Streptophyta > Magnoliopsida > Alismatales > Hydrocharitaceae > Thalassia > Thalassia testudinum. The sequence continues at coordinate 1,606,142 of JAZHRO010000033.1, read as the reverse complement.
GAGCATAACACCAAACATAGACCCACAATGGACTCTTCTAAAGTTACTTTGCGTATTTAATGCTTTTGGTGCATAGGTGTGTTGCCTCAGATACACGGGGTGAGGTCCCACCTTCACATGCCCCTATGCAATCCTCGCCCGTGCCCACACGCAAGCGATCCTGGTCCCCGGATTTGATTACCCGATTACCTGTTTATAAATAGAGAGGGGTTTTCTGAGGGAAGAAAGGTAGGTTTTTGTTCTCGAGACCTGTGCCTAAACTTATGCATGTTTGAGGGCTTTGAGCTGGTGATTTAAGCCATATGTTGCTATGAAATTGATCAATTAGGACCCCCTTGTCTGGCATGCATTAACCGATTAATTAAGCTTGCTATTAGCCTTGAGATAGTGATTTGAGCTTGAGAGATTTGCCTAAGTGTTAAGGGTTGTATTGGTGGTTTCAACCATCATTCTTTTTGCTATTTCTCTCTCTACTCTTTTTGTTTATTGACTTTGATATACTCTTAGCATATATTGAATACATTTTATTGAGTTTTTGATTGAATATTGTGCTCATTGTTATATCATTTAATTAGTTGATTGAATTGCAATATTTGTTCCCTGTGAACGACCTTGGAACTCACTTTTTTTAGCACTACAAATTTTAAATGTTGATTTTGTTTTCGTCACTATACTAACGCAATTTTCTGAATTACGACGAATTTTGATTCAACAATGTGTAGAGAATAGAGATGCAAGTTTTAGTAAACCCAACTTGAAAATAACGGGTAAAACCTGACCCTGACTAGACTGAGTTTGGGTATGGGTTTTATCTGGAAAATCCAACTGAGCTTGGGTATGGGTATGGGTATGGATCTATATTTAGTTACTTAACTCGAGTATCCAAATAAAATTTTCATTTACCCGATATATATAAGTACCACCTTAAGTCTCTCATTTCCTCAATCTTAATCTCCTTTGTGATTTGCTTTATGATTTCGAAGGTTGGGAGTACTTTTGAAGCTTCTACTAAACATTTATTTCATGATTGGATATCTTTTGCTTGAAATGTACTTATTTTCTGTCTTTCTTTGTTTTGTTTTCTTTTTTTTTTGAAGTGTTTCCCTTAAAGGGCTCTTTTTGTAATAATTTCAATGGAGATCAATAAAATTAGAGTAGCCTAAGGCCTTATGTTTTGGGCTTGTTAAAAATAAATAACTAATGAATTGTGTTATAGATTTTTTTTCTTCTTTGACTCTAATTTGGGTACGATTTGATTGTAAGATCAATTTATAGATGGGCATGGGATGGGTAAGTGGATATCCGAAGAGTAGATGGGTATGAGTTTGGATTTTTGTACCTGATGGGTAAATGAGTAGGATATGAGTGTAGATTTTGTACATAGGTATGGATATGGATTTAGCCAAACTCAACCCAAACCTGACTCATTTGCATCTCTTACGGAGAACCAATCTGGTGATGCCACATGTCCAATTGGTGTAGGCTATTTTAGGATACCTTTTACATTTTTTTTAAAAAGGATACTTTTTACATGTTAAAATTCAAGATAGTACTCTAATGTGTTTAGAACCCCAGTTCTCATTGTGTTGGTCTAGAGAATTGGCTAGGAGCATGCACAAACTTCGAGGAGCACCTAAATCATAGTGCTAAACCTTAGGTGTATGTTTTGGAGTCACCTTGCTCCCTAGTGATGTTAGGTAGATGATACGAAATTTATGTGGTTTAATAAAGATGAAAGTTAAGTCATTGAGACATGTAAATTCGATCAGCTTTTAAATTTTTAAATCTAGATATGGTGAGTATCTAGGTTCATCTAAAGAGGTCAATTATTAGTCAAATAATTATTCTCTCTCTCGATTACTCAAATCGACACTTTTATTTTTTTTGTACTTTGGGTTTTGCGAATTTTTAAGTTTTGAAATAATCAAGGCACGAAAGCGAAGATACCTACGCTAAAGAGAAACACGCCTACAAAATAGAATCTAAGTGACAAGATAGACTCCTCTGTAAGCTCACCCTAGGTGCATGGAGACCTAGGATAATTAGAGAGGGAGTGTAGTGCACTACAACTACTTATCTCTGACACTTTGCTTATCCCTAACACTCAAATAAATACATTAAAAATACAAAATGATGCAATGCATGCCTAACCTACTTGAATACCTGAATGTAGCCCAAAAACCTGATTGTGGAGTTAAAATCCTAAGAGTTAGGTTTGTTTAGGGCATAAGAATGACAATAAACTGATGTTTATTAGTAGAGTAGCACTCTTTTTCTGATTGTGTGTTGATTCTTATGATTAATTTTGAGGCATGGTAGTGAGTCTTGATATGCATGTTGTTACGAACGCGTGCCCCAGACGTCGTACCAGACGTCTGGGATCACATCCAGACGTCTGACCAGATGTCTGGGATCTTTTCCAGACGTCTGGAAAACAGTTATTTTTCGCACGAGAGATTCGTCTGTGCGCCTGTGCGCGCAGACCCGCGATTCCTCTCTCTCTCTCTCTTTTTCCCTCTCTCTCTGCGGCTGCAGACCTGCCGCGCACTCTCTCCCTCCTCCTCGCGCGGCCTTAAAAGGCCCGTCTCCCCTCCTGTCGTCTCCACCGTCCCCTTCCTCTTCTCCTTCCTGTGCGCGAGAGCGACGGAGCGCGAGGGCGGCAGCGGCGGCCGCAGTGAGCGCGGAGGAGGTGCGGCGTGCGAGGGCGGAGCTTTGCCGTGAGGGCGAGCTCGCCGGAGCGGCTTGGCCGGCCGGCGGAGGGCGCAGGGGGCGCGGAACGACGCAGAAAGGGACCTGCTGCGGTCTGAGCAGCAGACGCGCGAGGTGCGACGCGGGCGGCGTCGCGAGCGGAGGCCGAGTGGCACCGTGATTCTGGAAAAATTTCCAGAATCAGACGTCTGGGTTGATAGCCAGACGGCGAGGGAGACGTCTGGAAGCTCATACAGACGTCTAAAAGGTGAGTATTCCGCTTTCTTCTTCCTTCCTGTCGACTGACCGTACTGAGGGAGGGAGTTGGCTGTGCGCAGGCTCGCTGATTCACCATCCTTTGCGAATCAGACGTCTGGAAGTTGTACCAGACGGCGGGAGTGACTTCCAGACGTCCGGGGTGACCATCGGACGTCTGGGAGCTAGGCCAGACGTCCCTGCAGACTTTGGGACGTCTGGGAAACCATGCTGAACAGGTAATTCTCTGAACCACTTTTTAAGACGTCTGGAAGAAGTTCCAGACGTCTGATTTTGCACAGTATCGTCTTTTTCGACCTGTTTAGGGCCCGTTCGGGCTCCGTTTTCCGCGATTCGAGTTGCGTTCTTTTCAGAATTAATTCCTCTACCCGTCTACAGTAGCTATACACTATTTTGAGACACTCCTTGTGTTTGATCCTTGTGATAGGACCTCGTTCAGTTGCAGTCTTGGGAGTCGCGGAGGCACGCGGGATTCCCGATCACGCCCCCATTACTCCCGTTGTACCTGGTAGAGTGGCTTAAGTTATTATTAAAATCTGTTAAAGTATGGAACCATAACTAGAATCTAGGACATTGCATGAATCCTAGGAATGAGAAATGTATGGAATGATAGCTCCTAGGTGTTGCATGAATCCTAGGGCTGGAAAACTAGTTGTATGCTAGATCCTAGGATGTGGCATGAATCCTAGGATGGAAAAACTAGTGGAATGTATAAAACTGCAGTCTTGGAAAAAAAAAATGGAAAGGAATATAAAGCTGCCTGTAAATTGAATTAACAGCTGCCTGTTACGAATAAAGAAACATGAATGAGATCATGGGTCGTAAGAACGTGAAACTGGAAAGTGACACCTGGATGTTTGAGTTAAAAGGATGGAACCCTACGGGGAATTAGGAGTGGAACTCCTGGAAAGGGAAAGGAATGGAACTGAGATGTAGTTTGTACTGTCTCTTGGGTACGCAGTACCAAGGGAAGTACCTGTACCTGTTTAGTGCAGAGTGGGGCCAGCCACCCCAGGGACCCAGGGTTAGGATTGGCCGCTCTGTACCGACTTACTGGCCCTCGTGTACGTAGTACCGAGGAGAGCTACTAGTGTTAGGAGAGTACTAGCTACCCCACGGGCCCTGGGGTTCTGCTAGCCTCCTTCACCGACTTGTTAGGCCCACTAGGGCAAACCAGGGTAGTCAGGCGAGGGTGCGCGGACTGTGGAGGGGCAAGGCCCCGGTTTGGTTACTGTGGAGGGGTTGGACCCCTGTTACTGAGAGGGCTCTGCCCTGTACTGGTTCTGTGCTGTGCTTTGGGCGCACCCGTTAACGGAAACGACTGACCGCGTGCCAGTACGGGTTAGCTACCTGTGCGTTTATCGCGCGTGCCGTAGTCACCGTTACGTCTGTCAGTGACCTTGGGGTGGTTGACTGAGGGTAGGATCACCACAGGGGACTCTCCCGGCCAGGAGAGCACCACGTGCTACTTCTACTTTTTGGAAAAGACTGCAATCAAGATCGTTCCCACGAGGAACATTCGAGATCAAGTAAAAGATCTGTGAAATAAATGAAATAGTGAGACAATTGAAAGATGTAAATAAAGAAAGTAATAGAACATAACAGTTACTGTACACTCTACTGTTGTCTTTAGTTTTAGTTGCCACTCTACTCAGCGTTTTGCTGACATGTTACACTCGTTACCTTTTTCAGGACCAGGTGTTGAGCAGCCAGGGTCAGCGGCTGCAGAGGACGCTGGGCCGAGTAGGGTCCAGTAGAGTTTACCACAGTCTTTTGTACCTCTTTTGTTTCTGTTATACTGAGTAGTTCTTGTTTTCGCTGTACTTTCTTTACCTGCAGTTCATGTTATATGATAAATGTTGTTCTACTGTTGCGGTGGTATCTACTGTAGTAGTTTCTTTCCTTACTGCTGTACTTTTTTACTGTTAGTTATATTCATGCTGAATGTGGTTTATTTTACTGCTCTTTTGGTTACTTCCTCGTTAGACGACTAAGTCTTGGGATTAGTCTAGTCGGTCCTGTTCTCGTGTCTCGTAGGGACTCGGGAGTCGGGTCGTTACACATGTGTTCTTAGTTCCTTTTGCTGAGTATTGGTAACCCATCGTGTGATATTGCTTATTCTTACTTGAGTACTTAAACTAAATTCATTCAGATGAAAATCTCAATATCTTAAATGGAAAGTGACAACCTAATTGTAGACACCAATAACTGAATTAGATGATTCCTGTGGCCATGTTGATTGCGCAACAATCATAGGTCTTAATTGACCTAAAATAGGCTGGGACTTAGCATAAGTTAGGGTAATTCATGCATGCATAAGTATTATTTGCATCTTTACTGCTTTACTTTAGCTATGCATAAAATAATGTTATAATGTGCTGATTAACTGCATTATGTCGATTGCAGGCAATAAGCTGATCAGGAGCTGGATCTGGAGCAGGATCTAAAGTTGGATCAGGAATAACGAGTGTTGCAGCAGAGCTGGAGCAGAAGGATTAGATTAGATGTAGGAATAATGATGTAAGGGAGTCAAGGTTTGCTATTCTATTAAGTAGGAATAAAGCAGTAAAATGTGAAGAGCTTAGGTCCATCCTAGCCCTAGGATAGCCTAGAGACCTCCCCAAGTCTTAGCCACCCTTAGATTAGGTCACCGTACCCTAGGAAACCCTAAAACCCTAGTTCCAACCCTTATCTGAATGTCCAGATAAGTTATAGGACGTCCTGGACCCTTAGCTATCTCCCGCACACCTCAAACCCACTTCTGCAGTGTTATTGGATGTCTAGACACTTTGTCAGACGTCCAATTTTTGCAAAATACCCAAAATAGAACCCAAAATCCCTTCTGACTCTGATTGGACGTCCACACAACAAGTCTGGACTTTTGATTTTTGAGTATAAGACGTCTAACACTATTATGAGACGTCTGATACTGCTCTCTAGTTCCTGTTTTGAGATTCAAGCCTTGATCTTGGATCTCTAGGTCCCTAAACCCAATTCCAACCCCATAGGAACCTAAATTAAGGTGCCCTAGCCCTAGTACATTACCTCTAGACCTCCCTAAGGACCTAATTAAGTCCTCACTAAACCTAATTGACTTGGATCTTAGTCAATTCCATCAGCCTATTCAATTGGACTCATTGAGTCCAATTAAGCCTTGATCTCAGCACACACTGTCCAATTGAACTCAGTGAGAGTCCAATTGACCTAGGACTAAATTAATTGAGTTGTTTTACTCTCAATTAAGTTTCCACACACCCAATTAAACTTGTGTTAAGTTTAATTGCACTTTACCTTAGTGAATTAGGGTTTACAACCTTAATTTGAGACCTACCTTGACCTAAACCCACTAGAACCTAACCTAATCAACATAGCCACCTAAGTTTCGACCCACACACACCATCCACACGAAAATATCTTGCCTAGAGTTCTCTAGAACTCTCTACCATGTGTTGTTGCCTTGGTTGCCAAAATTAGCAACCAAGAGCCATTCAATTTTTAGATCCACATTTGGTGGATCTAAAAACCACCATCCACCCTCTCTCTCTCACTCTCCCACGAGCTCCCACCATAGGCCTTTCTAGAGAATTCCATAATTCTCTGGAGAGCTTCCCTTGGGCCTATAAAAAGGCTTAAGGGGTGGCCATTTGCACCCATTCACATCCATTGGCTCCCATCCACATTCATGGCTCTCATCCACTTCCACTTAGGCTAACCACTACCATGTCTACCACCATCTCCACGAGTTGAGCACCACCATGAAGGACACCATGTCGGGATGCTGGACCACTCCTCTCTCTCTCCAAGGGCCGGCCTAAGCTCCATTGGCCACCCCTCATTCTTCTCTCTACCACTCCAAGGCCATCGGAGACCACCTTCGAATGCCCTCACTTCTGATAGATTAGTAGCTAGTTCTTTACATTTACTACTTTTAAATACTGCTTAGTAGTGTAGTCCTTATTCTCCCCTAATGATGCATACAAAATCCCCCAGTAGAGTCTTGTATGTGATCATTTTCTGATAGCTAGATCTACATTTTTAAGCATTCATGTACAAGCTTTCTTTTACAAGTTCATGTTGCAAACACTCTCCAAATGAATGAATGAAAAATATATTTTTATATATATGTCTCTATGTTGGAAATTACCATGAGCTTATTGATTGCAATATATTTTGTGTGATTGAAGTTGCCTACCTTTACTTTCTGATATTATTGCAACTAAGCATGTCATACTTAAATACGTAATAATCATAAACTGTCATGCGACTTGTAAATAAAGTAGAGCGATTAAAGATCAAATTCAGACTTGAACAAATGCCTCCCAGAGACGAACGACCGGGACTCAAAGTCTCGTTATCTTTTTACAAATATTTTTGTTTGGTCGTATTGCGCACTATACTACGACGCTTTTCCTAGCAAACACACGCTCTACGACTCCCCAAACACATGTGCTTGTGACTAATTAATAAATTTTAGATATGATTATTGCTTAAAAATCTATTTTATAATGCTTGAAATTCAGCTGAACCATTTGAATGTGTATCTCGAATGAATCTAAGATGCACATGATCAATGATATATGTAACTTATCAATTGCCTAATTATGATCCTTAAAGATCTGGTCCAAAACACTTGTGGATTATCTGAATGATTGATATCTCTGAAATCGACTAAATAATTCAAAAATTGATATGCATCGGTGGGAAGTATGGTAAATAAATGTATTTGGTCAATGATTAACATAAGTAAAATTGTAGAAACTCCTGAGAATTGTGAAATGATTTAGTATCATGCCTAATATCAATGACACAATCGACTATATCGTATTGAGAGGTAGAGAATGATTTAGGGAGTAAGCTGGCCTCTTTGTGACTCTTTTATTAGGTTATTTGGTCAACCAGGTAGTTAGGTATGAGTGGGTACGTGTTACTTACTATGAGAGACCGGTTACTATTTTCTTCCGTGTCCTATAATGTAGATATCTAACCGTGTGTCAATGCGAAGTAGCACCGCACATATGTATCACATGAGATCGTAGTTACCACTTCACCTAAGCTGGGACCTTAGGGTAGTTAACCAAGTAGTAAGATAGGTACGGACCATTCTCCTAGCCAAGAGAGTGTCTCGTATTAACCTTGTTATTTGGGATATCATAGTGACATCTCCTCACGCCTTCCAAGGATGTAGATTATAGGTTGGTAATAACTGAAAAAGTGAGAAGGTACAGATAATCTAGATTGTGAGCAATAAATAATTAATGAATTGATATGAAAAGTACTCATTATTTCTTGGTTATGATAGTTTCCTATAGTTCTCATTGATATTATGCCTCTGTTTGCAATTTTACTCAGCTTTTGTTGACTCTCCCATATGGACTTCATACTTAAGTCTTGGTGAGCAGTAGTTGAGTCGTAAGGTTGGAGGAGGAGACGGTGTTGGTTTGACTTCAACATCTTAGCTAGTTTGTAGGACCATTCCTTAGTTGGTTTAGCTAGTTTCTTCCAGTATTTCTTTTAGTACTGTTTTTTTCAAACTTGTACTCATACTTATGTGATGGCTATTGACAAGCCCATATTTTGTACACATAATTCATGTCTAGTGTTGTTATTTTTACATTTTTCAATGTTAATAAATTAGGTATTTATAGTTTATTTTTATTTTTATTGTTATTCTTGTGTTTTTATCCAAATGTAGAAAAAAACCGATGAAGAGATAAATAAATGGTGCATGGATTAAGCTAAGGCAATTGGAAGTGATTTAATCAGATGCAAACCAATCCTCACAACCTAAATTCAAAATCTTAAATCCCATTTCCCCCTCGTACACAAAGTGCCTACCAATTGAACACCACAATTGATGAACACCAATATTTCATCTCTTTTTGTCATTGTTGGGATAATTAAGATAATCGGCATATGCAAACTCTCCTATCATTATCAGGATTTAACTAAGCTAAATATATCTGTGGCCAGTTTACTTGTTATTATATTCAATTGATGGTAGACTCAACTTTCAATATGTTTATAGTTTTAACATATAGCTAGTTTGCTCTTGTTTTCTTTTCCTAACATAATTACACAAACATGTCATTCATATTTTGTCAATATGGGCTATGGGATAGGTATACAGAGATAAATCCTAAAGGTGATCTTATTTATATGGTTGGAACCAGTGACTACGCCAAAGATTGGTCCTTTGCTCAAGTTTCCAAAAAAATTGGTCCTACAAGCTAACAGGAACTACATGGCAAATCAGGGAGTAAAAGAACGTATTATGAGTGGCAATTGTTGTTATGAACCTCGCTCAGCTACAAGTCCATTTATAATGGATTCTCACCAACAACACCTTCTAAGATGTCAATTCAGAGAAGGCAGATCAAGGAAATTATATACTCCCTCCTTCCTGCATTACAAGGCTGTGGTCCATTATGGAAGTGTTGGAACCACAGAAACAAGCCTTAAAGCTGCATGCCTGACAATAATTGAGCCATTCTTTGACGACTAGTCTTTTTGGGGAGATCGCGTCCCAATTGATTAATTCTAATTGAAGAGGCTCGTTACTGCAATAAACTTCATGCTGAATCGAGTGGGAAATAAGAAAAATAGGGGCAATCGAACTTGTTGATGGAATCACTTCACTAGAGCCATGAAGGCTTTACACATGCACCTTCCTCCCCTTACACCCATGGCCTCTCCTCTTCAACATCCAACCTCTTCCCATTTATCTTCTTCGGTTGTTGTCCCTTCTCCTTCCCATGTTCATGGCGATTCAACTTCATCTCCTCCTTAAAAAAGTCGAGCCGCCCCCACGTCAACGACGACCCTCTCTCCCTCACGGCCTACCACTCCTTATTCATTCTCTTCTCCACGATCACTGCGGCCACCCCCCTTGAACGCCACCCGTTCCCTCTCCTTAACCACCATCCACGCCATCGCCTTCCCTACTTCATTTCTCAATCACCGGTACCACCATCATCACCCACGTCCACCCGTTGCTGCCACCCACTCCTCTCTCTCCTTCCTTCTTTCTTTTCCTTCTCTCTCTTACGACCTCCCTCCTCCCTCTCTTTCTCCTCTTAATTCCTCCCCTATTCACCACTGAACATAGCCACCACCACCACATAAACTCAACTTCTTTCCTTGTCAAATTCACACATCCTTCACCATCTTTGTGCAACTGAGACCATCTATCTCTTCCTCATCCTCCAGCTAACACGCTCGTCAACTTTGCACGCTCAATTAGGCTCCGACCGACTCCAATTTCGCTTTCCACATTTCAACCACTATTCCCCTATTCCTCCTTTGTTTCTTCTTCTTTGTTTTCTTTTTCTTACATTAACTTAAAAAAAAGACTCAAAAAACACCACCTTCTCCACTGACAACGAACTCCACGTCCTCCTTGACCTGCTTCCTTTATGAGAAGTGCCACCGCAACCACCGCCATTCTTCCTCCTCTTTGACGGCTTACAACCTTCAAGCTTAATACTCTTTCTTTTTCTTTTTCTTTTATTTTATTTTTTTCATGTACTTGATATATTTGTATAAACACTCATATATCTTTAAGTTCAGTGCATGCAATATTTTGACCCTACATTACATGTGATTGATTTTATCGATTATGTGTAGGAAGAATCTAAGGAGTATATTTTGTTGGATATAATCCAACATACATTGACTAGTATATGTATTTTATATGGATATAATCATGCAACATAAAAAAAAAAGTGCTGTCATTTATAATGCTCATTGTATAAGTGATCAACTAATGTTATTATGTTAAGATGGGCATAAACGTAAAAGGGTTGGTGTGGTTTTCTAAAATAATGTGTAGAGACCATATCATAGTTTACATTTTCTTGATGAGCGAAAATGTAAATTACTGATAACATGTAGTATGGCTAATGGCTGATTAATGTGAGGGTTATGGTTCCTAAGAGACCCCTTGATTTTCTACCCAACTCACACCCATCGTGATTGAGAGAAAGAAAGAGAAGAGAGAGACAGACTAGAAGGAGGATCTCTGGAAGGCAGGCTTCTCTCTTGGCATCCTTGATTGATTGAAAGGGAGGAACTCTTGGAAGATCTAATTTGCAACCCCCGTTCGTTAGAAGAAAGATGAACACGGGTGCCATATTGTATCATTCAAATGTGTACACACAGATATATATTTGCTTTACTAGTTTTGTTTACATCAAATTCTTGCATATGTCCATATATATATATTTCATATCTCTGAAGTAGATTATTTAGCCTATCCTAGGGTATTTAATAAACTAGGTTTACATAGATGTTTCACATTCCTCTGAAAACCCATAAATCAACTCATAAATGCTATTGGTATCGGTACTCCTCCGTGAGTACCGGTAAATAGGCGTCACAATTTGGGGATTGCAGCTTACTAGTACCGGTATTCAATATGAGTACCGATATATGCAAGCTATAGATCAGGTTTATGAATCTAGACCTTAGGACTGTGGCCAACTAGTGTCGGTACTCGGCATGAGTTCCGGTACATGTCAGTTACATGTAAACATTATGGTTCTTGGATCCAAAATTTGTGACTTATGTATACCGGTACTCGATACACATGGGGCACAGATTTGGTTTAAGTTTTGAGTGACTAAGATCTGTATATCACTAGTACCAGTATTGATCATCAGTACCAGTACAGGTTGGCTACAGATTGAAGTGATAGTCCTCAATAAGTACTAGTGCTTGTCATAAGTACTGATACTCGTTGAGATCAGTAGATTTTGGAGGGATACTAGTACCATCTAGGTATCGATACTAGTAACCAGTACCGGTACACCATGAGTGCTGGACAAGCGTACAATTGAACTAAGATCCCAAAACTGTAAGCTATAAGTATCGGTACTTGGCATTAGTACCGGTACTACTTGGATATGGGGTCTAAACTTGTAAGTCAGTGATACGAGTACTAGTTCACCAGTACCAATACTCCGCATATGGGATATCGGTACTAGTCCACCAGTATTGGTACCTATTAAGGATAAAGTTCAATTGATATTATGTTATAGTTCAAGTCTATCCTAGGTTAGAAGTGGGTCAATTATGAATAAACTGCAACATATTTTAGAATAAAGAATTAATGTTTGAATCACATATATTATGTTGAAACCCAAGTTAGGCTATGTCCTTAAAATTGATTCGTAGAGGATAGTCCAAGATCAGGAGAAACATAATTGAACATGGTATTAACCTAATATTTTGGTAAACCCCTAATAATCCATGACACTTGAGCTAGGATTTCATTAATCATACAACTTGAGATCTACATGTAATTATTTAACACCATCGTTTGTTATTACTTCTCCACAAAAAAAAGGAATATATGCATAGCATCAATTCCAACCTTAAATTTAGTAATAGATAATCTAAATACAATCGAGATTCACGTATAATAATTTTCTTAAGGATTCGATCCAACTTACCACTTCTACTTATTTTCGAAAGTCGATTTTAAGTAAAATTATGTGCTTTGACGACGAGTGACACCGGTTAGGAATGATGATTGACTTCTTTTTGACTTTATTTTAGTTCTTGTTACGACTCAACCTGACTTGAACCTATACTAGAATCGGGTCGGACCACGTCATTTACCCCAAGACTCGGTTATCCATCGAGTAATCAAATGTAAGATAATAACATTTCTAACACATGCACCATAGCAGAAAATAAATGACAGAAAGGAAGTAACATTAGCCACGAACTAGCATCAGTATATGAGAAGAATAACAAAAATTTCCACCATAGCTATCACAACTAACGACAAAAAGAGCAAGTGCAAAAATTGACATTAGTTCCAAAGCTAAGTACTCAACCACAGAAAAAGAGAACAATAAGGACTGAACTACGGCTGGGCACGACTAGGCCCAGCTTCCTCTGCAGTTGGTGGAATTGGTTGCTCACTCTCCTGACCTTAGCACATCAAAGTGGGCATCAGCAAAAAGCTGAGTAGAGTGGCAGGAGTAAGGTAAACATGAAAAGATGAAAAGAGATAAGAGCTATTTTTACAAGTGTTTATTATAAGTTAGCTGTCCATTAATTTAGTTGCTGTTTGGTTATCCATGCATATTAGTAGAGGGTCATCCTTTCTTTTTATTCACTTGTTTCCTATAGGAACGATCTTGTTACAGTATCCTCGGGATGTAGGGCATATAATGGCACTTTCTCGGTTGAGAGAATGTCTCGTGCCCGTCCTACTCCTGGTCCACCACCCCGGGGTCATGGTTGTGGCGTAACGATGACTACGACATGCGTGATAAACACACGGGGGGCTGCCCCACACTGACACGCGGTCAATTGTTTTCGCCAACGAGTAAACACTACGTAGCACAACACGGAACATAACAGGGGTGTATCCCTCAACAAGTCTACATACCCTCACCCGACTATCCTAGTTGACCTTACGTGGGCCCAACAAGAGTCGGTATAAGAAGGACGTTCCTATCCCACGTTCCTACTTGGGTAGGTCAGCTCTCTCTTTGCATAACGGGACAGTTAGCTCTCCTCGGTACACGTGTACACGAGGGCCAGCTCATCCCTCCATAACCGAATTCAACTTGACTGGCCATTAACCCATCCTCGTACATTTCCATCCCCTAGATCAAACTTGCAACGACCCTTATTTGTTTACCCCACTAGTTTATCCTAGGTTTCAAGTAACCCTTACTTGGTCGCTATTCAATCCGAGCGTCATGACACCAAATCTCAAAATTCACAAGAGCAGGAAATGCCTACAGTTTTCCCTACGGTTCAAGTAAGCCCCTAGTTCGGTTACTAACAACTTCTAGCATTGTTGACTCCTTAAAGTTCATGCATGCCCCTAAGTTGTTTCTATTAAGCGTATGGCGACAAAATAGTTCAAGCGAAGCGTCATTAAAAGTGATAGTGGGAAAGACGACACATACAATCGGAGTTCACTTCTAATTTCATAATTAACTGTAGTTTGTAGTTACAAAGAACACGCTACAAGAAGAGTGAGAGGGCACCACTCTACCTTGGGGTATTCGGAAGAGTGGGGGCATGGTAGGTCTGCTTGCAGTCTCGACAGACGTGCTACAGACTCCCACCACGGACGAGCTGCTGTCAAATGCCAATACTGTTGGTGCTAGAGCACCACGATCATTTGTTTTGATGATAACAAAACACGTGTTATTTAACATTTGCAATTTGAGTCCTAGATTTCAGGTCAATTGCAAATGTGGACGTGTTTAGACGGAGTTCGAGCTCGCATCCAGGACGGATTGGAGGAGCTTGACGGAAAACACAGGAGGTTCGCGTGGAGCGAAAGATTGGAGATGGAAGACAAGAAGAATAGGATAGATTCTTTTTTATCCTTTCATGTATCTCTTGTATTTATTTTCTTGCTCTTTATTTTCCTTAGACATTATGTTAAAGAGCCTCAAAGAACCCTAACAGTAGTCCTAGGAACACCTGCACAACCCTAGGATACGTAGGTTTTCTGTAGAACACTTAGAAAACCAATATAGGGTTAAAACTGACTTTCCAGACGTCTAATTCACGAATCAGACGTCTGATAAAGGATTTTAAGACGTCTGACTGTTGTTTCAGACGTCTGATAACTGTTAGGCTGGACATAGTTAGTTCTGTCTGATGAATTCAGACGTCCAGACCTTATACCAGACGTCTTAGGAGACGTCTGATGACTTTGCCAGACGTCCAGTTAGTGGACCGTTGGCTGGCTTAGAAGACACTCAAGAATATGACCGTTAGAGCCTTATCAGACGTCCATAGGACTTCACAGACGTCTGATAAATGACCGTTTTGCCTCGGCTGACCCAAAATCTCTTCTCAGAGATTTTCTAGCCGTTGCAACGTTTGGAAATCAATTCCCACGGTAAAAGTAGGTTTCCAGACGTCCAGACCTAGTGCCAGACGTCCTCTATGTCGTCTGATGGACTTGTACAAAAACCCTGTTTAGATCTGATTCAAGTCAGGGAGAAACCCGCATAGAATCAGACGTCTGACCTTGGAATCAGACGTCTTAAAGTGGCCTTCCAGACGTCTGATGCCAGAGTTAGACGTCTGATAACCCTGTCAAATGTAATCATTATCCTGATTTCGACCTGATTCTCTTGGGCTTTGTTCCCAACGGCTATAGAACCTTTCTTAAGCCTTCCAAAGCCTTCCTAAGGCCTCTATAAATAGAGGGGAACCTTTGCAACACAAAAACACAAGATACACACTAAGAGAAACAAGAGACACACCTAAGCAACTTAGTTCCACTCCTTTGTGTCCAATTGAGGCCCTTGCTCTCCAAGCTCTAGTTTCATTCTCTTGAGAGCATCAAGCCTTCGCGCGCCCGCTCTCCCGCTGTTGATAACGAGAGCGACGTAGCGCCGTCGCGTGGCACACGCACCGCGTCATCATCGACGCACTCCTTGCAAAGGGGAGTTTCCTATTTCCTATAGAAGCTAGGTTTAATTTTGTTGGCTCTATAGGACTGTTGTTTATTCTATCTTTGTATTTTGGTTGGGTATTCGCTTTGCGAATTCCCGTCTCCTTCGTGGGACAAAATCCTTCTCGTGGAGAGAAGGGGTTGAGGAATGCTACCCTCGTACTTGTAGCGTGGTTGTATTGAGGTTGAATCACCCTCGTTCAAAGTGATTCGGTTAGTGGATTTGATCAACTTGGTTGATCGGAAAATCCTAACTCGAGAGGGTTAGGTGGTGGTTTTTACCCGGTTTGGGTTTCCACCTAAAAATCTTTGTGCACATTTTGTCATTGCTTATTTTTGTGAGATTGCTTTATATATTTTCAATTCCGCATTTTTTTTGTCACACTGATCTCACCCCTCCTAGTACAAGGGTAGAACTTTCAATTGGTATCAGAGCAGGTCTCGCGTAATCGGCGTTACAAACCGGCGAGGATCTAGATCATGGAGGGAAGCATAGCCGCAGTCAGAATCTCCGAAGGGCAATCCACCGTCCGACCACCCTATTTCGACGGGAGGGACTTCGGATATTGGAAGTTGAGGATGAAGACGTGGCTTCAAGCCACGGACTTCGCTCTATGGGGATGTTGCGAAACCCCATACGAGATCCCGAAGCGACCCCAAGGAGGCTACTCGCAGCTGCAGATTCAAGATCTCTCACTCAACGCAAGGGCAATGAATGCCTTGTATTGCGCGTTGAGTCCGGAAGAGTTCGAGAAAATCCAAGAGTGCACCACCGCCCACGAGATATGGAGGAGGTTGGAAGGCACTCATGAGGATTCCAGCTCGGAGGAAGAAGAAGAAGAAAAAGAAGAAGAAACCACTTGCTTTGGTTTCATGGCAATCGGAGAAAGCGACATCGACAGCGAAAGCGACTCCGACAATGAGGTAAACCTGGATTTACAAGAAGCCTTTAATGAACTTTTTGAGATTAGTAAATCACTTAGGGTAGAAAATAAAAGCATTAAAAAGAACCTTAGTTTTCTTAGAAATGAAAATGATAGGTTAGAAAAACAACTCAAGGATATAGAGACTAGTCCTAAGGATAATAACCTGTTATTAGAAAATCAAGACCTCATCAATGAAAATAATAAATTGATTGAGAAAAATAATAGTCTAAAGTTAGAAATTTCTAATTTAAAGACTAAGATGAATACTATAGAAAAAGAAATTGCATGTCTTAGGGAAAACTCTAACAAACTAATCAATAAAGTAGATGATTTATACAGCCCTAAGATTGAGAAAGGATCTCCATCAAGGAGACCTTCTAACAAATCCGGATCCAAGCCCACTTGGATACCGAAAAAGGAATTAGAATCGTGTTTTGTAGGTTTCAAGGATAACTACAACACAAAGGATTGGACCTACAAATTCAAGGCTGGTCAACTTAAGTTGGGAGAACCAATGAGTAGACCAAGGAGGAGAAGAAGAAGACCGACGAGACGGCGAACAAACGACGGACCCGCCGCACGTCGACCACCAGATTGGAGACCGGCGCCAATGCCCGGGCCTCCAAGCTACGGATGGGAGCCCCATCCGATGTGGCATCCACCACCACCATTCGGGCCATTTTATTGGCCATGGTAGGTGAGGTAAAATTCTTAACCCTATCCTTTTTATAAGCATTTAGATAGGGGGAGTTAAAAATGATGAGCTTATTGTCAATTTTTAAGGGGGAGATACAAGTTAGCTAAATTTCCTTTAGTAAGGAGGAGAAAAATAATAGCTATCTTGTTGTTATAAAAAGGGGGAGGACATTACCTTTGTTAAAAATAAATAGAAGAGCATGTTTTAAGGGGGAGTAATAGGAAATATAAAATCAATCAAACCTTTTTGATAATGTCAAAAAGGGGGAGGATTTTTATGCATTATTATTTACGGTTTTGTCATCATCAAAAAGGGGGAGATTGTTGGTGCTAGAGCACCACGATCATTTGTTTTGATGATAACAAAACACGTGTTATTTAACATTTGCAATTTGAGTCCTAGATTTCAGGTCAATTGCAAATGTGGACGTGTTTAGACGGAGTTCGAGCTCGCATCCAGGACGGATTGGAGGAGCTTGACGGAAAACACAGGAGGTTCGCGTGGAGCGAAAGATTGGAGATGGAAGACAAGAAGAATAGGATAGATTCTTTTTTATCCTTTCATGTATCTCTTGTATTTATTTTCTTGCTCTTTATTTTCCTTAGACATTATGTTAAAGAGCCTCAAAGAACCCTAACAGTAGTCCTAGGAACACCTGCACAACCCTAGGATACGTAGGTTTTCTGTAGAACACTTAGAAAACCAATATAGGGTTAAAACTGACTTTCCAGACGTCTAATTCACGAATCAGACGTCTGATAAAGGATTTTAAGACGTCTGACTGTTGTTTCAGACGTCTGATAACTGTTAGGCTGGACATAGTTAGTTCTGTCTGATGAATTCAGACGTCCAGACCTTATACCAGACGTCTTAGGAGACGTCTGATGACTTTGCCAGACGTCCAGTTAGTGGACCGTTGGCTGGCTTAGAAGACACTCAAGAATATGACCGTTAGAGCCTTATCAGACGTCCATAGGACTTCACAGACGTCTGATAAATGACCGTTTTGCCTCGGCTGACCCAAAATCTCTTCTCAGAGATTTTCTAGCCGTTGCAACGTTTGGAAATCAATTCCCACGGTAAAAGTAGGTTTCCAGACGTCCAGACCTAGTGCCAGACGTCCTCTATGTCGTCTGATGGACTTGTACAAAAACCCTGTTTAGATCTGATTCAAGTCAGGGAGAAACCCGCATAGAATCAGACGTCTGACCTTGGAATCAGACGTCTTAAAGTGGCCTTCCAGACGTCTGATGCCAGAGTTAGACGTCTGATAACCCTGTCAAATGTAATCATTATCCTGATTTCAACCTGATTCTCTTGGGCTTTGTTCCCAACGGCTATAGAACCTTTCTTAAGCCTTCCAAAGCCTTCCTAAGGCCTCTATAAATAGAGGGGAACCTTTGCAACACAAAAACACAAGATACACACTAAGAGAAACAAGAGACACACCTAAGCAACTTAGTTCCACTCCTTTGTGTCCAATTGAGGCCCTTGCTCTCCAAGCTCTAGTTTCATTCTCTTGAGAGCATCAAGCCTTCGCGCGCCCGCTCTCCCGCTGTTGATAACGAGAGCGACGTAGCGCCGTCGCGTGGCACACGCACCGCGTCATCATCGACGCACTCCTTGCAAAGGGGAGTTTCCTATTTCCTATAGAAGCTAGGTTTAATTTTGTTGGCTCTATAGGACTGTTGTTTATTCTATCTTTGTATTTTGGTTGGGTATTCGCTTTGCGAATTCCCGTCTCCTTCGTGGGACAAAATCCTTCTCGTGGAGAGAAGGGGTTGAGGAACGCTACCCTCGTACTTGTAGCGTGGTTGTATTGAGGTTGAATCACCCTCGTTCAAAGTGATTCGGTTAGTGGATTTGATCAACTTGGTTGATCGGAAAATCCTAACTCGAGAGGGTTAGGTGGTGGTTTTTACCCGATTTGGGTTTCCACCTAAAAATCTTTGTGCACATTTTGTCATTGCTTATTTTTGTGAGATTGCTTTATATATTTTCAATTCCGCATTTTTTTTGTCACACTGATCTCACCCCTCCTAGTACAAGGGTAGAACTTTCAAATACTACAATATTTATGGTTTCAAAAGGTGTCATTAGGCTTCACTTAATTTTTCAAGAGTGCTAACGAGCTCAAAACGCAGTCGATAGGGTCTCAAAAGATGGGAAAATGCGAGAGCTTTACAACGGTATCTTGTTTGTGAGAAACAGAGGTCGTTTGGACCCTGAACTGATCCAGATACACTCCCTAGTTCACTGCAACCGAGCTAGACCAGTTCAAGTGAACCAATTGGCTCGAATCCTGCATTGCCACGTGGCATGCACGGGTGGTTTAATGAATTATTGACGAGCCAAATCACTTGTTTCCAAGAGTTGGCTGACAAATTTTGTTAATATTTCGTCGGCCAACAGTGGCTCAGGGATAATTTGGAGAGGCTGTTGGAAATCCGGTAGAGAAGATAGGAGTCTTTCCAGTCTTATCTAAATCGATTCAAGACTTAGTATTTCAAATGCAAGCGGAAGTATGATGCCATTGCTATCCAGTACTTTAAGTCAGGTTTGCTGACTCAAAGGTTCTGGTATGATATTGATGATTTTCCTCCTAGAGACATGGCGGAACTGTGAGATCGCGCTAAAAGTTTGCAGAGCAGGATGACTCCTTCTACTCTCGTAGCCTTCTGGAAAATGGACATGGAGAAGACTGTGCCTCCCCTGATGAGAGGAAGATCTCAGCTGAGGCAGCACCAATATCAATCTCAAGCAGCAACTGCTTCAATAAGGCAGAAAGGGAATTTGATGGACCTGAAGGATCGGCTGAACAAAAACGGACCCGATGGCCCCCGCTAACCCGGTGGGACCTATATGAAGAATACACCCCCTGGTTGTGAATCAACCGAACATGTTAGCTGAAGTCTAGTAGACTGATAAAGACACACTCCCCCACTAAAGACTCTAAGGAAGAAGACAGAGAGTGGGCCTTATTGTAAGTACCATTAGGCTCGGAGACACACCACGTTGAAATATTGGGATTTATGGGACCAGATCGAGTCCCAAAGCTGGCACGGTAATTTGGCCCATTTCATTAAACGAAATGGAGGCCAGGATAAAGGCAAGTGACCTATGGAAGGTCCTAAGGAGTATCACCAAGAGAAGGTTCAACAGCTCGGAGGAGTCCACGTACTATCCTTTCTAGAGTTGGAGGTAGTGGAGATCGTGACCCTCATGTCCCAACAGGAGATTCCGCTAGAACTCCCGCCTGAGGAATGTCATCGCTAGGTCATGGCGGCATGAAGGGTGGGATGTTTGAGTGGTCACACGGCCAGAGTCTCATCTCCTCAGCTAGCATTGTGTTTGTAGCACTTAGCCGAAGAAGAAATAGATGTGATCTTCGGCGTCAACGCAGCCACCAACTCAGGGGCCACCCCTGTACTTATGGGGACCACCCAGGAGGTGTACCGTACTCCCACTCTGCAATGGGGTGAGAGGAGTTCCGTCAAGCAAGCAAGCCTCCTCGAGGCTCTTCTCCTCCCTTTCGGATTTGGCCGATCATATGGATCCCCTATTGATAACTCTCCTCCTAGCTGGGCGACAACAACTTTGTCCCCTTGTAGATGAGGGTAGCATCCTAGATGTCCTTTTCCTTAAGACCCTCACGTAGTTTGGTCTTAGTGAGGATCTGTCCCCGCCAACCCTCCTGGTAGTGGAGTTTGGGAAACACAAAGTAATGTCGAGAGGAGAGATTAGCTTGCTGGTATCAATATGTGATGGGGACAAGCACCTCAACAGGATGAACACCTTCATTGTAGCTGGTTTGGTGGTGGCATTTGATGGCATCATAGGTCGCCCTGCAACCCACATTTTTTGAGCAATCCCCTCCTCGTATTTCCAATTTATACTCTGTTGGTGCTAGAGCACCACGATCGTTTATTTTGATGATAACAAAACATGTGTCTTTTAACATTTGCTTTTGAGTTGTAGTTTTTAGGTCAAATTGCAAATGGAGACAGGTGTTTAGATAGAGTTCGAGCTCGCATCCATGGCGGATTGGAGGAGCTTGACAGAGGCAGAGGAGCTTCGCGAGGAGCGAAAGCTTGAAGAAGGAGATGAAGAATATGATAGATTTCATTTTATCCTGTTCTATGTAATTTTGTTTCTTTCTTTTGTTCTTTATTTCTGTCTTATATCTTATGTGAAAGAGCCACAAAGAACCCTTAGAGTAGTCCTAGGAACATCTGCACTACCCTAGAATACTTAGGTTTTCTGTAAAGAACTTAGAAAACCAAAATAGGGTTCAGACAGCCTTATCAGACGTCTGATATTGACTTTTAAGACTTCTGACTGTTTGATCAGACGTCCAAAAACATCTAGGCTGGACTTAGTAGGTTCTGTTTGTTAGAATCAGTCGTCCAGGTCTTAGTCCAAACATCTTAGCAGATGTCTGATGCCTTTGCCAGACATCCAATTAGTGTAACGTTGGTTGTCTTAGTAAAATTTGAGGAAATGACCGTTAGCCTTGTATCAGACGTCCGTAGAGGACCCCAGACATCTGATACATGACCGTTTTACCTCGGCTAACCCAAAATCTTCCTTCAGAGATTTTCTAGCCGTTGTACTTCCTTGGGAATCCATTTCCATAGAACAATAGGTTTCCAGACATCCAGACCTAGTGCCAGACGTCCTGTGTGTCGTCTGATGGACATACACTAGAACCTTGTTTAGGTCTGATTCAAATTAGGAAGGAAACCCGCCTAGAATCAGACGTCTGACTTAGTTTCCAAACATCTTAAACGGGTTTTCCAGACGTCTGATGCCAGGACCAGATGTTTGATGACCCTATCAGAATCATGATTAATTCTGACTACGGCTAGATTTTCTTTGGATTTGTACCCAACGGCTATGGAAGCCTTCCAAAGCCTTCCAATGCCTTCCTAGGCCCTCTATAAATAGAGGAGGATCCCTTGGCTTGAAAAACACACCCAAGACACACCTTGCAAGAATATTTCCACTCATTTGTGTCAAAAAGAAGTAGAAGATCAAATAGAAGAAGCTCTAGCTCTACAAGCACTCACTTCACACTCAAGAGCTTCGTCCTGCTGTGCACCCGCTCTCCCGCTGACGTTACGAGAGAGCTGTTGTGCCAAAGCGTGGTTCATGCATCCGCGTCATCACATCGATGCACTTCCACCAAAGGGAAGTTTTCTAACTCCTATAGAAGCTAGGCTTAAATATTTGTGGCTCTATAGGATTGTTGTACTTTTTATTGTCTTTGGTTGGGTATTCGTTTTGCGAATTCCCGTCTCCTTCGCGAGACAAAATCCTTCTTGTGAAGAGAAGGGGTTTTGAGGTACACTACCCTCGGTCTAAGTAGTGCTGTTGTAATTGAGGTTCAGTCACCCTCGTTCAAGTGACTGGGTTTAGTGGATTTGATCGACTAGGTCGATCGGAAAATCCTAACTCGAGAGAGTTAGGTGGTGGTTTTCACCCGGTTTGGATTTCCACCTAAAAATACTTGTGCCTATTGTGTGATTGCTTAATTTTGTGAGATTATCTATTTTATTTCCGCACTTTATATCTTACCCCCTCCATCCAGGGAATTACAATTGGTATCAGAGCAGGTTCTTGCAAGATCGGACTGACACCCAGCAAGAAGATCATGGAGGGAAGTAGCTCCGCGAGCAGAATTTCCGAGGGGCAATCTACGACCCGTCCGCCATTCTTCGATGGGAGCAACTACCCTTATTGGAAGCTACGGATGAAGACTTGGCTGCAAGCCAATGACTTCACAATTTGGGCCAGATGCGAGATGCCGTTTGACATCCTGAAGAAACTTGCGGGAGGCTCCTCGCAACAATAAATTCGGGAGCTCTCTCTAAACGCAAAAATAATGAACGCATTGTATTGCGCTTTGAGCCCGGAGGAGTTTAACAGAATCTAGCAATGCGCCACCTCATACGAGATCTGGCACACACTCTAGGTAACTCATGAAGGTACCTCTAAGGTGAAGACTTCTAAAATAAATTTACTTTCTCAAGAATTTGAGTCTTTTTCAATGAAGTCTAACGATCTTTAAGTGAGATGAACACTAGGTTCACTCTCATTGTAAATAATTTAAAAGCTTTACGTAACACCTTCATCAAGGGGGAGCTTCGGGGAAAACTACTCCGTTCCCTTGGACCGGAATGGGAGCAAAAGGTCACCGCCATCGAGGAGGTGAATGAGGTAAAGGAGCTCAACATGGAAGATCTCCTAGGCAATCTAATGGCCTACGAGACAAAGCTGAAGTAAAAGAAGAAGGATACACCGGAGCCAAAATCGAAGAAGACCCTCGCATTCAGAGCCGCATCAGATAGCGAGGTAAGTTCTGATGGCGAAGACTTTAAGTTTTTACTTAAAAGTTTTCCAAGTTTTGTAGGGAATCAAAGAAAGAAAAGGAGAAGGAAAGCCCAAGACATTGCTACCACTACAATGAGAAAGGGCATCTATAACCAGAGTGCCCTCTTCTCAAGAAGGAGAAGAAGAAGGAAGAGGAGAAGAAGTCTAAGAAGAAGGCGTTCCAAGCAACTTGGGACGACACAAGCTCAGAGGAAGAAGAAGAGCAGAACCCCGAGGAAGAAATTGCCTGCATGGGCTTCATGGTCATGGGAAGTGATAGCGACTACAATGAGAAAGGGCATCTATAACCAGAGTGCCCTCTTCTCAAGAAGGAGAAGAAGAAGGAAGAGGAGAAGAAGTCTAAGAAGAAGGCGTTCCAAGCAACTTGGGATGACACAAGCTCAGAGGAAGAAGAAGAGCAGAACCCCGAGGAAGAAATTGCCTGCATGGGCTTCATGGTCATGGGAAGTGATAGCGACAACGACAACAGCGACAATGAGGTAAATCCCGATTTACAAGATGCTTTCGATGAATTATTTGAGCTTAGTAAATCATTTAAGGTAGAAAATAAAAATATTAAAAGGAATCTTAGTTTTCTTAAAAGTGAAAATGAAAGATTAGAAATAAAACTCAAGGATCTAGAAGCTAGTCCTAAGGATAATAACTTGTTATTAGAAAATAAAGATTTAATCAAAGAAAATACTAAATTGATTGAGGAAAATATTAGTCTAAAATTAAAAATTTTTGATTTAAAGACTAAGATGCATATTATAGAAAAAGAAATCGCATGTCTTAGAGAAAATTCTAACAAATTAATTAACAAAGTAGAAAATTTGTATAGCCCTAAAATTGAGAAAAGATCTCCCTCAAGGAGACCCGCTAACAGATCTAGATCTAAGCTCACTTGGATACCGAAGAAAGAATTAGAATCTTATTTTGTAGGTTTCAAAGTGGATATCAACGTAAAGGACTGGACCTACAAGCTCAAGAATGGTCAACTCGAGTTGGGAGGAACAAGGAGTAGACCAAGGAGGAGAACGAGATGACTGACGAGACGACTAACAACTGAACAACTTGCCACATGTCTGCCAGACTGGAGACCGGCATCGATGCCTGGGCATTTAAGCTACGGATGGGAGCCCCATCCGATGTGGCATCCACCACCTCCATTTGGGTCATTCTATTAACCATGGTAGGTGAGGTATTCCTTAACCCTATCTTTTTATTATCGTATAGATAGGGGGAGTTAAAATTATGAGCTATTTGTCAATCATTAAGGGGGAGATCTTGTTAAGTTAGCTATATTTCCTTTAGAAAGGGGGAGAAAAATAATGGCTATCTTGTTGTTACAAAAAGGGGGAGGACATTATTCTTGTTAAAAGAAATTCAACCCAATTATAGAAGAGCATGTTTTAAAGGGGAGTTATAGGAAATTTAAAATCGATTAAACCTTTTTGATAATGTCAAAAAGGGGGAGGATTTTATGCATTATTATTTATGATTTTGTCATTATCAAAAAGGGGGAGACTGTTGGTGCTAGAGCACCATGATCATTTATTTTGATGATAACAAAACACGTGTCTTTTAACATTTGCTTTTGAGTTGTAGTTTTCAGGTCAAATTGCAAATGGAGACAGGTGTTTAGATAGAGTTCGAGCTCGCATCCATGGCGGATTGGAGGAGCTTGACAGAGGCGGAGGAGCTTCGCAAGGAGCGAAAGCTTGACGAAGGAAGGAGATGAAGAATATGATAGATTTCATTTTATCCTGTTCTATGTAATTTTGTTTCTTTGTTTTGTTCTTTATTTCTGTCTTATATCTTATGTTAAAGAGCCTCAAAGAACCCTTAAAGTAGTCCTAGGAATATCTGCACTACCCTAGAATACTTAGGTTTTCTGTAAAGAACTTAGAAAACTAAAATAGGGTTCAGACAGCCTTATCAGACATCTAATCTGGAAATCAGACGTCTGATATTGACTTTTAAGACGTCTGACTATTTAATCAGACGTCCAAAAACATCTAGGCTAGACTTAGTAGGTTCTGTCTGTTAGAATCAGTCGTCCAGGTCTTAGTCCAGACGTCTTAGCAAACGTCTGATGCCTTTTCCAGACGTCTAATTAGTGGAACGTTGGCTATCTTAGTAAATGCTGAGGAAATGACTGTTAGCCTTGTATCAGATGTCCGTAGCGGACCCCAGACATCTGATACATGATCGTTTTGCCTCGGCTAACCCAAAATCTTTCTTCAGAGATTTTCTAGCCGTTGTACTTCCTTAGGAATCCATTTCCGCAGAACAATAGGTTTCCAGACATCCAGACCTAGTGCCAGACGTCTTGTGTGTCGTCTGATGGACATACACTAGAACCTTGTTTAGGTCTGATTTAAATTAGGAAGGAAACCCGCCTAGAATCAGACGTCTGACTTAGTTTCCAAACATCTTAAACGGGTTTTCCAGACGTCTGATGCCAGGACCAGATGTTTGATGACCCTATCAGAATCATGATTAATTCTGACTACGGCCAGATTTTCTTTGGATTTGTACCCAACGGCTATAGAAGCCTTCCAAGGCCTTCCAATGCCTTCCTAGGCCCTCTATAAATAGAGGAGGATCCCTTGGCTTGAAAAACACACCCAAGACACACCTTGCAAGAATATTTCCACTCACTTGTGTCAAAAAGAAGTAGAAGATCAAATAGAAGAAGCTCTAGCTCTACAAGCACACACTTCACACTCAAGAGCTTCGTCCTGTTGTGCACCCGCTCTCCCGCCAACGTTACGAGAGCACTGTTGTGCTAAAGCGTGGTTTACGCATCCGCGTCATCACATCGACGCACTTCCACCAAAGGGAAGTTTTCTAACTCCTATAGAAGCTAGGGTTAAATATTTGTGGCCCTATAAGATTGTTGTACTTTTTATTGTCTTTGGTTAGGTATTTGCTTTGCGAATTCTTGTCTCCTTCGCGAGACAAAATCGTTCTTATGAAGAGAAGGGGTTTTGAGGTACACTACCCTCGGTCTAAGTAGTGTTATTGTAATTGAGGTTCAGTCACCCTCGTTCAAGTGACTGGGTTTAGTGGATTTGATCGACTAGGTCGATTGGGAAATCCTAACTCGAGAGGGTTAGGTGGTGGTTTTCACCCGGTTTGGGTTTCCACCTAAAAATACTTGTGCCTATTGTGTGATTGCTTAATTTTGTGAGATTGTCTATTTTATTTACGTACTTTATATCTCACCCCCTCCAACCAGGGAATTACATACTCTTCCATTCCCCTCATGGAATTGGAATTGTCCATGGCGATTAATCAGTCGGCCGAGAGTTACTATGCATTGAGCTCGAATGCTTAATGGAGAGAAGGCCCCTAAAACCTCATAAATGGGGAAAGAAGAGAAATTTGGTCCATGCGCTGTGAGAGGATGAACCCCTATCTAGCCACCTACATAGGAAATGAAGCCTGGTTCCTCAACCTTGGCTATCCAGTTGTACCTCGATAAAACTGACAAATTGGTCCAAATAGGAGCTGAATTGCCCTTGCTCGAAGTTCGCGAGTTACTCCTTTTAAGGGCTAATGTGGATATTTTCACATGGTCTACCAACGACCTACCGGGAGTAGATCCATCTCTGATCGAGCACCGACTCAATATCCAACCAGGTTTTTAAGCAGTCAGGCAAGCTAGACGGCATAAGTCGGCAGAGCAGTGGTAGGCAGATGTCGCAAAAGTGGACAAGCCATTGGAGGTGGGATTCATTAAGCAATCCGTCTACCTGGAATGGCTTTCCAATATTGTGATGGTCAAGAAATCAAATGGAAAATGGAGGATGTGCGTGGAGTTCACAAATATAAACAATGTCTGCCCAAAGGATGAGTTCCCTCTATTGAAGATCGATGCCCTCGTAGATTCTTGCAGTAAACAGTCACACATGTCTTTCCTTGATTCTTATAGTGGTTATCACCAGATATGCGTAGCTCCACTTGACAGGCCCCATAATTCATTTGTAACTAATAGGAATCTATTTCATTATAGAGTCATGCCCTTTGGCCTAAAAAATGTTGGAACTACTTATCAACGTCTTGTAAATTTGGTGTTTGCTTATCTAATTGGAAAATCAATTGAAGTGTATATTGATGATATGCTTGTAAAAGGGTTAAGTTTCTCTCAACACTTGGAAAACTTAGCCCACGTGTTCCAAGTCTTAAGGGATACCTGACTCCTCTTGAATCCTGAGAAGTGCGTGTTTGGCATGTCCTTAGGAAAATTCCTAGGCTTCATGGTCTTTAACTGAGGAATAGAAGCCAACACCGACAACATGAAGAGATTATGGTTCTAACGCCTGATAAATACATATTTATTCATGATAAAATGCCTATTATGTGGGTTCCTAAGCTATTGAGAAGCATTTAGCATTGTAAATAATGCATAGTATCCATCATCTTGCATTTAGTTTAACTTATATAAATTGTACAATAATTTATGTATTTTAATGACTAGGGGGTAGGCTGACACATCTCTAGGCTTTAGATGGAAGATCTGACTGTACGGATGTGATTAGGGTGATGATCAGAGTCCAACACCTCTGAAATCACCTTGACCAGACATCTGTAGCATTCGCTAGAAGCCATAGAAGATCGACAACTAAGAAGCAGGAGGATGCAAATGCGGACCTTAGATGACAAATTCGATCACACGAATGGATTTGGGTCGACGATTGCAGTCGAACGATGCGAAGATCAACCCGATTGGACTTCCGTGGCCTCCCCTACAAATATTTTAAGATGGACAGCTCAGATGGTGCCATGTGACATCATCTTAGCCGCATAAGACCACCCACAGCTCCTTCCTTGTCTACACCATTAATCCCAGCCGTTGGATCAAGATCCAAAGGCTGTGATTAAACTGCAGCACACCTTCACAATTTGTAAAGGGTTAGCATCATCCACTCTCAACCATTGGATCCCCATCCAATGATTGAGTACTTGCCACATCGCCAACACCCCACCTGAGCCAAGATTAAGCTTGGTCATTGGATCTTCATCCAATGTACACGAGCGCACGACCATTAATACCAATTCAAGACACAGAGGTGCCCTCAGCTTAGCGGTTGAGAGCATTGCTCTCAAGGCATAGATGTAGGTTCAAATGTCCATGAGCGCTTGCTATTTGTTAACGCGAGAGGCGCTAAATTGGACCGCTAGATCGGAGATGAGCTACGCTAAAGGCGGCCACGCGACGCAACATTGGAGACGCTCGTGATAACATGCAATTGAACGCGCGCTTGCGTGATTTGAGAAGTGTGGAGGGTGCGATCTAAACCTGAAAAGATGACTTTCACTTAATAAGATAATAATTAAAATGATTTGTCGTTTGTATTTCTAAGTGGTGGTAAATCGACTAATCAAAGTATTGAATTAAAATTAACCACTCAATGAGGAGCAGGTTGTATCCACGGGGAGGCAATGACCTATTAAAATTCGCTAAAGTCTTTCACAAAAAGTTCACAATTGAAATCATAGAAAGTCTATGCTAAAACCCCTCTCAAATGAGGCATATAGGACTCACATATGTTGATAAAGCAATTAAAGCAAGGAGGGTCCTCTTTACAAAATGGCTAGCATATAATATTAGTATCCTAAATCTTAAAATCCCACAATGCCATTTAAATGTAAAAACAAATAGAGAGGGAAACAGGGGATTCCGTCATGCTTTCAGTGCATGCACGGCTAGCCACGATTGGAGGCGAGGTTGACGACGGAGGATGAGTGGGACGAGGGCTTCGCGATGGAGTCGTCAGCGCGTCGAATGGCGGCCGTCGGTGGCCAGACGGCCAAGTGAGGGTCGACGTCGAGAGGTTCTGCTGGTAGAGGTGTGTGCAGCGGCCGACCGTCGTGGATGACGAGGAAGGTACAGCGGCAGGTGGGCTTTGTGATGGCGATGCTTGCGATCCGTTTGGTGGCCTGAGGTGGTCGTGGTGGTTGGTTCTTCTAATAGAGTTGCAGGGTGTTAGTTGAAGAAGGTGAAGGAAGAAGAAGTGGAGGTGGGCTCGTGTGGAGGCAAGGTGTGAGCACATGAGGAGTGGCGAGGAGTTGGCTGCTTGTGGCCGCAAGTGGGCACGCGCATGAGGGAGCAACGGCGGAGGAGGTGTGGTGGCTTGTGGCTTTAGCGGCCATTGGCCGCTTGAAGTGGCCATAAACAGGTGGCACGTGAGGATGGGAACTCGAGGTGGCAGAGGCGTGCAGACCGCACGTGGTGCTTTGCTGCATGTTGGGAAGATTGGCAGAGGCATGCGCTGGTGTGTGCAGAGATGGCGAGGAGGGGGCACAACTAGTGCTGATGGTGATGGGTTCTCTTGAGGTGGAAGAGAAACAGAGGAAGACGAAGAATGAAGAAGGAGATGGAGATGGTGGTGGTGCGTGGAGTTGGTGGTGTTGTGTAGTGGAGCTCAAGGAGGTGCGACAAGGAGTTGGTGATGAAGGTGCACGGTATGATGATGTGAGGCTTGGTGGACGATGGTGTAGGCTGTCACCCCGCATGCCTACAGTAGCGAAGCCCTCACCGTGATTGAGTCCCACAGTGTGGAATGGACGAGCTCGAAGCTCTGCACGGTGGAGTCAGGTGGTGGCCTACCCGATCACGGCAGTAGCTCCTCTTCTCTTATGGTCGTTGTGCCAGAATTCAAATGGAGTGATCTGCTTCTTTTGGACTTTCATTGGTCTTCAAGGTGGCCAGCCGATCCTGCCATGAATACAATGAATTAATGTGTAATTTATGCATGAACCCTTAAAAAAAACTAATTCCTATTTCTAACTAAATAATGCACATAATGTGTGATGCATGTAAACTAATTTATATACTAAGCTAATGTATGTTATTCTAAATAAGTTGTAAATGTATTTAGATATGAATATAATACATGAAAGCAAATACATATGAACTACAATATTTACATCTTAATGCATGCTATTTATATATTATTATTAATCTAAAGTCTAGGCATTTAAGTAACTAATTAGCCCACAAATATGGGCTCATTAGAGCCCTCAGATGCAGATCCAACGATGATGGTTCTCTCCTCGTGATCTCAAGATGCGATCCACGCAATTTGAAGGCATGTGCGACGTGCTATCGTAGCCTTTCATCAACGTTCCAACAGCTAAGATCCTCTCCCACGTTGAGAGTGTGTGCTTGAAGGAGCGCAAGTGTGCGATCGGAGGTCGTTCCTTGGTCGTATGATCAAGATCTGATGGCACACCTCTCTCCTCGTGGATCCACCAATTGGGAGCTCTTCTTCATGGCCAGCGGGTGCATGAAGAATGGGTGCATGTCCCATGCATGTCCTTTACTCTCCAAGGTCAAATTTAGCCTCTCCCCTCACCTATAAAACCCCCCTTCACCTCCCATTGATCCTCATCCTTACCTTTGCTAATCCCATCTTCTCTAGAGCTCCAAAAGCCTCCGAAGCTCCTAAGAGATTGCTTTCAAGCCATTAGGCCACCTATTAGCTTAGCTAATCCTATCGTCCACCAAATATTCGTCCCGCTCCTCAACCCCTTCATAGGTGACCTAAAAGCTGTCCTCTCACCTCCATTCAGGTAGCAAATCACCTCCATCACCTCACCTCCTTTCCTATAGCTTGGTTAAGCCGTCCTCTACCTGGATTCCTCCTACACCTCATCCTCATCGTTCCGCATCTCACCTCCTTTTCTCTTTTACTCTGCCTATCATATTTCTATACTTTGTTAGTTGTAATAAAACTTTGATTTGCAATTATCATATTCTCTCTCTCTCTCTCTCGCTTTAATTATCTGTAAGTAGATTAGGTTAGCTAGATATAGTTTTCACCTGATCTTTTGCGATTAAAATATAAAAAAATTACAAAAGCGAAAAATACCAAAAATAAATTAACCGATGCAAATTTCTTCTAAATCAAATGTCGCCTCCTTGCATTCGACCTAGGACTCACCATCCCGGTTGCAAATATTATCTAATACGTCAAAATTTTTTGCTGAAATACGATGATGCAGGTTTCTCTCTTTTGAAACCCTAAGCCCTGATTTTCTTTGTACGAATTTATCGAATATCATTTTGGCGTTGTGTCGGGAAGGCAATAGTCTTTGATTTTTCCCGCATTTTCCCCTCATTTATTCTTTAACCAATCTTCTCTCTGATTTATTGTCTTACAGGTACTCGACCAAGGTGTGCCAAAGCGGTAGATTTGAGTAAAATGTAGGTAGATAATCTGTAAGTGCCCCTACTTTCCCACCCACTAGTTTCATTTAGCCATAGTAATAAATCAAACCCAAATCAACTTAGGTGCTTGCATAAACCCTAGGTTAGAATTTGTTGATTGATTGTCACTTCACCCACCTCACCCACCCGCTTATAAAAAAAAAATTCTTTCTCTAATTGCTAGATATAATTGAACATACACACTATTTACACCCACAAATTCGAGGTGTACAACCTCTCCGATTTCATTACTCAATTGGTACTATGACATGTGAAACTGGTACACGTAAGAGCACACACATAATTGAATAGAAATCAGAATAGGTTAATCGTTTTTGTGTGCCTTAATTAGTGGTGGACCAGGATAATTGTCTGAGCTATTTGGGCTGCACCACCTTATTTAAAATGGACATATTCAGTAGCTTGCCCCTTAGGATTTAAATTTTAGGTCAAAACAAGACACTCCATTTTATTTTCGAATTTTAAAGGAATACATCTATACTAGTGCTTTCACAACTTGGTTTGCCTCCCTAAACTTGATTGAATCAACCTAATTTGAATCTTAAAAGTTATTAAGCAAGATTTGAACCTTAAAATTCACCTCATCTTAAGTAATCTTATTTGAAAACCTCTAGTTGTGCACACACACAATTGTAAAGTGATCATTAAGGGAACAACTTATTTAAGGGCCTATCACATTTCAGAAGCACTACTATCCCAGGCCTAACTTAAAATTGAGTAGATGTTGGCCCTAGGATTCATCGAGTTTGTTTCAAGGTACTCTCTAGACCGTAACTCGATTTAGTGACGTTTGCTTTTTCCAGAAGATGCTAAGTTGGGGGGCCTAATTGTTAAACGACTTAAGTAAGCAGGGGTTTGGAATAATTAGTAGCCCTCGGGACATGCTCCCCCCACTTCGCTAGCCCAACTTAACTAGCTTCTAGATTAAGGACAACACAAAATTCGTGTTGTGGTTAGAGTTTATCTTGGAGTATAGGTCCTTAGGCTACCCAACTTAAGGACAAGCTTGTATTTTTGTGCTGCAGGGCTCCTTTTTCCTATTCTTCCGACTTTCTTCAGTGCATGCTTGGAAGGAGGTCATTAAATCCTTATTTGGAAGGACCATTAGGGCATTCACAGAGGCGTTAGTTGAGCTATAGTCAAGCAGATCCCATGGCTGACCAACCACCTCCCTCGCCTTCGAGTCAGGAGGAGCTGATTCAGAGGCAGCTGGACCAATTGCAGTAGATGCAAGAATAATTTTAGCGTATGAATGGTCAGGGTGCTCGGCCCTTGAAGGATTTCTAATAACCTTCAAACTACGGGGATCGTTCTGGTGTTATGATCCCCATAGGAGATGTAGAGATCAAGTCCTAGGTATTAAGCCTAATTAAACACTTTCATGGGCTTGGCTCTAAGGACCCATTCCAGCACTTGGAGGACTTAACCACTATGGTTCAGACCACCAAGGCTCGAAAAGTGAACAAGGAGCAAATGATCATGATGCTTTTCCTCCACTCTCCTAGGGATAAGAGCGCACATTGGTAGTAGACTATTGGAAAGCCGATAGCTACTTGGACTAATCTTTAATTGACCTTCCTGAAGAAATTCTTCTCAATTGGGCGTGCCAATGCTCTGCGACAGGTGATTACCACTTTCACTTAGAGGTCGAGGGAACCGATTCATGGTTCTTGGGAGCGATTTTAGGACCTTTTGCAGAAGTGTCCACACCACGAGGTGTCAAAATGGCAACTCGTGCAGATATTCTATCACGGGTTGACGGATCAACTTCGTAATCACGTGGACGCTTCCTATGGAGGCAATTTCCTCAACAAGGACGCAGATAGTGCATATGACTTGTTTGAGGAAATGAGCGAGAACTCTATAAACTATGCCTCCATTAAGACTTTCAATCGATCTCAGCAACTCAGGTCAAATGCTAATGAGGTCTAGGATTCTCATTCATTTGACATGGAATTGATTTGTAATAAGTTAGATAAGGTGGATCTAATTGCGAAAAGGATGGAAGAGTGGATGGTCGAAAACTCTAGAAACATTTTTAGGTCCACTTAATCCCAGAGCTCAAGATTCCGTTCTTCACAAGCTCCCATGAGATGGGAGTTTGTGAATCAGCTTGAGTTGGCTCAACCTATGAGCCAGCACTTCTTAAAACCTTATGGGTTCCAAATTAGGGCCTTTGATCCTAGTTTCTTTGATCCCTTCTTCCTTCTCACCATCCTCACCTTAAGAAGATGTGCAGGCTGTACAGGAGAACGTTGGGTCCAACCCATATTTTAACACTTATAACTCGGGTTAGAGGAATTACCCCAACTTCTCCCAAAAAAATTAAGTGCAATAGACCCATATGAGACCCAACAACTATGCACCTTAGAGATCTATGGGTCAAGGTCAAGTATATACATAGTTGCCCCTAAGATAGGTCAATTAGCCATCTTAGAATTCCCAACAACCCACAAGGTAGGCTAGTTTGAATCGATAGATGGAGGAGATGCAAGGATCCATGCTCCAGCTTATGCAACAAATGAAAACATCGTTGGAAAACTTGCAATTCGGACACATTGCTAATACTTGATAGCCCAGATCTTTACCATCTTAAACTAGGCCCAACCCATAAAATGTACAAAATCGGACCAATAGAGCCCAAGGGTATGGGAATCAGAGGGACCTACACGCACATGCTTAGGTGGTTGAGCAGGGTCCTAATCCTGGTTATCTGGCTAGTTAAGCCCCTCCTATCTTTCCTAACCCTCCCCAAGCCTTGAACCCGTATGCATCTGCTAACTCTGTTATCTTGAGAAGCGGGGAGTAAACCCAGGACCCTGAACTACCTTCTTCTAGTAAACAAAACCCTTGCAAGCCTGAGGAAGAAATGGAGCAAGCTAAAGAAGATAATAAGGCTCAGGAATCTGAAGCTAATGACACTACCCATATTCCGCTCCCTGATGCCTTATTGAAATCTAGGAAGAAGAAACCCATTGACAACAGTGAGGAGCTTTTGAATATATTCAAAAGTGTAGAGATCAATATCCTGCTTCTTGATACTATTAGGCATATCCTGACTTATGCTAAGTTCTTGAAAGATTTATGTACTCAAAAGCGTAAGTCGAAAGAACTTACCCTGAGGAAGGTGATACTCTCTGAGCAGACTAGTTTTGTTATCCTGCATCACCTTCCTCAGAAAAAGAGAGATCTAGGTGCCCTCTTGATTTTATGTGTCATTGGGAATTACACTTTTGATTGGGCACTATTGGATCTAGGTGCATCTATCAACCTAATCCCAACTTCCCTGTATGAAAAGTTCAAGTTAGGTGAACTCAGGCCGACCACAGGAACATTGCAGTTAGTGGACTATTTAATCACCACCTCGAAGGGTGTTATTGTCGAGGTCAAGGATTTTTATTTTCCTATAGACTTCCTCGTCCTTGACATGGATGTACCTGAAGACTTAAGGAACACACCCATCATTTTAGGGCATTCGTTCCTTGCTACCGCTAAGGCCAATATAAACTATGAAAGCGATAGTATGGAGATCGCCTTTGGAGATAGGAAGTTAACACTTGATATTTTTAAGGCGATTAATAAGTTTGAGGATTGTGGATATATTGGGGAACTCAAGGATATAGATTATAATGTTGAGACCTACATGGCTATTAATGTTCTCAAGGATTTTATTAGCACAGACAAGCCTCACCCACAACCCTCCGTGGGAGACCCGCCACATCTCGAAGAGGTTGCTTATTTTATTTACTCCCAACCTCTTCCTCTGGACTATCCTAATGAATCTTCATCAGTATCCTCCTTACCTTCTATCCTAAACCTACCCCAGCTTGAATTGAAACCATTGCCTGAGAATTTAAAGTACAAGTTTTTGGGACTATGACTATTAGTGCTAAATTAACTAAGGAGCAAGAGTTGAAGTTGATTAGGTTCTTATGACAAATAAAGAGGCTATTGATTTGACTATCCATGACCTTAGAGGGATTGAGCCATCTTACTGCAATCACTGTATTTATATGGAAGATGGATCCTGCCCTTCTCGTGAGATGGAGTGGAGATTAAACCCTAATATGCTAGAAGTCGTTAAAAAGGAAATTATTAAGTGGCTGGATGTAGGAATCATTTACTCGATCTTGGATAGTCCCTGGGTTAGCCCTGTGCAGATTGTTCCCCAGAAGGCGGGGATAACCATAGTGACTAATGAGAAAGGGGAATCCATTACGACCCATTTAGCTTCCTCTTGGAGAGTCTACATTGATTACAAGAAGCTGAACACAGCTACTGATGCGAGAAATACATAATTTGTTAAAGCGAATTTTTGGTTATTGTAACATGCAAGTTTGTGATCGCTTTTGAATTTGTGAACCTAGACAGGGCAAGAATCTAAGGTCGTCCAAGGAGGCAAATTTTTAGTTGATTAACTTGTTCTCTCTCTCACTCTCTTAAATCTCCTTTTTCTATTTTTATTTTGAAATCTTTTTAGGGTTTTCAACAATCAGGGTAAAAGATGCAAAAAATGCAATGAAATAAACTATTCCCAAGTGACAAGAAGAATCCTTTCTTCTAAGCTCACCTTAGGCAAGTGCACCTAGGGTAATTAGAAAGATGGAGTGAAGTGCACTAAACGAAGAATAGATGACTTGAATTAAACTGAAACAAAAATAATGAAAGGCAACTATATTGATGGGAAAAAAACTTTGTCTTACAACATGCTTGTAGAGGAATGCTTCTATAATAAAATTAATACAAAATAAAGGGCAAGACTAAAGAAATCTCCTGATATCCTGAAGGCGAAGAACTCCTTGCTCCAAGTCTAAAGGCTTCTAGACTTAGAAAGGCTCCTTCTTGAGGTGTTCCTCCTCTCCTCCTCCTTAGGGTGGACATCCACCACCTTAGCTTCTTCTCCTTTGCCTGGCCATTTCCCTAATGGTGATTACTCCTTTACGTGCTCTAAGGAAGAAGGAAGAAGAAGAAGGCACCAAGGAAGCAAGGGTTAGCCTCCTATATTCTTCTCTCCTCTTCTTCTTTGGACGACTATGTAGAATATATAGGTAGGAATTATGTGTAGCCAAGGGTAGTGAAATGGTGGTGTATGGTAGTGTATTTATAGGATGGGATGGGGGGGGGGGTAGGTGGTGTGAGTGGATGGAGGGTTAGGATGGTTTCTAGGTGGGTAGTTAAGGGATCTAGGGTTAGGATGAGTTTGCGCCACTTTAAGGGTTGTGCAGGGTGAGTTAAGGGTGTAAGCCACCCTTGGTGGCCGACCATGGGTGGAGAGGCGCCATGGTTTTGGTGCCAAAGGGGGGGGATTTCTAGAATGGTTTTTTTTTGGAGGGAAAATATGGAGGGTGTAGATGACTTTGGAGGGTAGATGTAGGGTGGTGATGAAGGGATATGTTGGCGCTAAAAGGGGGGTTCTAGAAGGGTGAAATTGGTGCCAACTATAGGTGGCTTTTGGTGGTGGTTGTGGGGAGAAAGGGTGCCATGATTTGGTGGTGGTTGGGCATGGAGTAGGGCTTAGGTGAAGCTTAGCTAAGCTAGTTAAGCTAGCTTATCTAGTAGAGTAGTAGGGGAGGGGCTAGAGTTTTGCTGTAAGGAGGAAGACTTGAGTTGCATGGTCTTTCTAGAGCTGGTAGTAGCTAAAGTAGACATGCCAATGAACTCAATAACTAGCTTAGCAAGCTAGTTTTTTTTTTGCTAGCAGCTAATCTAAGCTAAATTGAGTTGGCTTCTTCTAGTCTGGGGCTGAGGTGAGCTGGAGCTGGTCCTCCCGAAGACTCCCTAGCTTAGGTCTAGTAGCTAAGCTTAACTGAGTTGAGCTAGGTTGAGTCTTCGGGAGTTGGAATTGAGCTGACGTGTGCTGGTTGAGGACTCTTCAGCTGATCAAGCTTAGCTAGTTGATGAGTAGTAGCTAAGCTTGGTCAAGTAGAGCTACCATGAGCTATGTGGAGCTGGAATCCAGCTGAGGTGAGTTGGATTGAGTTGAGATCCAGTTGGAATGAGCTCAATCTTCATCTTCTACTTTTCACATTGCTAGGATTTAGGTTGTTGTATTGTATTCTCATCCCTGACAATGAATGTATCAAAACAAAAGAGGAGAAAACAATACAATGCATGCCTAAATACTAAATGCCTAAATGCAACCCAATACCATAATGTAATGTAAAAAACCTAGGAAGTAGATGTGATTTTAGGGTTAAGAGTGATGATAAACTTGTGTTTATCACACTCCCATGCTTATCTTTTTGCTAGTCCACAAAATTTTGTTTAGCGAAATGGTATTAGGGAAAACTTTTTTTTTTTTTGTTTGAGGAGAACATTTTTTAGGACCTTGGTTGATTGAAATAAGGTACGGGATTTGTTTAAGATAAAACATCGGAAATTATCCTTAGATCCAAAGGTTAGCATAAAACAAGATCTGTGTATCTACCTGAGAATTTGATAAATTTACCTTGTTTGATTCCAATTACCCAATCAACTATTTTTGTAGTAAAAACCTCCTTGACCTACAAAGTTGATCTAGAATTTGTGTAACTATGAAAAGTCAAGTGTTAGTGCTTTGTGATGTGCCAACATTTTTGGAAAGAAAAATATAAGGTCATGCTTTTCATCTTTTTTTTTTTTGGGAAGGCAAATTTTTGTTTGTTTTCTCTCCCATGCTTAGCCATAGATTAGCCGTTAACAGAAATGTGTCAGAATCATCATCTCCGTTATCGATCCTCGAAGAGGTCCTTGCTTCGTTGCTATGAAAGCATCGCCCAAGGCACCTTTGGGAGCCTTACATTTTGACACCGCATGGTATAGTGAAAGGAACTTTGAGAGAATCCAGGCTCTATCTTTGATAGTTTGAGATAGTACCGTCCGAGACACCTGAACAGCAAAATGTACTTATGTGCTTTGTATAAAGATATGAAATATAGATATGGAGCAAGTATCGAGGTGGCAACATATTGGCATCACAAACTAGGAGATTTCTCCTTCTCCATGGTAGGGACTCAACCAAACAAGACCGTTTCAAGTTTCATCTAAAACTAAACAAAAGCAATGTTTTTGGGTTTGTTGGCTTTTTGTGTGTGCAAAAAATTTTGACACTTGGGTTTCAAAAGGAATTCAAATTTCTGGATCAAAAATTAAGTCAAATAATATTTAAACTACTAGAAGGAATTAGGACAATTGGTTTCTTCAAGGGCTAAGGAAGATTTCTGTAGGAGATACACTAATCGAATCTAAATTTCTAGACCTGAGAAGTCTAATCAAAGGATCCTTGGATTTGTCCTTAAGTTTGTTAAAGATTAAATCCCATGTGTACCTTTTTTTTGAAATAAAGTTACAACCTTGGCCCCGTGCATTGAAAATTCCTCAAAAAGTTTTGGAATGCATGTGATTTTTTTGGATTTTTGAAAATGTATGCAAAAAAGAAAAATGTATGTAACAACAAGAATTTTTTTTTTGTGTTTTAGGTTCTGTAAATCCTGAAAAGACCGACAAAAATGTAAATCGTTCTCCCCAGGCTAAATATATGCAATGTCCACATTCATAGGGAAGGTAAAAAGATATCACCTGAGTGAGGAGAGGTTAAACTCAAGATGGACAAAGCCTAGGAAAAAATAAAAAGGAAAGTGGAAAATACAATGGGTTACCTCTCATCCAGGGCTATTTTTTATGCCTTTTAGTTGGGTGTGAAATGCATCAAGTATTGGGTGGGTCATGTAAATTAAGCATATCAGAGGATTGATTTGGAGAATTATTAAGATAGGACTTTAAACGTTGACCGTTGACAGTTAATGAAATATTCGTTTTGGGATCAAAAATATCAATGGCTCCATATGGATGTGTTTTCAGGACGATATAAGGACTGGTCCATTTGGATTTTAACTTTCCTGGAAAAATTCGTAATTGCGCATCAAAAAGCCATACGCATTGATTTGGTTCAAAAGATTTCCGGACTATATATTTATTATGAAAGAGTTTAGTTTGATCTTTATAAATAAATGCATTTTCATAAGCAAAATTACGAATTTCTTTTGGTTTAGTTAATTACAGTTTATGGTGTTTATTGGCTTCAGTTAAGTCTAAATTGAATTGTTTAATCGTGCAATAAGCCCTATGTTCAAGTGGGAGATGGCATGCTTTGCCATAAATGAGGCAAAAAGTTGACATGGCAATCGAAGTTTTAAATGCGGTTTGATAAGCCCATAAAGAGTCGCCTAGCTTATTGCACCAGTCTTTTCGATTTGGACGAACCATTTTTTGAAGAATGGTTTTAATTTCCTAGTTTGAAACTTCATCTTGGCCATTAGTTTGGGGGTGGTAAGGAGTAGAGATTTTATGATTAACCCTATATTTGGATAAGAGCTGTCGAACATGAGAGTGGGCAAAGTGAGATCCTTTGTCATTGATTATGGCCTTAGATACTCCAAATCTTGAAAAGATATTTTTCTTGATGTAATCTATGACAACCCGATGATCGTTGGTGCAGCTGGGTACTACTTCAATCCATTTAGATACATAGTCGACAACTAAAATGTATAAGTACCCACAAGAGTTGATGAACGGTCCCATGAAGTCGATGTCCCAAATATCACAAATTTCGACTTCTAAACAAAATCTTTACGGGTCATGTTGCAGATGCTCAGGAAATGCACATAGGACTAAACAAAATGTTGAGCATCTTTGTATGCTCGGCCAAAAGAATCCAGAATTTAAAATTTTGGCTGCAATTTTCTTGTTTGAAAAGTGTCTGCCGCAAGTTGTCGCATGATAGTGTGTCAGAATATTATGGAATTTTGACTCAGGAACACACCGTCTGATGACCTAATCAGTGTAGATGCGGAACATATCGGGCTCCTCCCAAAAATAATATTTAATGTCAGCAAGGAACTTATTCTTTTTGGATTTGGGCCAATTAGAAGGGACTCGTCTAGTTGTCAAGTTGTTTACTATAGATAGAAACCAGGGGAGGGTAGTGGCAGCCATGAGGGTTTCATTTGGGAAAAATGTCTAGTAGAGTAAGCATGTCGTTCATCATGAGACGGGAAAGGTGATTGACCACTACATTTTGCGAACTTACCTTATCCTTAATTTCCAAGTCAAATTTCTAGAGCAGAAGGATCCATAGAATAAGGCGAGGTTTCGCATCTTTCTTATTTAGCAAGTATTTTAATGCTGAGTGGTCCATATAAATAATGATATGTGACCCCAACAAATACGAGCAAAATTTTTCTAGGGCAAACACAAGGGAAAGAAGTTCTTTCTCAGTGACAGTGTAATTCCATTATGTATCATCTAAGGGTTTGTTGGTATAATAGATCACAACAGGCTTCTTGTCAATGGGCACTGCCCCAACAGCAAAATCTGAGGCATCCGTGACTTGTAGAATTGTAGAATTGGTGCCTCAGTGACTTTTTTTTTCAATTTGTTGAAACTCTCTAAGCATTGATCAGAAAAAATGAAAGGTTGGTCTTTGGTGAGAAGTTGACTTAAGGGTCTGGAAATTTTGGAGAAATCTTTAATGAATCAAAAGTAGAATCCCACGTGCCCCAAAAATGATCTGATTTGTTTAATAGAGTTGGGTGGGGGAAGTCTATAAATTGTATCGATTTTAGCTTTGCTACCACGATTTCATCTTTAGAAATTGATGATGCTCTTTGGGCCTACCGTACGACGTACAAGACGGCTATTGGCATGTCTCCGTTTTGTCTAATGTTTGGTAAAGCATGCCATCTACCCGTAGAAATTGAACACTAGGCATTCTGGGCAATCAGGAGATGTAATTTTGACCTAGACTTGGCTGAGAAGACCAAGAAACTCCAACCATCTAAGTTGGAGGAGCTTAGACATGATGTGTA
The DNA here is from genome assembly GCA_037157565.1 of Thalassia testudinum. Lineage (NCBI taxonomy): Eukaryota > Viridiplantae > Streptophyta > Magnoliopsida > Alismatales > Hydrocharitaceae > Thalassia > Thalassia testudinum. The sequence continues at coordinate 1,564,657 of JAZHRO010000033.1, read as the reverse complement.
CGAAAACACCAAGATCTATAAGGCAAGGACCAAAGCTTTACATGATTAGATGATCTCTTGTAAAAGCTTTGAGCTGAACCAGAAGGTCTAGCTTTTTGACTCCCGACTTAAGCTCTTCCTGGCAAGCTTAGGTCCAAGTGGAATGGCTCGTTCATTATTGATCGAATTTTTCCAAATAGAGCTTTCGAAATTTCTAACCCAAAAATGGTAACTCTTTGAAGGTCAACGATTAACGGCTCAAACCTTATGTTGACTGTGTTATTCCAGAACCCGTCTTAGACATGGTTGCTCTAACCTTGGCTTGATGTCTTTGGTTGAACTACGCCTACCTGACGCCATTAAACTCAGCAATTTTGTATATATTTTGATCTGACCAGATCTTTATTGAATTCAGGTACTATCTTCTCTATTCTACCCTTTTCATGCCTTTGTTTACAATGAGGACATTGCATAAGCTAGGTAGGGGGTGTGGATTCATTTCTAAATTATTTTGTTAGTTCTGTAGATTCTTTTTTTTTTCTCTTTATTTTGAAAAAAATTGAATTAGAAAAAGAGAACTTAGGCATTATGAGTTTTTCAACTTTAGAAAATAAGATAGGAGAACCTGAACACTTAGACTCTTCAGGTCTTCGGGTTTAATTACCCTAGGTGTCCACTAAAATGTGGATCTATTTCTCGAGTCCTCGCTATCTTTAATTCAATTTTAATTGGTTAAATAAGTTAGGGTGATAAGCACATGACTTATCAATCCGCCCTCTAATTTAATGGGACTTATAGTCTAAGCACTTACATACATCTTGCACTGACTCACTACTCAAGCGGTCTTAACGAAAATTAGGTAGCTAATAAACATGTTAGGGAGATATGATTAGCATGTTGCTGTAACAGCTCATAGCTGGGTGTTCATAGCCCAGCCACATGACTTAATCTCTTTGGCTATGGCTTTTAGGTAAATCTTAGATCAGAGAAGTCACCTGCTTAAAAAAAAAGAAAAAAAAAGAAAAAAATGAAAATAGAAAAAGGAGAAAAAGAAATAAATAAGCCATATTTCACCACATGGGTATGGTTGGCAAGTTGTCGTTGGTAACAACTCATTATCGGTTGTCCAGAACCTAGCACACAAAAATGCCTAAATAATCCCTAAACATAGGGAGAAGCCAGGAAGGAGAATAAATCGGGGAGATAAACATTGGATTCGCCCTTGTGTTGTCCCCACAAAAATAAAAGTAGGGAAAAAGCTACTGGTCAAAAAGATAAACCTTTAGGAAAAACTTTTCTTTAGGGTCACCTAGGGTTTGTGGAAACCTAAGGTTCGTTTTATTTCGCCATTTAGTGAGTCAATTACATTTGCACATGAAGATGCTTAGTACTTAGAGTTCTCTCGAGTTTTGGGTGGGTTGGATAGCCGTAGAAAGCTACCTTGAAACTCTAAACTCAATATATATATATATATAATATAAAAGAAGAAAAAAAATGTATTCGTTTTTGTACAGGATAAGGCAAGGACATGGGCGATTTACATTTTAGCAATCACCCAGGTACTGTTGAGTCTTTGTAGTCTAGGTCCTTGGTTGAAATATCTTATTATTGATTAATATCTGTTGCCTAAGTAATTATACTCTAATTTTATTTATAAACAACATTTAGTTTAATTTTGTTAGGGACTTGTAAAAGATAGGCATGGGGGTGTGATAAATACATATTTATTCGTGAGAAAATGCCTATTATATGGGTTCCTAAGATACTGAGAAGCATTTAGCATTGTAAATAATGCATAGCATCCATCACTTGCATTTAGTTTAAATTATACAATAATTTATGTATTTTAATGGCCAGAGGGCAAGGCGACTGATAAACACTAGTTTATCATCATTCTTATGCCCTAAAACAAATTTAGCTCTTAAGATTTTAACTTTGCAAATTGATTTTTGGGCTACATTTAGGTATCAAGTAGGTTAGGCATGCATTGCATGATTTGTTATATTTTTGACATGTTTATTTGAGTGTTAAGGATGAATAGATAATCAATTCCCTAAAACCCTAGCACTCAAGAAGGCAACTGATGAAGGGGAGGCTCAATCCAGCTGGGACTTAGCCAAATCTAGCTCATCATAGCTGGATACCAGCTCACTTGGGTTAGGGTTAGTTCCATTAAGCTCCATTCAGCTCATCTTAGCTAAATGGTAGCCCAGGGCAGCTCATCTTAGCTCAACTTAACTCAAGTTAACTTAGATCCTGCTCAACTTAGTTGAGTCTAGCTCACTTTAGCTCCAATCAATCCACTGGGGGCTCTACCTAGCTCAACTAAGTTGACAGGAGTTCACCTTAGCTTAGGTTTAGCTACTTCCAGCTCCGCTCAAATCAAGTCAGCTGAAGATAACTTCAAATAGCTCAGGCTAGCTCAAGTCCAGCTCCCGAGGACTCCACTTAGCTCAACCTAGTTGAGCTAAGCTATCTTAGCTACTCTAGCTAGCTAGGTCATCCCCAGGGAAATCAGACGTAGCTCACCTCAGCACAATTTAGCAGAAGCCAGCTCACTTTAGCATGGCTTAGCAGCTAACAAAGAACTAGCAAGCTAAGCCAGCTAAAGTAGCTCCCTGCAATTCCCTTCAGTAGCTACCAGCTCCAGTTCAGCTCCAGACATTCCTTCCTCAGCTTCTTTTCCCTAAACCCTAGCTCCATCCTACTCCTCCTTTACTCACCTACTAGCTAAGCTAGCTTAGCTAAGCTCTCCACTCCATGGCCATCCACCATCCACCATGACCAACCCTAAACTCCACCTACATAAGCCTCCACTTCAACCCTACCTAAGTCCACCTAGCTCCACCTACTCCTACCTATGTTGGCACCGACCAACATGCAACCCTTGGCCCCTCAACCACCACCAAAAGTCACCTTGTTTTGGCACCAACTCACCCTTCTAGAAACCCTCTCCTTTGGCGCAAAAACACTCACACATCCTAGCCTTACACCTACCCCATAAATCCATCATAACCTTACACCTACCCCCCTTCTAGAACCCCCTTTGGATGGCACCAAACCAAGGCATCTTTTAAGGTTGGTGCCAATCCTTAACCACCATAACCACCTCCTCTAGCACCCCTTAGGTTGGCGCCAGTTATCCTACACCCTAGGATCCCATAACCACCACTTAAAACACCATCCTACCCTTACACCTACCCTTCACGCCACCTTAACCCCAACCACATAAAAAGTGGCGCCAACTTAACATAAACCCACCTACCCTACACCCTCTCATGTGGCGCCACTTAACATCTACCTTCCATCTCCTAACCACCACCCTATAACCTAATCCTAGCCATATAACACATCAACCAACCCCTTAACCCTAACCCACATAGAGTTGGCACCAACTCTACTCCACCCACCATAATTGCTCCTTAATGCATCCTTTTACTGCCACGCCAACCCTAATCCACCATCCATCCACCAACTTCCATATCCTAGCCATCCACAACACCACTCTTCCCTTAACCTTTTATCAACACCAACCTCCACCCCCTCCACTCTATAAAAAGACCTATAACCACCACCATTTCCCGAACCTTTGGCTTCATTAATTCCACCATTAATCCACCTTCATAGTCGGCCAAGAGAAGAAGGAGAAGAAGAAGATTAAGGGGACACTCTGTCCCCTTGGTGCCTTCCCTTCTTCCCTTCTCTCTTATGCCCCCACTAGCCAGAGGACTAGCCAGGCAAGAAGGACCTTGGGAGGAGGTTCTTGAGGGTGGTGCACGCCCACCCTAGGAGGAGTTCTTGTGGGTGGATTCTTTCCACCCTTGGAGGAGAAAAAAAGGCATGCCCTATCTAGGGTTTGCTAGGAGAAGAATCTCACCACCTTGGAGGAGCATTTCAAGGAATGAGAGGAAGTAGAAACCCTTTTTAACAATGGGAGCAGCTGCAGTTGGAGCAAGGATCTTCTACTTTTCACCATCATCATAGGAGGATTAGTGTTTCTTTTTCAATTTTTTTGTATTCTGAATTCTAGTAGTAGAAGCATTCCTCTACTAGTGTTTTTGTAAACACTTTTCTCCATATATAAAGTTGCCTATTCTAAAATTCTTGTTTTCATTTTAATTATTGCTTTTACCATAGTGCACTCAAACACTCTCTCTAATTACCCTAGGTCTTCACGCACCTAGGGTGAGCTTAGAGAGTAGAATTGCCTATCACTTAGGTTTTAATTTCAGTAAGTTAGGTGTAGTCTCTTTCCCGCTCTCAATTTCTCAGTTTCCCGTTATTTCAAAACCAAAAAAATCTTATATTCAAAAATTCAAAAAGAAAGTTGATTTCCCCGTTTTCAAGTAGAGTATTGAATTTTACAAACTTGCCTCATTGGACGACCCTAGATACCCCACATTTAGGTTTATAAATTGTAAAAGCGATTGGGAATTGGCGTGTTACAACGATTTAAAAACCCTAATTACAAATCACTCTTTTCTTTGTATCAGCGACACATCTCTGGGCTTTAGATGGAAGATCTGATTGTACAGGTGTGATCAAGGTGATGCTTGGAGTCCAACACCTCCAGAATCACCCCGACTAGGCATTTGTAGCATTCACTAGAACCCACAGAAGATCATCAGCCAAGGAGCAAGAGGACACAAATCCATACCTTAGACGACAACTCTAACTGCACGGATGGGTTTGAGTCGACGATCGCAACTCAATGGTGCGAAGATCAACTCGATCAAATATCCGTTGTGTCCCTTACAAATATTTAAAGATGGACGGCTCATATGGTGCCACGTGGCATCATCTTAGCCACCTAAGACCACTCGTAGCTCCTTCCTCCCCCATACCATTAATCCCAGCCATTAGATGAAGATTCAATGGCTATGATTAAACTGCAACACATCTTCACAAATTGTAAAGGGTTGGCATCATCCACAATCAACCATTGGAGCTTGCGCCTTACTTAGGCCATGATTAAGCTCGGTCATTGGATCTTCACCCAATGGTCACGAGAGCATGGCCATCAATACCAATTCAAGACACAAAGATGCCCTTAGCTCAGCGGTTGAGAGCATCGCTCTTAAGGTGCAGATGCAGGTTTGAATCTTCGCGAGTGATCACTATTTCTCAACGTGAGAGGCACGCTAACTTGGATCGCTCGATTGGAGATGAGTAGTGCTGAAGGCGGCCACGTGGTGTGATGGATGAGCGGCATTAGAGATGCGCATGATAACGTGCAATTGAACATGAACTTGCATGATTTGAGAAGCATGAAGGGCGCGATCTGAGCCCTCTGATGCAGATCAAACGATGATGGTTCTTTCCTTGTGATCTCAGAGCGCAATCCATGAGATTTGAAGGCACATGTGATGTGCAATTGTAGTCTTTCATCCACAATCCATCGGTTGTGATCCTCTCCCATGCCGAGCACGCGCGCTTGAAGGAGTGCAAGTGTGCAATCTGAGGGCACTCCTTGGCTGTATGATCATGATTTGATGGTGTGCCTCTCTCCTCACGGATCCACCAGCTAGGAGCTCTTCTTCATGGCCAGCGGGTGTGTGAAGCATGGGTGCATGTCCCACGCATGTCCTTTATTCCCCAAGATCTAATTTAGCCTCTCCCCTCATCTATAAAAACCCCCCTTCACCTCCCATTGATCCTCATCTCTACCTTTGCTAATCCCACCTCCTCTAGAGCTCTAAAAGCCTCCCAAGCTCCCAAGAGCTCTCTCCCAAGCTATTAGGCTACCTATTAGGTTAGCTAACCCTATCCTCCAAATATTCGTCTCGCTCCTCAACCCCTTCACAGGTGACCTACAAACTGTCCTCTCACCCCAATTCAGGTAGCAAATCACCACCATCACCTTACCCCCTTTCCTATAGCTTGGTTAAGCCGTCCTCTATCTAGATTCCTCCTACACCTTATCCCCGTCATCCTGCATCTCACCTCCTTCATCCAGTCGTCGCCATGCGCCGTCGTCTCGCTAGACAATCATCTCAAGAGACTGTTCTCACCTCCCTTTCTCTTTTACTCTGCTTATCATATTTCTGTATTTTGTTAGTTGTAATAGAACCAAGGTTTTAAATATAGATATCGATATCATATTGACAAGTCAAAAAAGGGATATGTCGGAGATATATCAGGCATATATCACTGATATCGATGAATTTTGGGGAAATCGGTCAGAAAAGTAAAAAATATAAGAAAATGTCACAAATTCTATGGAAATTAATATTTTGGTGAGTAATACATCACAAAGACATGCGTAGAAAGCGAAAATCGATAAATTGAATGTGAAAATCGTGTGTGTGTATCTCCTCTCTCACCAGTGTAGCTTTTCAATTTTTTGATTTCAAAAGATTGCTGCTTACACCCTCTGCTGATACGCAATCACTGCTGCTGTGCCACCTTTTCGATTTCAAGAGATTGCCATGCAACAGTACATAGTTTCCCGCCCATCCAACCTTGAAATTGGTGATATATCGCTGACATCTCCAGGATATCGCCTGATTTATCAATGATATCTCCTGATATTGACGATATATCGCCGATATCCTAGAAAAGGATACCTTAAGTGTGTCGATATCACCCAACCCGTTGATACCAATATATCGGCGATATATCGCTGATACATCAAACCTTGAATAGAACTTTTATTTGCAATATATCATATTCTCTTTCTCTCTCTCTTTTTCGCTTTAAAAAGTAGCAATAACCTCAACACCAAAATATCCCCTCTTAAGGGTAATACAAAGAAAGAAATAAAAAATACAGGCAAAAATTGAAAATACAATGAATCATGGAGATTGGACCATCAAAAGCAACAGCCTCTTAAAATTGTTGCTATCCCAAGCAACTTCAGTCTTCCAAACTTCAATTCAAAGCAAAAAAGCAGCATCATGATCATTCAAATCCCTAACAACACCTCCATCAATATGAAGTCCAAGATTAATAAATGTAGGTAGAATCATATGCTTATTAACCAGTTTCTATAGACATCAGCCATGAAATTAGGTAATGTACTAGAAAAGAACTACAATCACTAAATAGGATGCATCCAAGAACAAAAGATAAAATGACTAGATATGTAAACTAACAGACATCAATGCAAAAAAAAAATCAAAACAGAAAATCCAAATGGAAGGAGAGTCCTTTTTTTTTCCTTATTTTACTTTAATTGAGCTAGTGCTAACTACCACATGAAGATGTCCTCACCAATGCATATATCCTCTGAACTCAAGTATAGAGGGTTGTTTTTGCATGAACATTTATACAAGCCCCAAGTACTCCTACAAGTGCATCCATCACATTGGCATACAAGTTTTTCCTTGCATTCTTCCACATCTGACAAAATAACAAAATTAAGTATAGAGATGAATGACAAATTATGAGATAAATAATTAGATATTGCTTTTACCTTCACAATGGTGACCATCACCATGAAAGTCAAAGGGGCAATTGCATCCACTAGGTTCATACTCCTTTGATTGGCAAACAAAAAGAAAAAAACAAAAATTAAATACTCAAGAAGAGGTTAAAGAATCCTCGCAGAAGGGAAGAAAACAACGACTACAAAGAATGGATTCAAGAAGAACCTTAAGGCTATATTGACCAGCAGGTGTAATATAAGTAATTTTTCCCATTGAACCAAGTGAGAGTGTTACATGGTGTTTCATTAGAGTGTTTTCATGCACAATCTGTTAAGAAAGGACCAAAGACAAGTGGTTAGCATTTGCCAAAAGTGAAAATTTTATTTTTTCAACACTATAAATGAAAGGACTTACAACATATAGATCTCCACTAGTCAACATATATGGAGAGTGAATGAAGTGCATCAACAGAATGCAATAAGTAAACAGAATGTGATAGAAATGAACTGCATCAACAAAATATGGAGAGTGAAAGAACCGGCCCACAGCTCTGATAGCAATGAGTAAACTACGTAGATGGACTCACCTAGATTGACAAATTTGAGCTCCATCAAACACATTTGCTATCAAGATTCGCATTTACTTTCATCAAGAATGCAAGAATGACTCATTTAGTTTCAATGTCAGATTGTTCTTCATATTCACTCGTATACGCTTTGTTTTCACTATTATCAAGATCAATTTCAAAATCAAAAAGATCGATACCAAAATCATCATAACAGTATTGGAAGAATGATTACCATGTTCATTGTCCTCTATGTCTCTTAATGTTTTAGATCTAGCATATTTTAGTTCCTAATGGGCATTCATAAAGCTAGAATTCTGTTCTTGATGGGCCTCGGAGGTCGCCATCAAGGCCGTCAAGGGCCATCAAAGAATTTGTATGCGTAGGAAACATCACCTCAAGGAGTGTACGTTTGAGGAGGAGATCTAACCTTCAATATCTACTATACATGAGCAATGGCTCTTTTGGTTGGAGTGATACAAGGAATAGTGAGCCGTAGGCTCTTTAGATTGCTCCCATGGGTCTCCTCTTTCCATGTGGGCATGGGACCCTATTTATAAAATACATGATGTAAGAGGTTACACATTTGGAGGTGTAACCACTGATACGAAAAAAATGCATGATTTGTAAATCAGGTTTTTAAGTCGTTGTAACACGCAAATCCACACAACTTTGAAATTTGTAAAACCTAGATAGTGGAAATATCTAAAGTTGTCTAAGGAGGCAACTTTAATTATCAAGATGACGTTCTCTCTTTTGCTCTCTCAAATCCTCTTTTTGTTTTTAGTGTTTTTATTGTTTTTAGGGTTTTCAAATCTAGGGTAATGAAAAGTGAAATATGCACAATAAATTACAACTACGCCTAAGCAATTAAAATAAAGAAGGTCCTACCTTTCTAAGCTCATGTTAGGCAAGTGCACCTAGAGTAATTAGAAAGGTGTAGTGTGCAACAAAAAGTAGAATTTAAGGAAACAAAGATTGAAAGGCAAATGAATTTGTATTGCTATAATTCAAGGTAATAATGTCACAAATGGTGGGCTCACTTGTGTAGAAGATTTCTACACAAGTAACCTCCAAATGTAGAGGAATGCTTGCTACAAAATAGCTAATACAAACAAAGAAACATAAAGAGATAGAAGAATCCTCTAAATGAAGACCGAGATGATCCTCGCTCCAAATGCGGTTGCTCCCGCACTTGAAGAGGATTCTCCCATACTCCTCTTCTTAGATGAAGTGCTCCAGAATGCTCCTAGGGTGGTAAACGTCCACCCTCTTCTTCCTCCTTGCCTGGCTATCCTCCTAGGTAGTGATCCCTAGCTCTTCTCCATGGATGAAGTTAGAATGGATGGAAACACTAAAAGAGAAGGGGTTTCCCCTTTGATTCCATGCCAATCCTCCTCCTTCTTTAATGGTTATTTGTAGGGGGTGATGTGGAGAGAATGTGTAACTCAAGGATGAATAAAAAGGGGACGTATGGTGGTGTTTTTATAGGATGGAAATACAGGTAGTTATGGTGGCCAAAAGGCACCATGGGTGGTGCCAACCATGAAGGGATGCCATGGTTTTGGCACCAACCCTAGGGTCTAGAAGGGTAGGTTTTTGGTGCGACTTTTGGATGGTTAGGATGAGGTTTGAAGGTGGATGAAGGGTGGATATTAATAGTGGTTTTGGAGGGAAAGTTGGCACCAATAAGGTAGTGGTTATGGTGGTGGTTTTGGGTCGAAGAGGTGACTATGTTGGCACCAAAATGAAGAGGTGCCAATGGTGGCGGTGGTTATTTTATGTTGAAGCCAAGTAGGAAGGGAGAGGGTGGAGGCTTTAGGTGATTTCTAGGAGAGGGTGATCAGCCAAACGAAGTGAAGGAGTAGAGTAGGTGCTAGCTTAGCTACCTTAGCTAGTAGTAAATAGGAACTAGGAGTAGCTAGGAGGAGGAGCTTTTGAGCTAACTTGAGTTTGTATGTGATTGCATGGAGCTGAGAGGAGTTGATGAAGAGTTTCCTATGAACTTTGCAACTTACTTAGCTAGCTAGTTCTTTGCTAGTAGCTAAACTAAGTAGGGTTCAGCTAAATGGAGCTGATTTCAGTTTGTCTGGAGCTGAGGTGAGTTGGGGTTGAGCTTCCTGAAGACTCCTTAGCTAGCTTAGTTAGCTAGTTCTCAACTAGTAGCTAAGCTTGAAGGAGTTGACCTAAGTTGAGCTTCTTGAGTTGAAGATGAGTTGTCCTGAACTGGAATTTAGCTGAACGATCACTCTTCAACTAGCTTAGCTAACTAGTTCAAGATTAGTTGCTAAGCTAAATAGAGTTGAGTTGCCATGAGTTGGAAGGAGCTGAAGATGAGCTGGATCCAGCTGAGATGAGCTGAAGTGAGTTGAGATCCAGTTAGGATGAGTTGGGATCCAGCTAGGATGTGCTGGGATCTAGCTGTAAGAGACTTCTATCTTCTTTTCCTTATCTTCCTGTCTTTCACATTGTTAGGGTTTATTTGATTTCTACTATGTCTTCATCTTTGACAATCAGATAAGATGCATAAATAAATAAAAAGACAAGAAAACCTAATAATGCATGCCTAAACCCTAAATGCATATAAATGCTTAAATGCATCCTAATATCATAATGCGAATCTAGAAACCTTAGGAACTAACTGTGATTTTAGCTTAAGAACAATGATAAATCGGTGTTTATCAACCGCCACAATAATGGGGAGTTAAGGAGATGGAATGGGAGTTATGGCATTGACTTGTAACCGCTCAATGGATCACACCTCTTTGCATTCTCGTGGGGATCAATTCCAAACAGGTTCGGTGCGAGTCCAAGCGGGTTTGGGTGGTATGATCACGAGCCAATTGAGCTTATTTTGTGAGGGCAATTTCTTCCATCATCAATTGCCCCCACTCTCGTACCCTAGCTGTGTTGACTACGAGAGTAGACTGTTGTCTTTCTCTTTGCCCTCGCGCGGAGGTTACCCTTGCCCTCAATAGCATTTGCTCGGTAGTATTGGGGGATAGATGCTTCAGTGGCCTCGCTGACCTTTTGGGGAGAGGGAGGTGTGAATGCAAATTGTTTCTTAAATAAACAGGTGATTAGTAAAATATAAGTCGCAATGAAAGTACAGGAATTCAATTCTTGATTTTGAACTTGATCTCAACCCACTATCCATACTGCTTAGACTTGAGTATGTAGGCTCTCCCACCAAGGTTTCTTGCACGGAACCTGATAAGTCCACTTTATTGGACTAAATTAGAGCCTAAGTACATTATTATTGGAATGTGAAGTGGATTTAAAGCATGCATTACATTGATAAACCATTTAAGCTTTAAAAATTATCATTGTATTAATTTTTTACATGCCTTGAATAAGTGATTTGATTAGTTATTTATTTGGATGCAGGGTTATTTTGGGAAGGAGAATGTTAATGGCTTTACGTCAAATATACTTTATTTTCACCAAGAGAAACGAAGGAAGAAGATCCTTTTTCTTGGAAAGCCAACGGTTAACTGAAATAGAAAGAGCACCGTCCGGCTCCTTCTTGGGGAGATTCCAAATAATAAAAGAGGCTCTTTCCTCTTCATTGGGAGCATCTTTTTCCACCTTGAAGAGGGAGAACCTTCTCTCCACCATCATCCTCCTTCCACCAATGTGTGTCACCGATCGCGATGACCACTTATCGCCATGACCGAGAGCCATGTTCAAGACAGAGAGCCATGTTCATAACCGTGCCATCCACAACCACGTCCCGCCATCGTGGTCGGAGGTGACAGCTCCGACGCTGCCACTGCGTCTGTTACCATGTCTTTGACTCTCCACCATGTCTCGTCTTTGCTGCATCAACTCCCACAACCATGTCGTCACCACTGGCCCCCACTCTCTCTCCCTTAACCTGCACGCACACAGGATAGAGGGTGAGAACTTAAGTTGTCTAGGAGCCTCCTTGGATGTCTAGCGCATTCTCCTCCTCTGTGGTCTTTTTTCGTAAGACCCAGCAACCCATAGGCCTTGCGTAGCCACGTGCACGGCAAGCCACCTCGGCCACCTCCGTGCCCTCGCACACATCCACCGCACACGGCCAGCACGGCCGCCCCCTTCGCGCCCACTGGCGCCACTACCCACCGGCGCTACTGCCCACCGTCGCTGCACCACCGTGCAGCTACCGACACCCACATGTACGCCTCGCGCTCATGGCCAACAGCTCCACTTGCGCCCACCGCGCACACCACCTCTATGCATGCACCATTGATGGTAACACCATCATGAGCCATAACTAGCTTTATTTAGTGAAATTCAAGTGGCAAATGCTTCTACATAGTTGTTTGAGAGCCATAATTCCATTCAGATCCATTTTGAGAGAACATTAAAACATGGTTAAGTCTACAGTTTTAATAACATATCATGAACACAGAATAACCACGAGGTTTGCTAGGGGTTAATCTAAGGTCAAATGAGCGTTAAAGTCTAATAAATGGGTCTATACAGACAGAAATGGGATTTCACACATTTCGAAAACTGATTTATAACACAAAACCCTAATTTTAGATCCACTTAAATTACAGAGGTTCCGGTTGGGATAAAATTCATCTAAACCTCTTAATGTTCATAGAAAAATATTCTGAGAGGATTGGTACCCTTGGTTTGGCCATTTGAACCTATTTTTACCTTGAATAGAGTCTCAAACGGAATTCTACCCTAATTTGGATTTCTACGTAAATTTTTCAGTCAAACTTAGTCAAAACTCAAATCTGACATCACCAATAGAAATCTTGGGTCTAAATTAGGTTTTTACCAAAATTTGGGCTCTGTCAGAGTTCATCTTGACTTAGTTTGCATTTTAGTCCCCAGACCTTTGTTCCTTACATTTAATCCCTTAGCTTTCATCTTTTCTTTTCAAAGAAGACCCTAGCTTTTAGCCTCTCTTGCAAATAGGTCCAACCACCATTGTCTTCCTCACGAAATAGAGAAGGAAACTAGCAGCTCTTGAAACCCAAATTTCCTCATTTAATCCAGCAAGTTGATTGATGAAACCTCAACCAAAAATTGCCAAACTTGGTGAAATTGATCCTCAGATCATTCTGCATCGACCAAGATCTTCTTTGAGGCCAATCATGGCCGGAAATTGCGCCGACGAGCTCGAGGAAACTAATCTCTACAGATGGTTTAGGACACCTTCCTATTGGGCATTTCAAGGGAGGGAAACCTCACCTATAAAAGTGATGCATCTATTCAATCCATCCTTGTCTAGTTTTTGGCGTGGAATGCCTCTCTTCTCCTTCATCCTCGGCTGCCATTAACGAAGGCCTAGAGCTTCACCAATCCCCTTCGTTGGCCGCTCCCACATACCATAGGGAGAGGGCTTTATCTCTACTCCTCGCCATGCTTTCGAACAAAGAAGGCAGCCCAATTACCCCTTCGTCGACTCCATCTTCACCTCCTTCATCCACAGCTCTAGCGTACCTTCAGCAAGCTTCCCTAAACCTCCATTCGTCCAATTGCCTTAGGGCTTCTCTCTCTACCCTCCAATTAGGTTTAGGCTAAACCTTAGGTCCTAATTTCTTCTTCTCCTTCTCCGACTCCAGCAACCACCTCTACGACCGCCTTCATCGCCGAAACTCCTCTGCCCCGTTTCACCCAAATTAGGTTGGGCAAGAGTTCATGCACACCTCCACTATACCTTTTCCCAACCTAATTAAATGCTTCATCGCCTACATCACCTTCCTCAACTCCGTTCACCGAAGCCTTGCCCACCTTCATGCTTCGACCACTCCACTGCACCTCACACCAAATCACATCCACCATTGCCTTCGCCACACCACGGCGAAGGTTTCCAGCCATTTAATTGGGCCCTAGGTTGTTTTATCTTGCAGGTCGCCGTCACTGTCGCCAATCTTCTCCAACGCCGTCAGTCGCTGTCTGTCACCTACGTGCTTCACCTCCACCATCAGTCAACATGGCCTAGTACCACGATGAAGCCCAAACCCTCAATTTAGTGAGGGAGGATCAGTAGCAGTTGCAATCAAGGGAACAACCACGCTGCTTCACGTGAAGGAGGAAGGTGGGGACATAGTCCCAGATCGGAGATTCACGAGGTGTGCACTGCGTATAAGTCAGATTTGTGCTCTAAGCCCCTTTCCTAGTACACGAGGGGTCGGGTCCCTCACATGCACAGGCTCGCGTACCCTCGCTCACTCGCACACTCGATGAGCCTGGACCCGATACTGGTTGACCTGATAACTTGATTATGCCCAGTTATGTGAGAGGAAAAAGAAGAGAACTTGTGAGGAGGAAGGGGGAGGGTTTTGCCTCAGCTTGATCTACCTCGAGGTGTGTGCTGAAGTTCTCAACACTTTGTGTCCCCGAGGCCTTGCCTTGAGATGTTTGATGCCCTTATGAGCCTTTGAAGCTCTGATAGTTAAGTCGTCTGTGAAGGATTGGCAACGACTGATTGAGATTATTGTGGCATTATTTGAATGTCTGATTTGAGTTACTGTTGAAATATTTAAATTGAATACATAAAAGATGCATGCTTAATTAGAGAGTTAAGTGGTGATTTAAATCACCATTGTTTTGATTCTCTATTTCTTTTTATCCCATGACTCTTTGAGATACATTGATTCATATTTGAATATTAATTTGAGCAATTTATTCATTGCATATCTTTTTATTGTGCTCAATTTACTGTGCTCATTTATTCTGAATTGAGATTAGTGCGTGAATTCCATATTTGCTCTCTGTGGACGACCTCAGACTCCAACTAGATTTCGAGTTTATAAATTTAAGTGCTTTGTGTTATTTTGTCGACTATACTACGACGCATATATTTCTTAACACTTGACGAAAGCACTCAAACATTTTGGCGCTGTTGTCGGGAAGCAACGCGTAATTCACCATTAATCTTTTCTTTCTTGATTTATCTGAGCACTAACTTGCCCTATTTGCTTTGCCCGTGATTTTTGTGAGGTACATCATGATGAGATCTTCCACGCAATCAACCACCCCAAGGGTAGGTAAAATTTCTCTTCTTTCCTAATCAACCTCCCAATCTTAGGGAAGAGAAAAAGGAAACAAATAAATTAGGATTCACTTGCCTTATTTCTATAATAATTATCATTTAAAGGCAAAATTTCCTGATTTGCAAAATTGATTTGATAATTGATTGAAGTTGAGATGATTTTGATTAGAGATTCCCCATCCTGATTTCTTGTACCTATTAGGGATTAAAGCTTAATTTTCTAAACATCTTGGACTACGCACATTCTTGTTTGAGTCCAACGTGTTACCTTTAGGAATAAATTGGACTTGAAATAGAACCAATTAGGATTCCACATTAGGATTTTGAAGTGCTAGTACACACTTGCATGCATTAAAGGAAATTGATCTTCCCGCATTTGTGTGCTACCCAAGCCCTTGTTTAAAAAGATCTATTCAAGTAAACTCTAAAATCAAACTCTAAATTCACTTGAATCCTAAAACTTTGGACCTAATAACCTCAGAGTCAATTTAGGGTAATTTTGGGTCTTGACCCAAATTTCATCCTCCATCTTTAGGGTAGGTCAGGTAAAGTTGGTCTACTTTGTGGGTCAATAAACCTCCAAATTATGTCACAAATTCAATCAACTTCTAAATCAAATGAAATCTAAGGCACAAATTAGGACTAAAATTGGTAGACTTAAGGTCTCAATTCATGCATTTCGGTCTACTTGGAACTGCAGTGACAAGGAAGGTTGAGTGGGGGAAACCCTATAACCCTTGGGGACGCTCTACCGTGTAGGGGCCTTTGCAGGGCTCTCCCATCCTAGCTACCCAAGTACTTCTTGGGTGTGTGGATTTCTGATTTAGAGGTATCATCCTTCTCGAAACAGCTTTAGTCATCCAAAAATGTTTGGGTGCCTTGATTGGGTCCAATTCATATTCAGTCCCTCATCTATTCTTTTGAGCACATACACAGGAAAGGTCTCTAGGTTGTTGACCTAGAGACCTCATTAGAGTTGATCTTATTGGGAATTTCTGATCTAATCTAATTGATTCAATCTGAACCTGAATTTGGTTCTACATCTTGATCCACCACTTGATTTGAAAATGCAACCTGACAATTAGGAAGAATATTTAGGAAACTTGAATCTCGAATGAACATGAAAGAAAAGATGATCGAGATTGCTCTTAGACATCATATTGAGTATTACAAAACCTCTGATCCATCTAGGCACATTCAGGTTAATGTTTCAAAAACAACAACCCACATTATGAACCATGTTGCAATGATAATGACACAACTGATACATGGTTTAACCCAGGATGATCTCTTATTAGTATATATTGAATTGGGGAAATTACATAGCAACGAGTATCTACAATGTTGGTCAAATCCCCCACTTTTGGAAAAACACCAAGGTCTCATGGAGAAACGTGGAAAATTACTGAATACAGTGTATGAAGCCATCAATAAAAAATATGCATATATCCCCTCAGAAACTGATGAGACATCTTGGAACAACATTGAGGATCAACATGATTTCCTAGAACTCGGATTCAAAAATCGAGGTTGTTGTGGACCTCCAACCCAAATGGAATCTGATTTAAACTTTCTGCAGATTGACATACCTGATCTTGATGTTGGTTGGGTGGATCCAATTGCTGGTGTTTCCGATTTTGAACCAGTTTTAGAGAGCCATGAAGCTGGTCCATCATGCCTTGATTTTCCAAACACCTGTAGTAAGCTTGAATCAGAACATCTCGAGGATGTAATTCCCTATCCTTATCCTGTTAAGATAATCCTCGAGAGTAATTCTGACATCCCAATAAAATCAAGTCCAAATTCTAGTGACCTAATTGCTACTTTTAACCCAGAATCTAGATTTGAACCTATTTGGGATAATCAAGATGCCCAATGTGATGAGAATCAGATTTTAGATCTAGTTCATGATTGTGGGCCCATATTTGATGATTACACCTCTCCAAACTCCTCAGAGATACCAATTGATCTATCAGAAATCATACCGATTTATGATAAGAAACAGAGTTGAAAGAGTTGGGATTTGATTGGGTGTATCCTAGGAGCCAAGAACCTGAGCCTATACCTCATAAGGACATCTCTTTGAACTCGGAATTTGAGATTAGGTTAGATCCAAGTCAGGTTGTTAATTCTATGCATCATGATTTATCCTATGGTGGAAATCCCGATCTGGAATTAGGTTCAGAAACTGATTTTTGTAGATTCTTTGATGATTTCGAATCATGCTCTGATTCCAGAGAACCTTTATTTTTTGATGATTACAAGCCAATCTATAACCTCAGCATCTATGACCCGTTCTTTGATTCCGACTATGAGGTTCCTGATCTCGAGATCATTGATTCAAAATCATGTTCCATTGAGTTGGAATCATTCAGTTATGATCTGCAGGAATCAGAAACAATAAGTACTGAGAGTGTCCACAATCCAGAGTTTGAATCTTTCACTGACTCAGAATTCCATGATCCTATAAGCATTCTATAGGCATTTACATTTGATTTGAATGAACATCAAGAAGACTCTCTAGATGAACCTATCTTTGAATCATTTCTAGAAGAGCCCTTTCCGCACCCAGATTTTGAAAAAGCCACATCTTCTATCACAAAGCCAGAGCTTCCCAAAATACGATCCCAACCTTGACTTACCACCGGAATTAACTTTTATTCTGATTCACCTCTCTCTGATCCAGTTACATGTGATTTACCTCCATCTTTTGATCAGGTATCGGACATTGATTAGATCGAGAATCACTATTTATCTTTCTCTAATCTCACCCGTAGGGTTCCTACATCCTCTGCAAATCCTTTTTCTTTTGAGGGTCCCTACTCTGATCAGGCCAAGCCGATTCAACCAAACCCCAGATCTTCATTTCTACATCTCTTTGAGCCTCAAAGTATCTGGTGGGCTCCTTACCCACTGATTCACATCCATCAACCCACCAGACTGATTAGGTTTGGTCTGCATCATTAGCCTGTTGATTTGAACATGCACCTGGTTAGACCAATAAGGCTACTTATCAAGGTGTTTGTTCTACAAAATTCCTCTGATTTAACTATTCCTTCTCCTTGACCACCTTCTGCTCGGTTGAAGGCATTGAATTTAGCGCTTAACGGGAGGTAACTTGTCATTCCAAAAATCTGAGACCCTTCTGATCATCCTTTTGAGCTACACTCCTATTGCACTTTTGAGTTCAACTTTAGAACAACCAACTCTACTTGAACTTGTTCGCAGCAGTCATTCCAACCCGTTCACTCACCCTTTGACCTTGTTCTAAACTTTGAACCAAACTGAATTTGCACCTTCTTAGTTTACAATGAGGACATTGCAAAACTTAGGCATGGGGGGATGTTAAAGTGCAAATATATGAAAATTCAATTCTTTGAGGGGTTCTCACAAAAAAAAACATATTCAAAAATAAAAAAAATTAAAAATAAAAAAAAAATGTAGAAAGGGGAGGAAATTTTGTGAATTGATTGCAAATCTTTCTTGAGGAGGAAAAGACGAGGAAACACAGAATGTCAAAAGGGAGCAAAAATCAAGAAAAAAGAATGATAGTCATAACAATTGATCATGGGATTTACTTAAGTTCTAGACCTAATCAAAAGAAAGATTAAGACTTGAAATGCTAGAGATGAGGAGATTACTATGAGTGCTGATCTTAGGCCTCTTGGACTTGTTTTATGGCTTAAACTCTCACGTATTCGTTAAAATCTGGATTAGTCCTCAAGAGGTTGAGGAAAGTGAGAGGTTGATGTAGTAGGTCTAAGGCTTAGGGATTAGTTGGCCCCACTGCCTTCCCTTTGGTTTACGGGATTTGGTAACCTAAGCACCCAAAATCACACACTAAGTCTGGTTTAGTGTGCTTAATAAAGAAAATCATGCCAAAAGTATTCTATTCTGAAAATCCATCTCAAAGATCTAGTTTAGGAGTGGCTTAACAACACAAGTTGATTGGACGAGTTCCTGACATGGAAAGGTGGGAAATTCCCCTCAAAGATGCATAATAACATATTGTCTCCTTGGTGTTTGTTTCTTAGGATATCTAAATATTCTACTGGGGGCATGTGAGCACCTTGTGCTAGTTCAGGTGTCATGGGTGGGATTATCCCGAAATATCGATTGCCAGGGCCTGAATTTAGCTATAGAATGCCATGGATGGCATTATCCCGAAGTGTCAAAAGCTAGGGTTCTAGGGGTTACCATGGATGTTGCTATCCTGAAGTATCGAAAGCCAAGGACCCTTCAAGGATTGATGGTGGAGACAAGGAATCCGATACAGACTGTGTTTAGGGCCAATTCGAGGCTGGATCTAGGGAAAAATAAAAAGAAAAGAGAAAACTCTCCAAATGAAAAATCATTCTCTCTTACAAAAATGCACTGGCAAACTGAACCTGGACTCAATACATCTCGTGCACTGGTGCTTTAATCGCTGGGTTCAATGAACCTCTGGGTAGTTTTTGCAGGCCTTAGAAACCTTCACGGCAGACTCAGGCTGAAGCTAGTCAGGTTTGGATCTTGATTGATACTTGAGTACCTCTAGGCCTATTGTTGGCATTCTGATATAATTTCTAGAGAGGCACAAATCGAGCATTTGAACATCAAAGCATTGTCTAGAGATCTAATTCTTTTCATAAGATTTTGCTAAGGGACTAGAAAATGTTAGGCATGGAGGTATGATGGTAACACCATCATGAGCCATAACTAATTTTATTTAGTAAAATTCAAGTGACAAATGGTCCTACATAGTTTCTTGAGAGCCATAACCCCATTCAGATACGTTTTGAGAGAACATTAAAACATGGTTAATTTTACAGTTTTAATAGCATATCATGAATACAGAATAATCACGGGGTTTGCTAGGGGTTAATCTAAGGTCAAATGAGCATTAAAGTCTAATAAGTGACTCCATACAGACAGAATGGGGTTTCACACATTTCGAGAACTGATTCATAACACAAAACCTTAATTTCAAATCCACTTAAATTACAGAGGTTTCGGTCAGGATAACATTCATCTAAACCTCCTAAAATTCATAGAATAATATTCTGAGAGGAATGGTATCCTTGGTTTGACTATCCGAACCTATTTTGACCTTGAATAGAATCTCAAATAGAATTCTACCCTAATTTGGGTTTCTACGCAAATTACCTAGGAAAACTTAGTCAAAACTCAAATCCAACTTCACCATCAGATTCCTTAAGTTCAAATTAGGTTTGTACCAAAATTTGAACCCAATCAGAGTCCATCTTGACCTAGTTTGCATTTTAGTCCCCAGACCTCTGTTCCTTACATTTAACCCCTTAGCTTATGGGAAGAATGGGAGGAGAAGAGAAGGGAAAAGGTGAGAGAAAATGTGTGCAATCCAAGCAAAAAAAAACTAAACCTAACTTATAGTAGACTCCCTAGATAACCTAAGACTTGGGAACCTGGAAAATAAGAAATCCTTAATGGAACTTGCTTCCCTAAATCAACCTGACAAGACTAATGAGGTGGCTTGGGCCCAAGCATGTCTTGGGAAAATCACCATGGGCTTGTATAAATCCTTATCCGTCATTTGACTTCCCTCCTAGTCTTAGACACCAGGTATGATTAGGGGAATTAGGAATAATTAGAGAAAACTTAGAATCTAGATATCAAGCCTCATGATGGATGAAATCCTTAGGGGTCAAGTTACTACAAACTTTTAGTTAGGTTTAGAAACTTAAATGTGCCCAAACCTGAAGGGCGTTACCCCAATCAAAAATTTCAAAGATCTCCCTAATAAAAAATTGCAATAATCAGGTATTACCCCAATAAAAAAAAACTAAACCTAACTTATAGTTGACTCCCTATAATTTCGATCTTTGAAATTTTCAAAAATTTTATATGTGATAGAGATTTTCTTATGGATTCAAGAAATATAAAATTTGTCCAAATCTCATAATAAGTACAAAAATTTATAAAATTCGTGGATAGTACGAAACAAGTAAGGAATTAAGGTTTGATCCCTCTTTAGTCGACAATTTTTTTTATTTTTATATTTATCCAAGACTTCTTAAATTTGAAGGTAAGGTTCCTAACTCAAAGCGGCTTCCTTGGGTAGAGTTGGGTGATTTTGGGAAGCTTCTAAGTGCCCGAACCTGATTTTTGAAAATCAAGATAAAAGTCTGGATTTTCAAAAATCTTGAGTGGTGGAAAAATGAGGCAAACAAGTAAGTTGATTTTAGGGTTCCACAATCCTAAATTTTTCCTATTTTGATATTTTAAATATTTTTTTGATATTTTTGTGATAATTTTAAAAAAATTTGACCTGGGGTACTTGCCTGCAGTACGCGGGAAGAAAAGAAAACTTAGAGCTTCTGCTCCAAATAACTCCTAATCCCGCTCCTGCTCCTAATTCGCACTTGTATCAAAATCAAAACAAAACTAGCGAAGACCTAAATAGAGCAAGAGATATATAAAATCAATGCCTATTTATGCATGTTCCTAGGTTTAGATATGCATTCCATACTATAAATATTGAATAGCATGCACCTTTTTGCATTTTGAATAGTGTGTATAAATTTTAGGTTAATTGTGTCCTTTTATGGCTAGGAGAGAAAAAGATTTAATTCAGGGCCTTAGATTGATGATCCGAACATACAAATTTGATCAGACAATGATCAAAGACCAATGCCTCCAAAATCGCCTTGATTAGAGTCCTGTAACACTATACACAGTCCGAGGAAGATCAACGGCCAAGGGACTAGGTGACGCAATTCAGAGGTTTAAACGACGAATCCGACCACACGGATGGATTCGTGTCGACGATCGCAGCCCAACGGCGTAAAAATCGACTCAATCTAACTTCTGTAGTATCCACTACAAAGGAAAGAAGATAGACGACTTAGATTGTGCCACGTGGCGCTATCCAAGCCGCCCATGGGTGCGCACGCAGCATCGAATGTGAACAGCACTACGAGCGCATGCAGCAGCTTAGGCGCGCATCAGCGCAGCGGCAGCACACAGCGAGCGCGAGGAGGCATGCTACAGCGAGTGCGAGGAGGCATGCTACAGCGAGCGCTAGCAGGCGGGCGTGACATCGGCGCGTAGAGTGCACACGAGCGCCGTGCATGGGGCGCGTGAGTTGGATCTTCAGCGATGCTTGTGGCGGATCTTTGGCGACATTTATAGTTGTCTCTAAATGTCCTATGCACGAAATGCATCCTCTCCTCCACTATAAAAGGACCCCTACCCCTCTCATTCCTCATCATCTCTTCCTTTCTCTTCCTCACCCCCTCCAAGGCTCTAGAGAGAGCTTGTCCCAAGCCCGAAATGAACCTCTAGAGTAGAAAACCAAATATTTTTCCTGCTTGTCATCCCCCTTCGTGGAGCATCCCGTGGTCATCCTCTCACTACCTTCGGGAAGAAGATCCTCACCGCGACACTGTCCTGCCCCATCCTCTGTCCTTCGGTTCCATCCTTATTCATCCTGCTCCTTACCACCTTCCTCTAGGCGACATCAGAGCGAGTCGTCCTCCAAGCGACCATCAAGGGGGACTCTTCTCACCTCTATCTTTTACTGCTTTCTAGTGTAGTTTTCCACTTTCTTATCTGTAGTTGTAGGAAACTATTGAAGATATACATTGATGTTCTCTCTCTCTCTGTCTTATTTTGCAAGTAGATTAGTTGATTTCATCGATCTGATCTCTTACCCTATTAAAATACCAAAAAAATCATAAAAGACAAAAACAACAACAACAAATAAAATTGAAAGCATGGATTTTAAAACCAAACGTTCGCCTCCCTGTGTTTAACCTGGGACTCACCTTAGTTTCAGTATAAATTTTATTTGGTAGCGATTTTTGCGACTACGACGATGGGTTTCCAAAAACCCTGATTTTCACTCATGAAAACACGCTCACCAGGATGTGATGCTAGGTTGGATCAAGGGTTGGGATGAAGGCTTAGCTCAATGGTGCATGGCCGGCCATTGGTGGGTTTATTTGGACTATATGGCCACCTGTATGGTTTGAATGATGTTCCTTAGATGTGGTTTATAGGGTTAGGGTTTAAGCAACCTATGTGGTCAACTATAGGCAGTTTTAGGAGGGATTTAGATTAGGTTTTTGGAGGAGAATTATGGAATTAGGATCAAGTTTAGGTGGTGGGGATTGAGAAATCAAGTGACCAATCATAGGGTTTGGAATGGGAGGGATATGGATGGCCATATATGGTTGTTGAAAGGGGATATATTCTTAGGTTTGAGTAGGTGTTTTAGGCCATAGGAATTAAGATCAAGGAAGGAGATTGGAGGCCATGGTGTGGTTGTCCAAAGGGTTCTAAAAAGGTTTATAGGTGACGGCTAATTAAGGGATGTGGTGGCTTAGGTTAGGTTGCTAAGAGGGTTTTAGGGCTAGGTTGGCTATAGGCTTAATAGGTTGGTAGGTTGGCCAACCATTAAGGTTAGTAATTAGAGTGAATGACCAGCCATATAAGGTGAGGAATTGGGCTAGGTGGCTAGGTCCTAAGCTAGGAAAATTAGGTCCCTAAATAGGCCAGGTCTTAGGTTTAATTAGGCTAGGGTTTAGGTTAGGAATTGGCTTCACCTCCTCTATGCAATTGAGTTCAATATGATTTCTCCTCTCTGCAAAGCTCCAATCAGTCATATACCTAGCACCTGCACACATATAAATAAGGACATCAAGGTAGCAGATATAGATAACAGAAATATTACATAAAAATCCATAAGAATGCATTATTTGCAAAATGATGCTAATTAACTAATCTAATGTAATATAATGTAATGTGACCTAATTTACCCTTGAACTAAAAATAGCTAGGCATAAATTATGTAAATAAATATGAATATATCAACTACCTCTCAAAACATTGGCTTGATGCTTGTTGTTGTAAGAGACAGTAATAGTTGATATGGAGTCGATTCTTAACCATAATCATGGGTTTTACTAAAGGAAGTGCAATAAGCATTGGAGTATTGTCTTAACATGCAATAACCACTCTACAGAGAGAAGAGAAGTGAGATTTTTACTATAGTGCTTAAATTCAAAGTTATCATAGTGCACATGGAGAGATGCCAATGGAAGGTTGATATAGTTCATATCAAGATGGAGGATTACAACACCATTCTGGGAGTGAATTGGTTACATGTGCATCTGCACTTGTGGACTGCTATTGCGAGGAAGTGGTATGCTCAATTTTGACTTTTCATGGTTGAAGAAGGTAGAAAGGATTAATTAAATGCATCATTGCTCAACAAACCATGAAGGATTTGACACGAAAGTAGAATGGATACCTAGCTCATGAAATAGCACTATTGGAATTGAAATCATGTTGAGTAGCATATTGGTGAATCATGAATTCACAAATGCACTCCTAACTAATTTGTCTATAGTGCCCCTTAGTTGTGAAGTTGAATATGGAATCTCATTTATTTTGGATATCGATCTTATGCATGACACTTCATTTTGGATGGAACCTGCTGAGTTAAGAGAGCTCAAGTCATAGCGACAAGAGTTACTATTGAAGGTATTATTAGGACTAGTGTTTCACTCTAGGGAGCTCTAGTACTCTTCATTAAGAAAAAGGATGACACCCTAAGATTGTGCATTGACTACAAGCAGTTGTACAAGGTAACCATCACGAATAGATATCTGTTGCCATAGATAGATGACTTGTTGATTTATTGTGAGGCATGATGATGAGCTTGATTTCGTACGCAAAAAGATTTGAGTTAGAAAACTTGTCGTTGTAGTGCTTCGAAATCCTTTACCAGATAAAATTTATAACCTAAACTCCAAGGGAGCCTCGGGTTGAACACGGGGAGGCGAATGTTTGATTTTGAAATCTGCATTTCGATTTTATTTCTTTTTGGTGTTTTTATCTTTTGCAAATTTTTTTGGAATTTTAATAGGTAAGAGATCAGATCGACAAAGAGGGAGAGAGAGAGAGAAAGAGAGAGAGATGGAGAGAGAAACATTTCATAAAATAGAACAAGGTATATTACAACTAATTGAAATTACACTAGAAAGCAATAAAAGATAGAATAGGTTGAGAAAAATCCCCCTCGACGGTCGCTTGGAGGACGATTCGCTTTGACAGTGCCCTAGATGAACGTGGTGAGAGGCTGGATGAAGGAGAATGGCGTCGGAGGGAGGGTGGGACAAGACAGCATTGCGGTGAGATCTACTTCCTAAAGTGGTGAGAAGACGGCTACGGGATGCTCCACGAATGGGTGTGAAAGGCAAGAAAATATTTTAATTTTCTACTTTAGAGGAGCATCCCGGGCTTGGGACAAGCTCTCTCTAGAGCCTTAGAGGTGGTGAGGGAGAGAAAGGAAGAGATGAAGAAGAATGGGAGGGGTAGAGGTCATTTTATAGTGGAGGAAATGATTCATTTCGTACATAGGACATTTAGTGACAGCCATAAACGTTGCTAAAGATCTGCTGCAAGTGTTGCTAAAGCTCTAGCTTATGCCCTCACGCACTACGCTCGTGTTGCACACACTTGCTGGTGCTCGCTGCCTCCGTGCGCTACGTGCGTCACACTGCCTCCGCGCACCCGCTACTACGCATTGCGCTGCTGCGCGTGCCCATGCATTGCACGTGTGCAGTGGTGCATGCTTGCGCATGGGTGGCCTAGATAGTGCCATGTGGTGCGATCTGGGCCGTCTATCTTCTTTCCTTTGTAGGGGCTGCTACAGAAGTCAGATTGAGCCAATTTTCGCATCATTAGGCTGTGATCGTCAATTCGAATCCATCCATGCGGTCGGATTTGTTGTTTCAAGCTTCAAATTGCTTCACCTAGTCCCTTTGCCATTTATCTTCCTCGGACTGCATAAGGTGCTACGGGACTCCGATCAAGACAATTTCGGAGGCGTTGGACTTCGATCGTCATCTTGATCAGATTCGTATGGTCGGATCGTCAATTTGAGGCTCTGAATTAAATCTCCTTCTCTCCTGGCCATAAATGGACGCAATTAATCTAAAATTTATACAGACTACTTTAAATGTAGAATGCTGCATGCTATATAATATTTATAACATGGAATACATATCTAAGGTTAGGAACATGCATAAATAGGTAGCTTATCCTAATTAAATGTGTCTTTATCATACCCCCATGCTTATCTTTTGCTAGTCCCTAGCAAAATCAAACTAAATGCTATGTATAAAAGCAGAATTAGGATCTAATTACTTGGGCAAGATTTGTTGATTACATTAGAAAATTTCAACTAAGGACCTAATTACAAAAACTAAACAGTGCCGAGGTGTTTGCCAAAATGCAGACCGCCCAAGTCCTCGCCTTATTTTAAAAAGGGAAGATACATTTTTTTTTTACCTTTTCTTCTTTTCTATTTCTTTTTGAGAATTTTGAGTTTAAGGTTTTAGGATAGCTTTCTATGGCTATTCAACCTACCCAAGACTCGAAAAGAACTTTAAGTTCTAAGCATCTTGTGAAAGGTGATAGACTCGCTAGGCAGCCATTAAAATAAACTTCAGGTTTTTATGACCTTAAGTGACCATAAAAGTTTCTGCCTAAAGGTTTATATTTTCGATCGGTAACTTTCTCCCTGCCTTTTTTCATTTTTTACGGGGTCAACACAAGGGTGAACCCAGTGTATATTTCCCCGATTTATTCTACTTCCCCGCTTCTTTCCTAAGTGTTTTGGTCATTATTTGTGCATTTTTGTGAGTTGGGCTCTAGACAACTGACCAATGGCTGTTACCACCAACCACTTGCCAGCCATACTCGTGCGGTGAAGTGTGACTTTATTTATTTATTTATTTTCTCCTTTTTCTATTTTTTCTATTTTTTCTTTTTCTTTTTGAGTATCATTTTTTTTTTGAGTAGGTGGCTTCCCGATCTAAGATTTACCTAAAAGCAATAGGAAGAGAATGGTCGTGTGGCTGGGCTCTGGACAACTAGCCAATGAACTGTTTCCACCGACAACTTACTAGCCATACCACCTAGAAGGTTCATTAGCTACCTAATTTTTGTAAAAATCGACGAAAAGTGAGTCAGTGCAAAAAGTGTGTAAATGCTTTAGACTTAAAGTCCCCTCAAATCAGAGGGCAGGTTGATAAGTCGTATACTTATCACCCCAATTTATTAGCCAAATTAAAGTAAAATTAACATGGCAAGGACTTGAGAATAAGTCCACATTTTAGTGGACACCCGGCTGAATAAGCTCGAAGAACTGAAGAGTCTAAGTGTTCAGGTCCTAAAGTATCATCTCCTAAAGTTAACTCCTATTGCCTAAGTTCACTTCTCCTAATTCTATTTTTTATTTTTGAATTTTGAATTTTTTAGTTTTTTAAATTTTTTAAAAGAAAATAAGAGAAATTCCACGGAGTTAAGAAAGTAATTTTAGAATTAAGTATCCACCCCCATGCCTAAATGATGCAATGTCCTCATTGTAAAAATAAAGACATGAAAAGGGTGGAATAAATAGAAAATCACTTGAATTCCTGAAAATCCGGTCAGCTTTGCAGAGAGAAAGGAGTATACACACGTGCTAAGTTTACTGCCTTTAGCTAGGCATATTATACAAAGAAGAAATTAGGAATTCACAAGTGCGGGTTAGGATCAAAATAAAAATATTGATTACAGGACCCGCCAGTAGGTGTCCACAGATGTGGACCAGATTATGGTGTAGTTCTAAGGTTCTAGATGAAAATCACCCAGAATCGGAGATTGTTGTGTTTGCGGGGCCAGGCCTAAGGTTTGGTGGTCTGCAACCCAAGTCTGAAATGTTGGACAATGAGTAGATCTTATTTACTAGGTTCATATGTCGACTTAGAGTTTATCTCAGAAAGATAGTCAATTGTTATGTACTTAGGTTGCACATCCTCAATGTGAAAATTATCGTAAGGGTCCTGGTAAAAGGTAGATGGTTTTAGGTCAACAGGAACCCTTAAATCCAAAATTGTATTTCCAAATTCTTATCCTCCAAGTTTAAGTGTTCAGTTTCCGGGACCTCAAGATCGTTGTACACCCCATCTAAAATATCCAAGTCCAACAATTATGGTTGAATAAGGATTGACTTGGGTACAGTGATTTCCAAATCAAAATCATAATCAATCCCTTCGCGGTGTGGTTGAGGGATGGGGCTATTGATTGAATCTTCTAGTAAATTAAGATTCAGATCCTCCAAGTTAGCCCCAACAGGATCACATTCTTCAATGATCGTACTATCAAATAGTTCATTAGATTCCTCAGGCCCATTTGTCTTACTAAAGCCATTTTCTTTGAGCTCAAGTGAGATCTCGCCTACAGATTCTTCATCTTCATAATCAAAGAATTTTTTATCCTCATTTATATATGTCTTAAAATCATTTGTTGTTCCTTGGTCTATAGAGACATTTTTCCTCGCTCCCTGGCTCAGGGATCTCAGGTGAGAAAATCAATTTATCCTCAATGGGTTACTTTAAACCAGCCTAGTCATCCCTGGTCTTAGAAAATGTGTCCCCCTGATAGGCGCCTTAGTGGGTTCTAACATTGGCTCTCTTGAAGGGGATTCATCCTGGGAATCATCCCAAGATTGGACTAAGGCAACCACAAATTTCATTCGCAATTTTGACAACTTCCCAAGTAAAAACTCAACCGGGCCCCTATCATTAACATCTTGGAGCCAATCCAATAAAGAACTATTAAGTTCATCAATCATTTTGATCATAGTCTCCAATGCTTCAATGCATGGTGTTGGCTGAGCTTCTAAAGATTGTATGGTGTTCCTCAAGTTAGTCAACACCTTGTCTTGGACCTGGTTCACCTGAATTGAATGGTTTAGTTCAGGGTTGGGTGGGTTTGGGTTAAAACTAGGGTAGTCAAGGAATTAAGGTTCTTGGGTTCCTCCTTGATAGTAGGTCGTTACGGGTTGTTCAAAGAGAGGTGGTGACCTATATTTAGTATAACCTTGGGAAGGGTAGGTGGTATAATCATCATGTCCTTCTTGATTGTACATCTGGTTGGTTTGATCATCAAAGGCTGGAGATCTATACTCAGTGTAACTTTGGGAAGGATAATAATCATAATCATGATGTCTAGGGTTATGTCTTGGATATTGAGGTCTGGAATCATATCCCCAATCAAAGTTATCCCGACTAGGAGATGGGTAATCATAAATCGAGTCAGGAGAGTAATCATTTTGAGGATAAGTGATGATAGGATTGGAACTGTATGTATGGTGTGGAAGAATACATGATAAAGTAGGAGGGAAAATAGAATAGAGAAAGGTGACCTACAGTACAATCAACCAAACCTATCCTTAAGTGGGTTTGCCTAATGACCTACAAGCTCCCAGGACCCGTCTTGAGATGACAGAAACAATTTGGTCTACTTCTATCTGGTCGATCCAACCAGTTAGAGGGAGGGGTTGGCTTGCACCTCCGGTTCCTTTGATACCTAATGTGCATACATCTAAATAGCAAAAGATGTCTATTAATGCATGTTCTTAGTACCATATTAGCATCATGTATTGTAAATATTGCATAACACGCATAATCACGCATTTAGGTCAAATTATATAAATTGCATAGTAATTGTCTCCTTTTATGGCCAGGTGATGAGAAACTCATCATGGTCTCTAATTACCCCTAATTAACTAGTCTTCCTAGTTAATTAGCTAGGAATATGTAAATATATGGGTTAATTATTAAATAAGGGATAAAATATTAAAGGACCTTAAAATAAGTTAAAAATGCTATATTATTATCCAATTAATATTATTAATAATTTAATTAATAAATGGACTCGAAATATCATCAATAATTTATCTAATTAATGTGTTAACTAACTTAAGTATAATTTATACCTAAGTATGTAATAACTTAAGTAACCTTACTTAATTAAATAAATTAAGCTAAAAAGGTCAAAAATGTAAATCCAAGGTTTAAATATAATAAATTTCTTATTTATAATCATATATAAAAAGTTGAAAAAGATTTAAATTAAAATAAACTTTGAAAACCTTAGTTTACATTTTAGTCCCTAAGTTTTATTTCAGTCGAGTCCTTCTTCTTCACCTAGGTCCTTAGCTTTCATTACAAGTAAGTCCTTGAAAACTTCTTCATTCCTTCTTCAGCCTTTTCGACGGCTGATGACAGGAGGTGCTTACACTTGCCGATCACCGCAAATCCGACGTCCTCCCTTCCCTTCCAAGCTCCTGGAGCTTGTGCTCACCATCTTCTTTTCATCCATCGGTCTGGATGAAGGTGCAATCCTATTTTAGGCTTGAAGTTAACCTCACCAGCATCGGAGAAGACGCCGGTGGTTACTTCACTCCTAGATCTTTTTCCATCCAGATACATCCTCCTCCTCAGCCACCGCAACCTATAAATACCCCTCCACCCCCTCGATTTCTGTTAGTTAGCTCCCTTCCCTCTTCTCCCAATGAGCTAGCAGATAGGCTATTCACTCCAAAATCCGGTGACCTTCCTCCGCTTCCTCCGTCTTCCTCCGTTCATCTTCGCTTGCTCTGAATCTCCGCCGACGTCCGCTGAGTCTTTTGACGCAGTGACGACACTGGACTTCCTCTGCTACACTTCGCCTACACCCGTCGGACTTCTTTCTCCGCCCCTCTGATTTCCTCCTCCGTTAAGGACCTTCGATGGAGATCTTCTGCCCCCTTCGTCCAGGTAACAGTAGGTTAGGTAAGTAGTTTAATTAGAGTAGTTAGTTAGGTAGATTAGTTAGACTTAAGGTCAGATTTCCGGTCATCTTCCTCAGCTCCAGCGAGCTCGTTGAGCTTGACTGGAGCACTCTTTTGTTTTTTTTATATCATCGAACACTTTCCTTAATCTCCCATGATCATTTTAACACCTTAATTCCCTGATTTGAACACCTATTCGTCTAAACCATCTACACCTTCATTGGCTGCTTCCGCTGTCCATGGCAGAAGTATCTGAGGGTAATTCACCTCCACTAGGCCTTCCACCACTTAATCATCACTTAAAGGCCCCTATCTTCACTTTAATTTGAGTAATAATCACCTATAAAATAAACACCGAAATTTCATACACC
Organism: Thalassia testudinum; assembly: GCA_037157565.1. Taxonomy (NCBI): domain Eukaryota; kingdom Viridiplantae; phylum Streptophyta; class Magnoliopsida; order Alismatales; family Hydrocharitaceae; genus Thalassia; species Thalassia testudinum. The sequence continues at coordinate 1,533,747 of JAZHRO010000033.1, read as the reverse complement.
CTCCTGAGCTCACTATTAATGGCAGCTCAGGAGGAGTTCCTCCAGCTAATTAACCACCTGCACATCATCGCCACCTCCTACTAACTTGATCTCTCCACTCAATTGAGTGAGAGAACATGTCCTGAGTTCAAGCGAACTCAGATTACACTCACCGCCAATTCATTGCATATCTTTTAGTTTAATCGTTAATTGAATGAATTAATGAGTTCTTGAGTTTCCTTGTGAGCTTAGGAGACCTTTCAGATCTTCCTTGGCCTGTTTTGACAACTTTTACACATGTATTGCCTTTTTCTAGACTCACCGGAGCTCCGGCGATTAAAAATAATCTTCAGCCTAAGGAACTCCTTGAGAAGCTCCAGATTGTTTATTTGAGGACTAGGGATTCTATTTTGATGGTTAATTTGGTGATTTGAAGTCTAGAGCTAGATATAGACTGTTGTCTTCTACAACTCCGGCAGAGTTGGAGAGGTGTCTCCATAAGGGTTTAGGATATTTTAAGAGGTTCAAAAGCAAGATTAAGGCTTATAGAATTCATCTTAATCCTCTGATCTCTTACAGAAGCTGCGATTTGTTCTGTCGAACAAAGCACCTCAGAATTGTAGGCGACAAGTCTAAAAGCTTAATTTTTTTTATCAAAACTCAGTTTTAATGATCTGAGCACATTCTTGAGGTTGTTCAGAATTGATATAGAGCTTTAATTTGATCTAAAAAGGTCTGGTTCAGAAAGTCAAATCTCGAGGTTCAGCAGTCAACAATAGGTCTGATATGTTGATTTAGGATTCAGTTAGAGAAATTGATGAATTCAAATTATTCCTGGGATGATTTTAGATAGATCAAATTCAATTTGGATGATTTTTTATCATTATTTTAGAAGAATCAAACTGCTGTGCAGTTTGGGTTATTTTTGAACCCAAACTGATGTCAGTGCGTTTCTGATGAAATTCAAATGCAAAATCTGCCTAGATAAATCCTTAACAACCTTTAGAGGTTGTTTGAGTTGATGAAAATGATCTTTAGCTTTCTGTTGGGCTAAACAGAATTAAAAATGGAGCTCTGAAGCTCCTTAGCAAAGCTCTTGAGCTTCTTTGCTTTCCTGAAGCTCTTCAGAGTCCTTTCCCTTCTTCAATAGGTGCGAAAACGCCTACTAAACTGTTCAGGACCTCGTCTGAGGTCAAATAATTGCACTGCAGGTCCTTAGACCTGAAGAAGACACATTGCAGGCCAGAATGGCCTTGATGATCCTTCCTGTTCGCCCTTTAAATCGAAGGGCAAGACCTTTCCTGAATATCAAATTGATGTTGTAAACAATGTAGAGCATCCTTAGAGCTTTCCAGCGAACCTTTACTTGCTCGATATGGAGCTCTGAGCTGGCCAGAATCTTCAATTGAAGTTTGGCCTGGAAGGGAATAACATAGTCCCACATCGGTTAAATATGAATGTGCACCTGGGAATAAAACGAAAAAGTGATACGGGTTGTTCGGTCGTTAGCGCTGGGTGCACAATGAGCATATGTGTGTGTGTGGGTGCATGCGGTGCACATGCCCAGGTGTGTGCGCGCCTATGGGTGTGCGAGCGTGGGCCCGTGAGTGGGCGTGTGCATGTGGGCTTAGGAGGCCGGAGACTATGCTGAAACGGAAATAAACCAAACCTAATACAAACAAGGCTCGGACCCAGTAGCGTCTGGTTCCACCTTGAGATGCGTGCTGTGTATCCCCAACTGGTCCAAGCCGCCAACCATAAAACCAAATTTTTGGTTCAGTTCATAGGTTCGATTCAGTTCAGTTGCGTAGGGCTGAATAAAAAAAAAGAAAAGGTAAATAGACAGAAAATGATAAGAGGAAAGAAAGAGAAGAAGAGATGTTTAAAGAAGAGCTTGCTCGAGAAAGAAAGGTAAAGAGAAAGGAAAAGAGAGAGTAGAATGAGAAGAGAAGAAAGAATGAAGGCTGAAGATGGATAATTAAATTTTAGATGACTGAGTTTAAAATCCAATTTTTTTAAGACGTCTAATTTTTTATATTTTACTCTAATACAATTTCTTTTGAGCATAAATGATGTAATAAGGCACATATTCATTTGAATTTTTTCTTTTCTTGCCTTAATCTCCTGTAAAAAAGAAGAAATTAATGAAATAAACATGTTTACTTGCTTGTAATAACAAATCATATGTGTAAATATATTTTTCTTATGGAATTTTGCATGTCTTTCAATTGGAAATCCTTATGCAAGATTCATATTCTTAAAGTAAATTTAATTATAATACTCATTAATTAAGTAAATAGCTTAGGATTTAATGGTGAATTAAGTTAAGTTATGCTTCCTAGTGAATGACCTGGACTCAACCAGTTAAAAAAATTAAAATCTAAAATGTTAGGTTAACTTGACCCTATACTACTCAATTGACATAAATTCAAGTTGACCTAAGTTACTTTCTCTTGCACATAATTAAGCATAATTAACTTAATTAACTATGTTGAGAAAATTAACTACCACCAGGGACAAGGCAACTTTTAATTGAGGCTTCGGACGGACGATCAGGGCGACGACGAGAGTTCAATGAGTCCAAGATCGTCCTGATTGGACATCTGTAGCACCAGATATAATCCGAGGAGGCCCATAGATCAAGGGTCAAGATGGTGTCAATCCGCACTTCAGACGACAAATCCAACTGCACAGATGGGTTCGGATCGACGATCATAGCCTAACGGCGTGAAAATCGATCCAATCCGACATCCGTGGCACCATCTACAACACAATGAAGATGGATGGTTAGGATGGTGCCATGTGGCACCATCCTAACCATTCGCACCCGGCCACCCCCCCTCCGCTCAACTCTTGAAGAATCGCCTGACGTGAGATCTCGGCTGTTGGATGACGATCCAACGGCCAAGATTAGTCGCACGCAAAGGCAGTGTCGCACCTCAAACTGTTGTGTAGCGCAGTGGTTAAGGCTCTATGTGTACGAAGCGCGTGCATTCGAGCTACTGTGAAGTGCCCCTTCTCTCATGGACGCATGCGATCTCGACCGCGCAATCAACTGCGAACGGCCCAGATCATCCAATCGGGCGCACGCGCAATTGGACGCCCCGCCTCACGCCCGATCTTAGGTGCGGGTGTGTGAAGCTAAATGGGTGAGGAGCGATCTGAGCCGTCCGATCTCGATATTGGATAGCTGTGATTACTTGGACGTGCACTTACGTTAGACGCGCGGGAGAGGAGGCGCAAGTGACGTGCGCACACGTCGCCCACAACAGGTCTTTAGTGATGAATAAATCCATCACTGAAGACCTAATGTTAATTTTTTGAATATGGAATGACCAAATTGTCCCCAATTCTTGCAACTATAAAAGGAGACCCCTACCCTAAGAAATTCTCATCCCTTCCTTCACCTCTCTCCCTCTCCAAAGCTCAGGAGAGGCTTATCCCACACCCGGGATGCTCCTTTAGAGCCAAATCCAAAGTTTTCTCGCCCCTGTTCTGGAAGTGGATCCCGTGATGACGACGACGTGCTGCCTCCTTCCCACTTCTTCCTACTTTGTCTTCCTTCCCGCTCCGTTCTCCATCTTCCAGGCATCGCTCCGTCTGGCTCGTCCTCCAAGTAGTCGTCGAGGAGGATAACATTTATCTCCCTTCTTTTTATCGCTTTCTAGAATATAATTTCCCACTTTCTAGCTGTAATCATTTCCCGCTTTCTAGTTGTAAAAACAATATTATTATATCAAGTGATTGTTCTCTCTCTATCTCTCTCTCTCTCTTTTATTGTTTATATCAATTCCATTGTAATTATCTCACTTTCAAATAAAAATACCAAAAAAATATAACCGTGGATTTTAGATCAACGTAGCCTCCCTGTGTTCGAACTAGAATTTCTTAAAAAATTTCGGTTAAATTTATCTATTGATGGATTGCTTCGCAAAACGAACTACAACGATAGGTTTGTAAAATCCAATTCTGATTGCGTAGTTTTCCGCTATCAACATTTTGACACCGTTGCCAGGGAGGCAACGATTCTAGATTTTCTTTCCGCATTTCGCGTACTTTATTATTTTCTACCTTACTTTATTTCTCATCTATTGTTTTGCAGGTACCTTAACAGGGAATCTTCAAGCGATAGATTGGAGTAAAGTGCAGTTGAAGACAACTGTAAGTGCTTCCCCATTCTTCCCCCTTCATAGATTTCATTTCACAACATTAATGCAAATCCCATTTAACCTAGGTGTTTGCATAAATTCTAGGGTTAGTTTGGTTGCTTGGATTTCCACCCACATTCATCTCACCATCATATAAAAAAAAAATTAACAAAAAGATACTTCTTGTGGGATAAATCAAATATACACACTACATACACCCACATTCAAGGTACATAACCTAATTGATTTTTATCTACTCAACCGGATTCTGATCTGTGGAACTGGTACACGCAAATCAACATATAAAAGAGTAGAAATCAGTCTAGGTCAATCATTTGTGTGCCTAACTTAGTAGTGCAATTTTGGCCAATTGTTTGAGTTGTTTGGGCAGTGTGGGAAAATGCTTGGTTGTTGTTGTTGTTGTTTGAGTTGTTTGGGTCGCACCACTTAATCTAAAATCAACTCACTAAGTAGCTTCCACTTAGGGTTTTCAATTTAGGTCAATACCAAGCACTCCACTTTACTTTTTGATTTCAAAAGGAAAAATGATCTTTACCCGTGCTTAAAAATCTGGTTTGCCTCTGAAACTTGATTGAATTAACCTAATTCAAAACCCTAAAAGCTACTTAAGCAAGATTTGAACCTTAAAATCCACTCATAAAAAATAATGTTGCTTAAAAACCCTGGTTGTGCATGCACTCACACAGATTCAATCAATCATTAAGGGCATAACCCATTTTAAGGGCCCACCACATTCCATAAGCACTACAATCCCAGGCCTAAATAAAATCAAGTAGACGTTGGCCTTAAGGACTGATTCGCTCTTCAGGACTCAGTTTGAGATTGTTTACGATTAACTTGCTTGTACCGATCAATCTGATGTCTAGCTAGGGGAAGAGCGTCAAACAATCGCGACTGGGGGGTACACTAGGAATCGGAGGTGTAAGCCGAAGGAAGAACGTTCTCCCCAGTCCCTCCTTCTATCTGGTTGGATTGATTGGACGCAAGTAGAGTAAATCGTCTATAATCTTAAGGCGGATTCTGAGAGTCTGTAGATTCTTAAACTATCCTACTTAAGGACATGCTTGTTTTGTTGTGCTACAGGGTTCTTATCCCCAGTCCTTCCGACCTCTTCCTAGTTTATGCTAAGAAGGAGGTCATTGAATCCCTGATTGAAAGGACCACTAGAGTATTCTATGAGACGTAGATTGGATTTCTGCCAAATTGATCCCATGGCAGATGATTGCACCACAAAAATACACTTGCAATTGTGCCGTCTTGTGCTATTTCCTAGCATTACTAGTGCATATTAGGTATTCATAGTCGCATTTGTAAAAATACACGCATGCATGCATTTAATTGAGAGGGGAGGAGAGTGAATAAAATGGCCTCGCAATTTACATTTTCTATAAGTGCTGCATCACAAAATTTCCATCTTTATTTTAATTTCTATTTGATTTTGAATTCTTCCCCGCGACTGCAAAGCATGGTAGCTTCCTCCTCACACCATGTCCTGCTCAGCCTCTCCCTGCCAGCCCTGCAGTCGCATGCAAGCCATGCACAGCCAGGGCATGGCTGTGCATGCTTTCTTCTTCTTTAAAAACAAGGCGGCTCCTTTGCAAGGGACCCTGGTCCACCAAAAACACACAGCAGCTTCTCTTCTTCTCTAGGCCGTCTCCTCCCTCTCCCTCCATACGCAAGCCCTCCTCCTCTGAGGAGCCACTCTGCGGGCAGGAGTACATTACTGTGGTGCACACCCACCACCGTGAGACCACCACTGCCCAGCTCATCAAAGAGTCGGTGGGCATGGTGGACTCCTCTTCCCTGTTTCAACGTCCAAGCCACTTCAGCCATTGGAGCAGGAGCTTCAAGCTTTGAAGCTCAACCGGCCACCGCATGCCCCTGCAGTAGCCGACCAAGCTCCACAGCAGCAGCAGCAAGGCGGCAGCAGTGCACGCAGGCCACCGCGTGCGCCAGCAGGCTGCCTTCGCCTTCCGCTTCTTCGCGTACACCCGCCTCTCTGCGTGCCCTGTCGCGAGTTTCGCCCGCAAGCCCAACCGGCGCAACCATTCCACGCGCACTCCAGCCGCAGGCCTCCCACACTCACAGCATCGGGCGCACCCGGTCACGCGGCTCGCCCCGGCACTGTAGTCATTGTTCACGCGTTTCAACGGAACACTGTGGCTACAGTGGGGTGACCAATAAGTTTCTCACTTATCCGGTCACCCGGCGTGCCGCAACCGGCCGCAGCCCGCGCGCGCGTCCCGCTCCAGCGCCCTCCCGAACGGGAGGACCCTAGGTCTCTTAGCTCCTATCAGAATCCCGCTGCTACAGAGACCATGGGACAAATTCGGGTCCCCATGGGCGGGGATGACTTTGAACTGAAACCTAACATAATTGGCCTAATAAATTTTCACTTCCATGGTCTTGCAAGTGAAGATCCTTTTCTCCACTTGGAAGACTTAACTCGATTGGCTGAATTGTTAAACCTAGAAATATCGCATTACCTATAGTCCTCATGAAAATGTTCCCGTTTTCATTACGGGATAAAGCGTCGCAGTGGTTACGCACCCTTGGGAGAACCATCCACTCTTGGGAAGAGATGCGAACAACGTTTCTCAAGAAGTTCTTCCCAATCGGGCGAACCAATGCGCTTTGCCGTGCTATCACCTCCTTTACGCAACAAAACGGCGAACAATTTCATGAGGCATGGGAGAGGTATAATGACCTCCTCAGGAAGTGTCCGCACCATGGTCTGCCTAAGTGGCATATAGCCCAGATTATCTACTATGGGCTAAATGAGACTTTGAAGCAGATTGCAAACGCTTCCTGCGGAGGGAATTTCATGAATAAAGACGAGAATGGAGCATTCGAATTATTTGAAAATATGAGCGAAAACTCAATGAACAATGCCTCCATTGTCGCCTTTAATCGTACCAGCCTGCCCGAAATGTCCATGAAGTTGACACAGGACCCTCCCATTCATCCACAGATCTCAGCCTTATCGCACAGAAATTGTATGAAGTCTCCGTCATGCACAAGAAGCTGGACGAGCTTCTGGCCAACCCCGCCCGTTCTATGGCAAACACCCCCACCTCACCACTTCGTCACAATCCCAATTCTTCCAACACCAGGCTTATCCCGAGGAACCCCGTAAGACCTTCCTTACAGAGTGTCGCGCCGAGAGACTCGGTAAGTCATGTGGAACTGGCTTCTGCGAGCCAGTATTTCAACATGGAAGACTAAGCCTACGTATGCTCGGATGCATATTTACATGCGGACGTGTCTTCTAGCATAGAAGATGCTTGCATCCTGGGGAACAACCTGTTCTCTGGGGAAATCATCCGAATTTTGCATGGTCCAACAACTCGCAGTGCCAAAACCCTGCGGGTGGACCAATGCGACCATCCGCACCCGTCATCCCAAGGGTCGAGTCTAATCCTATGGTGAATCCGCCATCGGGTCCTTGCGTACCGCAATCAGAACACGCATCAAGTCCTCTTGATAAATTGATGCGAATGATGACGGAAATGTCAAAGCGCCATGAAGAGAACATGACCTCTCTTCAGCACCAATTGGCGCAGCAGAATGCTGAGATCAGTTAACTACGCATGGAGACTCGATCTCAGGGCACTCTTCCCGCCCAACCTATTCCCAACCCGCGAAATTTGATACCCCGTGGTCTACAACCACAGGTACAACCTTCTCAGGGACAGGTTCACCAAATTCTGCAAGCTCCAAGCATTCCACCGGGATTTCAGGCTAATTCCGCTGCAGCACCTCACTCTTATGTCCCTATTGCGAACCCTCCTCCGCCGTATGATCCCACTGGACCTGCATCGTCCAATGCTATCTCTACGAGGAGTGGTAAGAAAATCGTCGATTCGCCTCGACCTGATCCTGGCCCGTCTTCTTCATCGCCCTCTCATTCGGGATGCGCACCGCATTCGCGAGAGGATGATACACCCAAATTGGTGCCAGAATTAATCCCATTCCTTGAGGCTCTACTGAGGGAGCCAAAAGGCAAGAAGAAAGATACGTAGGCCTTTAACAACCTGCGTAATATGTTCAGGGATGTCGAAATCAAGGTACCCCTGCTTGAGGCTATCGACCACATACCTTCTGTTGCTCGATTTTTCAAAGACTACACAACACCCAGGTGACAGTCAAAGAAAACTAAGAATCCGGTGGTTCTCTTGCCTCATGCGAGTTGTGCTATACTGTCAAATCTACCACCGAAGCAGAAAGATCCGGGCACATTGCTTATTTCCTGTAGCATCCAAGGCTGCAATTTTAACTGTGCCCTGTTTGATCTAAGATCTTCCATAAATCTCATACCAACCATCATGCTCGAAAAATTTTCCTTGGGAAATCTGAAACCCACCCCTGTCACGTTACAGTTGGCAGATCGTTCTGTCAAAATTCCGAAGGGTGTGGTGGAAGATGTGGTGGTTAGGGTCAACAGTCTCTGTTTTCCTGTTGACTTTCTTGTTTTAGATATGGAAGTTCCTAGCTCACTTTCTGATTGTCCGATCATCCTTGGTCGACCTTTCTTGGCCACAGCCCGAGCCCATATCGACTGCGAGTCGGGCTGTATTGAGATTGCCATTGGATCTGAAAAGCTCAAGCTTAACATCTTCAAGGCAGCCAAGAACTTTGATTGCGATTGTATAGAGGATGACATGTCTGATGAGGACATGGCCGTCAGCGCGTGTATCGGACTAATTGGGACCTATTCTGACTGCTGCGGAATACCTGTAAACATTGACGATTGCCTGACCAACACATACCGTGACGTTCCCCCATCCCTCCCTTGTCCCGTACCTTCTCCTGACCAGACTTCTGATGAGGTTTTCTCCGCTTCCCATGCCTCGTGGTCTGAGTCATATCCGGGCTACTCATCGCCGGTCCACACTCTTGAAGATCGGATTGCCCTTTCTTTCCCGCCAAATCAGGCGGATTTGCAAATCCACACTGGGACCTTGAGCCCATATGCTACTCACTGGGGCTATTCGTTTTTGGATCCATCTATCCAGGAAGCCCCTCTTCTTGGCCAATCCGAGGGCCAACTTCTTCCTCCTGACTTGTTTTCCAATCCACCTGGGACACTCTCATCCCAAGAAATGCCAGATACTTCACCACCCACCATCCACCCACCCTACCACCCTGCTGTATACCCTACACCTCAGCTCTCGTTACCCGATCTTTCGTCCTTCCTCTACCCTACCCTGCATGCATATGAGGACATGGGGGGGTGGATAGGCATCCTTAGGATTTGGGTATTTTATGGTATCATGCAGTTTCTATCTATATATATATATAAAGAAAAAAAAATAAAAAATGAAAATGGTGTTTAGTAATGATCTAAAGGCTGAAACAAAAATACAATAAGTGTTTATGGATATTCAACCACTGTTTTGAAGACTTTCCAGGCCACAGAAGTTTAATTTGCTTAGGCTCGGCTTAATTCACTTGAGCATTGACAAGATAGATCAAAATCTCTCCTACCTAAGGACGTATTCTTGTACCTAAGACACTAGTACAGGATTCGTTGGTTTGCTTCTACTTGAGAGCCTAAGTAATCTTGGTTCACACTACACATATCAAGAAAGACCAGGTGAACATAAGATCCAACCCTAGTGTTCATTAGGGAAGGTGGAGTCCTTACTTGTGCACGCAGGTAGACTTTTTATCCCAGGTTTTAGTCTTGTGTTTAGGAGACTCTTTCCACCAAAAAGGAACTCTCCCACCAAAAAGAAAAGTGTGCTCCTCCAAATAATGTTGTAAGAGATATATTGACACGTGTTTCAAAAAAAAAAGGATATATACAAATAAGTTAGTATATCTCACAAATGTCTGTAAAGTCTTCCTCTTAAAAAAAGTTCTTTAGGGCAAATACCCTGTTCTCTTTGAGCCACAAATGTCAGAAAATGGGAGTTGAGTTTCCATCATCTTTTTAAGGGTCAATCCGAAGACATGAGCTGAAACTGGGACCAACCTGATCTTAAAAATTCGTGAAACCCTAGGCTTGAGTCTTAATGTTCATCTGGTCAGTCTTGATCCTTCACTAAGCACAAGCCATAATCTCTTGAGGTCTTGAGTACGGCAAAAACCTCCTGGATCCTGGAAATCGTACTTAAGGTTTAAATATCAAGAGTCCTGGTTAGTCGAGAGATGAGTTATGTCACATAAGACTTAAAGTACTGGTAGTCTTCTCTGCAATTGATTCTCACAATATCAACAATAAACACACCTATGTCGCCTCAGAAGAAAATCTTCATCTTAAAGATCATTACTAAATACAACACAAAAATGTTTTGCTAGGGACTAGCAAAAGATAGGCATGGGGGTATGATTGCACTGCAAAAATACACCTGCAATTGTGCCATCTTGTGTTATTTCCTAGCATTACCAATGCATATTAGGTATTCATAGTCGCATTTGTAAAAATACACGCATGCATGCATTTAATTGAGAGGGGAGGAGAGTGAATAAAATGGCCTCGCAATTTACATTTTCTTCAAGTGCTACTTCGCAATATTTCCATCTTTATTTTTATTTCTATTTGATTTTGAATTGTTCCCTGCAGCTGCAAAGCATGGCAGCTTCTTGCTCGCGCCATGTCCTGCTTAGCCTCTCCCTGCCAACCCTGCAGCCGCATGCAAGCCATGCACAGCCAGGGCATGGCTGTGCATGCTTTCTTCTTCTTTAAAAACAGGGCGGCTTCTTCTTTGCAAGGGAGCCTGGTCCACCAAAAACACACAGCAGCTTCTCTTCTTCTCTAAGCCGTCTCCTCCCTCTCCCTCCATACGCAGGCCCTCCTCCTCTGAGGAGCCACTCTGCGGGCAGGAGTACATCACTGTGGTGCACACCCACCACCGTGAGACCACCACCACCGTGAGACCACCACCACCCAGCTTATCAAAGAGCCGATGGGCGTGGTGGTCTTCTCCTCCCTGTTTCAATGTCCAAGCCACTTCAGCCATGGGAGCAGGAGCTTCAAGCTTTGAAGCTCAACCGGCCACCACACGCCCCTGCAGCAGTCGGCCAAGCTCCACAGCAGCAGCAACAAGGTGGCAGTTGCGCACGCAGGCCACCTCGCGCGCCAGCAGGCTGCCTTTGCCTTCCGCTTCTTCGCGTACACCCGCCTCTCCACGCACCCTGTCGCGAGTTTCGCCTGCAAGCCCAGCTGGTGCAACAATTCCACGGGCGCGCCAGCTGTAAGCCTCCCGCACTCACAGCATCGGGCGTACCCGGTCATGCGGCTCGCCCCGGCACTGTAGCCACTGTTCACGCCTTTCAGCGGAACACTGTGGCTACAGTGGGGTGATCGGTAAGTTTCTCACTTATCCGGTCACCCGGCGTGCCGCAACCGGCCGCAGCTCGCGCGCGCGTCCCGCTCCAGCGCCCTCACCCGCCCTCGTCTTCGCCCACTCCCTTCGCCCACGCACACCTGCGTCTGCCCGCTCCAGCCACTTCGTGCAGAGCGGTGCGCTGCGGTTCACTCCCCCGCGCTCACTCCCTCCCAGCGCGCACGTCCTCGCGTGCCTACGAGCCTGCGCGGGTGCGTGCACCATCAGACATTGCCCCACTGCTGCAGACGGCTTAAACGCCTCCTTCACTCCAGTAGGAAGCTCTCCCTTTCTCTCTCTCTCTCACAGCACTCTCTCACTCTCGCTCTGCCGACACTTACACACACACACACTCACACTCTCATACACACACACACACACCTATACTCTACTTTATACATATATATATACGTACATATATATATTTATATATATATATATACATATATCTACACATATATTAGTACTTATATAACTATGTATTAGTCTATATACATACATACATATATATATATCTATATACTTATATATATATATATATATATACACACACACACATATATACTTACATATATACATATATTTATATACATACATACATATATATATATACATATATCTATATATACATATTATTACCTATATAACTAAGTATAAGTATAGATACATATATATATATATATATATACACAAATATACATACATATATACATATATATCTATATAACTATATATACATATATATATATATATAACTACATATATCTATATACATACATTACTATATAAATACATACATATATATACATCTATATAGTTATATATACATACATATACATATACATACATATATATATATATATATATTTTCACATTACTTACCATACGTCGTATTGCGGGAATATCTGCACCAGTTGCTGATATTTCTCGATACACGCATACAGAAAGCGTGTTCGCATTCATCTTCCACCAATCCACCTTACACGCGGCACTTCGTCCTGTTGGTTGCGTCTTCCTAGACGACGACCGACTCGACACCGTGCTACACTCCATCTCCGCCTCCACCCCCACCCCTTTATACATATATAATATATACCTATATATATACTATATTTACTTTATTTCTGCTTCTCTTTCATGCCAGTAAAAAGATAAAAAAAATATATAAAAGAGAAAAGATAAGTCTTGACTTGCAGGTACTCAGTCTTGCGAAATTTTGAAACCTTGATTTGGCTCAAAGCCAAGAACCTGATTTTGAGGGTGTGCCTCAAGGACAAAAATTATCAGAAAAAAAATCTTAAACAGAAAAACACCAAAAACACAATAAACGAACGGAAGAGATTCGTTGTAGGAAAGGCGTAGAAACTTCACTCTAATCCCACTTCCCTGAGTTTGATCCTGGGCCTAAAAGTGACCAAGATAAAATCAAGTAGGCCAGGTAAAAAAAATTTATAAAGAGATGGTTAGGCTTGATTTAGGTTAACCACTATACACATTTCAACGATAAAATCACCATATTAACACAACCTAACCGGGTCCAACCACCATCCCTTTCAGCCGATCAACCTCCTCTGCCTTAGAATCCACAGGAGATATTTCAAAGGCAACAAGAATAAATGCAGAGAATGCAAACATGGTTCCAGAGAATGCAGAGCACTCAGCCCTTGAAGGATTTTTATAATCCTTCAAATTACGGGGAACGTCCCGGCGTCCAGATTCTTGCTAGAGACGTAGAATCAAGCCCCAGGTAATAAGCTTGATCAAACACTTTCATGGGCTTGGCTCTGAAGACCCGTTTCAGCATTTGGAGGACTTGACCACTTTGGTCTAGACCACCATGGCGCGAAACGTGAATGAAGAGCATATGATCATGAGGCTCTTTCCCCACTCTCTTAGGGATAAAGCTGCTCATTGGTACAGGACCATAGGAAGGCCAATGGTAACATGGAATGATCTAAAATCGGCTTTCCTGAAGAAATTCTTCCATGTCGGACGTACCAATGTTCTAAGATGGGTGATTACTACCTTCACCCAACGGCCAGGGGAGTAGTTTCATGTTGCCTGGGAGTGATTCCAGGAGCTATTGCGGAAGTGTCCACTCCATGACGTGTCGAAATGGCAGCTCGCGTAGATCTACTACGGGTTGACTGAGCAACTCAGAAATCACGTGGATGCTTCTTGCGGAGGCAATTTCCTCAACAAAGACGTAGATAGCGCGCACAATTTGTTTGAGGAGATGAGTGAAAATTCAATCAATCATGCCTCCATGGATACTTTTAATCAGCCCCAACAACCCAGATCGAATGTTAATGAAATCCATGACTCATTCATTCGATATGAAATTGATTTGCAATAAACTAGATAAGGTGGACCTGGTTACTAAAAGGATGGAGTGGATGGCTGGAAACTCAATGAACAATTCTCAATCCACTTAATCCCAGAATTCGGGATTCCATTTGTTGCGATCTCCTTCTGGACGGGAGTTTGTGAATCAACTTGATGCAGCCCAACCTGTGAGCCAGCATTGTTTAGAACCCCACAGGTTCCAAACTGGGACCTTTGGTCCCAGTTTCTCTGATCCCTCCCTTTATTTCTCTCCATCCTCACCCTATGAGGATGTCTATGCTGTATAGGAGAACATTAGGTCCAACCCTTACTCCAATGCTTATAATCCGAGTTGAAGGAACCACCCTAACTTCTCCTGGAAAAACCTGGGGCAGCAGACCCAATTTCGACCCAGCAACTATGCTCCTCAAAGACCAATGGGTCAGGGTCATGTTTACACTCAGCTGCCCTCGAATCAGGTCAATCAGCTAGCTTGGAATTTCCGTCAACCTGTAGGGCAGGCTGATTTGAACTGTTAGATGATAGAGATGCAAGAATCTATGCTCCAACTCATGTAGCAAATGAAAACCTTGCCAGACAACTTGCAAATCGGGTTCATTGCTAATTCTCGTCAACCTGGATCTCTGCCATCTTAACTCATACCTAACCCACGTAATATTTAGAATCCGGGCAATCAAGCCCAAGGGTACGGGAATCAGAGGGACCCGCACGCACATGCTCAGGTGGTTGAGCAGGGTCCTTCCTCTTCTGCTTCTTCTTCAAATCAAAGGTTTCTGGCTAATAAAGCCCCTCCAATCTTTCCTAACCCACCCAAAGACCCAAACCCATATGCATCTGCTAATTTAGTTACCTTGAGGAGTGGAAAATAAACTCAGGATCCACAACCATACTGTTCTGATCTAGTAAATCCTAGAGAGCCTGAGGAGAGAAAGGAGAACTCTGAAGAAGAAATCAAGGCTCAGGAACCTGATTCCAATGATCTAACTCATGTTTCTTTTCCTGAGGCCTTGATTCAGCCTAGGAAGAAGAAGCTTGTTGTTAGTAATGAGGAGCTCTTGAATATATTCAAGAATGACGAGATCAATATCCCACTCCTCGACGTTATCAAACACATACCAACTTACGCTAAATTTTTAAAGGATTTATGCACACAGAAGCGTAAGTCGAGGGAATCTGTTCCGAGGAAGGTAGTACTGATGGGTCCACTTTAGTGGACTAATTTAGTGCTTAAGTACATTATTATTTTAATGAGAGACTAATTTAAAGCATGGATGTTATTGACAAAATCATGTGAACTCTAGATTTATCATTTCATGTATTGATTGCATTAGTCTTTATATGGGAGGATTGATTATTCACTTTAAAAAGCAAGGGCATCACATCAAAGTGAGTGGAGATATGTGGGATTTTGTCTAGGCAAAATATAGTAAGAGAATAAATTTTAGAGGTTTCCTTGTATACCTCTCAAATTTGTTACAACACATTTCCTTATCTCTCTCATGAATCTCTCTCTTCCTAAAATTTCTATTCGCTATTTGGTAACTTAAAAAATCCAACTCTCTCTCTCTCTCCTTATTTAACAAGAAGGGATGGGCAACTGAAAAAGCATCTTCTTCCTCCCTTGAGAGGGAACATGGCCTCCACCTCTCTACCCTCACTGCGCGCCCATCCACCACCGCGAGCCTTTGCACCAACTGAAGCCACCACCACCGTGTGCCTCCTTCATCCGCCATTGCGTGCCTCCATGAACTTGCCAACAGAACCGCGCGCCTCCTCCCCTTGTCTTCTTCTAAGGGCTTTCCCAACCGCACATCTGCAGCCCACCAAAGACGGTGGCAAGTTAAGCCGTCTGGGAGGGCTGCTCGACGTCTAGGCAGGCATCTTCTCGACTGTGACTTCCCGCACTGCTAGCCGACCGCGTCCACCCTCTCGACCACCACAACCACTGACTGCAACTGCCACCTTTTCTCATCCACGACCGCCAGCCCCCTCCACAACGCACACAACCAGCCACTGCACTTGCCCTCGCCCTTGTCCTCAACCACCATGTCCGCGACCACACAGTAGGACCCCCCACCATATGCAATAGGCGTGCACGGCCAGCAAGCCAACGCCCAAGTGCATTGCCTTCTTCTTCATCAACACTGGCTGTAACTACACCCACTGAAGAAGAACCCAATGCCATCAATATGCAGCCGCCAACTCGAGCCGCCAAACTCACCGACAACATCGTCATTCTGCTCGCCACACCTCACAACACCTTTCCCCTCATCCACGACTACAGACATCGACCGCACAACCGTCGATGGAGCTCCACGTCGCCGGCTAACCTCCTCTTCGGCCGACGACTGCCGACCATCTCTCGTCAAGCTGCCACCCATGACATGAAGCCCTCGTTCGCCTCAACCTTCTTCGAGCTCCTCGACCCTCGCCATTGACTCCTCGATGCGTACGGTAGGGAGAAGCACTTCCTCTGTTTTGGGTTCTATTAGAATTTACCAAAAATGCCATTGTGGAATACTATTCAAATATTTGGCTAGATTAAATTATTATGGTGAAATTGTGACATTATACTTATTCCTTCGCATATTTAATTGGCTCCTGTTATGCACATCGATTCTCATTGAAATAGGATTCAAAATTACATGCAACTAAAAATTACATACTCGGCCACTACACATGCATCCTTTACATATTTTTGAGAGCTTGATTTATGATGTAAAATTTACTGTAAAAGCCCTCAACTTCTCATGAATTTAAAAGTTACACTCTAAGCTGCATATTCATTGAGTTGATTTTGTGAGTGTTTCTGTGAACATGATGGCTCTATATTCATGAATATATTGATATATTCCTCCCTGTGGATATGACATAATCCATTGTGATTAGTTTTACTGATAATTTTGTTTGGGATTTTTCCACCATGTGATTTCACTGCGACGACATATTTTTCTGAAACATCATCTCTGAAAAGCGAAAAATCGACTCGATCAAATGACGCCGTTGCTGGGGAGGCAACAGGTGCAATAGATTCACCTGATTTTTATTTCTGGTTATTCTGAGTTGCACAGTGATTTAACCAGTTGTTATCTTTTCTGTGCGAGGAATTTGACGGGGCGACAGGCGCAGCAAAGTGACATCGACCTTGAGTGACGTTCACACATGGAGAAGACGTAGGAGACCTGGATCTTGCTCTCATAGGGGATTCTCCTTCGTCGCATTTTTATTTCTATCTTCTCGCCCTTGTAGTAATTGGGGCTTATTTTTGGGGGTCTGTCCCCACATTCTTTAGAGGCTAGGGGCTATATTTTTTTCTGCGTGTGAGAATTATATTTCTTCTTTCTTGCACCTAAAACAAACAAAAGAAAATATTGAGCTGCCTATTTAGGAGTTGCATGCCCTTAGGTACGTGCATTTAGGGGTGATTGAGTAGCATATTAGATCTCATTGTTGCATTGCGAGCATATTTTCACGAAGATTGCTGGAGACAAGTACACCTTTCTAACTTGGCATCCAGCTCCTGTCCACGCATTTGCATTTGGATTAAAATTCAAGACCACCAAAATTGATTGAATTAAACTAATTCAGTGGTCGCCTAATTGAAATTGGGACTGATAATCAGATTCGACCTTAAAACCCAGTCATACTTGATCTAATTCAAAGGGACTTGTCTGCATTTTCAAAATAAAAATGATTTACGGTGTGATGCACACTTCTGGCACTGAGCATGCACATTAGGTACTACACTAAGGCTCGATCCCTTAAGGCTATAGGCACCGATCTCTTTATCGGTGCAGACCCTCCTATCTTGCTTTGTGGTGGTGGTACTATCTTTTGATCGAGTATTTTGATACTTCACAGAGGGGGACACCCGTTAAAGGAACAAAAGGGTAGTTAAGAGGCACCACTTATGCATCGCCTCAAAGGAAGGGTTCGCCCTACTTGCATCCCTTTGTTTGTCCTTGGAGTAACTTCTTACTTGATCACCTGAGAGTATTATCTAAGTAAGGTGTAAGTTCTAGGGCACACCAAGGTCGACTTAGGGCTTGTAATTGATTGTGAAAATTTTGTGGCCACCAAGAAAGAACGTAAACGACCTCTATTCTCCTCTAAAGAGCTTGTCAGGGATCTCAAGTCATAGCTTCCTCTTATACCACTAAGGTGGGAACAGATGGGTGCAAACTTGACCCCATGTGACAACTTTAAGGAGTAGGTTGGAGGTTAGCTCAACTCTTCTCTAAGAAAGAAAAAAGAGTCCCATTGCCTTGTGTTTGATTGGGGTGTATTTTTCAAGTCGTGTTTTCAAATGGATTACAATAACTACTTCACTTCTTACTTTCACCTCTGAACATCAAATCCCAATCCCATGACCTGCAGTGATCCACCATCTGATGAACAATGGGATCCTTTCTACTCTTACTATTAGGAACATTGGTCTGATTATTCCCCAATCCTGTGATCATAAGCAGAACCTAGGAGAAGGATACACCATCCATGACTATGCCCAACCTACCCATCGAAGAAGAACCCAATGTCACCCGCATGCAATCATCAACTCTGGCCTCGATCCTTCGCACCGTCGACACCATCGGACCCGCCTCGCCTCCACGAGCGCCTCCACACCATCAGACACGCCAACCACAGTTGTTGTCGACGTCCCAACCAACCCACTGTCGGCAGTTTCTTTGTTTTCGGTGACCAACTCCGGCCACCTCAGGCTGCCGCACCACCATGTACGCATTCCTTACTTCCAACCGATCTCTTCCAGCCGAGCTCGTCGACAGTCGACCCCTCCTCGCGCATGAGCACCACCAAGAACCTCCTCCCCTATTTTGCTACAGTGGGGGAGGTATTAGTTGCCTTTGAGAATTTCCAATTGTAGGAATTATTGCTTTATTTATGTAGTTATTTTATTCCATTAATATTGCATGCCAAGCCCTTTAACTTCTTATCCCTCTCTCCTTTTATATCATGCAATGGATTAATTTGAATGAGAGGTAAAGATTGGGCTTAAAGTAAAAGAGTAATCTTACTCACTATTGTCCTGGGAACAAGATTGCATGCACTAGAAACATTGGTGAATTTATTGGTCTGTGCCTCCCTGTGAATACGACCTAACTCTTTGTGGTTAGTTTTACTGATAATTAATTTTGTTCGGGATTTTTCTACCACGCAATTTCACTGTGACGACATTTTATTATGATACATTATTTCTATAAGAGAAAAGCCTCCGCTCAAATTTTTGTGATACCAGTGTTTTGCCTTGTCCTTAAGGGAGAAGGGGAAGAGGGTTCTCATTAGAGCTTCATCAGTAAAGTTCTGAAGTTTCACCGTAGAGCAGACCTCGGTGAATTCCTCCAAATGCCGGTAGGGGTCCTCCCTAGTAGTTCCATAAAAGGAGGGCAACAAAGATATGAAATTGCTCTTGATCTCATATGGATTATCCCCTGCCGGTTGTCTCAGTGCTTGAGCTGGTTGGTTGGTTGGAATAAAATAGTCCCTCATGGTCCTTTGTTGATTTGCTCCTTGATCAGCCATGTCTTCTCTTTTCTCTCCTTGGTGGGCTCTCCTAAGAATTCTCTCGGGCTCAGGATCAAACACTAGACTGCCCTCAAGAGAACGTCTACCAAGCATACAATATCAATCACAATTCAAGTTCTTGTTGATTGAGTAAGTGAAACCTCCACTCCAAAGATAGGTCAAAAGGTCAAGGCTTATCCCTCCGTTCCCACGTAAGTGGTATAAGAGGGGTGATGACTTAAGATCTTAACCTTCTTTGTTGTTGAGGTAGAATTGGTTGATATAGATGGCCAAACAAGTTATTCACTGCAATTACGTGACCTAATTCAAACTTCGAGTGCCCTTTCCTGAGTGCTTATCTGCCCTTGGGGCACGTGTTGTCGGCTCATCTGGAGCCAAGGATAGGATGGATGAAATAATGGAGACATTCAAGCAAGTTCACATTAACTTGCCTCTTTTGGATGCTATCAAGCAAATACGATCATATGCTAAATTTCTAAAGGACCTGTGCACCCAGAAGAGGAAAGCTAGGAACAAGTCCAGGCTAAGGTCATTTTGCCCGACCTAGTCAGCTCGGTCCTACAACAAGGTACACCCACCAAGATGAAGGACCCAGGAGCCCCATATATTTCTGTGGTCATTGGAGACCAACGCATCAATGAGGCTCTCCTTGATCTGGGCGCAGGGTTTAATATACTGTCGAGCTTTGTCTATGAGCTATTAGGAGGAGGTGATTTGAAGCCTAGTCTTGTAATCCTCCAAGTAGCTGATAGATCGCTGAAGACACCACGTGGGCTCTTAGAAGATGTCTTGGTGAGAGTAGAGGACTTCTTTCTCGTCGACTTTCTGATATTGGACACTGACCCATCCAACATGCCCACCAGACCCTCAATTATCTTGGGGAGTCCCTTTTTGGCCACAGCTAATGCATCGATCAATTGCAAATCAGGGGCACTTAAGATGGGCTTTGGGAACCAAAAAATCTGGCTCAATGTGTTTGATGCCTATAAACAACCAGGATTAGAGGATTGTTCCCAAATAGAGGTGATCGATGAGATTATAGAGGAGACGACACCAGCTCTTTTGTGTGATGATCCTCTCCAAATGGTCATTGCTAAGGACCGTACCCCAAATTTTGGAGGAGATAATCTGTCTGAATTAGAAGAGCTGTTGGGTGTCAAAGCAAAGTCCCTCTCCCCACCATGGACATCAAAGTAGATCCGCTACCGGAGGCGAGGGCATCGAACATAATTCCCTAGATTCAGAAAGGTCCCAACTTGAAGCTTAAACCACTTCAAGAGACCCTCAAATATGTCTACCTTGGGCCCAATGATATGCTCCCTATCATCATCTCGATTGCTCTATTTGAGATGCAGAAGGGAGCACTAATTGAATGCCGACAACGACACAAGGAAGCTATTGCTTGGACTATAGCTGACATTAATGGGGTTGACTCAACTCTCTGAATGCATCACATTTACACAAACAACCTGTAAAACCTTTCAGAGATATGCAGAGGTGATTAAATCCGAACATGTGGGAAGTGGTGAAAAAAGAAATTTTAAAATGGTTGGATGTGGGGATAATCTACCCCATTTCTGATAGTAAATGGGTCATCCCTATTCACGTGGTTGCCAAAAAGGTAGGATTCACGGTGGAGACTAATGAGAAAGGGAGCAAGTCACCACCAGACCCACAACAGGATGGAGGGTATGCATCGATTACCGTCGCCTAAACACCGCTACCCAGAAAGACCATTTTCCTCTGCCATTTATTGATCAGATACTAGAGAAATTGGCAGGGAATAAATACTTCTTTTTTCTCGATGGATATTTTGGGTATAATCAAATTGCCGTCTTTTCGGAC
Source organism: Thalassia testudinum (assembly GCA_037157565.1). NCBI lineage: Eukaryota > Viridiplantae > Streptophyta > Magnoliopsida > Alismatales > Hydrocharitaceae > Thalassia > Thalassia testudinum. The sequence continues at coordinate 1,512,536 of JAZHRO010000033.1, read as the reverse complement.
GACCAGGAGCGCACTACTTTCACGAGTCCTTATGGCACATTTGCCTTCCGTCAAATGCCATTTGGACTATGTAATGCTCCAGGAACATTTCAATGGTGTATGATGTCCATCTTTTCGGACATGATTGGCGAGTTCGTTGAGGTTTTCATGGATGATTTTTCCATATACGGCTCGTCGTTTGACCACTGTCTCTCACATTTAGAAAAAATTCTCACCTGCTGTGAGGAGATAGGATTGGTGCTTAGCTGGGAGAAAAGCCATTTTATGTTTCAACAAGGCATTGTTCTTGGGCATGTAGTGTCTAAGCGAGGTTTAGAAGTGGACAAGGCTAAGGTTGAGTCCATTTCTAAGCTTCCACCGCCCACCAATGTCAAGCAGATTCGTTCATTCTTAGGCCACACTAGCTTTTATAGGCGCTTCATTAAGGACTTTAGCAAGATTTCTAGGCCATTTTACGACCTACTGGAGAAGGATGCTGCCTTCATTTTTGATGCAAAGTGTGCTAAGGCCTTCCAATTCTTGAAGGAGCCCTCATAACTACGGCGATCCTACAAGCACCTGATTGGACCCTTCCATTTGAGTTAATGTGTAATGCCTCTGATTTTGCTGTGGGTGCGGTCCTTGGTCAACGGGTCAAGCCTCATGTGCTATACTATGCAAGTAAGACTCTTACGGATCCACAGCAAAACTACACTGTGATGGAAAAAGAACTTCTTGCGGTAGTATTTGCTTTGGAGAAGTCTAGGTCTTATCTTCTGGGATCCAAGGTTGTGGTTTATACTGATCACTCAGCCTTAAAACACTTACTTGCGAAGAAGGACACCAAACCTAGGCAGATTCGTTGGATTCTATTATTACAAGAGTTCGACCTTGATATCCGTGACAAGAAAGGGGTCGAAAATGTTGCTGCAGATCATTTATCTAGGATCCTAGTTGAGGCTTCAACCCCGTCAGGAGACATTTGTGACACCTTTCTTGACGAAACGGTAGTGGTGGTACAACCTTTGACACCGTGGTATACTAATGTTTGCAACTACTTGGTTACTAGTGAAACCCCCAGTACGTGGAATAAGCATATGCGAGATAGATTTCTCACTAGCATCAAGTATTATCACTCGAAGGATCCTGAGCTCTTTATAATAGGCCATGATCAAGTCTTACGTAGATGTGTCTCGGAAGAGGAATAACAGAGTGTCTTGAATTTTTGTCACACACTGCATTGTGGAGGACACTTTAGTGTTAAGAAGACTACATATAAGGTTCTCCAGTCTGGTTTCTGGTGGCCTTCACTTTTCAAAGACATACACACCTTTGTGGAGGCTTGTCTTCGTTGTCAACAAACTGGAACTATTGGCAAGAAAGATGAGATGCCCAACAACCTATTCTTCTGGTAGAGATATTCGACGTTTGGGGCATAGATTTCATGGGTCCTTTCCCATCATCTCATGACTTTGAATATATCCTCGTAGCAGTTGATTATGTGTCAAAGTGGATAGAAGCTATTTCGACAAGGATCAACGATCACTCCGTGGTCTTGCCTTTCGTTAAGGCCAATATCATTTCCCGATTAGACTGCCCGAGGTTGATCATTAGTGATGGGGGACCTCATTTCAGGAATGCACACTTCGCCCGTCTTCTCAAAAGTTTTGGTGTCACCCACAAGGTGGCCACCCCGTATCATCCGCAGACGAGAGGATAGGTTGAAGTGTCAAATAGGGAGATCAAAAGAATTCTGGAAAAAATGGTAAGGCCCAACAGGAAAGATTGGTCGAAGAAACTAGATGACGCTCTATGGGCTTATAGAACAGCTTATAAGACCCCCTTGGGGATGTCTCCCTTTCGTATAGTGTATGGCAAAGCTTGCCATTTGCCTGTTGAGATTGAGCATAGAGCTTATTGGGCTATTAAGAATGTCAACATGGATCTAGGAAACGCAGGCAAAGAACGCTTATTAGAACTGACCGAGCTTGAAGAATTGAGGAATGAGGTCTATGACACTGCTCAAGCTTATAAAGAGCGCACTAAGGTCTTTCACGATAAACACATCCTTTGCAAAACCCTTGAGCCCCACCAACGGATCTGGCTTTTCAATTCTAGACTCAAGATTTTCCCTGGGAAACTGAAGTCTCGTTGGGATGGGTCGTACACTGTCACACAGGTGTTCTTGCATGGTGTAGTTGAGCTATAGAACCCCTCATCTGGTGAGACATTCAAGGTAAATGACTAGCACTTAAAACCTTATGTTACACTTTCTGATGGCCAAGTATTGGATACCTACAGATGGAAGGAGCCTTAGCTCCAACTGCTCTCAACCTCAGGTTGTATCTTTCCTTGCTTTTGCTTTCCAATGCTGTCATTGTCAGATCTAGGAATGGGGGGTATAACCCGAGGTTGTTTATAGCATTTATACATATTCTGCATGCATAATTAGGACTTTATTTTTATAAAAAAAAAGAAGAAGAGAGATGAAAAGGGAATGAGCCAGAAGAAAAAGATAGGCAAGGAAAAATCGTGTTAGTCCCAACATGTGATTATGAAAGAGTCACCTAAGTTTTGGGCTGGATCAAATGATGAATTAAGTCCTAAAGTGCTAAAGAGGAGATAAGTGAGGGATACCGACTTTAAGCCTCCTGGGTCTGTTCTAAGGCTTAAACACTCACGTATTTGTAAGATCCGGACTATTCCTCGAGAGGTTGAGGGAGTTGCGAGGCTGATGAATTAAGTCTAAGGCTTAGGGAGTATTTGACCCCATTGCCTGCCCTTTGGTTTGCGGAACTTGGTAACTTGAGCACCCAAAAATTGCACACTGGTCTGGTTCAGTGCGCATAACAAAGAATAATGCCAAAAAAGTGTCTATTCTGAAACTGTTTTCCCGAAAAGTTGATTTAGGAGCGGCTTGAAGACACAAGTTGATGGATGAGTTCCTAGCGCGGAGAGGAGGAATAAACCCCTCGAAGATGCGTTATAACATATTGTCTCCTCGATGCTTATCTCCTAGGATATCTAAATATCCTACCAGGGGCATGGAAGCATCTCATGCTGGTTCAGATGCCGTGGGCAGCATTATCCCAAAATGTCGATTGCCAGGGTCTGAATTTAGCTACAGAATGCCATGGGGGGCACTATCCCGAAGTGTCGAAAGCCAAGGCTCTGGGGGTTGCCATGGGCGGTGCTATCTCGAAGCATCGATTTCTAGGGACCCTGCGAGGATTGATGGTGGGGCCAAGGAATCTGATACAGATCGTGTTTAGGGCCAATCCAATGTTGAGTCTACAGGAATTTGAAAAGAAAGAGAGAAAACTCTCAAAATAATATTTCTCCCTCTCTCTCTTACTAAAAATGTTTTGGCAAAATTGAACTTAACCTTTCTGCATATGCACGGGTGTTTTAACCACTGGGGTCAACGAACCTCTGGGCAGTTTTTGCATGCCTTAGAAACCTTTGCGGTGGACCCAAGACTGAGGCTGGTCAGGTCCATATCTTGGCTGGTACTTGAGTACCTTTAGGCTTATAGTCGGTATTTCAATCTAATTTCTAGAGTATGGTACGATAAGGCATCCTGACGGTAAAATCTGGCCTGGAGACCTGGTCTGTTTCATATGATTTTGCTTGGGACTAGGAAAACTTAGACATGGGGGTATTTGATGGTCTACTTTAGTGGACTAATTTAGTACTTAAGTACATTATTATTTTGATGAGAGACTAATTTAAAGCATGGATGTTATTGACAAATTCATGTGAATGCTAGATTTAGCATTTCATGTATTAATTACATTAGTCTTTATATGGGAGGATTGATTATTCACTTTAAAAAGCAATGGCATCACATCAAAGTGAGTGGAGATATGTGGGATTTTGTCTAGGAAAAATATAGTAAGAGAATAAATTTTAGAGGTTTCCTTGTATACCTCTCAAATTTGTTACAACACATTTCCTTATCTCCCTTACGAATCTCTCTCTCCTCCTAAAATTTCTATTCACTATTTGGTAACTTAAAAAATCTGACTCTCTTTCTTTCTCCTTATTTAACAGGAAGGGACGGGCAACTGAAAAAACATCTTCTTCCTCCCTCGAGAGGGAACATGACCTCCACCTCTCTACCCTTATTGTGCGTCCATCCACCACCACAAGCCTCTGCACCGACTGAAGCCACCACCGCCGTGTGCCTCCTTCATCCGCCACTGCATGCCTCCACGAACCCGCCAACAGAACCAAGCGTCTCCTCTCGTTGTCTTCTTCCAGGGGCCTTCTCAACTGCGCATTTGTAGCCTACCAAAGACTGTGGCAAGTTAAGCCATCTGGGAGGGCTGCCAGACGTCTAGGTGGACATCTTCTCGACTGTGATTTCTCGCACTGCGAGCCGACCGCACCCACCCTCTTGACCACCACAGCCACCGACCGCAACTGCCATCTTTTCTCGTCCACGACCGCAAGCCCCCTCCACGACGCACACAACCAGCCACTGTGCTGGCCCTCGCCCTCGTCCTCAACCACCACGTCTGCGACCACACAGCAGGACCCCCCACCGTGTGCAACAGGCGTGCACGGCGAGCAAGCCATCGCCCAAGTGCGCCACCTTCTTCTTCATCAACACCGACTGCAACTACACCCATCGAAGAAGAACCCAACGCCATCAATACGTAGCTGCCAACTCGAGCCACCAAACTCACCGACAACATCGTCATTCTGCTCGCCACACCTTACAACACCTTTCCCCTCATCCACGACTACCGACATTGACTACACGACCACTGGTGTAGCTCCATGTCGCCGGCTAACCTTCTCTCTGGTCGACGACCACCGACCATCTCTCATCAGGTTGCCATCCCCAACGCGAAGCCCTCATCCGCCTCAACCTTCCTCGAGCTCCTTGACCCTCGCCATCGACTCCTCGACGTGTACGACAGGGAGAAGCACTTCCTCTGTTTTGCATTCTATTAGAATTTACCAAAAATGCCATTGCGGAATACTATTCAAATATTTGGCTGGATTAAATTATTATGGTAAAATTACGACATTATATTTATTCCTTCGCATATTTAATTGGCTCCTGTTATGCACATCAATTCTCATTGAAATATGATTCAGATTTACATGCAACTAAAAATTACATACTCTGCCACTACACATGCATCATTTACATATTTTTGAGTGCTTGATTTATGTTGTAAAATTTACGTTAAAAGCCCTCAACTTCTCATGAAATTAAAAGTTACACTTTGAGCTGCATATTCATTGAGTTGATTTCGTGAGTGTTTCTGTGAACATGATGGCTCTATATTTGTGAATCTATTGATTTATTCCTTCATGTGGATATGACCTAATCCATCTGTGGTTAGTTTTACTGATAATTTTGTTCAGGATTTTTTCACCACGTGATTTCACTGTGACGACATATTTTCTGAAACATCAGCTCTGAAAAGCGAAAAATTGACTCGATCAGGTACTCTCCGAGCAGGCTAGCTCTCTTATCCTGCATCGTCTTCCTCAAAAAAAGAGAGATCCAGGTGCTCCTTTGATTTCTTTTATCATCAGAGATTACACCTTTGATAGAGCACTTCTGGATCTAGGTGCATCCATTAACTTAATTCCAACTTCTCTTTACAAGAAGTTCAGATTAGGTGAACTTCGGCCAACTTCAGTAACACTGCAGCTAGTGGACCGTTTGGTCACAAATCCGCGAGGCGTTATTGAAGATGTTATTGTCAAGGTTAAGGATTTCTATTTTCCTATAGATTTCCTTGTTCTTAACATGGATGTACCTGAAAATTTAAGGAACACACCCATCATTCTGGGACGTTCGTTCCTGGCTACCGCTAAGGCCAATATCAACTGAGAGCGGTAGCATGGAAATCGCCTTTGGGGATTAGAAATTGAAATTGGATATTTTTAAGGTAATTAACAAATTTAAGGATTAAGGATTTATAGAGGAACTTAAGGACGGCAACTTGAACATTGAAACATGTATGGCGATTTCTGCAATTGAAAGTTCCTCCTGTTGTGATGGATCTGACCCGCAACCCTCTGTGGCAAACCCGCCACATTCTGAAGAGGTTGTTGATTTTATTCACTTCCTCTTGATGAATCTTCTTCAGCATCATCTTTACCCTCAATCCAAAACCCACCCTAGCTTGAATTGAAACCATTGCTTGAGAATTTGAAATATCAGTTTTTGGGACCTCAAAAGATGCTCCCTGTGATTATCAGTTCTAGGTTAACTACGGAGCAGGAGATTAAACTGATCAAGGTCTTAAAGGAACACAAGGAAACAATTGGTTGGATCATTCATGACCTTAGGGGGATCGAGCCATCTTACTGCAATCATAGAATATTCTTGGAAGATGGATCCCGCCTTCTCGCCAAATGTAGAGGAGATTAAACCCTAATATGCGAGAAGTGGTCAAGAAGGAAATTATTAAGTGGCTCGATGTAGGAATCATTTATCCGATCTCTGATAGTCCTTGAGTAAGTCCTATACAAATTGTTCCCAGGAAAGCCAAGATTACCGTTGTGACTAACGAGAAAGGAGAATCTATCACAACTCATTCAGCTTCCTCTTGGAGGGTTTGTATTGATTATAGGAAGCTGAACACAGCCACGAAAAAGGATCATTTCCCTTTGCCCTTTATCGACCAAATCCTGGAGAGGCTAGTCGGGTAGAAGTACTTCTATTTCCTAGACAGTTACTCGGGATACAATCAAGTCCCTATCCATCCCGAGGATCAGGAAAAAACAATTTTCACCTGTCCCTACGGAACCTTTGCTTTCTGTAGGATGCCATTCAGCTTATGCAATGCACCCGCAACTTTTCAAAGGTGTATGCTAGCCATATTCTCTGACATGGTGGGAGAGTTTATGGAAGTCTTCATGGACGATTTCTCTATTTTTGGAGAATTGTTTGATTCTTGCCTGGCTAATCTTAAAACAATCCTTAAAAGATGCATCAAAACAAGACTGGTCCTTAGCTGGGAAAAGAGTCATTTCATGACACAAGAAGGCATCATCTTGGGTCATGTAATCTCTGAACGGGGAATCGAAGTTGACAGAGCTAAGGTTGATGCTATCTCTAAACTTCCTCCTCCCACATCTGTTAAACAAATTCGATTATTTCTTGGTCATGTGGGATTTCATACAAGGTTCATCAAGGACTTCTCTAAGGTTGCTCGCCCTCTGAGCAATCTTCTCGCCAAAGATACGCCATTGATTTCAACGAATCATGCCATAGGGCATTTGATTTTCTTAAAACGGCAGTCACTTGTGCTTCAGTGTTGCAATCACCGGTTTGGACAACCCCATTTGAGATCATGACCGACACTTCTGATTATGTGGTCGGGGTTGTTTCGGGTCAGAAGATCAACAGGAAGCCCTCTATCATCTACTATACTAGCAAAACTCTAGACGAGGCCCAGAGGAATTACACTGTTACTGAAAAGGAATTGCTAGCTATAGTATTTGCTTTGGAGAAATTTAGGGCTTATCTCTTAGGGTCTCATGTAATTATTTACACCGACCACTCGACCTTGAGACATCTCTTGGCCAAAAAGGATGCCAAACCCTAGCATATTCGATGGATTCTTCTGCTTCAAGAATTCGATCTTGAAATCAATGATAAATCCGGGGCACAAAATGTGGTGGCGGATCATCTTTTGAGACTTCTGAGTGATTCTTCTCGTCCAGATATTTCGATTGCTGATACTTTTCCGGATGAGACTATCCTTACAGTATCAGGTATCCAAACTTTGTGATTTGTAGACATCGTAAATTATTTGGCCATTGGTCAAATCCCTCAGGATTGGACCAAGCAACAACGAGATAGACTCGAATCTGAGGCCAAATATTACTTCTGGGAGGACCCTGAACTGTACCGCATCAGCTCTGATCAGATTATTCGCTGATGTGTTTAGGAGAATGAATTCAAAAGTATACTCAACTTCTATCATGCATCTGCGTGTGGTGGACATTTCTCCTGGAAAAAGATGGTTGCAAAAATTTTGCAATTTGGATTCTTTTGGCCATCCTTATTAAAGGATGCCTAGGAATTCTCGAGATTGTGTTCCCGATGCCAGGCACTTGGGAGCATAACCAAGAGAGACATGATGCCTCTAAACCCAATTCTTTTTGTCAAATCTTCGATGTTTGAGGCATCAATTTCATAGGACCCTTCCTCCTTTCATTTGGACACCAGTACATTCTCATCGCTATTGGTTACGTGTCCAAGTGGATCGAGGCTATTCCCACCCGAACCAATGACCACAAGGTGGTCATCGATTTCGTCAAGAAGAACATCTTCAGTTGGTTAGAGATTCCGAGGGCCATCATCAGCGATGGTGGTACTCACTTCACTAATGCCCAGTTCCGTAATTTACTGGCAAAATACGGGGTCAATCGCAGAATCTCTACACCTTACCACCCCAGACGAATGAACAGGCCGAGATCTCCAATCGGGAGATTAAGAATATTCTTCAGAAAACGTTTAGGCCTGATTGTAAAGACTGGACTCAAAAGCTTGAGGACGCTCTTTGGGCCTACCGTACGGTGTACAAAATGCTTATCGGCATGTCACCATTTCGTCTGGTGTATGAAAAGGCGTGTCATATGCCTGTAGAAATTGAACATAGGGCATTCTGGGCAATCAAGTAGTGTAATCTAGATTTGAGTTTACCCAGAAAGATCAGGAAACTCCAACTATCTGAGTTGGAGGAGCTTAGAAACGACGCGTACGAGAATGCCAAGATCTATAAGTCTCGGACAAAAGCTCTTCATGACCAATTGAGATCCCGCAAGAGCTTTGAGCTGAACCAAAAGGTCTGGCTCTTTGATTCTCAACTTAAGCTCTTTCCCAGCAAACTTAGGTCAAAATAGAATGACCCATTCATTATCGATCAGATATTTCCAAATGGGCCATTCAGATCTCTGACCTAAAGACGGGTAATTCATTTAAAGTCAACAGTCAATGTCTGAAGCCTTTTATTGACCGTATTGTTCTAGAACCCATCTCAGACACAGTTGCTCTAATCACATTGTGATTTCTTTGGCTGGACTTCGCCTAGCTGATGGCATTAAATTCAATAGTTGTACAGTTTGACTCAGAGTTGACCTGAGCATCATATTCAGGTGATATCTTCTACATTCTACTCTTCCTTTCATGTCTTTTATTCTCAATGCGGACATTGCATCAGCTAGGCATGGGGGGTAGATTCATTTCTGAATCATTTTGTCAGCTCTGTGGAATTCTTGTAAATTCTATTTGTTTTTCTTAAAAAAAAAAATTGAATTAGGAACGAATACTTAGGCATTAGGACTTTTCAATCTTAGGAAATATTACAGTAGGATCTGAACACTAAGACCCTTCAGGTCTTTGGGCTTAATTAGCCCAGGTATCTACTAAAATGTGGATTCATTTATTGAGTCCTCGCCATCTTGAATTGTATTTCAATTTTATTAAATAAGTTTAGGTGATAAGTACACATCTTATCAACCCGCCCTCTGATTTGAGGGAACTTCAAGTCTAAGCATCTACACACTATTGCACTGACTCATTGTTCGACGGTTTTAACGGAAATTGGGTAGCTAATAAACCTTCTAGGGTGGTATGGTTGGCAAGTTATCATGGGTAATAGCCCATAGGTAGGTTGTCCAGAGTCCAGTCACAGGACCATTCTTTTCCTACTGTCTTTAGGTAAATCTTAGACCAGGGAAGCCACCTACTTAAAAAAAAAAAAAGAAAGTCCAAAAAGAAAAGAAAAAAAAGAAAAGGAGAAAAAAAAAGAAAAAGAAATAAGCCACACTTCACCACACGAGTATGGCTGGCAAGTTATCGTGGGTAACAGCCCATTGGTAGGTTGTCCAGATCCCAGCTCAAGAAATGCACGTTTAAATTCCTAAAACACTTAGGAAGAAGCGGAGAAGTAGAATAAGCTAGGGAGATATACACTGGATTCAGCCTTGTGTTGACCCATAAAAATAAAAATAGGGAGAAAGCTACCGGTCGTATAGATACACCTTTAGGTAGAATTCCTTTTAAGGTCACCTAGGGGCGTAGAAACCCAAAGTCCATTCTAATTGCCAATCAACGAGTCTATCACATTCACAAAAAGATGCTTAAAACATAAGGTTCTCATCAAGTCTTGGGTGGGTTGAATGGCCGTAGAAAATTGCTCTGTAACCCTAAAATCAAAAATCCAAAAAAAAATTAGAAAAGAAAAAGGAGAAAAAAGTGATCCTTCTTTGAATAAGGCGAGGGTTTGAGGCGATCTACATTTTGGCAGATACCCGGGCACGGTTGTGTCTTTGAAAGTTCAGGTCCTAAGTAAAAATTTCTTAATGTTGAAAATGACCTTTGCTTGAGTAATCCAATTCTAATTCTTTTATAAATAGCATGTAGTTTTTGCTAGGGACTAGCAAAAGATAAGCATGGGGGTGTGATGTGTATACATCTAAATAGCCAAAAATATTTATTAATGCATGCTCTTAGTATCATATTAGCATCATGCATTGTAAATATTGCATAACACGTATAATCATGCATTTAAGTCAAATTGTATAAATTATATAGTAATTGGCTCCTTTTATGGCCAGGGACAGGGCGACTTTAAATCGTGGCTTCGGACAGAAGATCCAACCGTACGGATCTGATCAAGGCAACGACGGGAGTTTAACGACTCCAAGATCGCTTTGATCGGACATCCGTAGCACCAAATATAGTCCGAGGAAGCCTAGAGATTAAGGGCCAAGATGGTGTCAATCTGCACTTCAAACGACAAATTCAACCACACGGATGGGTTCGGATTGACGATCGCAGCCTAATAGTGTGAAAATCGATCTAATCCAACATCCATGGCACCTTCTACAACACAAAGAAGATGGATGGTCAGGATGGTGCCACGTGGCACCATCCGAACCATCCGCACCCAGTCACCCCCCCTCCGCGCAACTCTTGAAGGATCGCCTGCCGTGAGATCTCGGCCATTGGATGAAGATCCAATGGCCAAGATTAGCTGTGCGCAAAAGCAGCGCCGCGCCTCAAACAATTGCGTAGCACAGAGGTTAAGGCGCTATGCGTGCGAAGCGCGCACGTTCGAGCCATGAAGTGCCTCTTCTCGTGTGGACACACGTGATCTTGATCGCACAATCAGTTGCGAACGGCCCAAATCATCCAATCGAGCGCACACGCAATTGGACGCCTTGCCTCATGCCCGATCTCACTCACAGGTGCGCGAAGTGGAAGTGGGCAAGGAGCGATCTGAGCCATCCGATCTTGCGATCGGATGACTGCAATTGCTTGGACGTGTGCTTACGTTAGGCGTGTGGGAGAGGAGGAGGCACGCGTGGCGCGCGCACACGTTGCCTATGACAGGTGTTTAGTGACGAATAAATCCGTCACTAAAGACTTGATTTTAATGTTTTTGAATATGGAATGACCAAATTACCTCCAATCCTTGCAACTATAAAAGGAGACCCCTACCCTATGAAATCCTCATCCCTTCCTTCACCTCTCTCCATCTCCAAAGCTTAAGAGAAGCTTGTCCCACACCCGGGATGCTCCTTTAGAGCCAAATCCAAAGTTTTCTTGCCCCTGTTCTGGAAGTGGATCCCGCGACGACGACGATGTGTTGCCTCGTTTCCACTTCTTCCTGCTTCATCCTCCTTCCTGCTCCGTTCTCCATCTTCTAGGTGTCGCTCCGTCTGGCTCGCCCTCCAAGCAGTTGTTGAGGAGGATAACATCTCTCTCCCTTCTTTTTATTGCTTTCTAGAATAGAATTTCCCGCTTTCTAGCTGTAATCATTTCCCACTTTCTAATTGTAAAAATAGTATTATTATATCAAGTGATTGTTCTCTCTCTCTCTTATTGTTTATATCAATTTCATTGTAATTATCTCGCTTTCAAATAAAAATACCAAAAAAAAATAATCACGGGTTTTAGATCAACGTAGCCTCCCTTTGTTCGACCCAGAATCTCTTTACAAATTTTGGTTAAATTTATCTGTTGACGGATTGCTTCGCAAATCGAACTACAACGACGGGTTTTTAAAATCCAATTCCGATCGCGTAGTTTTTCGCTATCAACAATACCCCCCAACCGTGGTCGTTTGGCGCTACTACCCTAGCTAGACTTTAGATCGACCGGTAGAAGCAGATTAATCAAAAAAAATCTTAGTTGGAGTCTCGAGGAGCGAATCAATCCTTAAGGCCAACGTCTACTCAGTTTTAATTATGGTTGGGATGATTGTGCTCTTGGAATGTGATGTGCCCTTTAGATGGGTTGCGCCTTTAATGATCAATTAAAATGTGTATGTGTGCACAACCAGGGTTTTCAAACAAGGTTATTTTATGATGTGTCTTTTAGGGTTTAACCTTGTTTAGTAGCTTTTAGGGTTTAATCTTGGTGTATTCAATCAAGTTCAAAAGAACACTCCATGTTTTGTAAACACGGGTCTTAATATATTCCTTTAAAACTTAGAAAGAATGTGGAGTGCCTGGTTCAGCCCTAAAAATCAACCCTTTGGGGCAAGCTACTGATGAATCACTTTTATCTCAAGTAGTATGACTCAAACAAATCAATCAATTGGCCTATTCGCACCACAGACTAAGGCACACAATGTCTTAACCTAATCAGATTTCTACTCACTTATGTGTATTGGGTTGAAGTGTACTGGGTCCATAGGTCAAATCCCGGTTAAGTGGTAGAATCAAAGTGATTGTGCGCCTTAGGATGAGAATTTGTGGGTGGTGTGTGTCTCTTTTAATTAAATCCCACAAGAGAAGAGTATTTTTTTATTTTTTTGAATTTATGCGGGTGGGTGAGGTGAGGTGAAGTGACAATCAAACAATTAGATCTATCCTAGGGTTTATAAAAGCACCTAGGTTGATTTGAGTTTGAATTATTAGGTGATGGAATGAAAATCTAGTGGGTGGTTTGGGAGATACACTTACAAAACCTTCTAACCGCACTTTACTTTGGTCTATCTGCTTTCACTTGCCTTGGAAGGGTATGTGTAATCACAGAAAGAAAGGAGCAAAGTGAGCTAAAAAGTTAAGTAAGGCGGAAAACGTGGTAAAAACCAAAGAGCGTTGCCTTCCCGGCAACGGCACCAAAATGATGAACGTGATTTCATATGTGAAGAGATTTGAGTTAGAAAACCCATCGTTGAAGTGTGTAGAAATCCGCTACTAGATAAAATTTATAACCAAAACTCCAAGGGAGTCCCGAGTCGAACATGGGGAGGCAAATGTTTGGTTTTGAAATTCACGCTTCGATTTTATTTCTTTTTAGTGTTTTTATCTTTTTAAATTTTTTTAGGAATTTTTATAGGCAAGAGATCAGGTCGACAAAATATTTATCTAACTAATTTACTTGCAAAATAAGAGGGAGAGAGAGAGAGAGGGAGAGAGAAACATTTCATAAAATAGAACAATGTATATTACAACTAATTGAAATTACACTAGAAAGCAATAAAAGATGGAATGGGTTGAGAAGAATCCCCCTCGATGGTCGCTTGGAGGACGACTCACTCTGACAGCGCCTCAGATGAAGGTGGTGAGAGGTTGAATGAAGGAGAACGACATCGGAGGAAGGAGGGCGGAACGGGATGGCATTGCGGCGAGGATCTACTTCTTAAAGTGGTGAGAGGACGGCCATGGGATGCTCCACGAATGGGGTGAGAGGCAAGAAAATATTTTGATTTTCTATTCTAGAGGAGCATCCCGGGATTGGGACAAGCTCTCTCTAGAGCCTTGGAGGAGGTGGGGGAGAGAAAGGAAGAGATAAAGAAGAATGGGAGGGGTAGGGGTTCTTTTATAGTGTGGGAAATGATCCATTTCGTACATAGGATATTTAGTGACAGCCATAAACATCCCTGAAGATCCGCCACAAGCGTCACTAAAGCTCTAGCTTACGTGCCACATGCGCGACGCTCGTTGCCTGTGTGCGCTATGCTGCCTCCGCGCATTACGTGCGCTACGCTGGCTCTGCGCACCCACTGCTGTGCACGCCCATGCGCTGCGTGCATGCAATGGTGCGTGCTCGCGCATGTGCGGCCTAGATAGTGCCACATGGTGCGATCTGGGCCATCTATTTTCTATCCTTTGTAGGGACTGCTACAGAAGTTGGATTGAGTCTATTTTCATGTCGTGGGGTTGCAATCATCGACCCAAATCTATCAGTGCGGTTGAATTTGTCCTTTGAAGTTCCAAATTGCGTCACTTAGTCCCTTGGTCGTTGATCTTCCTCGAATTGCATAAGGTGCTACAGGACTCTGATCAAGATAATTTCGGAGGCATTGGACTCCGATCGTTGTCCTTGTCATATCTGTTTGGTCGGATCATCAATCCGAGGCTCCGAATTAAATCTCTTTCTCTCCTGGCCATAAAAGGATGCAATTAACCTAAAATTTATACAGACTACTCTAAATGTAAAATGATGCATGCTATGCAATATTTATAACATGGAATGTATATCTAAGTTTAGGAACATGCATAAATAGACATTTTATCTTAATTAAATGTGTCTTGATCATGTGCCAATGTTCCCTAAGGTTGACTTGTGTTCTAGCTACCATCAACAGAAAATCAGAGAGTCAGGTATTCCTAGGATGGCTTTCCAACATGTTATAAACATTATGAGTTCCTTGTTATGTCACTTGGCTTGACTAATGCCCCTGCAACCTTCAAGGATTTGGGTGTTCCATCCTTATCTAGACTAGTTCATGGTGGTCCTCATAAATGACATCTTTATTACTCATGTGGTCAGGTTCAGCACGAGCAACATCTTCATAGGGTTTTGGATGCTCTGAAATGGAATTAGTTGTACGCGAAGTCCAGGAAATGTGAATTTTGGTTGAGATAGGCCACCTTTTGGGACACGTGATTTCTGGAGTAGACATCTCCGTGGATCCCACTAAGGTTGAGGTAGTGTTGAGGGATTCTTTGTTTCTTGGGACTAGCTAGATATTACCGATATTTCCTTTGAGGTTTCTTGTAGATTACCCTACCAATGACTTAGTTGACCTAGAAGGATGCACGGTTTTCTTGGACCAAGGATTGTGAAGCCTAATTCCAGAGCCTGAAGGAGAATCGACCACAGCTTGTGAGCCCACCATACCAAATAGTGGCAGCACTATCTCTACAGGGAGACATTTGAGATTTATATAGAACATAAGAGCTTGAAGTATGTCTTTGATCAAAGGGAACTAAATTTGGGGGTAGCAATGCTAGATGGAGTTCCGAAGGGATTATGACTGCACCATTAGGTACCATCCAAGGAAGTTTAATGTGGTGTGGTTGACGCTCTGGGTAGGGAGTTGCCAGTATGACTAACTAGTCTACAGGCTTAAAGATCTAGTGTAATGCTTGAGCTTGGTAGTTGGTGACCTCAGGAGACTCGCGACTGCTTAGGAATTGTTATAATGATGAGATGGTTATGTTTTGAGCTCATAGACTGTATCATTGAAGGACAGATGGAAGGCTGAGATTTATAGAGCCTTCGTGACCAAGTCTTGGCTGGAGATTTGGGAGGTTTCACCTTTGTAGATGGGATGCATAGACTCCACAAAAGGCTATGTGTTCCTCAAAATGATGTGCTCTATAGGGATTTATTAGCAGAGGTGTTTGGCTCACAACTGATCATCCATCTAGGGAACGATAAGATGTAATAGGACTGAAGGACTTCTGGTGACATAGAATGAAAAAGGCAAGAGACGAATATGTCAAACAATGGCTGATTTGTTAGCAGGTGAAGGTCGTGCATCAGAGGCCTACATGTCTGCTTCAACCACTTCCTGTACTTGAGTGGAAGTGGGAAGGAATCTAAATGGACCTGATCGTTGGACTGCTGCTTACTCAAAGAGGTCATGAAGCAATTTGGGTAATGGTTGACAGACTAATGCAGATTGCACGATTCTTACCAATTTGAGTTACTTACGACCCTTTGCACCTAGCCAATCTATACATTCAAGAGATCGTGCATCCTTTCAAGGTTCCAAAAGAAATCATCTCGAATAGAGATTCTAGACTTACCTATTAGTTTTGGGGGGGTTACAGCAGGCCTTGGCGACTTAGTTGAGGTTCAATACTTCATGTCACCCTTAAACAAACATGTAGTCAGAGCAAATGATTCAGATGCTGGAGGAATTACTACAAACCTGTGTCCTTGAGTGGAAGGGCGCATGGAAGGACCACCAACTCTTAATAGAATTTACGTACAACAATAGCCATCACTCCAACATTGATATGGCTCTATACGCAACACTTTATGAGTGGAAGTGCATATCTCCATCTTGCTGGATGGAAGTTGATTGCATAGCAATCATAGGACCTAATTTGATTCAATTAAGCTAATAACCTAGCCTGCATTGTGTAAATAGGGCATCCATCCCATGCATTTCATGCATCATTATCACATGTATATTCTTGATCTAATTCCATCATTTCATGGCCCTATTGATAATACTGTAACCATGTGTTTATCACAAAATCGTCTTTTTAGAAATACACGTCATAGTATAGGACAAAAGTCGTGACAACACTTAAATTTATAAACCCAAAATCGATGTGAGTCCGAGGTTGTTTGCAGGAGCAAATATGACATTCACACATTAATTGTGATATAAAAATAATGAGCACAATCAATGAATCACAATTAAAGATATTCAATGAATAAACTACTCAGAAATATATTCAATGATAAACCAATGTATCTCAAGAACGTGTTGGTGCTAGAGCACCATGATCGTTTATTTTGATGATAACAAAACACGTGTCTTTTAACATTTGCTTTTGAGTCCTAGTTTTCAGGTCAAATTGCAAATGGAGACAGGTGTTTAGACGGAGTTCAAGCTCGCATCCATGGCGGATTGGAGGAGCTGGACAGAAGCGGAGGAGCTTCGCGAGGAGCGAAAGCTTGAAGAATGAAGGAAATGAAGAATAGGATAGATTTCCTTTTATCTTGTTCTATGTAATTTTGTTTATTTGTTTTGCTCTTTATTTTTGTCTTAGATCTTATGTTAAAGAGCCTCAAAGAACCCTTAAAGTAGTCCTAGGAACACATGCACTACCCTAGAATACTTAGGTTTTCTGTAAAGATCTTAGAAAACCAAAATAGGGTTCAGACAGCCTTATCAGACGTCCAATCTGGAAATCAGACATCTGATATTGACTTTTAAGACGTCTGACTGTTTGATTAGACGTCCAATTCATTTAGGCTGGACTTAGCAGGTTCTGTCTGTTAGAATCAGTCGTCCAGACCTTAGTCCAGACGTCATAGGAAACATCTGATGTCTTTGCTAGACATCCAATTAGTGGGTGGAACGTTGGCTGCCTTTGTAAACATTGAGAAAATGACCATTAGCCTTGTATCAGACGTCCGTAAAGGACCCCAGATGTCTGATATGTGACCGTTTTGCCTCGACTGACCCAAAATCTCCTCTCAGAGATTTTCTAGTCGTTGTACTCTCTTGGGAATCCATTTCCGCAGAACAATAGGTTTCTAGACGTCCATACCTAGTGTCAGACGTCCTGTGTGTTGTCTGATAGACATACACTAGAACCCTGTTTCGGTCTGATTCAAGTCAGGAAGGAAACCCGACTACAATCAGACGTCTGACTTAGTTCCCAGACGTCTTAAATAGGTTTTCCGGACGTCTGATGGCAGGACCAGATGTCTGATGACCTTGTCAGAATCATGATTAATTCTGACTACGGCCTGATTTTCTTTGGATTTGCACCCAACAGCTATGGAAGCCTTCCAAGGCCTTCCAAAGTCTTCCTAGGCCCCTTATAAATAGAGGAGGACCCCTTGGCTTGAAAGACACACCCAAGACACACCTTGCAAGAATATTTCCACTCTCTTGTGTCAAAAAGAAGTAGAAGATCAAATAGAAGAAGCTCTAGCTCTATAAGCACTCACTTCACACTTAAGAGCTTCATCTTGCTGTGCACCTGCTCTCCCACCGACATTACGAGAGCGTTGTTGTGCCAAAGCGTGGTTCATGCATTGCGTCGTCACATCAACGCACTTCCACCAAAGGGAAGTTTCCTAACTCCTATAGAAGCTAGGTGTTAATATTGTGGCTCTATAGGATTGTTGTACTTTTATTGTTCTTTGGTTTGAGTATTCGCTTTGCGAATTCTTGTCTCCATCGAGGGACAAAATCCTCCTTGCGAAAAGGAGGGGTTGAGAAACGCTACCCTCGCACTTGTAGCGTGGTTGTACTTGAGGTTGAACTACCCTCGTTGAAGTAATTCATATAGTAGATTTGATTGATTAGATCGATCGAGAAATCCTAACTTGAGAGGGTTAAGTGGTAGTTTTCACCCGATTTGGGTTTCCACCTAAAAATACTTGTGCCTATTGTGTAATTGCTTAATTTTGTGAGATTGTCTATTTTATTTCTGCATTTTATATCTCACCCCCTCCAACAAGTAGGGAATTACACAACGAGATAAAGAGAATATAAGAAAACCCCAAAAAGAAGGGTGATTTAGGTCGCCACTTAGCTCCTTCAACTTAAGCATACATCCCTCAATTTAAATGTCCCAGCAGTGTTTAGAACCACATATATCTCAATTAGCCATGCCAGAATAGATATCAAATGACTCCACAATGCCTCAGCCAATATCAAATGTCGGGTATAACCCCAAATGACTTAAGTGATCACAACACAAGGCACCAGCACAGCACAAAGCCAATGCACGATGCCTCAAAGATGTCTAAGTGTTAGGCATGAATACACGCATCTCGAGGCATTGGGTATGAATCATGAAGTAAAACTGTGACGACCCAAGTCCCGCCAACTGATGAGACTCGAGTCACTGTGTACTAACACTAGCACAAATCACCCACAAGATTGTAGTTACCCAACACATAATCATAAAATATAAATATAGGCAATAAACAATTCATATTGCAAAATTTAAGGGAACACAAATTTAATACTAACCAGAGGATTTATTGTAGTATATAAGTCCAAGGAGATGAACAACGGAAAACTCCTGGCGAATTGCCAAGTACATCTAAGTACGGAACCCAAAAACACGTCAGTAAAAATTGAATAGAGTAGAAACAACAACAGTAAAGAACAACAATAACCAAGCACAAGAGAGAATGTGTACTATAGTTTTAATTAATCCATTTATTAAGCATCTCGATATCCGGTTATGTTTCGTATATTAGAAGTCCAATTTATTACAGCTCATAATCTGTCAATCAACGTCTTAGGGCAAGAGATGATTTCGTGTGACTTCCTGCAGCGTAAGACTTGTATAAGCCACCCTCCTGGTTGAGAAGACCGTTTATACCCACCGAGTCGCTGCTCTCCATCACCCTGGGGTCATTGTGAAAAGGGGTGGCGGCTACATTGTATGGTGTGAACACGTGCACGCGCTATGTACGTTGAGCCACAGACAACCAATGACTCACTCACCAGCTGAGAAAGAAACCACTCTAACCCTCGAACTCTGCAAATCTGCTATCCCAATTGGCTACTAAACCTAACCAAAGGGTCGTATGGTGACCAACAACTCCCTAAATTAACCTAGAACCGGTCTAAAAAGACCAAAGCTGCAACCAAAATTCGACGAGTAACGGGTTGAAATCAGTAATCTATTCTTGTTGTTTTCCCGACATATCAATCGTATTATATATTCTATTTTCAAATAACTGTATCTTTCATTTTCATTCATTTAAACCAGTTTTAGTAATTTCACATTTTTTATTCCAGAATTAACCAATATTCAAATTATCCTCCAACTTATCCATTTCCAGCAAATTCAAATTTCTGATCGTAGTTTCAATCAAATTATTATTTAACCATCCTGGTGATGTCAATTTTACTAAAAATATAATTTCTTTTGTACATGCCATATCCAACAAGCTTAAATCTTTATAATCCATTTACTTTATAAAATTATCAAATAAATTGTCGTTAATTCATTTTAATCGAGCTGTTAACTATATTACTTTGATTATTCACTTTCCAAGTCAACAGCGTAATTTTCATCATCAATATTTAACATTCCAGTACTCAGAGCAATAAGAAATACGCAAACAGATCCGATCCCAATAAGAGGTAAGAACACACGCTAAACAATGCAATACGCGGAGAAAATCACCATGTAAACAAACTGTACGGAAAAAGACAGAAACTATTGTACCTAATGTCACTCGGGGTCCACAGTGACTCTGGAATGCACATCCATTATTTCTCTTTCACTATTCTAAGAGCCCGTCTATTTGTACGTGCTTCGAGGCTATATCGGTGTTAAGATTATTTGTGGGGAATAAAAATGTCATAAGTTTCATTGAAAAATTTCACGAAAGAAATAATTTCCGAAATCAAATTTAAAAAGTTATCTTTGTGTAGTTCTAAAGAGACGGTTCTAATGAGTCTTGAAATGTAAGAAACGAACGTCGTTTGACCCTCGACGATCAAAACACGAAGTGACGTTAAAATAAGAATCTTGCACGTGCCTCGAGAATCGGAGTAGAAACTGCCCGCTCCAACCATATGGATGCGTCTGGCACCCTCAAAAACCTTAAGATCGAGTCTTGGATCACGTGATTCCAATCTCGGAGGCCCTTGATCTAAGCAAAACAATTTTGATCATCAGATGTTAAATAACAAACAATCCGTTCACAGGGATCAAAAGAAAATATTAAAACTTATAATTTTTAAGTTGCAATTTTCTTAACCCTTCAACCCACCTTCTTCTTCCTCCCGCTGGATCGATCTGTCTCCCACGACGCAATGGCTGCCAATGCAGCACGTCGTCTTTTCTCCGACCGTCGACCCTCCTCGCCGACCTCGCGTTCGACGGTCCTCGTCGGCCACCCGCCGGTCACCTCTGCCCTCGATCGATCTCGTCCTCCTCCTTCCCTCTCTCTCCGCTCCTCTCTCTATCTCTCTGCATGATGGGTTCAAAACGCATGCATGCACCACTTGCCAATCGCGTCGATGTCTCGCCAGTCGCAGCGATCCCTTCCTCGACGTTGTCGTCGTCACCGATCTCCTCTCCCTCTACCTCACAACCCAATGCTCGTACGTGCATGGGTTCACGCTGATGCCGGTCTCGCTACCGCCTCCTTTCCCTACCTTCTTCTTCTTCTCTGGTTCTTTCTCTCCTTGTCAACATCTGTCCCGATCTCTCTTTCTTGTTCTGTCTCTGGATCTCTTTTTCTCTCTGTTTCTCTTTTTTATTTCTCTCCGTCTCTCTCTATCTCTCCCTCTCCCTCTCCCTCTCCCTCTCTTTCTTTCCCTCTTCCTCCCTCGTTCCCCTCTCCCTCTTATTTTCTCTTTTCGGTTCACGCGTGCGGGAGTTTGCGGGGGTGAAAAGTTTGGGTTTTATAAAGTAGGGGAGAGGAGGGAGAGGCGGTGGAGTTTAACATTAGGGAAAAAAAAGAAAAAAGAAAAAAAAAAATATATATATATATATTATAAAAGTTATGTTACGTAGTTTCTAAATTCACATATGATTTTCGATTTAGGAAAATAAACTAATAATAGATGATTAGTGAGGATTGGGATTTGGAGAATTATTTTTATTTTTGTTTATAACTTTGTGTACTCTTGTAACATGATAAAATGAACTTCGATTTTCACAGAGTACATACCATTGGGATAGTTGTGAGATAGGAAATCCAATAAAATTTGTGGATTTTCAAACGGAGGTCGTTTGCAAAATGTGATCTTTAAGGCAAATTACACGCGAGTTTGTTCGCAGTTTTCACATGTTTTGCACATTCGAGGCCTGATTGCCATACGGAACATACCGTGGAAATCCTTATGATTTCAGAAAATTAACAGTACTCTCATATCGTCGATCAGAGATCTAGATTGCAAAAATGAAAAATACACAGGTTCTCAATCTAATTACGCATTCTAAATTCACTACTACAAAAAAAACCTTTAATAGTAAATTAGATAGTGACATATAATACATTTACTACTAATTCCTTAGATTTAGTGGTAATTTTTTTGTATTTGTCACTATAACATATTGTCAAGCGACAATTAGTATTAGTTGCAAATATATTTGCCGCTATTGACTTTAATTTAATGGCAATTGTTATTTATTCCACTATAATATTTTTGTCAAATAACAATTAGCATTAGTGGCAAATATATTTGCCACTATAGTCTTTGATTTAGTGACAATTGTTATTTATGTCACTATAATATTTTTGTAAAATGACAATTACCATTAGTGGCAAATATATTTGCCATTATAGTTTTTGATTTCGTGAAAATTGTTACTTATGCCACTATAATATCTTTTTCGAATGACAAATTGGTGTAGATAAAATAAGATCAATATTTCATCTTCAATATTTTTTTAATAATATAAGGAAAAGTTAAATTGAAACTTATCATTTAAAATAAAAAAAAACTTTTGATTTCATTTATTTAAGATATATATAGGTAGAAATTAAAATAATGTGACAACAATGTTGAAAAAAAAAAATTAATACATTAAGATATAATTTAAAATGTACTTTTATAAAAGTGTTCATTTCTTGTGAAAAAAATTAGAGTAAATATTTTGATGCTTACTATTTTGAAAAATCTAATAATATCTTTTCTTCCGATGCATCTCGTGAGTCTAATATTATAAATTTTATAATTTTATATATGTCATTGTATGTGTATTTCATATTATTATTATTATTATTATATTCAAGCATAATTTAAAGATAAAAAAATAAAATTTTAAAAGTAAAAAAAATATTTGTTTTGTAAAATTTTAAGGGGAAGAGGCAAAAAAAAATTAAGTACGTTGATCGCGTCTTTCCGTTCTCGCCTCTCCCTCCGGTTGCAGTAAAAACTCTTTTTTTCACTCAAAAATCGCGCGCGAGAATCCCCGCCTCCTCCTCCGGTTCTCGCCTCTTCCTCCTGTTCAATCCCCGCGGCCTTCACTTTTACGATCTCCGCCATCGTCTCGCGTCCTCTGCTCCACCATCGTCTCCGATCGCGTCCTCTGCTCCACCATCTCCCCAAGGTATGGCATTAATCTCTCAATCTTGCTCGATCTTTCTCTATCTCTCTCGCTTTCCTCCCCTCATGATCTCGCCTCCTTCCCAGCAATCTTACTTCATCTCGTCGTCTCCCCGTTGATGTCGTTTCCCTTCATCACCGCGATCCCCAACCACCTCCTACCCCTGCCCTCTTCCCCTGCCGCCCCACTTCCTCCCGCTGCCGCATCCTCCCCTCCAATCCCTGCCCCCTCCCCCTTCCCTGCCCTCTGCCCCTGCCGCCCCTTCCTCTCCCTGACCCATCCTCCCTTCCTCCCCCTGCCCCCTCCCCCCTCCCTGTCCTATGCCCCTACCGCCACCCTCCTCCCCTTGACCCATCCTCCCTTCCTCCCCCTGCCCGCTCCCCCTTCCCTGCCCTCCCCTCACAGAACCCCACCTCCCTGTTTTTTTTTCAAAATTAAATGTGTATTTTAGTTTATTAGATTCAATTTACATGTTAAATTAAATGCGCAAGTAATACAAATTTACATGTTTGGTGGAGCAAAACTGGGTGGGTGATCCATGCAATCCAAAGGATTTCCTTTTGCAAGGATTGAACTGTACTTATGAAACAAGCCAGCCTTCAGGAATAGCTTCCTTGTGAGTATCGTCGTGCAAACTTTTTCAATAGTGTTCTATGTGCCATTTCATTTGATATATCTTTACAGTTAGTTGATTATCTTCTGTTTTGCAGAATATTATCCTCCTATGGACTGGTTGGTGAAATATCTCTGTCCATTGGCAATCTTACAGAACTTCAACATTTGTAAGTTCTAATTCACACTGACTGTGTCAGTTCAATCTCAACGCATGTGTCTTTCTATTTATCTATCTCCACTCAAGCGTGAAGATTAACTTAATTTTTGGATACGAATTTTCTCAAATTCACATTAGAAAATCAGATATGTTATGATTTTTTCAACATTGTAAACAAAATCACCAATTGTGCCTTTCTGGATTAAGATTCTGAGTTTCTAGTTTGCCTAGAAATATGAGTTAAGTTTTAGTCTGTTCAAGATGAGGATGGTCTATTAAAAAAAAAGAATACTAAAGGATGAAAAAGAAGTCAAAACAGTAAAACTCATTGTGAATTACTGCAAACAACAAGACATCATAAGGCTTCAGTAAAAAAGTATCTAGCAGCAATAGCAGCAACTTAAAGCTTTGCCATCTTCAATCAAAACAATCAGATTAGCAGCCAAGGTTCGAAATGCCGATTTCGACGCCGTGCCGATGAAATTGCAAGTGTGCATTTCGTGGACATGCCGGAGAAATGCCCATTTTTCGATGGCAGATTTCGATGATTTCGATGGCTCGAAAAAATGTCATTTCGGAGGCACGTCGAGGGTATGCCGACAAAAATGGTAGAAGCGGTCAAAATGATATCAATTTCAAGAAAATTAAATATTGATTATGTAACAATAAGAGTGTTACATCATAATATTCATATACAACATGACCATACAATGTTAAAATTCAATAACGAGATGAAATATTCTTACCATGTTAAGAATATAGAAAATTTTATAATAGAAGAATACAAAGAATTTAAGAATCAAAGAATTTAAGAATGAAAGAATCAAAATGTATAGTTTCAAAATAAAAGTTAAAACTGTAATCTCTTGATGTATGATGTATCGGAAGTCAGGATTTGTAACTTGAAAGACAGATTTCACCAGAACCAAGAGTGTCTTGCTGGATGCATATCTTTATTATGGGTACTATCATCACTTGATTGATACCATTGTTGACTATTGTGTCGATGAATACTTTGAATGTATTCACAGTAATCCTTCCAAGACATATATGAATACATTGTCTGGTAATCCATTATGTGCTGTCTGTATTCATGTTCATTCATACTAACAAAAATCTCAAGACGGGGAAATCTACTATCTGTGTATGGTCTGTCACGCTGCCCACGTGCACGATTAGTTGCACGTGTTTGTGAGAATCCTGTTGTTCTAGAATCATCTTGTGATGATTCTGATCTTGGCATTTGAGGGAAAGCTTGGGGTTGGAACTGCTGAGGAAAGTAATTTTGGATCATACCGTACTCATATGGGTAAGAATATTCACTTCCAGTCCTAGTCCCAGAAGTGTCAACATTTTCAGACTCAGCGTATGAATATGATGGATAATTATATGAAGGCGGTGGTGGTGCAAATGATTGCGGGTAGAATGGTTAAGCATATGAAGATCCCGTCTCACGTGTTGTGTCGTATGATCCCATGTCATATCTAGATCCAGGTGCTGAAGAACCAAAAAATTGATCACTAATGCTCATGGAACCAATTGAGGAGCTCAAATCCTCCATGTAGGCATCGTGACTTGGATATCCCTCGTAATCCATGGCTGGTGGACTTGGACTTGGAATATATTCGCCATGGATATTGGTGTGTCGTTCGTCATATTTTGTAGCACCCTGAGTTTGCACTTGACCACCATGTCTCCCTCTGTCGGATGATCTTTCTGATCCAGATCCTTCTACCATTACAAATGCATTTGCATTTGAGCCATCATCTGAGTCATCCTTTGAGGTTGAAGTAGACTATGATAACTGTCGTTCTTCATCCTCTTCATCCAGTACTCTTATAGGAAATGTATGACGACCAGATCTGACCATATGTCCTTCAACATCAGCACCCATTTTCTTTGATAGTTCTGGATCTGGCCTTCCCCTAACATCCATCACAGGTTCTCCTCCAATGTCATTTATCCAACTTTCTAGCACATTATCTCCGGTTCGGAAAATGTAGGCCAGATCAATTGGATCGGTCATTTCCTTGTTTTTAAAATCAAAGCTCTCCTGAATGTGCCTCATTTGTAACCTTGTGTTGTAGTGGATATACACAAGGTCATTAAGCTTGTCAATTCTAAGCTTGTTTCTTCTTTTGGAATGGATAATGTTAAATGTACTCCAATTTCTTTCACACCCACCAGCAGATGATGTTTGTGATAACACTTTAACAGCCACCTGCCGTAAATTTGGAGCTTCCGTTGCATACAAATTCCACCATTCTTCTGTAGGGAAACATATTCTAGTCAAAAATTGGATTTTATAGAGTAAATTATTATTAGTAAATATTAAAGGGATGTCGGTTATTACCAGGATGAGTGGCCTTAATAGCCTGCTGTGCCATACGACTCCCAAAAGATCCCATCCTTTCTCTAAATAATTTAATCTACAACATGTTGACATGAAGATGTCAAATATTTTATTTAAGCATCAAATTTCAAGTTAAATTTGCCTACCTCATTCATGCACGCTATTTGCGTAACAGTTGTAGGAGAGAGCTTTTGAACAACTTTTTGCACAGCTTGAATGAGATTTTCGCGTGTGCCAAGGTGGTATTTATAGTTAAATTTTGGGTTGAAATAATAGCCTATGATAAAAGATAAATAGTTAAAATAATACAAAATTATTTGAATAAGATAAATTTATAATGAAATATACTTACCGGCAAGGTGGAGCGGGTGTGATAGCATGCTTTGCCTTCGTTCTCTTATTATCTTTAAGAATGGCTCTTTAGACCTTCCCGCTGCTTCTTCCAACTTTTCATACATAATTTCTAGTGCTTGGTATATGTAGCCCATCGTTGGTTTCTTATCTCCATCCACCAACTTCAAAACTAATACGACGGGCTCCATAATACGAGTAACGCAGCTACAATCATCCCAAAATCGTGAATTGTTTATCAAGTCCTCTGCATCCTTCCCACCTTGTCCTAGTTTCTGCCATGGCAAACCAATTGATAGAATTTACCATTGACTTTAATCCAACTTTATTGTTTACAATACTTTGCAAGGCAATGCAATTTGTAGCAAATCGTGTTATCCCAGGACGCACCAATTCGCTATTGCAATGTTCCCTCATTAACGACAAGACATGCCCGTGATTGTAAATAAATGATATAATCGATCGTGCCTTATCCATAACAGACGAAATTGACTTCCTCTTTCCGAAGTCTTTCAAAATTAAATCTATATAATGTGCAGCACATGGCGTCCAGAATATTCCATATTTACTTGATTTCATAATCTTTTCTCTCGCCTTATTGAAGTTGCTGCCATTGTCCGTAATAATTTGAACAATATGTTCCTTTCCGACTTCATTAATCGTATCTTTCAATAAGGAATAAATGTATTTGTAATCTTTTATTTTATCCGATGCATCGACGGATTTCAAAAAAATGGATCGTCCATCACAATATACAAGGAAGTTAATGATTTGCCTCCTTGTATAGCTAGTTCAACCATCTGTCATCAGTGTAACTCCATAATGGGGCCACATACTTTTCAAATCAGAAATATACTCAGCTAAATCTGCCTTCTCCATAAGCATGTATTTGTTCATTATTTCATATGCTGTAGGAGCCTTAACTCCAGTTCCATATTGAGCACTGACGTCAATAACATTTTGCAACCATGGCCCGTCTGCAATGTTAACTGGCAGCCCATGAGTTGAAACTAAGCTCGTGACTGCTCTACCAACCTTTTCCCTTGCATTCCCAAACATGCCCTTAATGGTTTTCTGTTTTGGGTCTGCTTTTCCCCCCAGGCTCCCCTTAGTGCTACCAGATCGAAATAAACAACATAAACCCATTTTTTATTTTTTGGATGAGTGTGGAGGTAGTCTAGAACCTGAGCCACTACCACCAGCATCTGTATACCTCATGCTCTGTGCTCTTCGATCACCTGCCAGAGCTTGTCGTTCATGCTCACTTCTAAGTGAGTCTTTCATTGTTTGTCTGAATTGTCTCCTCCTCCTTGGATCAGCCTTCACATCACTCGGATATTCATAGTCTTCATTCGAGTCAGAGTCTACATCGTAATAATCTTCATAACTACCAAATAGGGCCTCACGAACTGCTTCTTTTGACCTCTGTTTTATTGATTCTTTCTCTTGCCTTGACGTCATTAACTCGGCAATCAAATCACGAACATCATCTGGACAATCCTCACATTTTATAACATTCTTATCGTCACCAACTAGGTGATGCTTGAATCGTGTAATTCCACTACCCTTTAACTGTTTTCCACAAAAATTACATTCTGTCATAGGTTTGGTTCCATCCATCACTTTGGTGCAATACAACCATCCAGTGTCTTCCTTATCCTTTTTGACGTTTCCGCTCCCACTTCCTCCAACAATAGCCTTGCCTTTTCCAGACATATTGATTCTGCACAGCTACACTACATTTACCTCATAATTCATAATCATTATATAATCATACTATACCTTTGACGTATCTGTCCCTATTTAATTCAAACAAGCGAGAAAAATCTACCTTAAATGGTTACACCTTTTGTATCTAATTCAAGTCCTAATAGACCCGATTGGATTACCTCAACCCTTGAATTATCTGGCCGGCCAGATAGGTGGGACCCCCTAGGATACCCCGCACGGTGGGATACCACTAAAGGTTAACGCGGTTACCGCACCGACCTGTCTTGTCACCGGTTGGTCCAAGTAGACAAGGTCCTAGAATGATCCAATTAAGTCTAATATGACTTAGACAATTATCCAACTTAGTTGGCACGTCTACTTTTTTTTAGGTTTTGGTCTAATCGTACTTTTTTGAAAGTCTAATATATATGTTCACTGATGAGTATTGGTAGGTGTTGGGCCTTATTGTTGGAAAGTATGGGGCTAGTATGTATTGTACTTTATAAGTGGTTACTACTTTATTTGTTATTGTGTATTGCTAAATTTAGAACTTGACAAATATGATAGTTAAAAAATGATAATGAATGCTACTATAAACGAAAAAGAGGTAGGAAAAAAGGTACGAAAGCTATAACTTAAACCTTCTGCTCGATTTTTGAAAGAAACTGTCTCACCACAGTAACTCACTGATTCAGCGAGTCAACGTTTATCAGTGATCGATAGGCAACAGCAGGCAGCAACAAATCACTAACTCTGAATTGGGATTGTGAGCTCAATCGATGTGTCTATGGTTGTGAGTGTGAATTGCAGCAACTGATAGTCGATATTTATAACCAATCATTTCGAATAATTTATGTGATTTTTATAATTAAGTCCATCCGCTATCAATGAGTACAACGCGAGACGTATATTATCCGAATCTTTGATTAATATTTTATGGATTTTTTATGATTATGTCCGTTTGTCAATGACGTACTGTGTAAATATTTGATTTAATACATTTATGATTACGTCCGTCGGTGACGTATACTGTGCAAATCGTCGATTAATATTTTATGCATTTTTTATGATCACGTCCGTCGGTCGGTAACGTATTGTGCAAATATTTTATTTGATCATTTACGATTACGTTCGTCGGTGACGTACTGTGCAAATCGTCGATTAATATTTTATGGATTTTTTGTGATTACGTCCGTCGGTCGGTGACATATTGTGCAAATATTTGATTCGATACATTTACGATTACGTCCGTCGGTGATGTCTACTATGAAAATTGTCGATAGATATTTTATGGATTTTTTATGATTACATCCGTCGGTTGGTGACGTACTGTGCAAATATTTCATTCGGTATATTTACGATTACGTTCGTCGGTGACGTACTGTGCAAATATTTGATTCGATACATTTACAATTACGTCCATCGGTGATGTCTACTATGAAAATTGTCGATAGATATTTTATGGATTTTTTATGATTACGTCCGTCGGTTGGTGACGTACTGTGCAAATATTTCATTCGGTATATTTACGATTACGTTCGTTGGTGACGTACTGTGCAAATCGTCGATTAATATTTTATGGATTTTTTGTGATTATGTCCGTCGGTCGGTGACGTACTATGCAAATATTTGATTCGATACATTTACGATTACGTCCGTCGGTGATGTCTACTATGAAAATTGTCGATAGATATTTTATGGATTTTTTATGATTACGTCCGTCGGTTGGTGACGTACTGTGTAAATATTTTATTTGGTATATTTACGATTACGTTCGTCGGTGACGTACTGTGCAAATCGTCGATTAATATTTTATGGGTCTTTTGTGATTACGTCCGTCGGTCGGTGACGTACTATGTAAATATTTGATTTGATAAATTTACGATTACGTCCGTCGGTGTTGTCTACTATGCAAATTGTTGATAAATATTTTATTGATTTCTTACCCATTCTCCTCCACCACCAGATCCACCACCATCCACCACACAGTGCACACACCTTAATTCCCACCCCACCTGATTCATATTGGCCATTGCATCATGCCACCAGCCAGTGCGGGCACTGGCACCGCACGACCTCCCGTTACCTTTTGTCCCCTTTCCCCTTCCCTCCAAAAGAGTCATTATTGGAGGAAATCCTAAACGTGTGGCGGCCACCCTCTACAGGGAGACGCTCTGCTACCTTCCCAGCAGGCAACTAGTCCACCACCAAGAAGGTGAGAAGTTCCATAAGTAACGATGCAGGCTACAGCCTGAAGCAGCGGCAGAGATGACAGTGACAGTGGCATTAGCGGAGCGGAAGAGATGGCAGTGGCAGTCTACAGCAAGCACACAGCATCGGCATCGGCATTTCTTAACAAGGTGGGCTGCATCGGCATCGGCACAAGCACACGTCCTTGGTGGGAGTCCCTATATGTTAAGCATCCTACGGCATTGGTAGTGCTTGCCGACCCTATGGATATCTGCACAAGCACACAGCATCTCTTAACAAGGTGGGGCCCCTACTACACCCAAATCAAATAGCCCTCCCGCCTCCCCCGCCCTCCCTCCCCACCCTCTATGTCCGCGGGGCCCACCGACCCTGCGGCTCCACCACCACCACCACCTTCCTCCCCATGTCCTCCTCCTCCCCCTCCATCCCTCCTCCCTGTCCCCACCTTCAGCTCTTCCTCTCCACCTCCCCCAACCCCTTCCGCTCCCTCCACCTTCTCTTTCGCCCCAAACCCCCCGCCCTCGGCTGCGCCGAGCTCCACCTCGACCTCCCCCACCGCTGTCCCCTCTGCCCCCCTCCTCCCCACCCCGCCTCTACTTCTGCCTCTCTTGCCCCCTCCACGCCCCCGACCACCTCTACCAGTCCCCCTCCTCCCCTCCCCACGCCCTTGCCCTCGACGTCCACCGCGTCGAGCTCTTCTGCTTCGCCTGCTGCGACCAGGTCACGACCCCGACTTCTACTCCGCCGTCCTCCTCGCTTCCCAATACCGGATCGCCTCCATCCCCCTTCCCCCACACCCCCCAAGAGGAGGCGACTGGTCGAGTTCCGCCCCTGGACCCCCATCCCCAGGGAGCAGCGCCTCCTCGACTGCTGCTCCAGCCCACTGTGGTGCCCTGACACCGCCGCCGCCGAGTCGGGCTGCGGGGTCCCGTGGGGCCTCCGGGGGCTCAACAACCTTGGCAGCACCTGCTTCATGAACTCCGTACTGCAGGCGCTGCTCCACACCCTGCCCCTGAGGAACTACTTCCTCAGCGACCGCCACAAACCCTACGTCTGCAGGCCGCAGCAGAGGAAGAAGGCGGGCGGCGAGGGCGACGACAGGAAGGTCGTGTGCCTCGTGTGCGATCTCGACGCGATCTACTCCGCGGTGTTCTCTGGTAGCCGCACTCCCTACAGCCCTGCCAAGTTCCTATACAGGTGAGGGGGACGAGGGAGAGTGACCATTTTGCCGATGGCGGCACGGTGGCATGCCGATCGGTATGGTCGGCATGCCGCCGAAACGCCTATTTTTCGACACTGACATCATATCGGCATGGCTGTTCTTCAAAACTGGCCTTGCCGACGGCATGCCGTCGGCATTTAAATCCATGTTAGCAGCTATGAGAGCTTTCAGCAATCAATTCTATTTGAATTGATCATTCTTCTCAATCTGTAAATCAAGACAGTAGCAACAATCTTCTCCACTAGTTGATTACAACTAGTTGGCATCTTGATTTTCTACTGACTTGTTTTTTGAGACATGAAGTGTGACAACCCAACAACTTCAGAAATAATCAAATCCTATGTACAATGATTGGTAGACTTTCCCATAATAGTTTTTGTATTATATGGAAATGCATTTGAAAATGGAACTTGACATTAAGCAAGAATAGTGGTTGGCTCAATGCAATGTGCTCTAACCACTGAGGTTGTCATATTTCTTTATGTAACAATCTGATAACAATGGATCAAGTCAACCAGCTACCACTATTTCAGATGAGCATGGTTTTAAAAAGCAAATACCCGTAGAAGTGCTCATTGTTAATTGTTCTTAGTTGTAGTTGAATAATTTAGAATACCTTTGTAAATTGGACAATAGACAAGTTGGGATTGTTTGAAATCATAGCCATGATTCTTATTCAACGATCACTAAGATCTGTCGCTTCACTGCAAGATTGATGTGCATATGTAAAGAGAATATCAGGCAAAATCTTTTTGAATTTAACTTTGGCTAGTTCTGGTTTTGTGGGCTAGTCAAGCCAAACTTGTACAGTAACATATTTGTTTTGGAATGTATAAGTCAATTACTTTTGAAGCTGATTTACAGCAGTTCTACATCCTTAAATATTGCTTCTGAATTCTGTTATCCCTAGCTCTGTTGCAAATGATATATTTTAGGGGGTGCCAACAAAATCCAGTATATGTAGTATATGTTGGTGGAGTTGGGATTATTTTATCTACGTATTCAAATGCTTTGAGAGTCAAGCTTAACCTAACCTAGTGCGTTGCCACATTTGATTTGGGTATTCAAGTCTTGAAAGTTGACTTATCATGGATATTGATTTTTAATTCTGATAGTAGCATTATCTTTGATATGAATAATGCATATTTGTTGGGGGTTTGACGAATGCTAAAAATATATCATGTTTTGGTGGAGTTGGGATCATTTTGTCTCTACAATCTTTTCTTTTTAAACATCCATGAGTTGCTCACTTCAGCTGTGACTATTAACATATTACAATAACCATTTCATCAACATAAGTGATATTCAGTAATAATTACACAATAGAAGCCTAATGTTTTTGTATGAGAAACAATTTTGCTTGAATCTTGCCTAAGTGCCCATTATTTGGTGTCAAGTACCCTACCCATCAAAATGTTGTAGCTCATCATGAGGTGATCCAGGATTTGACCTTGTCCATTCTAAATTTATCTTGGGTCTCCATTGTATTTTAATTTGTTTTTTGAGGATAAATATGGATGATGTTCTCTTTTCTGTTTGGTGTTTTAGATTTGCTATGAAGGTATTCAAGGTCATCGTCCTTTCTTAGGTTTCTCAACAAGAGGCTGCAAGAGAAAAAGAAGAGTTGAAGAACACTCTCGAGTGCACGAGAGCTGAACTATAGAATGTTAGAGAATATCGTTACTTTCAATTATCAATTGTTTAATCCTTGATGGTAGACCTGGAAAATTACAAATAATGCAGCGTGGAATCTGTTAGCAAGTTGGATGATCTGACAAGGCGAACCAACATCCTCGAGGTGTGTTAGCTTTTACTCAAAATTATTTAGTTCAACATGAAGAGAATCTGATTAAGTTGATTTCTATTTTGTCTGCAGGCAACTTGTTCTTCTCTGAAGGAGCAAATTCAGATGTTGCAGAGCCAACTAAACACTGCAAATGGAAACCTGCAGGTTTATATTTATTTTAAGATATTCACTGGTTCTGTTTAAATCGTTATTGAGGTAATATTAGCTTCATTTTGTGCTTTCTTGAAGATGGCTGATTCAGCAACGATGAGGACAAGAATGGAATACCAAGAGCAAAAGAACCCTGTGGAAGATTTGCAGAAGTGCTTGGCTGATACCAAAGCCAAAATTACAGATGGCGAGAAATTACAAAAGAAGCTTCATAATACTATCTTGGCAAAGCTGTCATAAAATAGTCTTTCATGGCTCTTTGTTGCTATCTCAGATAAGTGACAGGTTTCTCGTTCTGCCTGTAGGATCTTAAAGGTAATATAAGGGTGTTTTGCCGAGTTCATCCATTGCATTTTGATCGTGAGGATAATGGGCCTGAAGCAGCTAGTGTTTCTTATCCAGCCCCATTGGAATTACAAGGACGGGGCATTGACTTGATTTATAAAGGTTAGAAATTACAAAAAAATACAAAATGATTAGAAATTACCATTAAGAGGTTTCATTGTCCATAATTAATTTTTTTATTATGCTTGTTAATAACATCATTAGTTTTCTTGAAAAGTGAAGGGTGATTATCTTATTGTCAGCATTATAGAGGTCTGTTTGCTT
Organism: Thalassia testudinum; assembly: GCA_037157565.1. Taxonomy (NCBI): domain Eukaryota; kingdom Viridiplantae; phylum Streptophyta; class Magnoliopsida; order Alismatales; family Hydrocharitaceae; genus Thalassia; species Thalassia testudinum. The sequence continues at coordinate 1,478,365 of JAZHRO010000033.1, read as the reverse complement.
GATAGCTATTGCAAAAGTTGGAAGATGAAGATGGGTCACTCTAATTTGGAGTGCTTCCTAAGGACTGGCTTATTATTTTATTAGAAAGTTTGTTGTAGTTAGGGACAAGGAGCTCTTAAGAGGCAGCTGGATGGATTTAGTCATTAATGAATGCTTCTATTAAGGTCCACATTAAAACTTTAATATCTTACTTTTCTATCAGTCATTAACTGGAACTTTTCAGAACTGAGATGATCCTCCATCAGTGATGGCGGTTGGTGTAGTTGACGCAACTCTAGAAGCTATTTTTGAGACTCTTATGTCTCTCGGTCCATCAACATCACAGTAAGGATATTCTTGATAAGTTCTGGAGCTTCCAGACTGGACCTGAAGGGATTGCAGAATTGCTTGCAGAAATTTCAAAAACCAAATGACAGGCCTGCTTCATTTTTTATCCTTGGTTCTTTTGAGATTGTTTTGATTACATATGGTAAATACTTATGCTACGTACTGTAAAATCGTTAGGAGGGAGCACGATTCTAAAACGTAAATGGGAAGATAATTTTGCTGCTGATTTTAGAAGGCTAATGTTGTTGTTGGAAGGAATATTGATTAATCAGATATTGCTGCTGCTGCTGAACCAGCAGCTGCTGCTATGCAATTGCTGAACCAGCAGCAGCTGCTATGTTGCTATGCCGCTGCTGAACTGTTGTGGCTGAATGTTGTTGCTAACCTATTACAATCAGCCAATGGGGGAAGATGAGTAGAAAGGCTAAAGAGTTAAAGGCCAAGGAGGGGGGCTTAAGGCCAAGGAGGTATCCTCGTTAATTATCCTGTACCTATGAGAATGGTTGCATCCTCTTTCTCCCATCTTCAATTGTTTAATAGTATCTTGATTTTTTGCATTGGCTAGAATATTCAGTCTTAACAATGGATTTACTGCAGCTATGACAAAGGCCAACTCCCAATTGCAACAGAAGGAAGTGAGGCAGTAGACATAACAAGATAGGCTTCTTGAATTGTTGGTCTTCAACTTTATTTTGAATTGTTGTGGTCTTTACAGACAATATAATTATTTGTATTGATGCATTTTAAGGGGTTTGTATCAGATTTTTAGACAGATTTGTGACAATAATACATGGATGACTTTGTTGTTCTGCATACCAGGTGTTCTTGATACTCAGAGGTGCCAACGACTATATGCTTGATGAAATGGAATGCTCCCTGCATGATGTCCTCTGCATTGTGAAGAGAACCTTGGAATCTAATACGGTAGTTTGAATCTGCTTTGGTTGGTGTTCTCTTTTGGAATGTTGAGCATCTTTTTTTTTTCTGCTTTTTTTATTCAATAGGCAAATCAAATTGTATTTGTACAAGTAACTTTTGATAGAGTCCTCTATTTGAAAGATGCTGTTTGTGACTTTGCACTGGGAAGTTTTTTTTCTTTTTGAAAACTTGACAAGCATTTACCTTTTCCTTTTTTTTGGAAAGGGTTTGCCCATTTTTGGTTGACAATACTAGAAGGTAAAAAAATCAAAGATAACTACATGGTTAGTGTGAATGAATTCTTGATACCACACACCACCATCAAGACACATACAAACAAGAAAGGCAATGTGGCATGCTTATGTTGACATGTTGTATCGAGTGTGATTGAATGAGTCTTTTCCTTCGCCATAAGGTTAGATTCTGCTGTTTGGTGTTGTTGTATATTATATCATCTGCTTGTGATTAGATTGCATGGAAATGTTTGAATTGTAACTCTTGGCAATTTGACCTCACGATCTAAAATTTGGATTTATTTGCAATTAGATCATCCAAAAGGTGGACTTCTAATTAGTTTAACCAATCATTTCAATGGGGCTTGAGGTTTTTCAATATTCTAATGTTCTTACCCTTCCAAAGAAAGAAATCTAATATCCTAGATATTGCACTTTGTAAATGATATTTATTTGTTTCTTTTTGACAAGTTGTTGCTTGTGGTGGGGTTGTGGAAGTTGCATTTTCTGTATACCTGGAATACCTAGCTACAACTCTAGGGTCTAGGGAGCAATTGGTAATTGCAGAATTTGCGGAAGCTCTTCTAATCATATCAAAGGTGTTAATAGAACTATTATGCTGTAATTTTAGTTGTAATAACTCCTGAATATACATTTGAATTTAAATTGGTCTGGCTTTTATAGGTGCTTTTTGTTAATGTTGCAAAAGATGCAATCGAGTTGATTGTAAAATCGAGAGCTTGTCACCACACTGCTCAAACAAAGGCAGATAAACAACATGTCTCAAGGTGAAGCATATCTCTGGTATTGACGAGGGAAAAAAAGTTTTTAATTTGAGTGGTAGGAAAATTCATGAGTGGGGTATGCTTGCATTGTGGCCATATGCTAAATGTAACCTAAGTTGGTTAAAGCAGAACGGATATTCATGTGCATGTGCTTGAAGTAGACCAGTAAAGTAGTATCACAAGCTTTCCAATAAACTTATTTTTGAGAGTAAGCATTGTCATTTACCACTCATAAATTGACCTCTTGAATTTTTAATGCTGGAACCATTAAAAATTTGCCTTGGTGTGCTATCAATAATTGTTCACTTTGTTTTGGATGAATATCATGCCTATTGTCTAATCAATCACATTTGTTGACCATCTATCTTTCCATATAACATGGGCTTGGACCTTTCCAAGGGGATTGTTCATAACAACCTCGAGATAGGGGTTATCGGGCCTGCAATAAGTGAAGATTATACAGGTATAATACTTGCATATATAATGTAGTATCAATTTAATGATAGAATGCTATTAAAGATAGAAGTTATTAATTGCATAAATAGCACAGTCTTAACAATGGATTTACTGCAGCTATGACAAAGGCCAACTCTCAATCGCAACACTAGGAAGTGAGGCAGCAGACATACAAGACAGGCTTCTTGAATTGTTTGTCTTCACAAAGAGAATTTTGCATAGCTAAACATCTTGGGCTTCCAAATAAAGGATGATGTGAAGCCCCGTGGGATGGATGCTAAAATTTTATGATTTTTCAAATGATTTCAGTTGGGTTCATGAAGTACTTCATATTTCAGAATCTTTGTTGTATTTTTATTTAATTCTATTTTTTTCTTTTTTTCTCTTGTATTACCCTTAAGAGGAGAATATGTACTTTGATGATCTAGGAAGTCAATAAAAAGGATTTTATACTCATGTCCTTATGTTTTTTGCTTATTAAAAAAATTATTTTATAGTAAAGAATAAAATTAAGTCGTATATATAAGTATCATTAAAGTGAATAAATAGTGGCAATTAAATGGTAAAAGGAAGTGTCATTAAAGTAAATAATTAGTGATGATTTAGTGGCATAAGAAAGTGTCATTAAAGAAAATTAATAGTGGTAATTTAGAGATATAAATAATTATTGTTAAATAATATCAATAGAGGTAATTAAATGGTAAAAAAAAGTCACTAAAGTAAATAAATAGTGGTAATTTGTGACAAAAAAAAGCTATTAAATGATAGATATATAGATATTAATAGCGTCAATTAAATTGACACTAATATAAATCAATAGTGGTGATATGGTGGTAAATAAATTGACACTGTAGAAGATCATTAGCGACATTATTTGCAACAATTAAAGTGTCGTTAATATTATTGATTTAGCGGTGATTGTACAATTGCTGCTAACCTTGTAGTGCTACCAATGAAGGCGGCAATTAAGCGACTATTTTAAGTGTAACTAATTACATATAGCGGCAAATAAAAGGCTTATAGTGGCAAATATTAAATGCTACTAAAGGCTATCTTTTTTTGTAATAATTCGTGTAGGTTTCAATTTGCATACGAAAGGTGTCGATGAGTTTGTTTTGGTACGCTTAGTCTAACATGACTCAGAAATTCGGGTTTGGGACGTTACAAAAACTCTCCTCTTTCCTTCTCAGAGACTCTCCCTTTATCTGTCTAATCAGATAATCGAGTCTTTTAGGCAGGTAATCGGATCCGGGTAGGGGACCAGGCTCATTGGCATGGGTAGTGAGCAAGGTGTGGAGGGGTATTTGCGTGGGGGACCTCACCCCCTGTGTGCTTGAGGTGATAAGCCCATAGTAGAAAAACCACTTATATGCTATTGTGTGTGTCTGCACCTACGATGTGGGACTATCCCACTCTCTTCCTTCGCGAGTAGCTGCAGGCAGATGTCGTCGTTGGTTACCGCTGCAGTGAGGCTTCCTTCGTCCAATTGGGGATGCCGGTGACGTCGCGGATTGATTCCACAGTGCCTGGAGATGATAATGAGACCTATTGATGCTGGAGGAGCGTAGTGGTCGGACGGAGTCCACAATAGCGTGCGAAGATGGGTCTGTGTGGTGGAGCCATAGAGTGGATGGACGATGCAATTTCGTGAGGGGTTCTGATGAGGGTGACGCAACGATGCTTATGAGTGTGACAGTGAGGCGATTGGTGCCGTTAGCGGTGTGGCGAGCTTGTCGGAGCTACGCCGGTGGTGTAGAAGACAGAGTGGGAGAAGGCATTATGGTGGTTGATTTGAAGTGGGGGAAGGAGTGGTTCTAACCTAAAGAAAGAGAGAGAGAGGCTGGCCTAGTCTAAGGGTTGTAAGGGAGGAAGTTGGTGCCAGCTTTGATTGGCCAACGTCAGAGAAGGGGAAATCTTTGATGGGGAAACGGTGAGGAAGATGGGGTTGAGGCGGCTCCTGAGTAGGTCGTTGAGGAGCAGACGGAGTTGGGGGAGAAGGATGACCAGCCAATTTGGTTGTTGGCTGGCTGTAGGAAGTGGTCGAGGAGATGTTGTAGGAGCTCGATTGGGGGAGGAGAAGAGGTGTTTTGGCCTTAAACCTTGCTAGAAAGGATGGTTGAAGCTCTAGGGGCTTTTATAAAGCTCAAATAGGGCTTGAATTGCCCTAAATCAGCGTAGATTCCTCGCGAAATTCGTGAGGAAAACCCACTAAATTTCGAGAGTTCGTCATAGCTTCTTGCTTTGAATCTGTGCTTGAGATCATGTTCAGATGGAAGATGATCTTATTACGATCATCTCCAAAATTGGAGGAAATTGGATATTGATTGAAGGAGAACTGCTTGGTCAAATGTTGGTTTGACCTGCGATTTAGGAAACCTCGAAGCTTCAGGTGGCAGGGGTCTTTTTGTGAAGAAGACGATAAACCTAGGGGGTTGAATGCAAATAATTTCAAAACTTAGGGTTTTAAGTGTAGGAATAGAAGCTTTAGGGACTGAAGTGGAAACTAGGTCAAGATGGACTCTGATTGGGTCCAAATTTTGATACTAACCTAATTTTGACTCAAGGAATCTGATCTTGAAGTTGGATTTCGGTTTTGACCATGTTTGATTGGGCAATTTGCACAGAAGCCCAAATTAGGGTAAAATCCCGTTTGAAGCTTTGTTTAAGGTCAAAATGGGTTTAGATGGTTAGACTAAGGATACTAAACCTCTTAGAATATTTTTATATGAATTTTAGGAGGTTTATATGAATTTTATTCTGACTAGAACCTGTTTAATTTAAGCGAGTATGAAATTAGGATTTTGTGTTTTGATTTAGTTCTCGAAATGCGTGAAACCCTGTTTCTATCTGTGTGGCCCCACTCTTTGGACTTAATACTCACTAGACCTTCAATTAAATCCTCGGTGATCCCGTGGTTACTCTGCATTTAAAATGTGATGTTAAAATTGCATATTTAACCCTAATTTAATGTTCTCTTTTTAATTTGGATCTGAGTGGAATTACGGCTCTCAGGAGATTATGTAGGAGCATTTGTCACTTTATTTCAACTAATTTAAGTTAGTTATGGCTAATGATTATGTTACCATCATACCCCCATGCCTAACTTTTGCTAGTCCCTAGCAAAACCCTATGGAAAGAACTAGATCTCTAGACCATGCTTTTGATGTTCAGATGCTTGATTTGTGCTACTCTCTAGAAATTAGATCAGAATGCCAACAATATGCCTTGAGGTACTCAAGTACTAGTCAAGATCCAGACTTGACCAGCTTTAGCCTAAGTTTGTCGCAAAGGTTTCTAAGGCCCGCAACAACTGCCCAGAGGTTCGTTGACCCCAACGGTTAAAGCACCTGTGCATAGACGTATGGTGTCAAGGTTTAGTTTGCCAGTGCGTTTTGATAAGAGAGAGATGAAGAAGAAATTTTTATTTTGAGAGTTTTCTCTCTTTTCCTTTTATATTTCCCTAGATCCAGCCTTGAATTGGCCCTAAACACGGTCTGTATCGGATTCCTTGTCCCTACCAGCAATCCTCGAAGGGTCCCTGGCTTTCGATGCTTCGCAGTAACACCACCCATGGCGACCCCTAGATCTCTTGGCTTTCGACACTTTGAGGTGGTGCCACCCATGGCGTTCTATAGCTAAATTCAGGCCCTGGCAATTGACATTTCGAGATAATCCTGCCCATGGCACCTAAATTAGCATAAGGTGCTTACTGATTGCACAACAATCATGCAACCTAAATCATCTGAATTAAGTTAGATTCTAGCACAACTTAGGAATAATGCATTCATAGCCATCGTAAATTGCACAATAGCTAGTTTATTTGTCATATAGATAATATTATCATTTTATGTACAATGAGAGATGATTGTTATCACAGATGATCCAAAGCTGCAGATGTTAGATTAGATCGAACATATCTGATCAGAACGACGACGGGAGTCCAACGCTTCCGAAATCGTTTCGATTAGACAACTAAGGTATCTTGTAGAGTCCATAGAAGTATGGAGATCATAAAGCCAAAAGACAAAGATCCAAGCCTCAGATGAAGAATCCAATTGCACGGATGAATCCGGATCGACGATTGTAGTCTAACGACAAAAAAATCAACTCGATCAGAGGTCTACAACACCAGATACAATGACAAGAAGATGGATGGCCATGATGGCACGATGTGGTGCCATCACAGCTGCTCCCTCACCACCACCCCATCTAGGAAGGCCACCCTCACACGCTATGGGCCATTGGATCTTCATCCAATGGCCACGAGTGTGCCACATCGCCCGTTGGCTCACGTGCTTGCATAGAAGCGCCGGATGCGCGTTCGAGCAACGCTGCGTGAAATTGAAGGAGCGCTCACGCGGGTGCAATTACGCTGTTGGATGGCTATCGGCTCACGTAGACACAGCCGCGTGGCGTGTTCAAAGCACGCCGCGGTCGGACGCGCGAACCCATGCAATTTTTGTAACAGGAAGGCGAGGCGCATGCACGTGAGCCATCCGATCATGAGATTAGATGATTGAGGATGAGGTGCTTAGATTGAGCGAGCGGCAAGCGGGAAAAAGAAGAGAATGCACGTGGAAAAGTGGGAGTCGTCCAATCCTGATCCGACGCACGAGAGAGTGCCACATGTCGAGCCTAGATTGGATCCACGTGTAGAGGGCGCGTTGGAGGTTATTTTGAGGTCAGATTTGATCTGTTGATCTCCCGATCGACAGATCTGATTGCCCAGGAGTTGTTACACGAGATTAAGGGATAAAATGCCACTTTTCCCCTTATCAAAGCTATAAAAGAAGGCTCAGGACCCCCAGTTGAAGGCATCTCTAGATACAACTCTTCCACCTTCTTTGCAACTCTCCGTCCCTCTGCAACTCCGCTCTGACCTTCATCCCGGTGCTTTGGATCTGAGGTGCTGCCGCACCTCGCACAAGCATCCTACAAGTGACGTCGTCTCTCTGCCAGTCTCTCTCTCTCTCTATCTATCTATTTGTTTCTAGTAGCATTCTTTATTGTGAAAACTCTATTTTAATTGCAATAAAATTCTGATATTCTGAATTCATATATCTGATTCTTATACATACATATATATATATATCTGTTTAGAACAAGTTGATAGGATCTAAAAATAGATCGCTACACGTACGAATACTTAAACAAAATATTAGTAATACAAAAAAGATTTGCACAAATATTAATCCACAGAAAATGCACAAGATGTATAGTGATTCCCCTCATTTGGGTACTCTACTACCTAAGCCTCACAGCTTAGGGTTTTTAACCTGATTCCCTCAACCTCGAGGAAATCAATCTACTCACCAAGGTAATTAATGGGTTACCTCAACCCAAGTACAAAAATGGGTTTGTTACAACCCAACAAGCAACAAGCTCAAATACAAATGAAAGAACAGGTGTAAAACAAAAAGAATCTTACAACTAAAACCTAAGCCTCTCAACAAATATATAAAAGATGATACCAGTTTGAGAACCTAGGAAGGACGTGAATTGCCTTGAATTGCTTATGAAAAATACATCAATGTGTTTGCAAAATCGTAGTGATATTGGAAGGCAGCAAACACGATTTCCTCTCTTCAAATATGGTGAAACATATGAAATATAGCTCTAGAAATAATTCTTATATTTCTTGTATGCAAACAAAGAATCTTAGGGTCATTTTATAGAGTTTAGGACCTAGGATACTTGTCTACTAGACGTTGGGATTTAATTTCCAATGTTCACATGGTTAGAATTACTATTCCAGCCGTTCTATTATGAGCCAACGACTAGATGGTACTGGTACTAAATTACCTGTACCGGTACTAGCAGCTCACTGCCACTAGTACATGAGTCCTGGTACCGGTACTCATCACGGGTACTAGTACTTGTGACTCCCAGGTTTGAAATTCCTTGGGCACAGTAACCTACCTGTACCGGTACTTATCATAGGTACCAATACTTGTAAGGTTCAAGCTAGAAATAAGGCTTCAACCTGTGGCCAACATGTACCGATACTCATGGTTGGTACCAATACTTGTTGTTCATAGTTTGAGGCAAATTTTCAAACCTGTGCCTTGCAAATACCGGTAGTGATGAACAATACTGGTACTTGCTTACAAGTACCTGTTTTAAGTGTTTTAATCCATTACGTACTTTGAAAATGTTTACAATATAAATCCTAATTTATTTCTAATTGATTTTACGATCTAAGTTATGATTCTTTGTTAAGAGGTGATGAGAACCTCATCATGAACCCTAACTAGCATAATCTAACCCAGAGATGTAAGAAAAAGCTCCTACATAACCCAAAGAAAGGCTTAACTCAGAGAATTCTGAGTTTAAGAAGAAAACAAATCATAAGGGGTAAAACTGTAATTTCACCAATGTAATTTGCAAATAGGGTAATTAAGGGTCCAAACATAGGTCAAACAAGCCTAATAAGAAGGAAAGTGGGATGGTCAGATCTAAAAAGGGTTATAGCAACTTTAGGAAATTAAATGACATTCTGTAACCCTAAAACAAATTCACTTCAATTCATGAGGTTCTAGGTAGGATAAAAATCAACTAAACCCCCTAAAATTTATAGAAAAATAATCTCTAGGATTTAGAACCTTCAATTTGGCCTTAGAAACCCATTTTGACCTACAAAGAGAACCTTGCCCAATTAATGACTTAATCTGGGTTTTTACGTAAATTAGTCAGTCAAACATGGTCCAACCTAGAAATAAAATTCACCATTAACATCCTTAGGTTCAAATTAGTCTTGTATAAAAACTTGAGCCTAAGAGGAGACCTCCTTGACCGACTTTACAATTTGGTCCTCTTTATTTACTTTTTGACCCTTATCTTTTGAAACCCTTGCATTTTGGCCCCCAATTTTTTGTCATTCTTTGCAGAACGGTCTCTCCTGCAAAACTCTGCGCAGCACCATGCTTCGGTGACTTTGCGCGGAGCATGGCGCCGCGTAGAGAGGGGTGACCGCCCTGCAAAGTAGACGCGGGGTTCTGTAACGACTCGGTTCCCGAGTCCCTACGAGACACGAGAACCGGACCGACTCGACTAATCCCAAGACCTAGTCGTCCAACGAGGAAGTAACTGAAAGACAGTAAAATAAACCACATTCAGCATGAATATAACTAACAGTAAGAAAGTACAGCAGTAAGGAAAGAAACTACTGCAGTAGGTACCACCACAACAGTAGAACAACATTTATTATATAACAAGAACTGCAGGTAAAGAAGGTACAGCGGAAACAAAAACTACTCACTAGAACAGAAACAAAAGAGGTACAAAAGACTGTGGTAACTCTATTGGACCCTACTCGGCCCAGCGTCCTCTGCAGCTGCCGACCCTGGTTACTCAACACCTGGTCCTGAAAAAGGTAACGAGTGTAACACGTCAGCAAAACGCTGAGTAGAGTGGCAAACTAACTAAAGGCAACAGTAGAGTGTACAGTAGCTGTTATGTTCTATTACTTCCTTTATTCACATCTTTCAATTTTTCTCACTATTTCATTTATTTCTCAGATCCTTTACTTGATCTCGAATGTCCTCGTGGGAACGATCTTGATTGCAGTCTTTTCCAAAAGTAGAAGTAGCACGTGGTGCTCTCCTGGCCGGGAGAGTCCCCCGTGGTGATCCTACCCTCAGTCAACCACCCCAAGGTCACTGACAGACGTAACGGTGACTACGGCACGCGCGATAAACGCACAGGTAGCTAGCCCGCACTGGCACGCGGTCAGTCGTTTCCGTTAACGGGTGCGCCCAAAGCACAGCACGGAACCAGGGCAGAGCCCTCTCAGTAACAGGGGTCCAACCCCTCCACAGTAACCAAACCGGGGCCTTGCCCCTCCACAGTCCGCGCACCCTCGCCTGACTACCCTGGTTTGCCCTAGTGGGCCTAACAAGTCGGTGAAGGAGGCTAGCAGAACCCCGGGGCCCGTGGGGTAGCTAGTACTCTCCTAACACTAGTAGCTCTCCTCGGTACTATGTACACGAGGGCCAACAAGTCGGTATAGAGCGGCCAATCCTAACCCCGGGTCCCTGGGGTGGCTGGCCCCACTCTGCACTAAATAGGTACAGGTACTTCCCTTGGTACTGCGTACCCAAGAGACAGTACAAACTACATCTCAGTTCCATTCCTTTTTCTTTCCAGGAGTTCCACTCCTAATTCCCCGTAGGGTTCCAGCTCTTTATCTCAGAACATCATATGTTTCACTTTCCAGTTTCATGTTCTCACAATCCATGATCTCAATCATGTTTCTTTATTCATAACAGGCAGCTGTTAATTCAATTTACAGGCAGCTTTATATTCCTTTCCATTTTTTTCCAAAACTGTAGTATTATACATTCCACTAGTTTTTCCATCCTAGGGTTCATGCCACATCCTAGGATCTAGCATACAACTAGTTTCCAGCCCTAGGATTCATGCATCACCTAGGAGCTATCATTCCATACATTTCTCATTCCTAGGATTCATGCAATGTCCAAGATTGTAGTTATGGTTCCATACTTTAACAGATTTTAATAATAAACTTAAGCCACTCTACCAGGTACAACGGGAGTAATGGGGGCGTGATCGGGAATCCCGCGCGCCTCCGCGACTCCCAAGACTGCAACTGAATGAGGTCCTATCACAAGGATCAAACACAAGCAGTGTCTCAAAATAGTGTATAGCTACTGTAGACGAGTAGAGGAATTAATTCTGAAAAGAACGCAACTTGAATCGTGGAAAACGGAGCCCGAACGGGCCCTAAACGGGTCGAAAAAGACGATATTGTGCAAAATCAGACGTCTGGAACTTCTTCCAGACGTCTTAAACAGTGGATCAGAGAATTACCTGTTCAGTGTGGTTTCCCAGACGTCCAGAAGTCTGCGGGGACGTCTGTCCTTGCTCCTAGACGTCCGATGGTCACCCCGGACGTCTGGATGTCACTCCCGCCGTCTGGTACAACTTCCAGACGTCTGATTCGCAAAGGATGGCGAATCAGCGATCCTGCGCACAGCCAAATCCCTCCCTTAGTACGGTCGGTCGATAGGAAGGAAGAAGAAAGCGGAATACACACCTTTCAGACGTCGGTATGACCTACCAGACGTCGTCCTCGCCGTCTGCCTATCAACCCAGACGTCTGATTCTGGAAATTTTTCCAGAATCAGGGCGCGACCCAGACTCTGCTCGCACCTCGCGCTCCTGCTGCTCAGACTGCAGCAGGTCCCTCTCCGCGTCGTTCCGTGCCCCCTGCGCCCTCCGCCGGTCGGCCAAGCCGCTCCGGCAAGCTCGCCCTCACGGCAGAGCTCTGCCCTCGCACGCCGCGCCTCCTCCGTGCTCACTGCGGTCGCCGCTGCAGCCCTCGCGCTCGCTCGCTCTCGTGCACAGGAAGGAGAAGAAGAAGGAGACGGTGGAGACGGGAGGGGAGGCGTGGCCCTTTTAAGGCTGCGCGGAGGGGAGAGAGAGAAGGCGCGGCAGGCGTTTGCAGCCGCAGAAGAAAAAGAGGGAAAACGAATATGCGGTCTGCGCGCGCAGGCACGCAGACGACTCGCGGGTGTGGACGATAACGATTTTTCAGACGTCTATAAACCATCCCAGACGTCTGGCAAGACGTCTGGATGTGATCCCAGACGTCTGGTCAGACGTCTGGGCCACCTCCCAGACGTCTTAAAATACGTCCGGGGCACGCGTTCGTAACAGGTTCCCTGCGACGTCCTCTGTCGCAGGGACCTGGCCATGCTCTCTGCTGGCTCCCATACCTTCCATGCGAATGCGCGGAAGGTATGGGTCCCCTCTCCAGCCACGTTCCGGCGAGGCTGGCACGTCGCCAGCCCGCGCCTCCCTCTACGCCAGCCCCTTTATAAGGATCAGCATCCCCTGCCGGTTCCTTCAAGCTTTCTTTGACGGAGAACAACCCCCCATCTCATCTCCTCCTCCTCCGTCAGACGGCCTGCAGCTTCCGGCAACCTCCTCCTCTTCCTCCTCGTCGCTCTGCCGCCTTACCTGCAGCAGGGTTCTCCTAGCCCTCTCGTCTGTGCCGTGCTGCACCCGCTGGCACCCTCCGCCTGCTTCCTCGTCGCCTCACTCCTCGTCTAGGGTCCTTTCTTCCCCAGCTCCGGCAGGTACGAGCCGGTGGCTCCGCCCTCCCACTTCGTCCAAAACATAGGTAATTAGCTTCCTCTCCTCCTCCCTTACATTTTCCCTCTCTCAATTTGTCTTTTCGCCTCACCACACGCGACTTCCACCCCCGCCTGCTCCATCTCCGACCACCCTCTCCGGCGAGCTCATCCCACCTAAACAGACCTTTTCACCCCTCGCCGACTACCCTAAAAGCTTCCCCTCACTCCACTCAATAAATCCCCCCTTCCCATCCACTGCCAGATGCCACCCGACGACCCCCCAAACAGACCCATCTCTCCAGCCACAGTCCAACCTAGGGCTACCACCATACGCCGCCTCACGCCTCCCCACCACCCGCACTGCCTTCGCCACACTCCGGCGAAGCTCCCTGCATCCTCTGATTGGGCCAAGAGGCCGTATTCTCGTTTTCAGGTCGACGACCCTTCATCGCCATTACCGAGTGCTGGAGCTCCTTCACCTGCAGCTGCAGGTGCCCTCTCGCCCAGGCTCACGCCCCAGGATGTGCGGCTTGCCTTCGCAAAGCGTTCCATGCCTGCAGCTTCCTCAACTGCAGGTGCCAATTTGGGTGGGACATTTAGTCCCACCTCGGCAGTTCTGGAAGCGCTGCAGCCAAATAAATGAAAAAAGTGTTGTAGGCTTATCGTCTTCAAACACAGGGGTCAGGTCCCTCACGCACGCCGCGCGCCACACACTTGCCCTCGCCTGCGCTCACGCCCCGCAGGTCTAGTCCTGATCCGATTACCTTAACCCGCGCACTCCTCGCCCACCACCGCACGTCGGTGGGCCTGGTCCCGGGCGCGATACCCGTACCCGAATACCCGGCTCTGGGAGAGCGATCCTATGAGAGAAATCTGAGAGAGAGAGACATGGGGAAGGGTAGAGGTAGGTTTTGCTTTCTAATCCTTGTGTGAGCGTGCAGGAGCAGAGAGAAGAAGATGGAAGGAAGGAAAGAAGAGGAAGGAAGGCGGTCGAAGCCTTAGCCGCTCAGGGCAGAGTGGAAGAAGAAGAAGAAACAGAAGAAGAGAAGTACTGTAGCAAACCTACAGTTAAGTTGTCTGACCGCTGCATCAGATGACGGTTGAGCAGCGTCCAGAGGAGATAAAACAAGAGAAGAAAGAAGAAGAAGGCGGAAGAAAAATAAGTCAGAAGAAGAAGATTGTCATAGTAGCAGAAGAAGAGAAGAAAAAGAAAGAAAGAGAAGAACAAAGAAAGAACAGAAGAAGAAGAAAAGAAGAGCAGCTGAAAGAAGGAGAAGGAAAAGGAGAAGAGAAGAAGAAGCCAAGACAAGCTCCCTCTCTCTCTTTCTCTCTCTCTCTCCCTTATTTTTGTAATCTAATAGAGAACCTTTGTACTTCTAGAATTCTAGTAGCTCCCTGAGTTCGACCTTGGGAAAACCATTTCCGAGAAAAAATTTTTGTAATGATAACATGGTAGCTGTCTTATTACTACAACGACTGTAACTTGACATATAACAAACACAAACAACCTAACTAGACAGCCAGACCGTTGTCACCAAGAGGCATATACAATCTATAAATATAAAATGTAAACTAGAAAAACTAAAGGTCGAAGATGATCTTCTCCTCCTCGACTCTTCCTTGTCATCTTGCCTCCTCTTTGTCATGATCTTTTTCTCATCATCATGCCTCCATCATTTCCTGTTTGCCTTGATCTTCACCTAAATTTGAAAAGCACTCAATGACAAACATTAATCCACAATAATTTTGTTAACACCAAAACAAGATGTAGAACAAGGTTCCAACACAAGTTCTATTGAAACGCTTCTTGATAAATTGTGATTGCCTCCCTGCGAACTACCCGATACTTACTGATTTTATAAATATTATTTGTTGACGTGTTTTTGCGCTATTCTACAATTGAATTAACTTTTAAAACGTGAATTACGTGCCGAACACTTATATGCTCCCGGTAGGATATTTAGATATCCTAGGAGATAAGCACCAAGGAGACGATATGTTAATACGCATCTTCGAGGGAAATTTCCCACCTCTCTGCGTCGGGAACTCGTCCAATCATCTTGCGTTTCGAGCTGCTCCTAAGTTAAATCTTCAGGACGATTTTCTAAGAATAGACATTTTTGGCATGATTTCTTTATTAAGCACACTGAATTAGATTAGTGTGTGATTTTGGGTGCTTTGGTTACCAAGTCCCGTAAACCAAAGAGCAGGAAATGGGGTCGAATAATCCCTAAGCCTTAGACTTACTACATCAGCCTCGCACTTTTCTCAACCTCTTGAGGACTAATCCAGATTTTAATGAATACTTGAGTGTTTAAACCTTGAAACAGGTCCAAGAGGCTTAAGATTAGCACTCATACTAATCTCTTTGTCTCTAGCATTTTAGGACTTAATCTTTCTTTTGATTTGGTCTAGAACTTAAGTAAATCCCATAATTAATTGCTATGACCATCATTTTTTCAATTTTTGCTCCTTTTGACATTTTGTATTTCCTCCTCAAGAGAGATTTTCAATTATTTCTTCAAAATTTTCCTCCCCTTTCTCTATTTCTTTTTTCGATATGTTTTTTTTTTCAATATGTTTTTTTTGTGAGAACTCCTCAGAGAATTGATTTTCCATTTGCTTGCACTTTAACACCCCTCATACCTAAGTTTTGCAATGTCCTCATTGTAAACCAGGACGGTATAAATTCAACTTGGTTCGAGGTTTAGAACAGGGTCAAAGGGTGGGTGAACAGGTCAGGTTGACAATTGCAGACGATTTCAAGCTTTGATACAGGTACTAAAGGTGGAGTTTGTTATTCTAAAATTGAACCTAAAAGTACAGTAGGAGTGTAGTTCAAAAGGTTGAAAAGGGTCTTGAGTTTTTGAAATGATGGGTTGCCTCCCGTTAAGCGTTAAATTCAATGCGTTCAACTGAGCAGAAGGTGGCCAAGGAGAAGGGGTAGTCAAATCGGAGGAATTTTGTAGAACAAGCACCTTGATGAGTATCCTGGTTGGTCCAACTAGGTGCTTGTTTAGGTCAACAGACTGATGATGTAGACTAAACCCAATCAGTCTGGTAGGTTGATGGATGTGAATCAATAGGTACAGAGCCCACTAGATGCTATGTGGCTCGAAAAGATGTGGAAGTGAGAATCTAGGGTTTGGCTGAATTGGTTCAGCCTGATCAAAGTAGGGGTCCTCAAAAGGTAATGGATCTGTGAAAAATGTAGGAACCCTACTGGTGGGATTAGAGAAGGATAAGCTGTGATTATCGGTCTGATCAATGTTCGATTCCTGATCAAAAGATGGAGGTGAATCAAATGTAACCGGATCAAAAAGAGGTGAGTTAGAGTAGAAATTCATTCCAGTGGTAGGTCGGGGTTAGGATCGGATTTTGACCAGCTTTGTATGTGGTGTGGCTTCATCGAGGTCCAAATCATCGGCCTCAGCATCAGAATCAAAGAATGGGTCATGGATACTAATGTCGTAACTGGCTCATAATTATTTAGAAATAAAGGTTCTCCGAAATCAGAGTATGCTTTGAAATCATTGGAGAATCTGCGAAAATCAGTTTCTAAATCTAATTCCAGATCGGGATTTCCACCATTGAACAAATCATGATGCATAGAATCAACAACCTGACTTAAATCTAACCTAATTTCAAATTTCGAGCTCAAAGAGGTGACCTTATTAGGCATAGGCTCATGTTCTTGACTCCTAGAGTAGACCCAATCAAATCCCAACAACTCCTTGATTTCTGTATCATAAATTGGTGTGACTTTCGAAAAATCGATTTGTCCCTCTGAGGAGTCTAGAGAGGTGTAATTATCAAATATAAACCCAGAATCATAGTTTAGATCGAAAATCTAGTTCTCATTATATTGGGCCTCATGATTATCCTAAATAGGGTCAAATCTAGATTTTAGGTTGAGGTTAGGAATTGGGTCACTAAAATTTGGACATGGTTCTATTGGGATGTTAGAATCACTCTCGAGGATTACTTTAACAGGATAAGGTTTGGGAGTTACATCCATGAAAGGTTCAGATTTAAGCTCATCACAGGTGTTTAGGAAATCAAGGCATGTTGAACCAGCTTCATGGCTCTCTAAGGCTGGTTCAGATTCAGGAAGACCTACAATTGGATTCACCCAACCAACATCTTGATCAGCTATGTCATTATGCACAAAGTTCGAATTGGATTCCATTTAGGTTGGGGGGCCATAACAACCTCTATTTTCGAACCCGGGCTCTGAGAAATCACATTGATCCTCAACATTGCTCCAAGATGTCTCATCAATTTCTGAATGTTGATATGGGTATTTTTTTATCAATGGCTTGTTGTAACATATTTAGCATATACCCACATTTCTTAATGAGACCCTGGTGTATCTCCCAAAGTAGTGGATTTGACAAACACTGTATATATTTAGTATTGTGCAATCTCTCTAATTCAATGTATTCTGTCATTAGAGAGTCCTAGGTTGAACCATGTATCATTTGTGTAAATATCATTCTAGCACGGTTCATAATGTGGGTTGTTGTTTTTGACACATTAACCTGAATGTTCCTAGGTGGATATGAGGTTTTGTAATACTCATCATGATGTCTAAGAGTAGCCTTGATCATTTTCTCTTTCATGCTCATTTGGGATTCAGGTTTCCTAAACAATCTTCCTATGTTGTCAGGTTGCATTTTCAAATCAAGTGGTGGACCGGGATGTAGATTCAAATTCAGGCCCAGATTAAATTGATCAGATCAGAATTGCCTAGAAGATCAACTCTGATGGAGGACTCTAGGTCAAACCTAGGACCTTTCCTGTGTATGTGCACTATAGAATAGATGAGTGACTCGATATTTATTTGACCCAATCAAGGCACCCAAAGATTTTTGGATGACTAAGGCAATTTTATGGCGGATGATACCTCTGAATTAGAAATCCACACACCTGAGAATTACTTGGGCTGCCAGGGAGTGCCCCACAAAGACCCCTACATGGTAGAGCGTCCCTACTGGTTACAGGGTTTCCCCCACCTGACCTTCCTTGTCACTGTGGTTCCAAGTAAACCAGAATGTGCGAATTGAGACCTAACTCTACCAATTTTAGTCTTAATTTGTGCCTTGAATTTCACTTGATTAGAAGTTGATTCAATTTGTGACCTAATTTAGAGGTTGGTTGATCTACAAAGTGGATCAACTTCACCTAACCTACCCTAAAGATGGAGAACGAAATTTGGGTCATGACCCAAATCACCCTGAATTGACTCTCAGGTTATTAGGTCTAAAACTTTACGGTTCAAGTGAATTTACAGCCTGATTTTAGGGTTTTCTAGAATAAATCTTTTCAACCAAGGGTTTGGGTGGCACACAAATGCAGGAATGTCAATTTTCATTAATGTAGGCAAATGTTTACTTACACTTCACAACCCTAAAGTGGAAACCCTAATTGGCGCTATTTCAAGTCCAATTTGATCTCAAATGTGGCACCTTGGACTTAAACAAGAATGTGAGTAGTCCAAGATGTCAAGTATTTAAGCGTAAATCCCTAATAGGTACAGGAAATCAGGATAGGGATCTCTAATCAAATCGTCTCACTTCAATAAGATATTAATCAATTTCGTAAATCAGGAAACTTTGCCTGTAAATGATAATTACTAGGAAATTAAGGCAAGTGAATCATAATTCATTTGCTACCTTTTTTCTCTTTCCCAAGATTAGGAGGTGATTAGGGAAGAAGAGAATTTTCCCTGCCCCTGGAGTGGTTGACTGCGCGGAAGATCTTCTCGTGATGTACCTCGCAAAATCACAAAAAAAACAGATAGGGCAAGTTAGTAATAAACTCAATCAAATAAGATAAGACTAGTGGTGAATTACGCGTTGCTCAACTGCAATAGTGCCAAAATGTTTATGCGCGAGAATCATTTTTTTAGAAATACGCATTGTAGTATAGGACAAAAGTCGCGACAACACTTAAATTTGTAAACCTGAAATCGATGTGAGTTCGAGGTCATTCACAGGGAGCAAGTATGGAATCCACACACTAATCGCGATATAAAATTAATGAGCATAATCAAAGAATCACAATTAAAGATATTTAATGAATAAACTACTCAGAATATATTCAACGATAAACCAATGTATCTCAAGAACAACGGGATAAAAAGAATATAAGAAAACCCCAAAAACAAGGGTGATTTAGATCACCACTTAGCTCCTTCAACTTAAGCATACATCCCTCAGTTCAAATTTCCCAACAGTGTTCAGAACCACATATATCTCAATTAGCCATGCCAGAATAGATATCAAATGACTCCACAATGCCTCAACCAATATCAGACGTCAGGCATAACCCCAGATGACTTAAGTGATCACAACATAAGGCACCAGCATAGCACAAAGTCAATGCATAACGCCTCAAAGATGCCTATGTGATAGGCATGCATGCACACATCTCAAGGCATCGGGTATGAATCCTGAAGCAAAACCCTCCCCTTTCCTTCTTAGAGACTCTCCCCTAATCTCTCTAATAAGATAATCAGGCCTTTCAGGCAGGTAATCAGATTCGGGTAGGGGACCAGGCTCACCGACGTGGGTAGTGAGCGAGGTGTGAAGGGGTATGTGCATGGGGGACCTCACCCCCCGTGAGCTTGAGGCGTTAAGCCCATAGCAGAAAAACCACTTATATGTTGTTGTGCGTGTCAGTGCCTATGATGTGGGATTATCCCACTCTCTTCCTTCGCAAGCAGCTGCAGGCAGATGTCATTGATTACCACTGTAGTGAGGCTTATTTCGTCTAATAGGGGATGTAGGTGACGTCGCGAATTGATTTCGCGGTGCCTGGAGGTGATAACGAGACTTATTGATGTCGGAGGAGCATAGTCGGTGTCGAGGAAGACGATGGTGGCGATGGTTGGACGGCGAAGACCTGAAACACAGAGCACGGGCTTTAGGCCCTAATTAAAGAGCTCAAAAGCTTCACCGTGGAGAAGCGAAGGTGATGGTGGTGTTATGCGAGTGTGTGGGCGTGCATATTGGCCGGATGGAGTCGGCGATAGCGTGCGAAGATGGGTTTGTGTGGTGGAGCCGTGGAGTAGATGAACAACATAATTTCTTGAGGGCTTCTTATGAGGGTGATGTGGCTATGCTTGTGAGAGTGATAGTAAGGTGGTTGGTGTGGTGTAGCAGCATGGTGAGCTCGTCAGAGCTACATCAGAGGTGGAGAAGACGGAGGGGGAGAGGGAGTTATGGCGATTGATTTTCAGTGGGGAAGGAGTGGTTCTAATCTAAAGAAAGAGAGAGAGAGGCTGTTTTAGTCTAAGGGTCGAAAGGGAGGAAGTTGGTGCTGGCTTTGATTGGTTGGCGTCGGAGAATGGGAAATCTCTGGTGAGGGAACGGTAAGGAAGATGGGGTTGAGGTGGCTCCTGAGTTGGTTGTTGAGGAGCGAACGAAGTCGGGGGAGAAGGATGGCCAGCCAATTTGGCCATTGGCTGGCCGTAGGAAGAGGTCGAGGAGATGTCGTTGGAGCTTGGTCAGAGAAGTCCAGGGAAGGAGGAAAAGAAGTGTTTTGGCCTTAAACCTTTCTAGAAAGGACGACTGAAGCTTGAGGAGCTTTTATAGAGCTAAAACAAGGCTTGAATTGCCCTAAATTAGCGTGGATTCCTTGAGAAATTTGTGAGGAAAACCCACTAAAATTGGGATTCCTTGTTTGTCAGAGCTTCTCGTTTTGAATCAGTGGTTGAGATCATGTTCAGTTGGGAGAGGATCTTGTTACGATATCTCCAAAATTGGAGGAAATTAGAGGTTGACTGAAGGAGAACCGCTTGGTCAAAGATCGGTTTGACTTGCGATTTAGGAAACCTCAAAGGTTTAGGAGGTAAGGTTCTTTTCGTGAAGAAGACGATAAACCTAGGGGGCAGAATGTAAATAATTTCGAAAGTTAAGGGTTTAAGTGTAGGAAACAGAGATTTTAGGAATTGAAGTGCAAACTAGGTTAAGATGGACTCTCATTGGGTCCAAATTTTTGTAATAACCTAATTTGAACCCAAGGAATCTGAAGGTGAAGTTGGATTTCAGTTTGACCATGTTTGACTGGAAAATTTGCACAGAAGCCCAAATTAGGGTAAAATCCCATCTGAAGCTCTGTCAAAGGTCAAAATGAATTCAGATGGTCAAACCAAGGGTACTAAACCTCTTAGAATATTTTTATATGAATTTTAGGAGGTTTAGATGAATTTTATTCTGACTATAACCTCTTTAATTTAAGCAGATCTAAAATTAGGGTTTTGTGTTCTGATTTGGTTCTTGAAATGCGCAAAACCTCATTTCTGTCTGTGTGGACCCACTCTTTGGACTTTAATGCCTACTAAACCTTCAATTAACCCCTGGGTGACTCTGTGGTTACTCTTTCTTTAAGATGTGATGTTAAAATTGCAGATTTAACCCTAATTAAATGTTCACTTAGAATAGATCTAAGTGGAATTACGGATCTTAAGCGATCATGTAGGAGCATTTGTCACTTTATTTCAACTAATTCAAGTTAGTTATGGCTAATGATGGTGTTACCATCACCATGATGAAGAGCTACATTTGGATTAAAAAGATGTAGATAAGCTATTCCCATATTTAGATGTCAGAGAGAAGCCAGGAATTGATGGAAAGGAAGGAGACAAGCCCATGAAAAATCAGGACAAGCATGGCCTCATCAGGACAAGGCCCTGCAAATCCATGCAAGCTAGCAACCATGTGCACTCGACACTTATCCTACACACCCATGCACACCCATTTAAACACACACTCACTTGTGCACACACATCAAAGTCACCCACAACGCACATGCAATTGAGCACATATGTTACATATGCACCTCATTACATATTTTATTTATTTAGTCACACTAGAATGTGGGTCCTAGGACATCATTTCATGTTTTAATATCTTTTATTTTTACAAATAGGTCACTTAGGCCCACCAATACTCAACCAACACCCACTACAACAAGCATAATACCACCCTAACCAAGCTTAATCCCACTTTAGACTCCACGCCACCTTAACCCCCACCTAAACCACCTAGCCTAAGCACCCTTATCCCACACCAACTTCATCCATATCCTCCCTCTTGACCACCTTTTGACTTACACCTCCACCTTAAGTTGTGCACTATGCTAGAACATTCAACCACCTTAAGTTGTGCCCTAAACCTATACCCTGCACTTAGCCTTAGGGACACCATACCTAGGAGGCCTCTCTATAAAAGATAGAACCCTCATAGGCTCCCCCTGATAAACATCAGTTTATCATCATTCTTAAGCTAAAAATCACATCTAGTTCCTAGGGTTTCTACATTTCATGCATTCTAGGGTTTAGGCATACATTAGTAGCATTTCTTATCATTTCATATTCTTATGTGTTCCATTGGTTGCTAGGGATAGAATACAGTAGAAATCACCTAAGACTTGGCAATGTGAAAGGCATAAGCCCCAGAAGATGAAGATAGAAGCTCAAGCAGTTGGATCCCAACTAGATCTAGCTCACCCTCAGCTTGTCCCAGATCATGGAAGCTCAACTATATCTAGCTTAGCTACTAGTCCTGAACTAGCTAAGTTAAGCCAGCCGAAGAGTCATAAAACAGCTCAGGTTAGCTCATCTTTAACTCATAAAGACTCGACTCAACTCAACTTAGTTGAGCCTAGCTACTAGACCTAAGATAGCTAGCTAAGGTAGTTAAAAAGTCTTTAGGAAGATCATCTCTAGCTCACCTCAGCTCCGTACAAGTAGAGGCCAGCTCAAATTTTCTCAACACTACTCAACTTAGTAGCTAGCAAAGAACTAGCTAGCTAAGCTAGTTGTTGAGCTCACAAGCATCTCTTCTTCAGCTTCTTCTTAGCTCCATGAAGTCTCAATTAGCTCATCATAACTCCTGCTAACTTCTACCCCCTACTAGCTAAGCTAGCTAACCTAGCTCCTAGTCCACCTCCTCTCCACTTAAATGTCCAGCCACCTAGTCCACAAAATCACCACCAACTCTCTTCTCTTTTGGCGCCAAGAGAGAGTAACCACCACCACCTATGTCACCTCCCCATGTTGGCGCCAACCCATGCACCCTTTCATGCCACAACCACTACCATATGTGGCACCAACTTTCCTTCCAAAACCTCCTTCAATCACCAACCTACATCCACCGTCAAAACCAATCTCCAAACTTCCATTCTTTCCCTCCAAAATCCCTCTTCTAGAAGCCCTCACCTTGGTGCCAAAATGGTGGCATCCATCCACCCATGGCAGGCCACCAAGGGGTGTAAACCACCCTTAACCACTACCCCCCTGGCTATCAAAGAAGACCCTACACCACCATTTTTTCTATCACACGTGCCTAGAATGAGCTTAGGAAGGTCTGGTTTTTTATCCTTATATTTATGTGTTTTCAATTACTATCCACCTTTGTTGCCTAAGTTATTTGAAAAACCCTAAAAACAACATGACCCTAAAAAGCAAAAAAAAAGGGAATTTGAGAAAGCAAGAGAGAGATTATCAATTTGATAACTAAAGTTGCCTCCTTGGACGACCCTAGATACTTGCCTTATCTAGGTTTACAAATTTAAAAGTCGATCGGATTTTACATGTTACAACGACATTAAAAATTAATTTTAACAAATAATGCATTTTTCATATCACCCCCCTCCATTTTCTCTCCAACACCTCCACCTTCCAAGCTTCACTCTCAAGTGCTCCCTCCACCATGGCCAACGGCTACTTGTGCCCCCTTGGTCTTGGTTTTTCCTAGGTGAAGAAGGGTAGTCTACACACCAAAGATCCCTTCCCCTCCCAATAGGTCTAGTACCCACATTGGGAGGACACCTATCCCTCTCTCTATTATCTCTTTTACATTTTTTTTGTAGTTAGTTTACTTCCTTGCATATTACTTTATTTACTTAGCAGAGTAGCATTTCCTTTACATCCTTGCTCTCTATTTTGGTTTATTGGTTTCTAGTTGATAATCACACACACACACACACACACACACTCACACACCACTCTCACGATCATCATCATCACTCACATATCACATGCACAACACTTCACCACTCACTCTTACTTACATGCCACCACTATTCCCACATTTGCACACACTCCAATCACCCATTATTTTCACCTACACCACAAAACCACTATAGTCACACTTCACTCACTACACTTCACTCATCACACTCACACACTCACCCATTAGCACACATCCTCCTTAGGTAGAACCTACCCTTTGTACCCTAACCTACTCTCCAACATCACCATCACATCCCTTAGAAACCTAGTCTATGGCCATCCCATCTCCATTCCATCACTCACACCAAATCAACTCCATTGAGAACTCCGTTATTGAGCAAACCTTAGTGACACCTAAATATAGGATTCACATATCTATTTCACTCACCTCCTCTATAGTTATTACCACCAACAATAGGACACACAAGGACATCATCACCCACATCATCGAGCCACTCACCGCTAGTCACATCCGATCTCTTTACCACTCCATATTAGCCTAGCTAGATGGCCTACTACCTAATCCTAATCACCCTTATTATCACCTCTACCACCACCTCTATCCAATCTTTCGATTTTATCCCATACCTTCATGAGAACCCTCGTCAAAGGAGATACCGTGTTGTGCTAGTCATCACCACCATTACCATGAGTGTGTAGTGAAAAAGTGTACTCGTATATAATTTGAGTTTCTTGTATAAGTAGCTCCAAGCAACTAGTTAATGTGATGGGTAGTGTTTAGTGTTTGTTTCAAGATGTAGTGTCATCTTCTTTAATGAAAAGTGTGAGTTAATGTTCTCAAAAACTCTCACTGTGGAATTTTTAAAAATTCCTACAGTGAGGGTCTATCAGCATTGAAACAGAGACATACCAGTTTTGTCTTTGCGATTTCGCTGCGGATAGCACACATCCAAATCTCCTGAAATCAGTGGCATTGAAAAGCCCTTCAAATACACTATCACCAGGAATTTCTGAAGAATTTGTAAGAGAGTGTTGCTATGATGCCTTACTAAAATTGTCTGCAGGGGTCAATTTTCTTGTCGTATACCCACTAGAATTGAAAATTCAATCTAAAAACTTAAACCCCTTTAAAAATAAGAGAAAAATCAATTTTCAGATCCTGATAGAGAGAGGCATTAGTACCCTTTGTTGGGGCTTCATTTGATACTATTTTCATCTCAAGGGAACAAGGAAACCATTCATTCAATACTAGCAGCAACATGACAATAGGGTATTAGAACCTAAGGTTTTGATTTTTAGACAACCCCAATGATGTATATTGCTTAAATGTGCCCTTTGTTGAACAACTTTTCATAGGCATGGGTTTGAGAAGCCAACCTTGCTTTGCTTGTGTTTCCCTGCCTATTTAATTAAAATTGATTCATACGCGTACCTACTAGCAACATCCCTAGGGCCTCTAGATAATTAGGAGAGTGCTAATCTAAAGAGAAAAGAACATACCCGTGTTTGCATTTACCAAGCTCCTTTCAACAAATTAAAAAGTTAAACCTAAGAAAGCAAACTAACCTTGGTGCAATCCTTAAAACCCAAGGGTAAGATTTTGACTATCATTCTTGAGATTCAATTCCTTGGCTTAAATTTCCTAAACCAAATCGGGTGTCTAAGATTGAGGGGTCATGTCAAATAGCCATGGTAAGGAAGTACAAAGGAAATCTGCTGGTACGGGGAAGAACCTTCTTCCTAACCCCTCTTTAATCAATCAGGCCCGATTAATTTAGGAAAGATAAGTTAAGTTTTTGACTCTTGTGAGTGGTAAATTGGAACCTTAATCCTTAATCATTTGATTAAGCTCAAGGTTAATTAGTTTTGCACATCAACACTCTCTAATCACCTTGCCCTTGTATGCAAGGTAGGAGGTCATTAAGACCTCAGCTGTCTGATCCCCTACAGCATCATCGTAGGAGACCCACTTTTGCTCCTCTAACCTTTTCAATCTCTTCTTCATCATCTTCACCAATCATGGCTGAAGAGAACTCGGGGGTCGAGAATGGTCCCATTACTCTACTTAGAGCACAACTTGTTGCATCTGAGTGGCATAACTAACAACAAATGGAGAGGATCATGAAGACATTACAGGATATTCATAACTCGCCACAAGGTGAACAACCAAGGTAGTTAAGAGACTTTTATAACCCAGTTGCACTCCAGCTGCAGCCATTTGTGAGACTACCTGCTGAGGGTGATGTATTTGAGCTCAAACTCAATGTCATAAGTCTGATTTAGACTTATTTTCATGGGAACTCTATTGAGGACCCATTCCAACATCTAGAAGACTTGGGATGTATTGCTGAGGTAGTTCATCCCAGAAATGTGGATCTGGGTGTAGTGATGATGGAGCTCTTTCCCTTTTCCCTAATAAGGCTTCTTATTGGTTTAAATCCATAGGGTGATTGTTTAACACCTGGGAGGAGCTCCGATTTGAGTTTCTACAAATATTCTTCCCAGTTGGGCAAACCAATGCCATGAGGCGTGCCATCACGACTTTTGCCCAGACACCTGGAGAGAGATTACATGATGCTTGGAAAGATTTCAAGATCGCCTCAGGAAATGCCCTCATCATGATGTGCCCAGATGGCACCTGGCATAGATTTTTTACCATGGGTTAGACGACACCCATAGGTATTTAGCGGATGCCTCAAGTGGCATAAATTTCTTTGCCAAAGATGAGGAAAGTGTGTTCAAATTTTTTGAAACCTTAGCGGAGAATTTCATGAATGCTACATGCATGAATCAATGTAACAAATCCAGCCACCGTAAAGCCACTGCTCATGAGGTTCAATTAGAGTCTATCAAAGTTGATATGAACCTCTTTACTTCGAAATTGGATAAGGTGGGCCTAGTTGGTAAACAATTGGATGAGTTGATATAGAAGTAATCTACCACATCTAAAAGTGTCACACCCTCTCCTTTATCTTCTTCTTAAGCCCCACCTCATAGACCTATGGTCTTGACTCGAGATTCCTCCAAACCCTCTTCTTTTGCCTCTGCAAGAGCTACATCCGTTCAGGAGCTGGTAAACAATCTCGAATTAACTCTAGTTAAATAGGCTTTTGCACACAACTCTGATTTCGATGTATATTCAATTGATGAAACTGCATCATTTGCATCTTCAGCCTATGAAGACGTGAATGCTATGCAGGGATATGGGTGCAACAACCTATATTCTGAAACATATAACTCTGCATGGGCTCAACACCCTAACTTCTCTTTGGTTGGAACTAACACCTGACCAACTTATGCCACTCAACCTCAGCAATAGCCCAAGTGCTATGGATCACAAGCTCCTACTTTCCCTAGATAACCTTATCAACGACCCTTCCAGCAACAGACTAGACCAACTTATGTTCAAAACCATAGGGAGAACATACAAAACCCATCACAGAGACCTGACCCTGTGTAGAACTTGCACAAGGCCTTACTCCAAATGTATAACAGATATAAGGTAATCACAGAGGCCTTGGTAGCACAGCTTAATCAATTGTGCTAAAAGAATCGAGCACAAGGGACATTACCATCACCGTCTGTACCAAACCCAAGGAACATTCCATGTGCTCAGCCTAGACCTAATGCTCCTCAAGGGCAAGCTCATTCCGTATTTCAAGCACCTCCCTATCCACCTAGATTTCTTGCACCACAAGGCCGACTATTGCATAACCCTTTTTCTCCTCTCCCACCCTATGAGCCGTAGGCTAATGCCATCACAGTTATGATAAGGAGTGGAAAGACTATCAAGGAGCCCATTCATAGAATAGACCCTTGTCCATTCGACCCACCACAAAAGGAACCTAAATATTTGGAATTGGATGATGAGGAGATTAAGGGAAGAAAAGACAAGGAATTAATGGTCGAATTGGGAGACCAAATTCTTGTGCCCTTTCCTGAGGCCTTAACTAGAGAAATTAAGAAGAGAAGTATGGGCATGAAGAACATTGATGATTTAAAGGCCATGTTCAAGGTTGTTCATATACAAGTTCCTTTGCTAGATGCAAATGATCATATTCCTACTATTATGAGATTTTTCAAAGGCCAGCCTAAGAAGGTTGGTAAGGCAATCATGTCTCAACAAGCAAGAGCGGTAATATTGAGTGATTTACCGCCCAAGCAAAGGGACCCTGGAGCTCCATTGATTTCCTGCAAATTGCATGATGCTCAGTTTTATAGGGCACTTTTAGACCTAGGATCATCAATTAATCTGGCCCCCACTGTGGAATATGGCAGATTTAGATTTACGAAACTTACGCCAACCTTTGTCACTATCCAACTAGTCGGTCGGATAGTGAAAGTACCTCGAGGGATAGTGGAAAATGTGATTGTAAAGTTCAATGGATTTTGTTTTCTGGCAGATTTCTTTGTGCTAGATATGGAAGTCCTAGTTGATTTGAGGGAAGCACCTATTATTCTTGCTCATCCACTTTTGGCGATCACCAAAGCAAACATTGATTGTGCATTAGGATGTATGGAATTTGCTTTGGGAGACCAAAAATTGAGGATGGATATTTTCCGGGCAACAAAGAATTTGATTGTGACAAAATTGAGGATGAATTTGATGAGGATGATCAACAATTTTGTGCGAACATTGGGATGATCTGTACTGACCTGTATGGCCACTTATCTTCAGGAGGGATGCCTTATTTGATGACACCTAAAGGAATTTCAACTGATCTCTCAGGCATACCCCGGATGGACAACTGTGACACAGATTGCTTTACACACCTCACTTCTTATCATTTACTAGGTTTAATGGATCTTGAGTCTACTGAGTCACTCCCTTAAATGGAATTACCCTTATCAAACTAGGATAGTAGCACAACAATAGGTTACTTTGTCACAGAGGTAGATGACATGGATCCAAGTTTAGAATGATATCGTCTCGCAAGTGTAGCCTTTGTAGGACCTTTAACAATTGTCAACTTAGTGACCCCATTTGGACTTAATGAGTATCATCAAGACAATCCCCCACATTTCCTAAACCAAGAACAATCCCCTAGGAGTATTACTAAATCTTCTCCAGCAGTGTTGGAACACAAGTTGTTACCAAACTCATTGATGTATGTTTTCTTGGGTGAATAGGAAACCTTTCCTGTGATCATGAACTTGTGACTTAGCCAAGAATAGGAACGACTAATAGCAGTTTTGAAAGATCTTAAGGCTACTATTGGGTGGAGTGTTTTGGATTTACACAAAATTCACCCATCATATTGCACTCATCATATTTATACTGAGGAAGGGGCAAAACCATCTAGACAACCCTAGAGAATATTGATTCCCAACATGTTAGAGGTTGTCAAGAAAGAGATTATTAAATGGCTTTAGCATCAGCTCGATTTGAGAGCATTCCCTCAGCAATTGCATGCGAAGAACACTGGGATAGATAGATGATGGTAATACCATCATTAGCCATAACTAGCCTTTATTAATCAGAATCAAGTAACAAATGCTACTACATATCGGCTGAGAGCCATAATTCCATGCAAATCCATTCTGAGAAGAAAACATTAAAACAGGGTTAATTCTGTAGTTTTAACATCACATCATGAATGCATAATAACCACGGGATTTTCCAGGGGTTAATATATGGTCAATTAAGCATTAAAGTCCAATAAATGGGTTTCCATAAAAAGAAATAGGATTTTACGCATTTCGAGAACTAAAACAGAACCTAAAACCCTAATTTCATACTCGCTTAAATTAAAGAGGTTCTGGTCAAGATAAAATTCATCTAAACCTATTAAAATTCATATAAAAATATTATGAAAGGTTTGGTACCCTTGGTTTGGCCATTTGAACCTATTTTGACCTTGAACAGAGTTGCAAACAAGATTTTACCCTACTTTGGGTTTCTGTGCAAATTGCTAAGTCAAATGTGGTCAAAACTAAAATCCAAGTTCACCATCAAATTCCTTGGGTCAAAATTAGGCTAAGGAAAAAATTTGGGCTCAATCAGAGTTCATCTTGACCTAGTTTGCATTTCAGTCCATTAAAACTCTATTCCTCTCAAGTAGACCCTCAACTTTTGAAAATATTTGCAAAAAGGCCCTTAAATTCTCATCATTTCTTCAAAATGGTCCCTACCACCATGATTTGGTCTGAATAGGTGTGAACCCAAACCAAGAAAACTCAATCTTGGTTTTCTCTCTGATTTCTTGATTAAATCCCTCCAAATTTAGAGGGATTGATCAGGAAATTGATCTCTTTTTAATGAAGCTGATTTCATAACCTAACTCGCACCACGGAATCCGCATGAGCTTCGAGAATCAAGGAATCAAGGATGCCTATTTTGCGAATGCAATTCACAAATTCTTCCAAATTGAGGTCACCAATGAGCTTTATATAAGCTTAGTGAACTTCCCAGCATCTCCTTAGCTTAGTTAAGGCCTTAATTCTTCACCTTCTTCTCTCTCTAGTTGCCTTCGACTACAGCTCCGGTGAGCTTCTCCAACCTCCGTCTTCGCTCTCTGCCACATACCATATGTAGAGGGAAGCAACTTCCTTCCGTCATCTGCTTGCAATACCAGCAGGAGCCTTCCTCTCCCTTCTTCCTTGCCGTTCTCTCCCACCAGACCCCTTCGACGTGGCCAATCATAGCCGATGCCACATCCTCATCCCCTTCGTCTTTTAGATAGGTCACCTACTTCCTCTCCCTCTCCTGCATCTTTCTAGCTCCTTCCTCACTCGTTACGACTGACGATCACCACTCTCCCACTTCGTCTTCTGCCACTTTGACCACGCTCCGGCGTAACCTTTCGTGCAACACATGCATCCAAACTCCTCGCTACCGCCACCAAGAGCTCCACCATACTGCCTTGATCAAAACTCCTTATGAAATTTCACTATCCACACACCTAAACATCCCACTGGCCGAACCCATCTTTCGCTTGCTTCTCCGACTTTGGCCGATTGAAATACAACCCCAAACACCACAAGAGAGTTACCATTGAAATCCTTGCCTCACGGTGATCCTACTGAAGGCACTAATTAGGGCTTAAAGTTCGTGTTATTGACTTTCAGGTGTTGCCATATGATTGCATCGCAAAAATACACCTGCAACTGTGCCGTCTTATGCTATTTCCTAGCAGTACTAGTGCATATTAGGGTTCCATAGTCGCATTTGTAAAAATGCATGCATGCCTGCATTTAATTGAGAGGGGAGGAGAGTAAATAAATGGCCTTGCATTTAACATTTTTTCCTCAAGTGCATCTTTACAAAATTCACCATCTTTTTATTTTTATTTCTACTTAACTTTGAATTCTTCCCGCGGCTGCATGGATGGATGGACCTTCCTCCTCGCACCATTCCTTGCTCAGGCCCTTCCCTGTGGCTGCTTGCCCTGCACAGCCATGCTGAGGCATGCACAGCTAGGGCATGGCTATGCATGCCTTCTTCTTCTTTCAAAGTGGGAGGCTTCTTCCTTTGCAGCCAGCCTGGTCCCCAGCCAATAAAACCCAACGCAGCTCACTTCCAGGCCATCTCCTCCCTCTCCCTCCATACGTAGGCCCTCCTCCTCTAAGGAGACACCCGACGGATAGGAGCACCTCACGGTGGTGCACAACCACCACTGTGAGTCGACCACCGCCCAGCTCACCAAAGAACCGGTGGGTGTGGTGGCTCTTTCCTTGTTTTTCCGTTTAAAGCATTGTAGCCATTACCACAAAGCTTCAGCTGTGAAGCTCAACCGGCCACCACACGCCCTGCAGCAGCCGGTCAAGCCCACAGCAGCAGCAAGGCGGCAGCAGCCACGCAGGTCTTCCGCGTGTGCCTGTAGGCACCCTCACCTCCAGCTTCTTCGTGCAAGTGCCCTGTCGCGCTCTCTCTTCCGCAACCGGCCACCGCGCGCCACTGCAGCGGTCGGCCAAGCTTCAACGCGCCTGCCAGCCAACACCCGCAAGCACCGTGCAAGCAGCAGGTCGCCGGTAGTACTTATATAACTATGTATTAGTCTATATACATACATACATAGATATATATATATACATCTATATACTTATATATATATACATATATATACACATATACTTACACACACACACACACACACACACATATACATAAATATACATACATAAATACATATCTATCTATGTAACTATATATACATATATATATATACATATCTATCTACATATATCTATATACATATATTACTATATATATATATTTACATCGATATAGTTATATATACATACTTATACGTATATATATATATCTATACATATATCTATCTATACATATACTTATTGTTACGAACGCGCGGCTTCAGACATATTTTAAGACGTCTGGGAGGTGGTCCAGACGTCGGTCCAGACGTCTGGAACCCATTCCAGACGTCTGGGATTCATTTTTTTTGACACGAACGGTTTCGTCTGCGCGCCTGAGCGTGTAGACCTGCAAGCGCATCTCTCTCTCTCTCTCTTTTTCCCTCTCTCCTGCAGCCGCAGGCTGCGCCCTCTGCCCGCTCTCTCTCCTCCCCGCGCGGCTTTAAAAGGCCACGCCCCCTCCCTCACTCTCATCACCTCCGCCCCCTTCCTCTTCTCCTTCCAGCCGGTGTGCCAGAGCGAGCGCGAGTGAGCGGCGGCGGCGGTAGCCGCGGCGGGTGTGGGAGGAGGTGCTGCGCGGGGGAGGAGGCGTCGGTCGTGAGGGCCCGAGCCTGCCAGGGCAGCGGGAGCCGGCCGGCGGGGGCGCAGCGGACGCGGGGTAATGCGGGAGGCCTGCTGCAGCTCGAGCAGCAGGCGGACGAGTCGCGGTGCGATCGAGCGTCACGAGCGGAGGGCGAGTCGCGCCTTGATTATGGAATTTTCTCCAGAATCAGACGTCTGGGCTTACAACCAGACGGCAGGGAGGACGTCTGGAGGACTTCCCAGACGTCTGAAAGGTGAGTTATTTCAGTATTTCTTCCTCTTCTTCGACTGACCGTACTAAGAGAGAGAGGATATGGGTACGCGCAGGTCCAGATTTGCCATCCAGTGTGAATCAGACGTCTGGCAGTGGTGCCAGACGACGGGAGTGACTTCTAGACGTCCTGGGTAACCATCGGACGTCTAGGAACTAGGCCAGATGCCCCCGCAGGCTTCTGGACGTCTGAGAGACCACACAGAGCAAAGGTAATCTCTGATCCACTTTTTAAGACGTCTGGAAGAGGTTCCAGACGTCTAATTTTACACTGTTTCGTCATTTTCGACCCGTTTAGGACCCGTTCGGGGTCCGTTTTCCGCGTTTCGAGTTGCGTGCTTTTCGGAATTAAATCCTCTACCCGTCTACAGAAGTTGTATACCATTTTGAGAAACTCCTTGTGTTTGATCCTTGTGATAGGACCCCGTTCCGTTGCAGTCTCGGGGGTTGCGGAGGTACGCGGGATTCCCGACCACGCCCCCAGTACGCCTGTTGTAACCGGTAGAGTGGCTTTTAAGTTTATTAGTATAATCTGTTAAATTATGGAACCATAAATAGAACCTAGGACATTGCATGAATCCTAAGAATGAGAAACTAGAATGAATGGTAGATCCTAGGGTGTTGCATGAATCCTAGGGCTGGAAAACTAGATTGTATGATAGATCCTAGGGTATGGCATGAATCCTAGGATGGGAAGAACTAGTGGAATATATGAATACTGCAGTCTTGGAAAATGTGGAAAGGAAATAATAGCTACCTGTAAATTGGTTTAACAGCTGCCTGTTATGAATAAATGAGCATGTCTGAGAATATGGGATGTATGAACGTGAAACTGGAAAGGTGAAACCTGAATATGCTGAGTTAAAAGAACTGGAACCCTACGGGGAATTAGGAGTGGAACTCCTAGAAAGAGAAAGAAATGGAACTGAGAAAGAAAGACGTGGTAGTGTGCTGTCTCTTGGGTACGTAGTACCAAGGGAAGTACCTGTACCTGTTTAGTGCAGAGCGGAGCCAGCCGCCCCAGGGACCCGGGGTCAGGACTGGCCACTTTGTACCGACTTGCTGGCCCTCGTGTATGCAGTACCGAGGAGAACTACTAGTGTAGGGAGGTACTAGCTACCCCACAGGCCCCGGGGTTCTGCTAGCCTCCTACACTGACTTGTTAGGCCCATTGGACAAACCATGGTAGTCAGGCGAGGGTGAGCGGACTGTGGAGGGGCAAGGCCCCTGTTTGGTTACTGTGGAGGGGTTGGACCCCTGTTACTGAGAGGGCTCTACCCTGTACTCGTTTCGTGCTGTGCTTTGGGCGCACCCGTTAACGGAAAAAACTGACCGCGTGCCAGTGCGGGTTAGCTACCTGTGCGTTTATCGCACGTGCCGTAGTCACCGTTACGTCTGTCCGTGACCCTGGGGTGGTTGACTGAGAGTAGGATCACCACGGGGGACTCTCCCGGCCAGGAGAGCACCACGTGGTACTTCTACTGTTCGGAAAAGACTGCAATCAAGATCGTTCCCAAGAGGAACATTCGAGATCAAGTGAAGGATCTGAGAAAGAGATAAATTTTGAAAGAATAGAAAGATGTAAATAAAGGAAGAAAGAAAATTAAAACAGCTACTGTACACTTTACTGTTTCTTTAGTTTAGTTGCCACTCTACTCAGCGTTTTGCAGACGTGTTACACTCGTTACCTTTCAGGACCAGGTGTTGAGCAGCTAGGGTCAGCGGCTGCAGAGGGTGCTGGGCCGAGTAGTGTCCAGTAGAGTGACCACTGTTCTCTTGTACCTCATTTTGGTTCCACTGTAGTGAGTAGTTCTTGTTACCACTGTACTTTTCTTTACCTGCAGTTCATTTTATGTTATGAATGTTGTTCTACTGTTGTGGTGGTATATACTGTAGTGGCTTCTTTCCTTACTGTTAGTTATATTCATGCTGAATGTGGTTTATTTTACTGCTCTTTTGGTTACTTCCTCGTTGGACGACTAGGTCTTGGGATTAGTCGAGTCGGTCCGGTTCTCGTGTCTCATAGGGACTCGGGAATCGGGTCGTTACAGGATGGTATCAGAGCAAGGTCGTCTCGAGAAGTGAATCAATTGACTGGAAAATAGCCAATTCACATGTCTATAACTAGAGTAGCCACCACAACATATCTTTTGACATGAACTCTTAGACGTTTTCGTTAGGCACTGTTCCGTACTGACGTATTTCGTTTTGTTTCGCGTCTCCTTGTAGGAGATGCCTCGTCGCG
The DNA here is from genome assembly GCA_037157565.1 of Thalassia testudinum. Lineage (NCBI taxonomy): Eukaryota > Viridiplantae > Streptophyta > Magnoliopsida > Alismatales > Hydrocharitaceae > Thalassia > Thalassia testudinum. The sequence continues at coordinate 1,443,376 of JAZHRO010000033.1, read as the reverse complement.
GTACTGGCGAGACTGGCCGCGGGCGCGACCGAGGGCGAGGTCGGCGAGGTGGGCGTGCTGTTGTCGACGTCTCGGTGGACCAGCCACCACTCCCGGGCATTCAGGCCCAGGACCTCGCCCGGCTGATACGGGACATTGTACGAGACGAGCTCCACCCACTGCCTCGAGCGCCTCCCCCTGGGGCTGCGGAGGGGGAGTCCTCTGTGGGACCACCCGACGGACGTGGCGCTGGTCGCGGGGGAGGGGATGGACCGCCGCAGCCCCCACCTTCCTCCGACACTTCTGTGCACAAGGCACCGTTGCCTGGAGGTGCACCAGCATCCCCACTGCTGCACCACTCCGAGCTCTTCGGGCAGTTCCGGAAGCTGAAGCCCCCCTCCTTCAAGGGGGATGAGGACCCGACCGAGGCAAAGGACTGGCTCGAGCCGCTGGAGAGGATTTTCGACACCCTTCGCCCCCGGTGGAGTGCCGCGTGGCCTTTGCCACGTACCAGCTGGAGAGTGCGGCACACAGGTGGTGGAGGGCGGTCTGGGGACAGGAGAGGGACGAGTCGACCTGGGACCGGTTCGTTGCCCTCTTCTGCGAGCAGTACTTTCCCCAGACGTGGCAGGACCAGAGGAGGCGGGAGTTCCACACTCTCTGCCAAGGGACGATGACCGTGAGCGCGTACCGCACACATTTCCTGGAGCTGTCTCGCTTTGTAGCGACAGCGGTAGCTACTGAGGAGGAGCGCCTTTGGAGGTTCATCGAAGGGCTCCGGCCTGCGATTCGGGGGTATGTCAAACCCCTGAAGCTGCCTACGTTTTCGAGGGTGGTGGAGGAAGCCATGACTTAGGAGGAGACCAACCCGTCCACGCGAGACACTGACGGTGGGAGGAAGAGGCCCTTTCAGCAAGACTTTTCACAGGGCCGGCGAGAGAGGAGACACGTGGCGTCCACAGGAGAGCCGTCATGTTTTATAGGGCCATCAGTGGCCTTTGGGGGCCCTCGACAGGGGCTAGTCACCAACATCGAACCCCTGCCCAGCCGACAGCAGGGACCCACTGAGGGCAGGAGCCGGGTTCCCCTCTGTTACCAGTGTGGCCAGCCAGGCCACATCAGGAGGGACTACCCGTCTAGGGTAGGAGGTCAGCAGATACTTCCCGCGCAGAGCACTGGAGGGCGCACAGGAGGCTGCGGTTACCAGGCGTGAGGAGGAGGACAGCAGTCACGAGGAGGGTACCGGCCAACACCTGCCCGTCCGACGCAGAGTGTGGCTGCTTCGTCCGCACCTAGAGCTGAGGGGCGTATCAACGCCTTGACACACAGGGATGCCAGAGCTTCAGGCTCCGTAGTGGCAGGTATGGTTTCAGTTTCCGGTAGACTCGTTTACACACTTTTCGATTCCGGCGCTACGTACTCGTTTGTCGCAGCAGTTTCGCAGTTAGTTTGGGTCAGGATTATACGCTGTTAGAGAATCCGTTCGTAATCAGAGGTCCGAGTGGTCAGCTGTTTGTAGCTGAGGAGGTGTACATGGATTGCAAGCTCAGCGTTGGGGGACATTGCCTGCCAGCTGACCTGATTATGATACAGATGGAGGACTTTGGAGTGATTCTGGGGATGGACTGGCTGTCCGCTTACCACGCCTTGGTAGACTGTTTTGAGATGAAGATTGTCTTCTCCATGCCGAAGTTGCCTTCTTTCAAGTTTCATGGACAACCAGTGGACGGAGGCTTCAGGTGCATTTCGGCACTTCGGGCGGCGAGACTTTTGAGCTAGGGGTGTGAGGGCTTCCTAGCTTGTGTGGTGGCAGAGCCCAGCCCTGTGGCAGACTTCCAGAGCATCTCGGTGGTCAGAGAGCACCCTGACGTGTTTCCAGACGAGTTACCAGGACTACCGCCCGAGCGCGAGATCGAGTTTGAGATCTCGCTAGTACCAGGGACTAGTCCCATCTCCACCGCGCCATACAGGATGGCACCGCTTGAGTTACGAGAGCTCAAGTCTCAGTTGCAGGACCTTTTGGAGAAGGGTTTCGTGAGGCCCAGTGCATCTCCCTGGGGAGCCCCGGTACTGTTTGTGAAAAAGAAGGATGGTACCCTATGCCTTTATGTGGACTACCGACAGCTGAATAGGGTCACCATCAAGAATAGATATCCACTGTCGAGGATTGACGACTTTTTTGACCAATTGTGGGGTGCCGCGGTGTTCTCCAAGATCGACTTGAGGTCGGGATACCACCAGTTGAGGATCAGGGAGACCGACGTCTCCAAGACAGCTTTCCACACCTGGTACGGACACTACGAGTTTTTGGTCATGCCGTTTGGGCTGACCAATGCCCCCGCTGCTTTTATGGATCTGATGAACCGGGTGTGTAGACCGTACTTGGACCAGTTCGTGGTGGTTTTCATAGATGATGTACTCATCTATTCTAGAGATCAGACGCAGCACGGACATCACTTGCGGATGGTTCTGGACACTCTGAGACGACGTAGGCTGTACGCCAAATACAGCAAGTGTGAGTTATGGTTGAGGGAGGTGGCCTTCTTAGGTCATGTGATCTCTGGAGATGGCTTGGCGGTGGACTCAGCCAAGGTCGAGGCAGTGCTCAAGTGGGAGAGACCGCGTTTAGTCACTGAGATTCGCAGTTTCCTGGGACTGGCAGGCTACTACAGACGATTTATCAGAGGGTTTTCACAGATTGCGCGTCCTATGACATAGTTGACCCAGAAGGACGTGCCCTTCACTTGGACGGACGCCTGTGAGGCGTGTTTTCAGGAGCTGAAGGAGAGGTTGACTTCGGCTCCCGTGCTCACCATCCCTGACAGTAGTGGCAGGTTCGTTGTGTACACGGACGCCTCCTTGCAGGGGTTAGGAGGTGTGCTCATGCAGAGGTGTCACGTCGTCGCTTACGCTTCGCGGCAACTGAAGCCCCATGAGCATACCTACCCTACCCACGACCTAGAGTTGGAAGCTGTTGTCTTCGCGCTGAAGACTTGGAGGCACTACTTGTACGGTGAGACCTTCGAAATTTTCACAGATCACAAGAGCCTCAGATACCTTTTTGATCAGAAGGAGCTCAACATGAGACAGAGACGTTGGTTGGAGCTCCTGAAGGACTACGACTGCAGCATCTCCTACCACCCGGGAAAGGCCAATGTGGTGGCTGACGCCTTGAGCCGTAAGGCGCACGCACACTTGGCCAGTTAACAGTTACAGAGTTGGAGCCTTTTGGAGGAGGTGGGCAGTTGGCGACCCCTGCAGTTACGGGGGCACTGTGGGCAGTGACAGTGACACGACAGAGTAGGCCAGAGCTGATAGACCGCATCATCACAGGACAGATGGCCGATCCGTACTTGCAGTCCTTGCGCGACAGAGTACTGTCAGGAGACCCAGGGGACTTCTCTTTCACAGACCAGGTGCTGCGCCTGAGGGGACGGTTGTGCGTTCCCAGAGACGAGGAGCTGTTGAGAGAGCTCCTGACTGAGGCACATGGTTCCAGATTCACCATACATCCCGGAAACACGAAGATGTACCATGACTTGAGACGCAAGTTTTGGTGGAGGGGGATGAAGCGGGATGTGGGTGAATTTGTGCAGCAGTGCTTAGTGTGCCAGCAGGTGAAAGCCGAGCATCAGAGGCCTGCAGGGCCGCTACAGCCGCTTCCAGTGCTAGAGTGGAAGTGGGAGAGCATCACCATGGTCTTGGTGGTGGGCTTACCTGTTACCCAGCGAGGGCACGACGCTGTCTGGGTAATTGTGGATAGACTGACGAAGACGGCACGATTCCTGCCGATCCGAGTCACTTTGGGACTAGCACAGTTGGCAGAGAGGTATATTCGCTACGTGGTATGACTACACGGAGTTCCGCGGGAAATCGTATCCGACCGGGATACCCGCTTTTTGTCCCAGTTTTGGGCTGAGTTTCTGCAGGCCCTGGGGACGCGGTTGAGGTTTAGTACAGCTTAACATCCCCAGACGGACGGACAGTCCGAGCGCACGATACAGACACTTGAGGACCTTTTGCGTGCCTGTGTACTAGACTGGAGGGGCTCTAGGGAGGAACACCTGCCCCTGGCAGAGTTTGCATACAACAACAGTTATCACTCGAGCATCGGCATGGCTCCCTACGAGGCTCTGTACGGACGAAGGTGTACGGCACCCTTGAGTTGGGTTGAGGTGGGGACCAAGTGGGAGGTTGGCCCCAGGTTGATCCGGCAGAGTCAGGAGGTAGTCGAGCAGATCCATAGGCGACTCCGCATTGTCAGGAGCAGACAGAAGAGCTACGCGGATCGGAAACGCAGAGAGGTGCAGTTTGAGGTTGGGGACCACGTCTTTCTCCGTGTTTAGCCCATGAAGGGCCTGCAGCGGTTTGGGATGAGAGGGAAGCTCGCGCCGAGGTTTGTGGGGCCCTTTGAGGTCCTGGAGCGGGTTGGACCCGTTGCTTACAGGCTTGCCCTCCCCCCGCAGCTTTCTGGTGTGCACGACGTGTTCCACGTGTCCAACCTCAAGAAGTACATAGCCGATCCCAGTCATGTACTGAGTCACGAGAGTGTCGAGGTGGATGACAACCTGACCTACCCCGAATGGCCAGTGTAGATTCTAGACCGAGCCGTCCGCAATTTGAGACGAAAGCAAGTGCCCCTGATAAAGGTTTTGTGGAGGAGCAAGCGGTACAAGGAGGCTACCTGGGAGCCTGAGGCGGCAATGCGGGAGCGGTACCCGGAACTCTTCGCGGGTACGTCTTTTCGGATCGGCTTCGGTCCCCTTTGAGTTTGTTATGGTTATTTTGACATTTTTCCCGCACCCTAGTTAGCACAAGTTTCGGGGACGAAACTTCCTTTGAGTTTGTTATATTGTTACGAACGCGCGGCTTCAGACGACTTTTAAGACATTTGGGAGGTGGCCCAGACATCGCTCCAGACGTCTGGAACCCATTCCAGACGTCTGGGATTCATTTTTTTTGACACGAACGGTTTCGTCTGCACGCCTGAGCGCGCAGACCTGCGAGTGCATCTCTCTCTCTCTCTTTTTCCCTCTCTCCTGTGGCCGCAGGCTGCGCCCTCTGCCCGCTCTCTCTCCTCCCTGCGCGGCTTTAAAAGGCCATGCCCCCTCCCTCACTCTCATCACCTCCGCCCCCTTCCTCTTCTCCTTCCAGCCGGTGCGCGAGAGCGAGCGCGAGTGAGCGGCGGCGGCGATAGCCGCGGCGGGTGCGGGAGGAGGTGCTGCGCGGGGGAGGAGGCGTCGGCCGTGAGGGCTCGAGCCTGTCGGGGCAGTAGGAGCTGGCTGGCGGGGGCGCAGCGGACGCGGGGTGACGGGGAGGCCTGCTGCAGCTCGAGCAACAGGTGGACGAGTCGCGGCACGATCGAGCGTCATGAGCGGAGGGCGAGTCGCGCCCTCATTCTGGTATTCTCTCCAGAATCATACGTCTGGGCTTACAACTAGACGGCGGGGAGGACGTCTGGAGGACTTCCCAAACGTCTGAAAGGTGAGTTATTTCCGTATTTCTTCCTCTTCTTCGACTGACCGTACTAAGAGAGAGAGGAAATGGGTACGCGCAGGTTCGGATTCGCCATCCAGCGCGAATCAGACGTCTGGCAGTGGTGCCAGACGACGGGAGCGACTTCCAGATGTCTTGGGTAACCATCGGACGTCTAGGAACTAGGCCAGACGCCCTCGCAGGCTTCTGGACGTCTGAGAGACCACGTAGAGCAAAGGTAACCTCTGATCCACTTTTTAAGACGTCTGGAAGAGGTTCCAGACGTCTGATTTTACACTGTTTCGTCATTTTCGACCCGTTTAGGGCCCGTTCGGGGTCCGTTTTCCACGTTTCGAGTTGCGTGCTTTTCAGAATTAAATCCTATTCTCGTCTACAGTAGTTGTATACTGTTTTGAGAAACTCCTTGTGTTTGATCCTTGTGATAGGACCCCGTTCCGTTGCAGTCTCGGGGGTTGCGGAGGTACACGGGATTCCCGACCACGCCCCCAGTACGCCTGTTGTATCTGGTAGAGTGGCTTTTAAGTTTATTAGTATAATCTGTTAAATTATGGAACCATAAATAGAACCTAGGACATTGCATGAATCCTAGGAATGAGAAACTAGAATGAATGGTAGATCCTAGGGTGTTGCATGAATCCTAGGGCTGGAAAACTAGATTGTATGATAGATCCTAGGGTATGGCATGAATCCTAGGATGGGAAGAACTAGTGGAATATATGAATACTGCAGTCTTGGAAAATGTGGAAAGGAAATAATAGCTACCTGTAAATTGGTTTAACAGCTGCCTATTATGAATAAATGAGCATGTCTGAGAATATGGGATGTATGAACGTGAAACTGGAAAGGTGAAACCTGAATATGCTGAGTTAAAAGAACTGGAACCCTACGGGGAATTAGGAGTGGAACTCCTCGAAAGAGAAAGAAATGGAACTGAGAAAGAAAGACGTGGTAGTGTGCTGTCTCTTGGGTACGTAGTACCAAGGGAAGTACCTGTTCCTGTTTAGTGCAGAGCAGAGCCAGCCGCCCCAGGGACCCAGGGTCAGGACTGGCCACTTTGTACCGACTTGTTGGCCCTCATGTACGCTGTACCGAGGAGAGCTACTAGTGTAGGGAGGTACTAGCTACCCCACGGGCCCTGGGGTTCTGCTAGCCTCCTACACCGACTTGTTAGGCCCACTGGGCAAACCAGGGTAGTCAGGCGAGGGTGAGCGGACTGTGGAGGGGCAAGGCCCCTGTTTGGTTACTGTGGAGGGGTTGGACCCCTGTTACTGAGAGGGCTCTACCCTGTACTGGTTCCGTGCTGTGCTTTGGGCGCACCCGTTAACGGAAATGACTGACCGCGTGCCAGTGCGGGTTAGCTACCTGTGCGTTTATCGCGCGTGCCGTAGTCACCGTTACGTCTGTCCATGACCCTGGGGTGGTTAACTGAGAGTAGGATCACCACGGGGGACTCTCCCGGCCAGGAGAGCACCACGTGGTACTTCTACTGTTCGGAAAAGACTGCAATCAAGATCGTTCCCACGAGGAACATTCGAGATCAAGTGAAGGATCTGAGAAATAGATAAATTTTGAAAGAATAGAAAGATGTAAATAAAGGAAGAAAGAAAATTAAAACAGCTACTGTACACTTTAATGTTTCTTTAGTTTAGCGCCACTCTACTCAGCGTTTTGCTGACGTGTTACACTCGTTACCTTTCAGGACCAGGTGTTGAGCAGCCAGGGTCAGCGGCTACAGAGGTCGCTGGGCTGAGTAGGGTCCAGTAGAGTTACCACTGTTCTCTTGTTCCTCTTTTTGGTTCCACTGTAGTGAGTAGTTCTTGTTACCGCTGTACTTTTCTTTACCTGCAGTTCATTTTATGTTGTTAATGTTGTTTTACTGTTGTGGTGGTATATACTGTAGTGGCTTCTTTCCTTACTGTTGTATTTCCTTACTGTTAGTTATATTCATGCTGAATGTGGTTTATTTTACTGCTCTTTTGGTTACTTCCTCGTTGGACGACTAGGTCTTGGGATTAGTCGAGTCGGTCCGGTTCTCGTGTCTTGTAGGGACTCGGGAATCGGGTCGTTACACTTATATATATATACATATATATATACATATACATATATACATATATAACTACATATATATACCTATATATTTATAACCATATATATATATAGATATATTTACATATATACACATATATATTTTCACATTATTTATCATACGTAGTATCGCAGGAATATCTGCACCATTTGCCGATATTCCCCGATACACGCGTACAAAAAGCATGGTCACACATCTTCTGCCATCCACGTTACACTCCACGCGGCACCTTGTCCTGTTGGTTGCGTCTTTCTAGACGACGACCGATTCGACACCGTGCTACACTCCATCTCCGCCTCCACCCCCACCCCTTTATACATATATAGTATATACATATATATCTATACTATATTTACTTTATTTCTATTCCTCTTGCATGCCCATAAAAAGATAAAAAAAATATATATAAAAGAGAAAAGATAATCTTTGACTTGCAGGTACTCCGTCTTGCGAATAGCAAGACCCATTTTGGAACCCTGATTTGGCTCAAAGACAAGAACTTAATTTTGAAGGTGTGCCTCAAGGACCAAGATTATTAGAAAAAAATCTAAATAGAAAAACACCAAAAACACAATAAACGAATGGAAGAGACTCGCTGTAGGAAAGGCGTAGAAACTTGACTTGTAACCCCACTTCCCTGAGTTCGACCCTGGGCCTAAAAGTGACCAAGATAAAATCAAGTAGGCCAGGTTAAAAATTTTGTAAAGAGATGGTTAGGTCCGATTTAGGTTAACCACTATATACACTTCAACGATAAAATCACCATATTAACAACCTAACCGGGTCTGACCACCACCGTACGTCTACCACCGCCTTTGTATTCTTCGACACCTACCACCTCTCTATGACCACCATTTGACTTGCTACCACATGCAATCGAGGCAGCCTCATCTCCTGAAGGTGTTTGCATCGCCAATTGAGTAGCAGCAGCAGCACCAGCAGTTGATTGCAAGGAGAAGAGCTTCAACTGCTGTGTGTGGAAATGAAGATGGTGGGATAGTCCTGCCTCATGCATGTAGAAGCACCCGATAGCATATAAGTGGAAAACGTGCCAAGGCCTTATCGCGTCGACACACGGAGGGGTGAGGTCCCTCCCCCACCTTCCTTGTACCCTTGCTCACCACCCACTGCTGATGAGCCTGGACCCGGTAATGTTCATGACCCGATTACCCGCATACGGATCCGATTATGCCCGGTTATGAGAGAAGAGGAGAATTTGTGAGGAGGAGGGGGGAGGGTTTTGCTGTAGCTCTCATGACCCCGGGGTGCATACTGAAGAGAGCTTTGACACTTAGCTTCTGAGGAAGAAGGCTTCCTCTGTGGATGCCCTTGTGCCTTGACTGTGCTCTGATACTTAAATCATTTGTGGAACTTTGGCGATGACTGATTGAGGTTACTGTGGATTTATTTGGTTGATACTTGATCCGGATTACTGCTAGAATATTTGGTTAAATTGAACTGTGGGATGTATGCTTAATTAGAGGATTTATGTGGTGATCTAAATCATCATTATTTTTGCATTCTTCTATCCTTTTTCAGCTTGTTGTTCTTAAGATACATTGATCTATCATTGAATATCATTTTGAGTAGATTATTCATTGACTATCTTTTATTGTGCTTAATTAATTGTGCTCATTATTTCTGAATATGATTAGTGTTGTGAATTTCATATTTGCTCCCTGCGAATAACCTCGGACTCACATTATTTTCGAGCTTTATAAATTTAAGTGTTTGTCACATTTTTGTTAACTGTACTACAATGCAAATACATTTTTTAAGAGATGACTCAAATGCGTTAAACAATAATACCACCTTAGAAGAGTTTGATTTTGAAATGCATTCATAAGCAATTGAGCTCATAGCCTTGTTGCCTCAGTGCACATGAGGTGAGGTCCCTCCTCATGCCTAAGCACTCCTCGCCCATGGCCACGCACGCGGGCTTGGTCCCCAGATCTGTTTACTCGTTTACCTAAATACCTGGTTCTGAAGAGACAGAGAGAGAGGGGTATTTCTGAGGGAAGGAGGGGGTTTTGCACTGTGTTACATTGGGATTTGTGCCTATACTTAGGTAATTCGGGGGGTGTTGAGCTTAAAGTTTAAGGCATCAGAGGACCTGGCCACGACGTCTGACTTATCGGAGATTGAGATTTTGATTTGTCTCTGACTTGGCTGAGTAATTGAGATTTGGTTGGAAATTGTGCTAAGTGTTAGAGGGGCTTAATTGATGGTTTCAACCATCATTTTTAGGCTTCTCTTTATATTTTTTTTGTCCTTTGACTCTTGAGGTACAATTTGAAGTCTAATTGAATATCTTTTTAGTTGATTGATTCATTGCATATTATATTTGTGGTTGATTATTGTGCTCATCATTTATATTTGATTAGTGGATTGAATTGCAATATTTGCTCCCTGTGAATGACCTTGGAACTCATGGTTTTTTCGAGTAATTACAAATTTAAATATCGATTCGATTTTTGTTGCTATACTACGATGCATTTTGCTAAACTACGACGAATTTCGCTTCAACTACCAGGGAGGCACAACATAGTTGATTTCATGTCTCTCTTTCTCTTTTTAGATCTTCACTAGTTTTATTTTGTTGTTAACACAGGTGCGAATCAAGAGCGGGAGTGAGATTAGGAATTATTTAGAATGGAGGCCCAAGTTTTCTTTTCTTCCTACGTACTCCAGGTAAGTACCCCAGGCCAAATTTTTTTACATAATCACAAAAATCTCAAAAAAATCTTTATAATATCAAAATAGGAAAAATTTGGGTTGGTGGAACCCTAAAATCAACTTTATTCATTGTTTGCCTTATTTTTCCGCCACTCCTTTCTTATTGGTGTCTGATTTTTGAAAATCTAGACTTCTGTCATGACTTACAAGAATCATGTTCGGGAAATTAATGGCTTTCTAAAATCCTTAAACTTTACCCAAGAAAGCCTATTTGAGTAAGAAACCTTGAGTCCAAATTTCAGAAAGTTTTGATAAAATGAAAAAATTAAAAAATTCATGGACTGAACAGGGGTCAAACCCTAATTCTTTACTTCTTTCTTATTGTCTGTGAATTTTATAAAATTTTCTACTTATCAAATTTGGACAAAATTTATATTTATGAAAACCTTAAGAAAATCTCTACAACATATAAAAGTTTCAAAAATGTTAGAGATCAGTTGAGGTTTTTTCAGAATCGATTTTCAAAATTTATATTTTTTACCTTTTGACACTAGTATAGAAAAAAATTCCAAACAAACATCAAATAATTTTCAAAAATCTTAAAAAAATCATTTTTGAATTCCTTGTTTGATTTTTTATTAGGTGGTGATGTTGTTTTTCTTGTTTGGGCCACCACCTAAAAATATTTTCATAAAAGATATTTATTTAGGAGTTGATTCATTGGAATTAAACTTTAGGATTTTGATTTTATTCTCTCTCTTAGTCACACAACATTAAAGGAAACCAACCTTTACCAATTGCTTTATTGTGTGGATCACTTTTCAACTTGTTTGAACATTTAACAAGAGATAATCTTAAAATGCAGTAAAGTCTTTGTCAAACCCTAAAAATCATTTCATTTAATCCTTGTTTGTAAACCTTGCTGTTTTGGCTTTGGGCATCACATTCCCACCCAAATTCGTACACATAAAAAATGAAATAATTGGACAGTATCCCAATTAATGCCCTTCATTTCCGGTGCACGTTTAAGTTCTTAAACCTAATTAAAATTTTTTAGCAACTTGGCCCCTAAGGATTTTAGCCATTCTTAGGCTTGATATCTTGAATTTAAGCTATCCCTAATTGTTCCTAATTCCCTTAATCAACTGTAGTGTTAGACTAGGAGGGAAGTCAAACGACGGGTACAAGTTTATATATGCCCCTGGTGATTTTCCTAGGACATGCTTGGGTCCAAGTCACCACTCTAGTCTAGCTAGCTTAATTTTGGAAAGCAAGTTCAATTATTGGTTTTTTAGATTTCGGGTTCCCAAGTCTTAAGTTTTTCTTAAGGAGTCAACCTTAAGTTAGGCTTAGATTTTGATTACTTGGATTGCATAAATTTTTTCTCTCCTTTTCCCTTCTCTCTTCCTATTCTTCTCATAAGTGTATGCACGGGCGATGGTCCACAAATCCTCACTTGGAAGGATCGCTTGATATCGCCCCCCACACAAGACGATCTTCTACTTATTTGAATTCTAGTTCCTCTTTTTGTAAAGAAATGGAAAACTCACAAAATAGGTCCACGAATCCATCCTTGTTAACCTTTAATCCACAACTTAACCCTTTAGACTCTAATTTCCATTCTCCCTAACCTCCCTTATCTAGAAATGCCTTAAAACTTTGAGATGCCAAATAATCAAAATCAAGATCCCTTGCCCAATCCCTTATATATGATGGTTGAGCATTTAGCTCAACTAAAAGCCAATCAACAATAGTTGCTAGGATTATCACGAACTTGGCCAATTAAGGGCAAAATTCACCACCCCCTCAGCACCCTATCATTCATCTTAAGGATTTCTATAATCCTTCTAATCATGAGGACAGATCGAGGGTGGTTGATAGCAACACTATTATCTTCCATAACTGGCCTAATTTAACCAAATTCCAAGAATAAAAGCTCCTTACTAATCATAAAAAGAACATAATTCATTTCTACTTTGAATTTGAGAAGAAAAAGGGAAATTAAGTTAATTCTGCTATTTTAGCATATATTTACAAATGTAGATTAATTAAGGGGTGAGCTTATGCCTAATAAAAGGTCAAATGAACTTAAATTCCCAAGAAGTAGGCTTGAATTGATTGAATCAGGGTTTTCTGAGAATTGATGGTTAATTTATAAATAAAAATCCTAATTATAGCCTCACTTCAATTGAAAGAATTTTGATGGAAATAAATATAATCTAAACCTTCTAATAATCATTGAAAAATATTTTATGAGGTTTGGAACATTCACTTTTACAAAATGAATCCATTTTGATAAAAAATAGAGACCAAGGTGACAAATTGATACATTTTGGGTTGAAGTGTAAATTACCTAGGAAAACTTCATCAAAACTCAAATTTAAGATCACCATTAGATTCCTTGGGTCAAAATTATATTGCCCATAAATTTTGAGCTCAATCAAAGTCCATCTTGACCTAATTTACATTCTACCCCATAAGTCTTTAATTATTGCGTAAATCCCTTTATGTTTCGAATACTATTGCATTTAGGTCCTTGGATGACGTCAGCTGACCTTCTTCTTTGTCCAAAACAAGCAACTGTGGCAGCAGCAACTTGTCCACACAATTTTAGGGATCTAATTCCCTTGATTCTCTTACCAAGATCTCACCAAAATTGGCAGAGAAGATCCTCATCCAAATCTGCGTGCATTGGCATGATTTCTAGTTGATGATTCCCACTTTTTGAGCTCTCGATTCACAACTGAAACCTTGGATGATCTCCTTGATATCAATCAACTCAATCAGTTGACTTCCTTCCCCAAGTTTAAAGGCAAGCTTCTATAAAACCGTGAGCTCTAGACAAGTTTTCTAGTCGAGAATAGGCCATGTTTTCTGCCCTTATCCTGTGCCACGGTTGTCGTCTTCTTTGACCTTGATGATGCCTCTATTCCACCTCTTTCATGCATGCTCTGACCACAAAAGCAGCACCATCGGCTTCGTCACCCTCATCTGGTCCTCGCCTACCAATGTAGGACCTTCAAGTCTCCCTTCTTGCCACCGGTCTTCTTCCTCTAATCCTTCATCGTCTTTGGATCCGGCAAACCATCGGCAGGTGTTCTCTGACCACTTCATCCACTCTAGGTAACAATTCTTCTCCTTCTCTTTTCTGTAGCATTGTTTAGGGTTAGTATAATCAAGAATTAGTCCTAATCCCTCCATCATTCCCATGGCTGGCTAAAGCTCTGGCGAGATCTTTAATGGTCTCCACATAGCCATGCACCTTGCCAACCATCCCATAAGCATTGCTAGGCCTTGGTGAGCAAAAGCCCTCAAGAAATTGAGGCGATTGATCACCAGAGCCTCCCATCAGACTCCACAGTATCCCACCATTGTCCTTAAGTCCGGCAGACCTCTTCAGGTCACCTCACACCAAATTACTGCCACCACCACCTTCGCTGGTTCCCGACGAAGGTGTTGAGTATTTAATTTAGGCCAAAAGGTTGTATTTCTCCATACAGGTCTTCACCACCTCCGTCATCATCTCTGACCACGACAGCCTACCTTCGACCTTCAAGAGCAGTTGAAGCTTAGTGAGGAGCTTCCTTGGGCTACGACGAACCTCTTGAGCTAATTACTTGGCTTTAAGAACTCCTCCAGCCATTAGACATGCTCAATCGCCTTCGACATCTTCTCTGATTACAACAGCTCTCTCCAGTCCATGGTAGCCCATGAAGCTCTGCACATGAACCCCTTGGAGCTCGCACGGAGTCTACTGAGCAGGTCTTTAACTTCTGAAGCCCAAGCAAACATCGTCTTCACCTTCCATCGAGGTCTACTTCACCTGAATTAGACACGAGAGCAGCAGCAGCAAAGAGCTCAATTTCATCCCACATTGAGCCTCACTTTAGTCTCTCATCGGTGGGAACAAAATCCGTGATTGTCCATAAAAGGTAACATGTCCCTTGATTACTCGCTCAGTATCAGGGGCTCGGGTCCCCATCCACTCACACGCACACTCACGCCCGCACACACGTGGGCGAGACTGGGTCTTGACCTAGTTTTGGATCTAATTAGTCTGAGGCTTTGGCTGAGAAGCTTTGGGCCAGCTTGTGGGTGAGATTAGGCTAGTTTTTGGCTAAGTCTTGGATGAGGCTCTTAGTTGATAAAAACACTTTCTTTTTGGCCTTATCTTATATTTCATTTTGAGTTTGATTGTGACATTATTTGCATAATTAATTTCTTTTTGCATCAAACTCCTGTGCTTCATTTCATATTTGATGATTAGTGGTAATTTGCATTTTATTGCTCCTAGAGACAACCTCAGAACTCACATTTCAAGATTACAAAATTTAAATGTTTCTATCGCTTTGGTCGCTATATTACAGTGCATATTTTAAATTCGACAAAAGCGAAAGAACAGTGGTCATACCAGAAGTGGATTTCGAGATCAAGTTGACGATTTTAAACCTAATTAAGCATTTCCATGGCCTTCCAAGGGATGACCTGTTTAGCCACCTTGAGGATCTTACAGTCCTCACATAGACTACATGTTCTTGCAATGTGAGAGAAGACTTTCGCTAATGCAGCTATTCCCCCTCTATCAAGGATAAGGTCGCTTACTAGTTCAAAACCATTGGCAGACCCATCACAACCTGGCCTCAACTCAAGAGCACATTTATGAAAAAGTTCTTCCCTATAGGTTGTACTAATTCCTTAAGAAGATCTATTACGACCTTCCAACAAAAATCTGGTGAAACTCTTCATGAATCATGGGAGAGATTTCAGGAACTCCTAAGGAGTTGTCCACATCATGAGATGACGCAGATCTTCTATCATGGATTAAAAGATCAATTAAGATGATTGGTGGATGCCTCATGTGGTTGATGATAATGTCATCATCAGTCATAACTACCTTTAATTAGTTAGAATCAAAAGACAAATGCTCCTACATAACTGCTGGAGAGTCATAATTCATTGCATACCCTTTCTGAGAAGAATACATTAAACAGGGATAAATCTGTAGTTTTAACATCATATCATAAATGCAGAGTAATCATGGGATTTCCAAAAGGTCAAATGACATTAATGATTAATAAGAGGGTTCATACAGACAGAAACGAGTTTTCATGCATTTTGAGAATTAATGGACATCCGAAACCCTAATTTTAGACCCGCTTAATTAATAGAGGTTTCGTTCAAGTTAAAATTCACCTAAACCTTCTAAAATCCATAAAAAAATATTCTATAAGGCTTGGTATCCATGATTTGACGATATGAATCTATTTTGACCTAAAATAGAGTCTCAGACAAGAAGTTGCCCTAATTTGGGTTTCTATGTAAATTGCCTAGTCAAATTTGGTCAAAACCAAAATATGACTTCCATCAGATTCCTTGGGTCCAAATTAGCTTTGTACCAAAATTTGGGCTCAATCAGAGATCATTTTGACCTAGTTTGCATTGTGGTCCATTAGACTCTTTCTCACATAAGCCCTTAGCTGTCAAAATCTATTGCAAAGACCCCCTAGGTTTGTCATCTTCTTCGTACAAAGGTCCCTGTCGCCATTGAAGTCAACCAACCTCTAGGCAGTGCGTTGACTGACCTAAATCCTACTCAAATGGCAATCAAATCCCACCAAAATGGGTAGGATTGATGTTCACACTTAGACGAATCATCTGGGATCAATTTGGAGTTCCAAATCCCCATAGATTGCTCGTGTGAACACATGAGAATCATGGGTCCTATTTCTTCAATCCCAAGCCATGTAAATCCTTCTTTTCTGATCCAGAGCTCTCCCTCAAGCTCTATAAGGACCCTCGTGCACAACCTTCTCAACTTAGCTTGGTTTGGAGGTCAGAATCCCCTTCTTCTCTTCTCCTTGACTACTGTCTCCACCAACTCTAGTGACCCTCTTCGACCACCTTCTTTGCTTGTCGTCATAGATGATAGTCGGCGAGTTCTCCTTCCACTCGACCCGTGAGCACCGCCTACCTCCCCTCGTCGTTGCTGTTTCTCCCACCGGAGAATTCGTCTTCCCCACGTCCGACGTACCACTAGCGTGGGAATCCTCCCCTTTCATCCAGTTAGATTAGGTTAATTAGGTCCCTTTCTTCCTCTATTTTCTTTCTATCTCCTCTATTACTCAATTTGACTGCCAAATCACCCCCGCCCCCATCATCATCCCCATCTTTGGCTGCACCTCCAGTGAGGTTTCCTCATTTCTCCACTACACCACACACCTTGCCAACACCCGCACAAGCTTCCTCGCTCATCCCTGCACAAAACCCCTAAATCAATTCCACGATTCGTCCACTCACGACCATCACCTAGCACCATCACTTGCAACCACCTTCCCTGAGGTCTCCTGACCTCTACGCCCCACTAAACTCCACAAAATCATCGCCATCACACTCCATGTCATTCGGTGACACTGTTGAACCATTTAATGAGGGCTTTCAAGCTTATATTCTTGTTTCAGGGTCTTGCCGTTGCTCCGCCATCGTCGCCATCATCTCCGCCTTGTTCTTCAAGCTCTGTCCACAAGAAGCTCTAGTTTCCGCTTCCAAGACTCGCGCAACATCTCCAGGACCCTTCCTAGGTCCTCAATCGAAGACTTTACCCTCAGTTGCGACCTCAATTGGAGTAGCTGCCGCGGTTGTGCGCGAGGAAAAGAGCCATGGGATTAGTCCCACATCGGTGGGAGAAGAGCGTGCGCACACCCGTAAATTGGATTTGTGTCTTGAGCTTATCGCCCTCGTTTGCGATACCATGCCTGCAGACCTGGACTCGATACTGCTTAACTTGGATCCCCGATTACCCGATTAGCTGTCCGGTTATCTGAGGAAGAGGAGCGAAATTTGTGAGAGAGAGGGGGGGTTTGCTCTCTAAAGCTTAGTCTTCCCTTTTGCTTTAAGGAGGAGAGGCCAACACTTGGCCTCTACATGAAAGAGGGAAGGCTCAAAATAAGAAGAGAAGAAGGAAAGGGCTCGTGCGAAGAAGAGAAGGAAAGGAAGGAAAGTAGAAGATGAGAAGAAACAAAGAAGAAGGCTTTGAGGGCATTGATCATTTAAGTCATCTAATCCACATACCTGACGTTTGATCATTGTAGCATTCAAGCCACTGTTGGGTTATTTGGTTTAATTGAGATGTCTGATATGCATGCTTAATTAAGGCTAATAATTAATGATCTACATCACCATTATTTTGTCTTAGATTTCTTTTTATCATTGTGATCTATTGAAATACTCATGCTTATAACTGAATATCAATTTGAGTAGATATTATTCATTGAATATCTCTTTTGTGCTTCTATTATGGTGCTCATTTATATGCAATTAAAGATTAGCACGTGAATTCCATATTTGGTCGTTGTGTTCGACCATGGACTTCAATTTTGATTCTGAGCTTATAAATTTTATCTGTTTGAGAGAAATTTGGCGATTGTACTACAACGCATTTCCTAAACTAGATGAAAAGCTTAACAATAGTGGTGGCAACTTCTTAAACAAGGATGACAAAAGTGCCTACTAGTTGTTTGAAGAAATGAGTGAAAACTCATTTAACCATGCATCCATGAGCACATTTGGAAGAAACACTAACCCTTCCTTTGGTGTTCATGAGTTAGGCACTTTTGGTCAATCAATTCCTGTTACATAAGATGACATCTAATTGATTCCCTAGAGATTAAACCAAATGCAAATCAACTAGAAGAAAATAGAGGAAAGAATGAACCTTAAACCACCCTCACCCACGCCTAACTTATTGAAAAGAGAACACTTGCAGAATGTTGGTGTTGTGCCGACTGAGAATAATTATTTTTCTGAGGTTATACCAGATATGACTGGGACATATCAGTTTTCCAATTCTTATAGCCCTGCTATAGAGAACATCTCTGCTCTCCAGGATACTTTTAGAAATTCTTCCAATTCATACTATCCTAATTGGTGGAATAACCCAAACTTTTACTGAAAAGCCCCTACTCAAGTTCCTTTCCATGAACAAAACCAGCATGAGCTTTATGGGCAAAACCAGTATCCTTTTGGGCCATCTCAAAATGATATTAATACCCAGCTCATGAAAAGCCTGCAAGTCATGCATAACTAGATGTCTGAAGTAACTCGCATGGTGACTCCATTGAAAAACCAAATTGGGGTTACTCCAGATTAAAGACTTGCAAGTAATTTTCCTTCCCAACCCATGCTTGATCCAAATAACGAAAGGAACCACAACCAGGGTTCAAATCATAATCATTATCAGTCTCCTATCCAGCTAGCCCCATAGCACCCCTGGGTTTCCATCAAAATCAGGCCCCCCATCTTCCTCCTAACAATAATCATACTACCAATGCAATCACTCTGAGGAGCGGAAAAACAACACAAGATCCTAGGTCGTCCACATCTTCACCTGAAACCCACCCTAACCAATTGCAAGTTGACTCTTCTCCCACCCTTAAAGAAGAAACCCAAAAAGGTCAAATTGATTTTCAAGGCACGACTCCCATTCCTTTCCTTGAAGCCTTACACTACACCAACCCTAAAAGAGAGAAATCTGAGCCCACAACTGAGGAACTCATGGATTTATTTGGGCAAGTTCATGTCAATATCCCTCTCCTAGATGCATTAAATACATCCCTACCTATGCTAAATTTCTTAAAGATCTTTGTAACCCAAAAATGCAGACTAAAAATCTAGGAAGAGTTCATTTATCAGAGACAGTAAGCTCTGTCATTTAGAGCAAGTTGCCTCCAAAAATGAAAGATCCAAGTGCTCCCCTAATATCGGTTGTCATCAATGACACCAGTTTTGATCGCGCCTTGCTCGACTTAGGTGCCTCTGTTAATATCATCCCCATTGTTTTATTCGAGGAGTTTAAGATTGATGAATTAAAACCCAATGAGGTTACCCTTCAATTAACTAACCAATCTACAATCAAACCCAAGGGGATAGTCAAGGATGTTCTTGTTAAGGTCTAGAACTGTATATTTCCTGTCAATTTTCTGGTCTTTGACATTGAGGTACCTGAAACACTGAAGAACGCCCCCATTATTCTTGGAAGACCTTTTTAGTCACCGCAAAAGCAAATATTAATTGCCATACTAGAAAAATGGATATCACTTGTGATGGCCAAACTATTACTCTTGATATTTTTAAAGCTTCCAAGAGATTCCATGAGGATGAATTTTTTAAGGACTCAGATATAGAAATTACTGAATTAGTGGAGGAAACTATGCTTGTGGAATGTTATCTCGAGCACAATTTCTTTGGTGATTCCAATTCTGAATCTATGGTTGGCGACATCAACACTGTGGACTCTTGCCTTCCATCAACCCCTCTTCTTGATCTAACATCATATCCACCCCCTAATTTCCCCTAACGTTCACCCACCTCTGGACCTGCACCTTCTTTATTCCAAATCTGGCCCGTATCTTGACATACAACCTTGGCCAAACTCGAGTTCTCTCTTTCATTTGCCATCTTATTTCAGTCCCCTTACTTCTACCACTTATCTTTTAGGGGACCAAGAGGAAGATCTCATTCATGAGGGCATTCAAGTGTCTAATTTCCTTCATGATCTTCCATCTTCCGTGCATCGCATTATGCTCAGTTGAAAAGGCATAAAAGATAGCCCTGGGTGGGAGGTAACCCACTGTTTTCCTCCTCTTCTTTTTTCTTTTTCCAGGTTTTGACCATCCTGATTCCGGTCTTTTCACTTAGGTGATATATTTTCCTTATGCATGTGGACATTGCATACCTTAAGCATGGGGGGGATGTTTTAAATTTTGACGGTCATTTCAGCATTTTCAAAACCCAAAAATATACAAAAATATCTTTTATTTTACATGCATTCTTCATAAAAATCAGAAAAGCCATAAAACAAATTTTGAGGAAATTTTGAAAACTCAGGATTAAGGTTGAGATTTCATTTCAAAAAGCTACAGTTGGGATTTAATCTTTAACAAACTAAGGATGAAGCTACAGATCCTTTTGTGGGAATTTTCAGGTTTATCTTAGACTAGATCAAGTATCCTTTGAAGAATTCCTTTTAAACATAATGATTTGGGTGACCTGATTTTATTTAGCAACTTGGATAGTACTTGGCTTAGCTCTCGATCCAAAAACTTGCATCTCTTTTGAAAATCTTGTGTCAAACACTTCACACACAAGCTAACACAACCCAAGCCCCAAAAGCATTTAAACATTTAAAATGCCCCCTGTCTTGGCCTTGGTAAAAGTCTGAGGCAGATGATTGGTGTGAGTTCCCACTGCCGAGAAGGAGGAAAATATCTCCTTTGAGGACGCGATGTCAACATGTTATCGCATCGGCGCTGCTCTATATCTATATTCCATATCTTTAGACCAAGCATTAAGGCTCATTTTGTGACTTAGGTATCTTGGATGGTGCTCTACCCATAACGTTGGAGCAAAAGCCTGAGTTCTCTTGGAGCGCTCCTTTACACCACTTTGTGTTTTGGGGTTGTGAGTTCCTAGGGAGTGTCTTGGACGGTGCTATCTGGAAGTACTGGTGCTAGAGCCCCCTCGAGGATTGGTAATGGGAATGTTGATCCCGACACATCTGTATTAGGACTAATCCAATGCTAAGCATGGGAAAGCAAATAAACAAAAATAGTCAGAAAAAGTAGAAAAAGTTTCAAAATAGGATTGTCTAAAAAAGTTATCCCAAAATGTTCGCAAATCACAAGTACTGACACTTGATTCTTAATAGTTACGCAAGTTGTGGATCGGGTTCATGAGCCAAGGGGGTCTTAAACGTGAAAATGATTTCGGGTTATTTGAATTAGAGAAGGGTTAATTAGTGGATTCTTGAAGGATACATTAGTCCTGATTAATCTAACCCTTGGATTCGAAGATGAATCCCGATGTTTTATCCTTAACAAATTTTGTACCTTAGTCTCAATTAACTAAAGTCCCATAGTAATGGTTTCCTCAAAAGTACAAAAATTAGGTTTTTTTCCCAAAATTGTTTTTGCGAAATTCAATTTTGCTAAGAGACTAGAAAAAAGATAAGCATGGGGGTGTGATAAACACCAGTTTATCATCACTATTATGACTAAAAACACATCTAGCTCTTAGGTTTTGCACATTGCATTATGGCTTTGGGTTGCATTTAGGCTTTTCCTAGGATATGCATGCATTTCATTGTTTTTGTTGTTTTGACATCTTTATTTCAGTGTTAGAGATGAACAGATTTAGAATATCCCGTAAACCCTGGCATTGAGAAAGGCAAAAGATGAAGGAGAAGCTAAATTTAACTAGATTGTAGTTGAATCCAACTCATCTTAGTTGGATTCCAGCTCATTCCAGCTCAACCTAGCTCGGTCCAGCTCACCTCATCTGGATGGTAGCTCAGGCCAGCTCTTGTCAGCTGAACCCAGCTCTTGTCAGCTCCTCCCAGCTTTATTCATTCCATTGAAGCTCCACTTGATCATGCTTAGCTACTACCATCAACTAGCTAATCCTAGTCAGCTGAAGAAGTCCTCAACCAGCTCAGTTGAGCTCAAGTCCAACTCCTAAAGACCCAACTCAGCTCAACTTGGTTGAGCTTAGCTACTTGACCTATGCTAGCTAGCTTAGCTAGCTAGGTAGTCTTCGGGAAGATCGGATCTAGCTTACCTCAGCTCACAACAGCAGAAGCTAGCTCACATTAGCTTGGCTTAGCAGCTAGCAAAGAATTAGCTTGCTAAGCTAGCTAATGAGCTCAAATGCAGTCCTCTTTAGCAACAATGCAGCTCCATGATGATTCTTCTTAGCTCCTCCATCCAAAACCCTAGCTCCTCTACAACTCTACTAGCTAAGCTAGCTTAGCTCCACCTAAACCCTACTCATGTTCGACCACCTACACCTCCATTCCCCTACCTTTTGGCTCCAACCTAATAACCACCACCACCTTCCTTCACAATCCCTCCTTGGTGACAAAACATAGGCATCCATTCACTAAATAACCACCACTTAAACCTCCCTTTAATTGTCACCCAAACCACCTAGGCATTCCCTCATTTTGGCGCCACTAATCCTAACCCTACATCACCATAACTACCACCTAAAACCCAATCCTAGCCCTCCAATAAATGGCACCAACCCTTAACCCCTAACCTTACCCAAAAATGGCGCCAACCCTACTTAACCCAACTATAATCACCACTCAACACATCCCTACAAGTGGCGCCAACCTACATCTACCCATCTTCACCCTAACCACCATCCAAGTACTCATCCTAGCCATCTAACCATTCCCATGCCACTTAACCCTTCACCAACTAAACTCCACACCAGCCCCCACTCCCCCCCCTCCCCCCCGCCACAATCCACACTATAAAAACACCACTAACCACTCATTTCCATTCCATCCTTGGTCATTTATATTCTACGTTAAACATACACCTACACACAAGGGGAGGTGAAGAAGAAGGTGATTAAGGACATACACCTACACGCCAAGGGGAGAAGAAGAAGAAGGTGATCAAGGAGACTCACTTGTCTCCTTGGTGTTCAACTTATTGTTCTCTTCTTCCTTGGTCCATACCAAAGAGCAACCTAGGAGGACGGCCAAGCAGGGAAGCATTCAAGGTGGTGGATGCCCACCTTGGAGGAGATAGGAGGAGGATACTTGGAGCAGGAGGAGACATCTTTTCAAGAATGGAGCAGCTGTTGTTGGAGCAAGATCGTCTTCTTCTTCATATCAGGAGACTAGCTTACAGTTATGTGTTTTCTTATTTTTATTTGTAGCACAAGCATTCCTCTACTTGGGGATTACTTGTGTGGAATTCCTCCACACAAGTGAGCTCTCCAAGTAGAAGTGTAAATATTAGTCTCTTTTAATTCTAAGTGCCTTTCATTTTATTCTTTGCATTTTTATTCAAGTTCTTTTAAGTATTTTTGTGCACACACACTCTCTCTAATTACCCTAGGTCACACGCACCTAGGGTGAGCCTAGGAGAGTCTCTTTAATTTCGTTACTCTTGCATTTCTACGTATCACTTTGTTGTCGAGAGATCACAAAACTGTCATTCGTTTTGTCATGGAAAACATTTTCTCTAGATTTAGAATTCCTCGCTTTCTTATTAGAGATGGGGCCAGTCATTTTGTGCATGCCCATTTTAGATCCCTTTTGAAGAAATACGCGATAAATCATCGCATTTCTACCCTGTACCACCCACAGACAAATGGGTAGGCAGAGGTCTCAAACAGGCAAAGCAAGGAAATTCTCCAAAAAATAATGAGACCTGATAGAAAAGATTGGTCCAATAGACTGAATGACGCTCTTTGGGCATATTGGACTTCTTACAAGGCTCTCTTGGGGATGTTACCCTATAGATTAGTTTATGGGAACCCTTGTCATCTTCTAGTGGAATTAGAACATCGATCTTTTTAGTTAGTAAAATAATACAATTTGGATTTAGAAGAAGGAGGTCAGCACAGAAAATTGCAACTTTCAAAATTGGAAGAAATCAAGTGAGAGGAGTATGAAAATGCAAGGATTTACAAAGACAAATTAAAAGCCTTCCATGACAAAAATATTCGAAGGAAGCAATTTGAGCCAAATCAATCAGTATGGTTATTTGATGAATGACTTAAACTATTTGTAGAGAAACTGAAGTCAAAATGGATTGGACCTTATTAAGTGGTTGCCTCATATAGTAATGAGGTTGTTCAGATTCAAGATCCCAAAATTGGAGACATGTTTATTGTTAATGGACAACATTTAAACCCGTTGTCACCCAGTAACCCTCTGATTCTGAAGAAACAATCCATTCTTTTTTGGGATAAAAACATTGAATTTTTGCCTAATTGAGGGTGTTAAATTCAGCCCTTGTTGGGAGGCAACCAACACGTTCTTGCAAATATATCATTAATTTTCTTCTGTAAGTACTGAAAGCAATCACAAAAAAAAATAGAGCAATACCAGATGACATCTACTCCTCTTCTCTGTTTAATTTTTACATGAGGACAACACACATTTAGGCATGGGGGGTGGGTAGTACAAATTGATCAGATGTTTTGCTAGTATCTAGAAATTTTCATTTTCCTTCAAAAAGCCTAAAAAGTTTCAAAAAAATTATGAAAAATGCTAAAAATGGAAAAATTTTCTTGCATTGTACAAAGTTTATCTCTAAAAAAAGATAAAAAAATTCATATACACAAAGACAACAAAAAGAAATAAATTGAATCAGGTAAGACTAATAGGTATTAAGTCATTGACCTTGGAAAATAATACAATTTGGGTTTTGTCACTTAGACTCTTCAGGTCTAGTGGTTTAATCAACCTTGGTGTCCACTATGATGTGGATCTGTTTCTCAAGTCTTTGACATTTTAAAAATAAAGCTGAATATATTAATAATTTGGGATGATAAGTACACGACTTATCAACCCACCCTCTGGTTTAGAAGGTCTTAGAAGTCTAAGCATCTGCATACTAAATTGTACCAACTCATTGTTTGGGAATTATAATAGAAAATAGGAAGCCAATAAATATACAGGAGTAGTATGGCTGGCATGTAGCAATGGATAACCCTCCCTTGATGGATGTCCAGATCCTAGCTACTAGGCCTAATCCTTTTTATTATTGCCTTTAGGTACATCTTAGATTGGGGATGCCACATATTAAGAGGAAAATCAGAAACACCAATATATACATATACATACATATATATATATATTGGAAAAAAAATAGAGTGAAAAAATTCTATATGCGAAAAAATATATATGGAGAAAAAAAGTGAGCATATGATAGAGAGAAAATATGCATTTTATAAATGAGGGTTTTTATGTCGTTGTAACACGTAAATTCGTAATCCACTTTTACAATTTATATTCCTAGATAGGATGAGTATCTAGGGTCATCCAAGGAGGCCAAATTATTTGTGACATAAAAAATTCTCTCCGTCACCTCTCAAATCCTCACTTTTCTTTTGTATTTTTGATTTTGCTATTTTAGGGTTTTCAAAATGATCGGGCAGTTGAAAGCGAAGTTAAATATGCTAAAGCTGCGCCTAAAGTGATAAGAAGAAACCCTTTCTTCTAAGCTCACCCTAGGCAAGTGCGCCTAGGGTAATTAGAAGAAATGAGTGTGTACAATAAGATTACTATAAACAAGAAAAATGCACTAACTAGAAAACATGAAATTGGAAGGCAATAGAAATCTTGTATTTCTAGGCAAATGTATGACAGGTAGCTGAATACTTGTTACATGAAAGCAAGAAAACACTAGCTAGTACAAGAAAATAGAAATATGAAGAAACGAAGAAAAATCCTCTGTTAGAGGCTTTGGATGGTCCTTGCTCCAAGTGCAATTGCCCTGCACTTAAAAAGGCTTCTCCTTAGCTTTCTTCTTCAAGTAGTCCTCCTCCAAGCTTCCTCCAAGGGTTGACGTCCGCCACCCTCAAGACTCCTCCTTGCTTGGTTGTTCCCTCTAGATGAAGACCTCCTCTTTGACGTGGCACAAAGGAGAGGAAGAAAGAGCAAGAAGGCACCAAAGGGGCAGGTAGGTTGTCCCCTTGATCTTCTTCTCTTCTTCTTCTTCTTCCTTGGCCCTAGGTTTAGGTGGATATGGGTAGAATTAAACTAAGGGAGAATGGGTTATGGTGGTGGTTAGTTGGGGTAGATATAGGAAGGGAGAGGTGGTGGTTGGCATGGATTGAATGGAGGACTAAGAACGTCTTATGAAGGTGGTTGTGTGATCCTAAGGTGGGGTTAGGTTGGTGCCAAGTGAAGGGCCTCATGATGTAATGCCATCATTTGTCAAAACTAACTTAAATTAATTGGAATCAAGAGATAAATGCTTCTGAATGATCGCTTGGGGACCATAATTCCACTCTGATCTGATTTGTGAAGACAGGAAAACATGGTTAATTTTGTTGTTTTAATAGAAAATTACAAATGTAGATTAACCACGGGGTTCCTTAGGGGTTAATTAAAGGTAAAATGAGAATAAGAGACCAAGAAGTGGGCTCACACTAACAGAATCAGGGTTTCATGCATTTCGAGGACGAAAATAAGACTAAAAACCCTAATTATCAGAGACTTAAATTGGAAAAGTTCTAGTCAGGATAAAATTAATTTAAACCTCTTAAAATTCATAGAAAAATATTCTAAGAGGTTTGGTACCTTTGGTTTGACCATTTGAACCCATTTGACCTAGAACAGAGTTTTAAATGGAAAGTTACCCTGATTTGGGCTTCTGTGGAATTTTCCCAATCAAACGTGGTTCAAACTCAAATCCAAGTTTGATTCTGTCCATTAGATTTGGGCGTCTGTCCATTAGACTCCTTGGGTCAAAATTAGGTTAATACCAAAATTTGAGCTCAATAAGAGTCCATCTTGACTTAGTTTGCATTTTAACCCTTAAAAACTCTTTCTTGCATTTGTACCCCTAAGTTTTGAGTTTATTACAAATAACCCCCTATCTTTGTCTTCGTTCTTGCAAAAAGGTCCTTGCCGCCATGGGTGTGTATACACACCTGCAGCCAAGATTCAAGAGAGAGGATCTCTCTCAAATCAAAACCAAATCCCTTCAAAATTAGAGGGATTGATCTCGAGAAGATACTTGATCGTTTGAACCGCCTCAAGGACCCCAAATCAATTCCTAGAGCTCAGGCGACTAGAGGAATTTGAGGAACTATTTCCTAAAAAAATCAAGGCCAATCAAGCTTGATTCCTTGATTTAGAACTTGAATTTGAGCTCTATAAAAAGGCCCCAAGATCACAGTGTGCTTTCAGCCAAGAAACGACCGGATTTCCCCTTCTTCTTCCTTCTCCGACCTCCACGTCTTCCGCTCCGGCGAGCCTTCTCCAACCACCTCATCGAGCTGGCCAACAGGCAAATTGACCGGCTCATCATCCTTCTCTCTTCGCAATCGAGACGAGCTAAAGTTCGGCCGTCTCTGACCTCTTCTTCCTTGCCATCATCTCGTTGTTCCTCTCATCTTCACAGCATCATGCTGACCAATGTCGGATGCCTCCGCCCTCCTCTCACTCCTTAAATCCCTCTAAACCCTTCCTCTCCTTCTTTACGTCACCCCTACCTCCTTGGAACCTAGGATCAGCCACGACACCACCCTCTCACCCATCGTCTTCCCCACATCCTGCACGAGCTCCAGTGAGCTCACGCCGGTGCCACAACCCACCAAACCACTCGCCACCATGCCCACAAGATTCGTCTCACCTTTCCCATCAAAACCCCTAAACCTATTGAGTGAAGCACACATTCAACACCTCCACCGAACACACACACCCTCCATCACCTTCTTTGACTTTGCCACACTGCCACACACATGCTCCCACCAAATCAGGACCACCACTCCACTCATCGTGATTCGGCGAAGCCTCTGAGCAAGTTTGATAGGGCCGCAACTTCGTATTCTTGATTTCAGGTACCATTGGAGCTTCGCCGTCGTTGTCGTCTTTATCAACTCCATCCGCCTCTCTTCGGCGACCACTCGACCTGTTGCTACCATCACTCGACGTAGCTTCACATATAGAAGTTAGCAGGGCCATCAATTGAGGCAACCCAGGGTAGCAACTGCACCATTTCGATGAAGACCTCTGCTGTGATTTCACGCGAAGGATGATTATAATCCCACATCGTGCGTGTCAAAACTGGAATAGCGTATAAAACAATTTCGTGCCATAGCCTCTTTTCCTCAGCACACGGGGTGAGGTTCCTCTCACTTCACTTGTGTACTCCTCACCTGCAACACCTCACTGGTGGGTTTGGACCCCTGTACATGACCCGGTTACCCGGTACTATTCACCTAGGTTTGAAATTGAGATAGAAAGAGAAATCTAAAGAGGAGGGGGGTTTTGCACTGTGGAGCATTCGGGTGCATGCACACACACCCTACACTTAGCAAAATTCTGATCTTTGAGGTTGCTGACTTGGTGTTGTGATTGACGCCCTTGTGCTTAACCTCGATTTTTAGATTATTGTGGATTTATTGAGCCTAGTGCTAACGTGGATTAGTGGTTGAGGAGCATTGTTGAAATATTTGACACTTGAATATTATGGGGATTAGTGATTAATTGTAGGGTTAAATTGGTGGTTTCAATCACTATTTTTAGCTCTTTCTTTTTATATTTTTATCCCATTGATTTCTGAGATATAAATTGCTATTATTGAATATCATTTTGAGTAGATCATTTATTTATTAAATATCTTATTGTGATTGATTATGGTGCTCATTTACTTGTCATATTTCGACTAGTGTGTTGAATTCTATATTTTCTCCCTGCGAACGACCTCGGAAGTCACATTTTTTTTGAGCACTTATAAATTT
This sequence comes from Thalassia testudinum, assembly GCA_037157565.1. Classification (NCBI taxonomy): domain Eukaryota; kingdom Viridiplantae; phylum Streptophyta; class Magnoliopsida; order Alismatales; family Hydrocharitaceae; genus Thalassia; species Thalassia testudinum. Next base: position 1,414,866 of record JAZHRO010000033.1, on the reverse strand, counting down.
AAATGTTGTTACGATTTTCGTTAGTATACAACAATGCGATCGTTTTACTCATACTAATCAAGATGATTTTCAATGCTTCAACATTTTGGTGCCGTTGCCAGGGAACAACGTGCATATCATTCACTAATCATAATTTCTAATTTGATTCTAACTTGCTTTATCTCATTTGTTGTGATTTTTGTGAGGTGAATCCAAAGATCGACCATTCCCTTCTTTGAGCCCCTCATCTCTGGAAAAATTTGAAAATAAAATCAATTAGGATGATTTGATTCGATTTGATTAGAGATCCCCATCCCGATATTTGCACCTACTAGGGACTTAAGGTGCCTTGGGCTATTCACCTTCTTGATTGAGCCTTAGGTACCAACTTTTGGAAAAGTTGGACTTGGAAATAGAACCAATCTAAGGTTTCCACATTAAGTTCCAGGAATACACACTTACCTGAATTAGAGAAAATATATTCCCAGCATTGTGTGTTACCTATGCCTTGGTTGATTTGATCTAATCAAGTGAACCCTAAAATCAAGACTTCTATCAATCACTTGAATTATGAAAATTTGGGATGTAATAAGCCGTTTGCAAACCACTTCAGGTTGATTTGGGTTTTTAACCCAACTCATCCTCGACTTTAAGGTAGGTTAAGTGAAGTTGGTCCACCTTGTGGGTCAACCAACCTCCAAATTAGGTCACAAAGCAAAATCAACTTTAAAGTTCAAGTGAAATTCAAGGCACATACACAGGATTGAAATTGGTAGACTTAGGAGTCAAGCTCACACATTTTAGTCTACTTGGATTCTCAGTGACAAGGAAGGTCAGGTGGAGGGAAATCCTATAACCCGTGGAGATGCTCTGACGTGTAGGGGTTTTTGCGGGACTCTCCCTTCTTGGCTGCCCAAGTAATTCTTGGGTAAGTGAGTTTCTGATCTAGAGGTAACATCTGCCTCAAACCTCCTTACTCATTCAAAGATTTTTTGGGTGCCTCGATTGGGTCCAACACACATTCTGTCCCTCATTTGATTCTCTAGTGCATGTTCGAGAGGAATTCCTTAAGACCAAACTTGAGGCTTCCATTAGCAGTTCATTCTCGTCGGGGCTAAGCCCTGACCCAATTGTTTGTGCTCCCACCCGATCATATTGAGATTTCTTCAGATACTTCCGTATTTGAGCCTAGCTCTCCTTCATCTGCATGCATGGAGAACTAAGAAGAAGAGCTTAATGTCTAGAATCAATTGCAGCACCTCACCGATCTATTCCATGCATTCATGAATTCACCACAGTGTCCACAGATGTGAGATCACTACAATCCCGCTACGGTGGCGATTGAACCCAGGGTGCAAATCTCGGCTAAAGGACTTAATGCTGAATTAAGGCCGAATCTGATTAATGCAATCCCCAAATTCCACGGCTTGAATGTCGAAGTTCCCTTCTAGTACATCAAACAACTGAAACATTTGGCCTAGACCTTTGGACCACCTATTCAGAATCGGGACATCTTGTTCATGAAGATGTTCTCCTTCTCTCTTATGGATAAGGCTGACCATTGGTATTAGACTCTGACTCGTCCGATCAACACATGGGAGTAACCCCAATCTGAATTCCTGAAGAAATTCTTCCCAGTTGGTCGAACCAACGCCTTGAGACACTGATGAGAGGCTCATCATGGCTTCTAATTACCCCTAATTAACTAGTTTCCCTAGTTAATTAGCTAAGAATATGTATATATAAGGGTTAATTATGTAATAAGGGACAAATCAATAAAGGACCTTAAAATAAGTTAAAAATGATAAATTATAAGCCAATTAATATTATTGCTAACTTAATTAATAAATGGACTCAAAATACCATTGATTAATTACCTAATTAATATCTTATTTAACTTAAGTATAACTTAAGACCTAAGTTTTAAATAACTTAAGTTAATAAGTAAATAAATATAAATAAATAGGTCAAAAATGTGAATACAAGGTTTTAATATAATATTTAGCTAAATTATAAATATATATAAAAAGTTAGAAAAGAAAATAATTTAAATTAATCTTAAAAGCCCTTGTTTGCATTTCAGTCCCTATAATTTATTGCATTTGAGTCCTTTATTTTCACCTAGGTCCTTACTTTTCGTTGCATATAGGTCCCTGTGAACATCATCTTCTTCTTCATTTCTTCTTCAGCCACTTGAATGACCGATGTTCGGCGGTGATGTCACCCTTCGATGACTGTTCATCTGACGCCATTCCACCCTCGCTAAACTCCTGGAGCTTGCGCTCACCCTCTTCATTTCATCCTTTGGTCCGAATTTGTCCTAAATCCTAATTAGGTCATGGCGTTAACCTCAACGACGTCAGAGACAACGCCGGAAGTTAGGTCACACTAGATGCATACCCATCCGGATTCAAGCTCCTTAGCCATCACCGAACTATTTAAATACCCCTTAAACCCTACGATTTCAGCGGTTTATTCCCTACCTTCTTCCCCAACCGCAACTAACTAATAGGCTATTCTTCCTTCTCCAGCAACTAATCTCCATCTCCATCCTATTCCTCCATTCGTCTCCACTCACTTCCAATCTTCGTCACCGTCCGCTGCATCTTTTGACGAAGCGCCGACGTTGGACTCCGCTTCCACGCCACGAAACTGCCCGCCGGAGTTCTTCCTCCAACCTTCTGATTTCGTCCTCCGTTAAGAACCTTCGACAGAGACTCCTCAACCTCCTTCATCCAGGTAATAGTAGGATTAGGCTAAGGTAGGAGTAGTGTAACTTAGTTCAATAGATTAGGTAGTTAATTAGGTTTAAATTTTCAAATTGTATGTCATCTTCCTTAGCTCCGGCGAGCTTTTTGAGCTTGTCTGAGCCATTCTTTTATCATTTTTACACACTGTTTACCTCCCTCACCTTATTTCATAACATCGTTTTTCCCTCACTCTTAGAAGGTAAATTGCCTAATTCATCTTCACATTCACAGGTGACCTCCACTGTCCACGGTGGAGGTCTTTGAGATTAGAACACACTCACTGGGACCCTCCATCATCTCTTCATAGTCTAAGGGCCCTGATCCTATTCCTAATTAGTATAATTAACTCATAGAAAGTAAATGGCTAAATTCCACCTTATCTCTAAGCTCACTGTCAATGGCGGCTCAGAGAGTGTTAATCACCTAAATAATTAGTTCATTAGTATCGCCTTACCCCTTAGAATACTTTCCCTCACTCAATTGAGTGAGAGGAAGCATTTTGAGTTCTGACGAACTCAGTATGCTCAATTTTCAAATTCCCTGCTAAATCCTAAGTTCTGATTATTTTCTGAGCTAATTGGGGAGATCTTAAGATCTATCTAGGTCTTAGGAAACTCTACAGGCCATTAATGGCCTCATTTACTGAGGTTTTCATCTTTGTGTATTAGAATTGAACTTGCCGGGGCTCCAGCAAGCTCCGACGAGTCGAAATTGATCTTCAGCCCATAGAACTCTGCGTAGAGCTCTAGAATGATTATTTAGAACCTAAGGACTATTTAGCGATTGTCAATTTGATGTTTTGATGCTTGGAGCTCGACCTAGACTTCTGTCTTCTCCAACTCTGGCAGAGTTGGAGAGACATCTTCATTAGGATTTGGTTCAATCTAAGAAGTCTAAAGGCATAAGTGAGGCATGATGATGTCATTCCTGATGGTTATTTGCTTATTAGAGTTGAGATTTGTTCTATCAAACAAAACCCTTTAGGATCTCAGCCAATGAACTTGAAACCCTAGAATTTTAGCTCAAAACTTAGTTTGGATGATTTGAATCAATTTCTGTGATGATGTAGAGTAGATTTAGAGTTTCAATTAGGTCAGAAATTGGTTAAATCTGAAAGTCAACTTTGAGCTTACTGTGGTCAAACCCCAGGTTCAATTTGAGGATTAATTGTTTAATTCTGCAGATTAAAAGATTGAAATTCTTTCTAGGATGATTTAGAGTGAGTTAGATTTGATTTGATTGAGTTTTACTGAGGATTTTGTGTGAATTTGATCACTATCCAGTTTGGGTCATTTTTGAACCCAAATTGCTTTCCATGCATTCTTGGCGAGATTTGGATGCCAAACTTGCCCAGTTAGAATCTTTGCAACCTTCAGAGATTGTTTAATATGATGTTGTTGGTTTTTAGCTCTCTGTCAAACTGTTTAGAGCTCAAAATGGAGCTCTGAAGCTCTTGTTAGAAGCTCATAAGCTTCTTCCTCTTCCTGAAGCCGTACAAAGATCTTTTCTTATTCCAATAGATGCGGAATCATCTACTGAAGATGGTTCAGACCTCATCTGGAGGTTAGAAGCTTCCCTGTAGGTCAAAAGATCTGATATTGCCCTTTGCAGGCCATGAATGGCCGTGAAAGCCTTTCACCTTCTCCCTTCAAGTCAAAGGGCCAGAATAGACTCGAACATGAAATTGGTGTTACGTACATGTAGAACTTCTCAAGAGCTTTCGATCGACCTTTAAGACGCTAGATTTGGTCCAACCAATCGGCCGGAATCGTCGGCCAAAGTTTGACCTTGAGTGGACAATGATAGTCCCACCTCAAGAACTATTCAAGTGCCACATCGGTATATTATGAAAAAGTGACATGGCCTTACCAGTCGTCAGCGCCGGGCGCGAAATGAAACTTGCTCTTGGGTGCAGGTGCGTGTGTTGCACGTGCCTGTGCATGTGTGTGTGCATGCGCTTGTGAGCGTGAGCGCGTGGGCCCGAGTAGACGTGTGTGGGCCTGGGAGGCCGGAGATTGTGCATTTGCTTGAAATGGAAATAAAACACCTAATAAAAACTAGGCTCAGACCTAGTAGGGTCTAGTTCCACCCTTTAGGGGGTGCTGTGTATCCTCGATCAGTTTAAGCCACCAACTATAAAAATCAAATTTTTGTTTGGTTAACTGTGAATATACATGCACAATAATAAAGGAAATTTAGAAGAGAAAACTTAAAGAAAAAAGTGAAGTAAGAAGAAAAGAGAGCTTTAGAAGAAGAAGAAGAAGAGGCGAAAAAGAAGAATAAAAGAGAGAGAGAGAGTAATGACAGAGAAGAGAAGAGAGGAAGAAAGGGTTGAAGATTAAGAAGAAAGGAGACTCTTGTTATCTTCTAATTTTTTTTACTTTTGAGCTTTAAATTGCAATAACATGTCTCCTTTTAAGCTTAATTGATGTAATGAGGCATTTGTATTCATTTGTATAATTTTTCTTACCTTAATCTTTTGTAATTAGTTGTAATGGTGTAATAAACATGTTTACTTGATTCTTAATGAAAAATCACATGTGTAAATATTTTCCTTCTTAATGGAATGCTGAATGCTTTTATTTGAATATCTCTTATGCAAGATTCATGTACTTAAAGTAATTTAATTATAATATGATTGATTAAGTAATTAGTAATTTATGCTTAGGAATTAATGGTGAATTAAGATAAGTTATGCCTCCCAGTGAACGACCTGGACTCAACTAGTTAAAAAGAACTTAAAAATCTAAAATGTTAGGTTAACTTGACCCTATACTACACAACCGACATTAATTCAAGTTAACCTAAGTTACTTTCTCATGCGATTAATTAAGTCCAAATAACTTAATTAACTGTGTTGAGGAATTAAACAACCATCAAATCACACATTTCACACAAAATGAGGGAGAACACTTCATGAGGCATGGGGCCACTTTTTGGATCTCATGTAGAAATGCCCCCATCACGGAGTTCCTAAATGGGAAGAAGTCCAGTCTTTTTACCAGGGACTCCGTGAGGATATCAGACTATTTGTCAATGCAACCTATGGTGGCAACATCATGGATTAGCATGAAGATACTGTTTGGGAGATTCTTAAGAACATGCGTGAGAACTCCATAAACAATGAATCTATGAGCGTGTTCGACCGGATGGCCACCGGCGCATTAACAAACACGTGAGGGACACACGAGACTTGAGACCTATCCACATCTGTCGATCTAGAGTTGGTGGCCAGTCTTTTGGATAAGATCTCCATCATTGAGAAGAAGGTGGACGAATTGACTCGACATCTACAGAGATCCATCGCCGTACAATGGAGCACGTATGCGCAATCGCCCTCAGGTAGGGAGGTTGTGCATAACATTCGCCACTACTCATATCAGGGGATGGACCCATATCCACCCTCGTTTGATCTTGATTTTGGAGGAAACTCTGAGCCATCCTACTCTAGTTGGGGGAACTCTGAACCCTCGTACGTTGATTACGCTAGAGTTTCTTAGACCTACGAGGATCTCCACACCATCCAGAATGATCCATTCTCCAACACATATAACCTTGGATGGCGCAATCATCCCAACTTCGCGTGGTTGAGAAATAATCATAACTCGAGATCTCAATTCCCACCTCGACCACAAGCTCTGCGACCTCATCAGCCCGCTCAGCCTAGGCCCAACCCAAATTATCAATCTAGACCTTCAAGGGAAGATCATATGAACTTGATTTTGCAAGCTTTGGCTGACATCCAAAAAATCAATGCAACTATGTAGAAACTGTGCAAAGAGATCATAGAGGTTAGAAATCAACTTGCACAGATGGCTGGGTCTCACCAGCCTGGCGCACTCCCTTCTCAACCTCTGTCGAATCTGAATAATGTGCTAAACTAGAGGCGCATTATGAACCCAAATAAGGGCTAAGCTCACTACATTTATTAGTCTCCTGCTCCATCACCCAATGGGATGGAGGCTTCCACATCGTATTCATGATATCAGCAGCAACCACTACTTTTGTCGACTCTGAACCAAAACCAGGCTGGCCACAATGCTATTACTACACGTAGTGACAAATAGACTTAGGATCCACCTTATCCTAGCCACTCCAGACCTAGTAGTTCAGAGCTTAACCCTGGGATGGTCATCCAGGATACATTTATCCCAGATCTAGAGCTTGAACTAATCTTAGAGGAACCTACAGAGGTTCCATTTCCTGAGGCCTTAACCAAAGGAAAAAGGGAACCGAAACTCGTGGCACTTTAGGAAGACTTGGTCAAGCTCTTTGAACAAGCTTGACCAACTCCAAATAAACATCCCCTTAATTGATGTGATCTGCCACATACCAACTTACGCGCAATTTTTGAAGGACTTATTATTTAAGGCTAATTCATCGTTGTTTAAGAGATGCGTTGTAGTAGAGGACAAATGCGCTCAAACAAATACAATTTATAACTCGAATTGAAGTCTGAGGTCGAACATAGGGAGCAAGTGTTGTAATTCACACGCTAATCGAAATGAATGTATACATGAGCACAAGAAATAAGCCAAGAATGATATTCAATGAAGAATAACTACTCAAATGATATTTAATACTAAGCAAGAGTATACCAAGAATTCTGTGAGACAAAAAGAATGGAGATGATCCTAAAAAGTGGTGATTTAAATCACCTTTTAGATCCACATTTAGGCATGCATCTCAATTTATTCAAATAACCTAATAGTAGCTCGAACACTATAGTGTTTAGACGACATGCTTAGCAATTAGATGTCTTAATAGAAGGCTAGCACAAGCCTTCTCTTCTTCTTCAGAACCTCGTCTCCTTCTTCAGGTTCTTTTCCTTCATAGCTTAAAGGAATCAATCTCTTCTGCGGCTAAGTGTCACACAGGGACACTCTTTAGAGAGCAAAACCCCCCCTCCCTCGCTCTCTTTTTCTTCTTATTTCTCTCTCAGAACCAGCCATACATTTGGGTAAATAGATCCATGTATAGGGTATTTGGATCCAGGCCATGTGCATGTGTGCACGGGTGAGTGTGCAAGCACGAGGAGGCGTGTGAAGGGGACTCGACCTTCGGTGTCTCGGGTGATAAGGCCTTAGCATGTATTCAACTTATACACCTCTGGAGCTCTGTTTGCTCATGATGTGGGACTATATGTCCCTCTTCCTTCTCGCATGAAGCAGCAGGTGGTTCTTTGTTCAATTGCAGTTGCTGCAGAGGGCGTAGCTCTCAATTGAAGACCTGGGTGCATACTTAGGATGAATCCGCAGTGCCTGGAGGTGAAACCTGAGTCTTGCGTGGCTAGAACATGAAGAACGGGGTAGGAGAGATGATGTGGTGGCGGAGCTCCAGCATGTACCTTGAAACATGAATACGGGTGTGAAGGCTCCAATCAAAAGGTTCTGGAGTGTCGACGGACCATGGGGAGTGTGGTGGTGGTGGTCTTGTGGCATGAGAGTGTGTGAGGTGGTGCATCGAGGTCAGTGAAGGTGGACGACAATGGGTTTGTTCAGTGGGGAGCTAGGGTGAGCGATCGAGCAAAATAGGAGAGGGCTTTTGATGGAGGAAGTACGATGGTGCTTTTGGGAGTTGTGGTGAGGTGGATGGTGGTCTATGGTGGTGGCGCGGGTCATCAGAGCTCGTGCTGGAGTTGGAGAAGATGATGGGGGAGATGGTGGAATAGCAGTCCAATTGAGACATTAAAGAGTGGAAAAGGGAGGAGGAAAGAAAAGGAAGTGATAGGACCTAATTCAAGGAAGAAAATGAAAGGGACTCACGCTAGCATGCCTTGCCAGATGCAAGGAAGATGAATTCTCCATCGAGGACGACGGTGAGGAGAGGGGAAGATGGCGCCTGGTGTGACCAGCGAGGCATGGAGGAAGGTTGTGAAGATGATGGATGGGCCAATTTGGCCATTGGCCATCCCTAGGAAGACGGGGAAGAAGGGCCTCCGGAGCTAGGTCAGAGAAGGGCCGAAGGTAGGAATTTGAAGAGGGTTTTGGCCCAAAACCTAGCTAAGGATCACGGCCTTGCATTGGGCGTGCTTCTATAGGGCTTAGGATGGAGTTCCAAGCTTGGAAACAAGCTTGGAAACTTCGAGCTTCTTACGCATGTGGGATACCCACATCTCCCATGCATTCGCATGGGAGATTGGGAAAGAATTAGAGTCCAAGGCTGAGTTTGATTGAAAGAGAATTCCTCAGGGAATCTTTGGTTTAAATCTGGGATTGATTGATTGAGAATCGAGCGAGAAATTCTCTCTCGAAACTTGACAGTGAAGGTCTAACCTTCCAAAAATGGTGTGAGGATCTTTTACAAAGAACGATGATAAAGTTAGGAACCTGATTGCAATAGATTTTGAAAGCTAGGGGTTTAAGTGAGAAAAAGAGTCAGATTGAACTAAAACATAAACTAGGTCAAGATGATCTTTGATTGGGCCCAAATTTTGGTACAAACCTAATTTGGATCCAAGAAATCTGATGGTGAAGTCAGATTTAGGTTTTGACTAAGCTTGACTGGGTAATTTATGCAGAAACCAAAATTAGGGCAATTGTCTATCTGAGAGTCTATTTTAGGTCAAAATGGGCTTTGATGGTCAAATCAAGGATACCAAACCCTGGAGAATATTTTTCTATGATTTTTAAAGGGTTTAGGTGAATTTTATCCTGACTAGAACCTCAGTGAATTAAGCGGGTCTATTTTTAGGGTTTCAGATGTCATTTAATTCTCATAATGCCTGAAAATTCGTTTCTATCTGCACAGACCTTCTTGTTAGACTTTAATGAATGTTTGACCTTTAATAAATCCCTGAGAAAACCCATGATTATTCTGCATTCATGATATGATGGTAAAATTATTATTTTAACCCTGGTTTCATGTTAAACTCAGAAAGGGTGTGCAGTGAATTACGGTCCTTTGGCGGTTATGTAGGAGCATTTATTAATGGATTTTGACTAATTAAAGCTAGATATAGCTGATGATGATGTTATCATCACTTATGTACACCAAAGCGTAAGCCGTGAAATAAAGACGGGAGTCCGATTGTATTGTTTAAGCAAGCCAGCTCTATCATTTTGAGCAAACTCCCACAAAAGGTGAAGGATCCTGACATACCTCTAATCTCCTGTTCGGTGACCTAGAATTTGATCGAGCTTTATTGGATTTAGGAGCCTCCATAAATTTGATCCCTTCACCCTACTAGATCATTTCGAGGAAACTGAGCTCAAATCGACTGAGGTGACCCTGCAGCTAGCTGACTGATCAATTAAGTCACCAAGAGGAGTTCTCGAGGATGTTCTAGTTAGGATGTGAGATTTCTTCTTCCCAGTGGACTTCATTGTATTAGACATGGATACTTTTGAAAATCTGAGAGATACACCTATCATTTTAAGGAGACCATTCCTAGCCATAGCTAGGGCAAATATCAATTGCGAAGAGGGCCAGATAGAGTTGAAATTTGGAACAAGACATTGAGGATTGATATCTTTAAGGCACAGAAAGGAATAAACTATGGGGCAATTGAAGAGGTTTGCGGCATCAGTTCTTTTGTTGAGGACCCGATTACAGAGTATAACCCGATTCATCCGAAGCCTCAACCACAAGAAGATCTTGACCGACATATAGAGAAGGTCGAAGATAATCCAAACCTACCCATAGTTTCCACCTTATCTTCTGAGGCCCATCCCAAACCCCCATTCGCTGCCGATAACCTGGTACTTGAATTAAAGCCCCTCTCGGATCATCCGAAGTACGTCTTTTTGGTTTCCAATCAAATGTTTCTTGTGATTATCAACTCCCGACTCTCTCCTGATCTAGAAACAAAGCTAATTTCTATGCTCTAGCAGCATCGAAGAGGCATTGGATGGACTCTTGATGACTTGATTGGAATAAGTCCTTCGTATTGCGCACATTGTATCTATACTGAAGAGGGCTCACAACCATCTCTAGAAATGCAGAGATGACTCAATCTGAATCTTCAAGAGGTCGTGAAAAAGGAGATCATCAAGTGGTTATATGCTGGAATCATCTACCCGATCTCTAATAGCCATTGGGTGAGCCCCATCCAAGTTGTGCTTAAAAAAACAGGGCTCACCGTGATTATGACCGAATCTGGAGAGACCATCCCGACTTGTATTGCAAATTCGTAGAGAGTCTACATAGACTATCGGAAACTAATTACCTCCACGAAGAAAGATGATTTCCCACTCCCATTCATTGATTAGATTCTCGAGAAACTGGAGGGAAATCGATTTCTGTGTTTCCTAGATGGGTACTTTGAATATAATTAGTTGGAAATCCATCCTGAGGATTAAGAAAAGGCCACCTTTACCTGCCTCTACGGTACGTACGCATTCCGTAGGATGCCATTTGGGCTTTGCAACGCACCCACCACGTTTCAGCGGTGCATGCTAGCCATATTCTTTGATATGGTAGGTAAATACCTTGAATTTTTCATGGACAACTTCTCAATTTTTGGTGAATCTTTCAATGATTGCCCCCTGTACTTGGTCTAGATCCTTCGAAGATGCATCGAAGTGAACCTGGTTCTCTCTTAGGAAAAGCGCCACTTCATGGTTCTTGAAGGCATCGTGCTTGGACACCTTGTTTCTGAGAGAGGTATCCAAGTTGACCAAGCTAAGGTAAATCTGATTTCCAAATTACCTGTGCCTGCCTTGGTCAAAGACATCAGATCATTTTTGGGGCATGCCGGATTCTATCGTCAATTTATATCTGATTTTTCCAAGATTGTGCACCCCCTAACAAATCTTCACTTAAAGGACACACCTTTTGAGATGACGAGTGAGTGCATTCACGTATTTGAAATCCTGCATGACTGAGTCACCCAAGTACCAATCCTGCAATCTCCTGATTGGTCTCAACCCTTCGAGATCATGTGAGTCTGACTATGCAGTAGGAGCGGTGTTGGGACAGAAAATCGACGGGAAATCGGTGATAATATATTATGCCAGCAAGACACTAGATGAACCTCGATGTAATTACACGATTATAGAGACAGAGCTTCTAGCTATAGTATTTGGTCTAGAGAAATTCAGATCATATCTCTTAGGATCCCATGTCATCATTAACTGAGATCACACTGCGGTAAGGCACTTATGAAGAAGGACACGAAGCCTAGATTAATCTGCTGGATCTTGCTATTTGTTTGCACCTCAAAACACGCCTATAAGAACGCCTTCTTATGCTATTTTCTAGCATTAACTATGTATATTATAATCCTGTAGTTGCATTTGTAAAAACGCTTGCATGCATGCATTTAATTGAGAGGAGAAGAGAATGGAATAAATGGCTTGCATTTTTACATTTTTCTTCAAGTGTCTCTTTGCAAAAGTCCCCTCTCCATATTTTATTTTCATCTTTCTTTCTTCTTCCCACGGCTTTTCTCTCCTTCCCGCGGCTGCGTCCTTCCCGCGGCTGCACTCTTCCCGCAGCTGCATGCAGCAGCCACGCAGCACCTCTTCCCATCACGTCTCCCTGCCAACGCCGCTCCCTACAGCTGCAACTCGCACGCCCTCTCCCTGCTGCAGCCAACACGCCCCTCTCCCCTCCTCTATAAGTAGCTGCAGCTTCATCCTCGCGGGGGAGCGGTGGCAGCTACTGAAAAAAAACCCGCAGCACCTTCCTCGCCCGTTCTCCCCTCCCATACGCCGGCCCTCCGTCGAGGAGGCACCCGACGAGCAGGAGAACCCACTGTGGTGCTCACCACCACAGTGGGAACACCACCGCCCAGCTCTTCAACGAGCAGGTGGGCGTGGTGTTTTCTTTTCTCTTCGTTTTCATCTCCACGCCATTGCTGCCGCTTCAAGCTCCGAAGCTTGAAGCAGCAGCAGCAGCAGCTAAACCGCGGCGACAGCAGCAGCAGCAGCACCCCCCGCCTCCTCCGCGACCTTCCCCGCAGGTGCGCAACCCTCCGCGCGCGTCTGCAGGCCCGTTCTCCGCCTCCGTCTCCGTTCTGTCCGCCTCGCAGTTGCACCCGTAGCCCGCCGCCGCGCGCACTGCAGCGGCCGGCTACGGCCTCGCGCCGACCCCCGCGAACCTCTGCAACCCTCCGCGACCGACTGTAGACTCCCCGCCGCCCTCTCCGAGCACGCCATCGCCCGCTCTCCGTCCTCGCACCCGGTGTGCAGGAGACGTCTCACGTCCACTGCACGAAGGCGCGGTGCACCGCGACGATCAGACGTCCGCCTCCGCCTTCAGACGACGTAGAGTCAGACGTCTGCCGCCTCCGGCAGACGTCTTAACTCGCGCGTCCGCGATCACTCCTTCGCCCGCTCTCTCTCTCCGCCGATCTCTCCCGCCCGCTCTTTCTCTGTCTCCCGCTCTCTCTCTCTTCGCGATCTCTATCTCTCTCTCTCTCTCTCTCTCTTTTTTTCACTTACAGCAACACACACACACCCATTCACCGACACACACACACACACACACTAATAGTAACTTATATACATACATACATATATATATATATATATATATATATATATATATACATATACATATTTCTATATATATATACTTATATATACATAGTATATCTATATAGTTATGTATACATACATATAATATAATATATATATACATATACATATATAATATATATATATATATATATATATATATACACATACTCATATACATATATATATATATATACATATCTATATACTTATACATATACACATATATATATATACATATATACATATATACATAGCTATATACATATATACATACATATATATATATATATATATATATATATATATATACACCTATATATATATATATATATATCTATATATATCTATACATATATACTTATACATTTATATACATATAGATATATTTACTCATATACATACATATGTACATATATTTTCACGTTATTTACTATACGCTGTATCATGGGGATATCTGCACCAGTTGCTGATATTCCCTGATACACGCGTACAAAAAAGCGTGGTCCCATACATCATCCATCCTCCATCCACACTCCACGCGGCACATAGTCGTGTTGGTTGCGTCTCTCTAGACGTCAACTGACTCGACATAGTGCTACACTCCATCGTCACCTCCACCCCCACCCCTTTATATATATATACTACATATAAATATATATCTATAGCTACTATATTTACTTTCTATCTGTTAGCTTCCTTCTTAGTAAAAAGATAAAAAAAAAAAGGGTATAAAAGTGAAAAGATAATCTTTGATTTGCAGGTACCCCGTCTTGCGAGTAGCAAGGCGCGTTTTGGAACTCTGTTTTGGCTAAAAGCCAAGGACACAATTTTGAGGGTGTGCCTCAAGAACAAGGATTACCAGAAAAAAACCTAAATAAGAAAAATACCAAAAACACAATAAACGAATGGAAGAGACGCGTTTTAAGGAAAACGTAGAAACTCGACTTTAACCCCACTTCCCTGAGTTCGACCCTGGGCCTAAAAGTGACAAGATAAAATCAATTAGGCCAGGTTAAAAATTTTGTAAAGAGATGGTTAGGTCTGAATTAGGTTAACCACTATACATATTTCAACGATAAAAACATCATATTAACAACCTATCCAGGCCGACCCATCATGACTTTTCTGGCGCCGCTGCCGGGGAGGTGCGCTTTCGAGTAAGTTTCTATCCAATTCCTTTAAATTTGTCTCTTCTCTCTTCACGGGTATTGTTGTTTTTGGTGTGCAGGTGAACCTGGTGGAAGGAGAAGAAGGCTGACGAAGTCGAGGACGTGAGCAGATCCAAGGCGGGAACGAGAGCGTGAAGACGCCGACATTGCATTGGAGCTTCGCACACGTTGCCGAACAAGTAGGTTTTCTTTTCTCATCAAATTAGTGTTAACTTGCCACCACAAAAATAAAAAAAAAAAAATTTTTAAAACTAAAAACTAGAAAAACTTTTTGGGATTTCTTGAGGGCAAGTGGATTAAAATTCACTTGATTGATTGGTTGTCTTCACTCCCACTGCCCCGGATTTCCCACCTTACTTCGCATAGCGAAAATCCGAGAATCTTCATTCTTAGATTTTTCGCCGTGGGAAGTATTCTTTGAGGCAAAGAAAAAGATTGCTTGTATCCCTCTTTTGCCTCACTTATCTTTAATTCAGGATCACATTTTTGGTGGGGAGACTTGGAATTGAGTTGATTCCAACCCCACCACGACTTTTCAAATTTGCCTGTGATTCGATCCTGAATACTTCAACCCCAAAAATTTTATTTTCTTTATCTTTTGGTTGAAGCCTTGTGTGTGGAAATCATTTCTGGTGATTGGGAGCACTTGAATTGAAGTGCTTTGGCTCCCTGTCACATTGATATAAAACTGATTCGTGCATCCACACTTAGAAATCTCCATTTAGGGTAGCCCATTGCATTTTAGCATGCATTAACTAACTGATAATTGAAGAAGGGTTTCTTGGGTTTTAGAAGGAAAACCTGTATTTTTGCAAAAACCCGGAGATTGGTTGAATTAGTAATTCAGCAAAACCCTAAAATTCATACTACTTAAGGCTGAACTCTAAAAACCATTCGCCAATAAAAACTTCAATTCGGGGAGATTTCCCCGTTGCATGCTTGTTCTTACACACTCTTAAAATCAATCACTTGGGCATTACCCGTAAACAACGCCCTTCACATTCCAAAAGCACTTGACCCTAAGCCTCTAATTAAAACTGGTAGTAACTTGACCCTTACTAAGGATTGGAGGTCTAACTACCTGTGTGTAGCGACTACGTGCTGGTGAGAGTTCCCGCGTGCTATCGGGTGTCTAAGACTGGGGCAAACGGCCTTTCAATCTGGCCCGGTGGTTCCACGGTGCTCGCATTCGGTTCCGTAGTTCGTGATAGTAGGTAACTTAGATCTTTAGGTCTAAGGGCACACTGTAGAGGTTAGGAACTTGACTGTATTGATTTGTAATCAAGTGTACCTTTGCGGCGTCATTTCTCTCATCCCTTTTCCCTTCTCATCTCCCCAATTCTTCCTGCGGTAGTGCATGTTTGGGAGGAGGTCACAAAACCCTGAATTGCTTGTATTGACTGATAAATCTAGAAAAAGAGCCGAATCATCCTCCTCCTCCACAAACATGGCACACACCCCCGCCTCACCACTTCGTCACAATTTCAATTCTTTCAACACCAGGCTTATCCCTGGAAACCCTGCAAGACCTTCCTTATCGAGTGTCGCGCCAAGCGACTCTGTAAGTCATGTGGAACTGGCTTCTGTGAGCCAGTATTTCAACACGGAGGACCAAGCCTCCGTGTACTCGGACACATATGCGGACACGTCTTCTGGCATAGAAGATGCCTGCACCCTGGGGAATAACCCATTTTCTGCCACGTATAACCCAGGGTGGCATAATCATCCCAACTTTGCATGGTCCAACAACCCGCAGCGTCGAAACCCCGCTGGTGGACCAATGCGATCGTCCGCACCCGTCATCCCAAGGGCCCAGTCTAATCCTATGGCAAATCTTCCATCAGGCCCTTGTGTGCAGAAAACCAAACACGCATCAAAACCTCTTGATAAATTGATGCGAATGATGACGGAAATGTCAAAGCGCCATAAAGAAAACATGACCTCTCTTCAGCATTTGGCGCAGCAGAATGCTGAGATCAATCAACTAAGCATGGCGACTCGATCTCAGGGCACTTTTCCCGCCCAACCTGTTCCAAACCCGCAAAACTTTGTACCCTGTGGTCCGCAACCACAGGTACAACCTTCTCAGGAACAGGTTCATCAAATTCTGCAAGCTCCGAGTATTCCTTCGGGATTTCAGGTTAATCCCGCTGCAGCACCGCACTCTTATGCTGATAGTGATCACATCAAGGATGACACGTCTGACGAGGACGTGACTGTCAGTACGTGTATCGAACTAATTGGAGCCGATTCTGACTGCTGCGAATTACCTGACGACTGCCTGACCAACACAAACTATGACGTTCCCCAATCCCTCCCTATTCCTGTACCTTCTCCTGACCAGACTTCTGACGAGGTTTTCTCCACTTCCCATACCTCGTGGTCTGAGTCATTGCCGGGCTGCTCACCGCCGGTCCACACTATGGAAGACCGGATTGCCCTTTCTTTCCCGCTAAATCAGGCGGATTTGCAAATCCACACTGGGACCTTGAGCCCACATCTTACTCACCGGGGCTATTCCCTTTTGGATCCATCTATCCAAAAAGCCCCCCTTCTTGGCCAATCTAAGGGCCAACTTCCTCTTCCTGATCTGTTTTCTGATCCGCCTGGGACACTCTCGTCCCAGAAAACGCCAAATCTCTCACCATCCACCATTACTTTTCACGCCTCTATCGCGATTACTTCGCTTTTCTCTTCACCACCCACCATCCACCCACCCCTCCACCCTAATTTATACCCTGAACCTCAGCTCCTGTTACCCGATCTGTCGTCCGTTCTCTGCCTTTCCCTGCATGCATATGAGGACATAGCATTGTTTGGCATGGGGGGGTGGATAGGCATCCATAGGATCCGGGTATTTTATGTTATCAGACAATTACCACCTATTTATAAATATGCAAGAAAAAGAAAAAAGAAAAGAAAAAAAAAATATATATATATATATATATATATTAGTAATAAATGGTGTTTAGTAATGATCTAAAAGCTGAAACAAAAAAATACAATAAGTGTTTATGGATATTCAACCTCTGTTTTGAAGAATTTCCAGGCCACAGAAGCTTGATTCGCTCAGGCTCGGCTTAATTCACTTAAAGCATTGACGAAATAGATCAAAATCTCTCCTAACTAAGAACGTTTCTTGTACCTGAGACACCAGTACAGGATTCGTTGGTTTGCTTTTTCTTGAGAGCTTAAGTAAACTTGGTTCACACTACACATATCAGGAAAGATCAGGTGAACATAAGATCCAACCCTAGTGTTCATTAGGAAAGGTGGAGTCCTTACCTGTGCGTGCAGGTAGACTTTTTATCCCAAGCTTTAGTCTTGTGTTTAGGAGTGGCTCTTTCCACCAAAAAGAAACTCTCCCATAAAAAAAAAAACAAAAAAAAACAAAAAAAAAGTATGCTTCAAAATGTGTTGTAAGAGATATACTGACACGTGTTTCGAAAAAAAAAAAAAAATCAGAAAAGAGATGTTTTAAAAGAGTCAGTATATCTCATAAATGTCTGTATACTTTGTTTTTCGGTGAGTCAAAAAAAAAAAAAAAAAAAATCAGAAAATGGGAGTTGAGTTTTCCGTCATCATCTTAAGGGTCAATTCGAAGACATGAGCTGAAACTGGGACCAACCTGTACTTAAAAATTCGTGAAACCCTGGGATTGAGTCTTAATGTTCATATGGTCAGTCTTGATCCTTCACTATGCACAAACCATAACCTCTTGAGCTCTCGAGTACGGCAAAAACCTCCTGGGTCCTAGAAATCGTACTTAAGGTTTAAATATCAAGAGTCCTGGTTAGTTGAGAGATGATCTATGTCATGTGAGACTTAAAGTACTGGTAGTCTTCTTTACAATTGGTTCTCACAATATTCGATAATAAACACACCTATATCACCTCAGAAGAAAATTTTCAGCTTAAGATCATTTCTAAATACGGTTTTGCTAGGGACTAGCAAAAGATAGGCATGGGGGTATATGTTTGCACCTCAAAACATGCCTATAAGAACGCCTTCTTATGCTATTTTCTAGCATTAACTATGTATATTATAATCCTGTAGTTGCATTTGTAAAAATGCTTGCATGCATGCATTTAATTGAGAGGAGAAGAGAATGGAATAAATGGCTTGCATTTTTACATTTTTCTTCAAGTGTCTCTTTGCAAAAGTCCCCTCTCCATATTTTATTTTCATCTTTCTTTCTTCTTCCCACGGCTTTTCTCTCCTTCCCGCGGCTGCGTCCTTCCCGCGGCTGCACTCTTCCCGCAGCTGCATGCAGCAGCCACGCAGCACCTCTTCCCATCACGTCTCCCTGCCAACGCCGCTCCCTACAGCTGCAACTCGCACGCCCTCTCCCTGCTGCAGCCAACACGCCCCTCTCCCCTCCTCTATAAGTAGCTGCAGCTTCATCCTCGCGGGGGAGCGGTGGCAGCTACTGAAAAAAAACCCGCAGCACCTTCCTCGCCCGTTCTCCCCTCCCATACGCCGGCCCTCCGTCGAGGAGGCACCCGACGAGCAGGAGAACCCACTGTGGTGCTCACCACCACAGTGGGAACACCACCGCCCAGCTCTTCAACGAGCAGGTGGGCGTGGTGTTTTCTTTTCTCTTCGTTTTCATCTCCACGCCATTGCTGCCGCTTCAAGCTCCGAAGCTTGAAGCAGCAGCAGCAGCAGCTAAACCGCGGCGACAGCAGCAGCAGCAGCACCCCCCGCCTCCTCCGCGACCTTCCCCGCAGGCGCGCAACCCTCCGCGCGCGTCTGCAGGCCCGTTCTCCGCCTCCGTCTCCGTTCTGTCCGCCTCGCAGTTGCACCCGTAGCCCGCTGCCGCGCGCACTGCAGCGGCCGGCTACGGCCTCGCGCCGACCCCCGCGAACCTCTGCAACCCTCCGCGACCGACTGTAGACTCCCCGCCGCCCTCTCCGAGCACGCCATCGCCCGCTCTCCGTCCTCGCACCCGGTCTGCAGGAGACGTCTCACGTCCACTGCACGAAGGCGCGGTGCACCGCGACGATCAGACGTCCGCCTCCGCCTTCAGACGACGTAGAGTCAGACGTCTGCCGCCTTCGGCAGACGTCTTAACTCGCGCGTCCGCGATCACTCCTTCGCCCGCTCTCTCTCTCCGCCGATCTCTCCCGCCCGCTCTTTCTCTGTCTCCCGCTCTCTCTCTCTTCGCGATCTCTATCTCTCTCTCTCTCTCTCTCTTTTTTTCACTTACAGCAACACACACACACCCATTCACCGACACACACACACACACACACTAATAGTAACTTATATACATACATATATATATATATATATATATATACATATACATATATCTATATATATATACTTATATATACATAGTATATCTATATAGTTATGTATACATACATATAATATAATATATATATACATATACATATATAATATATATATATATATATATATATATATACACATACTCATATACATATATATATATATACATATCTATATACTTATACATATACACATATATATATATACATATATCTAAATACATATATACTTATATACATATATACATAGCTATATACATATATACATACATATATATATATATATATATATATATACACCTATATATATATATATATCTATATATATCTATACATATATACTTATACATTTATATACATATAGATATATTTACTCATATACATACATATGTACATATATTTTCACGTTATTTACTATACGCTGTATCATGGGGATATCTGCACCAGTTGCTGATATTCCCTGATACACGCGTACAAAAAAGCGTGGTCCCATACATCATCCATCCTCCATCCACACTCCACGCGGCACATAGTCGTGTTGGTTGCGTCTCTCTAGACGTCAACTGACTCGACATAGTGCTCCACTCCATCGTCACCTCCACCCCCACCCCTTTATATATATATACTACATATAAATATATATCTATAGCTACTATATTTACTTTCTATCTGTTAGCTTCCTTCTTAGTAAAAAGATAAAAAAAAAAGGGTATAAAAGTGAAAAGATAATCTTTGATTTGCAGGTACCCCGTCTTGCGAGTAGCAAGGCGCGTTTTGGAACTCTGTTTTGGCTAAAAGCCAAGGACACAATTTTGAGGGTGTGCCTCAAGAACAAGGATTACCAGAAAAAAACCTAAATAAGAAAAATACCAAAAACACAATAAACGAATGGAAGAGACGCGTTTTAAGGAAAACGTAGAAACTCGACTTTAACCCCACTTCCCTGAGTTCGACCCTGGGCCTAAAAGTGACAAGATAAAATCAATTAGGCCAGGTTAAAAATTTTTTAAAGAGATGGTTAGGTCTGAATTAGGTTAACCACTATACATATTTCAACGATAAAAACATCATATTAACAACCTATCCAGGCCGACCCATCACTATTGCAAGAATTTGATCTTGAAATTTGTGACAAGGTGGGAAAACAGAACGTGGTAGCTAACCATTATTTCTCACCTTCCTTCTTTGATCATTGATCCATCTGAACCTATCACTGAGCATTTTCCAGATGAGCATCTCTTGCCCATTAATGGACTTCACTGGTTCGCTGATATCGTGAATTACTTGGTTACAGGGAAAGTCCCACCTGATTAGGTGACCTCCCGGCATGACAAGCTGATTTCCGATGCAAAGTACTTTGTCTGGGAAGATCCGTATCTATTTCACATCGGTAATGACCAAGTGGTCCAAATATACATCCCCGACGATGAGGTCGTTGATGTCATCTCATTTTGCCATGACCAGGCCTGCGGTGGCCATTACTCAGGGTGTAAAACCATAGCGAAGATCGTCCAGTGTGGGTTTGTTTGGCCCATAATGTTCAAAGATGCACAATCCTATTGTAGGGCATGTGCCCGTTGCAAGACCCTTGGCAACATGGGCCAGTGTGACATGATGCCCTTGAATTTGATTATCATGTGCGAAAGCTGACATCTGGGGAATTGATTTCATGGAACCTTTTCCAGGATCTAACGGCTTCGAGTACATCCTACTTGCTATTAACTATGTCTCGAAATGGATTGAAGCCATCCCCACCAGAATGAATGATCATAAAGTAGTTCTTTAGTTCATTCAGGAGAACATCTTTTCCAGATTTGGGGTTCCTAAGGCCATCATCGGTGATGGCAGGTCTCATTTCGCGAATATGCACTTTCAGTCCCTGATGAAAAAGTACATGGTGTCGCATTGTATCTCGACTCCTTATCAACCCCAAACCAATGGATTGGCCGAGCTATCCAATCGAGAGATTAGGAAAATCCTTTAGGTCTCTGTTCGGCCTGACAGAAAAGATTGGTCCACTCGACTTCCAAAAGCCTTGTGGGCCTATAGGACCGCCCATAAGACCTAGCTAGGAATGTCTCCCTTCAGACTTGTGTATGGGAAGACATGTCACCTCCCTGTAGAAATGGAGCATAAAGCCTACTGGGTAGTACGGAAGTGCAATCTAGATTTCATGAAGGCTGGAATCCACCGGAGGTTGCAAATGAGCGAGATCGAGGAGTTATGCAATGATACGTACGAGAACTTGCGTATCTACAAAGAGTGGTCAAAGCCTTCCATGATAGGCACATATTGCGGAAATCTTTTCATCCTGGTAAGAAAGTGTTACTCTTTGATGCCAAACTCAAGCTCTTCCTAGGAAAGCTAAGATCAAAGTGGATCATACCCTTTCTCGTTTGACGAATCTTTGGAAATGGAGGTGTCGAAATCAGTGAACTCAGCCATGACTCAGAACCATTTATTGTGAACGGTTACAGATTCAAATATTTCCTTGAACTCACTGATTCGAATATGGCTGTAGTATCTTTTGATCTCCATTCTCCCTGGGCCACATTACACCCAGTAGATGGAGTTAAACTTAGCACTTAACGGGAGGCAATCAGTCTTTTCGGAGAACCCAAGACCCTTCTGACCTATCTCTAAGCTGAAATCATATTGCTCTTTAGGGTTCATCTATTAGAACAGCCGACTCCACCTTTAATACTTGTATCAGAGCTCAAAATCATCTGCAACAGTCTCCTTGACCCGTTCGCCACCCACTAAACCTGTTCTAATGTACGATCTAAGTTGAAATCGAGCCCACCTAATTTACAATGAGGACATTGCAAATCTTAGGCATGGGGTGGCATTAAAGTGAAAAATGCAATGAAATTCAATTCATGGAGGGGTTTCATCAAAAAATAAAAGGCGACAACAATTTTGAAAGCTGAATTGAAGAAATTGAGGAGGAGGAAGAGGAGAAAAGAAAAGGGAAAAAGGAGCAAGCAAAAGAAAGAAAATGTGATAGTCCCTATAATTCAGTATGGAACTTACCTAAGTTCAAAGCTAGATTGGATAATGAATTAAGACCTGGAAGGCTAAAACTTAGGAGATTAGTGACAGATATTGACCTTAGGCCTCTTGGGCCTATTTTAGGACTTAAACACTCACATATTTGTTAAGATTTGGATTAGTCCTCAAGAGGTTGAGGAAAGTGTGAGGCTGTTGTATTAAGTCTAAGGCTTAGGGAGTATTTGGCCTCGTTTCCTACCCTTTGGTTTGCGGGACTTGGTAACCTAAGCACCCAAAAATCACATACCGGTCTGGTTCAATGCATTTAATGAAGAAAAATGCCAAAAGTGTCTATTATGAAAAAAGGTTTTCCCGAAGATTTAGCTTAGGAGTGGTACGAAGACACAAGTTGATTGGACAAGTTCCTGGCACAGAGTGGTGTAATGAAAAATACTCCCCTTGAAGATGTGTAATAACATATCATCTCCTTGATGCTTGTCTCCTAGGATATCTAAATATTCTACCAGAGGCATGTAAGCACCTTGTGCTGGTTCAGAATGCCATGGGTGGGATTATCTCGAAATGTCGATTTCCAGGTGTGGATTTACCTACAGAATGCCATGGGCAGCATTATCCCGAAGTGTTGAAAGTCAAGGTTTTGGGTGTTGCCATGGGTGGTGCTATCATGAAGCATCAAAAGTCAGGGACCCCTCGAGGATTGATGATGGGGATAGGGAATTTGATAAAATCCATGTCTAGGACCAATTCGATGTTGGATTTAGGGGAATATAAAAGAAAAGAGAGAAAACTCTCAAAAATAAAAATCCCTCTCTATCTCTCTTATAAAAAAATGCACCGGCAAACTGAGCCTAGACTTGCTACAAATACGCACGGGTGCTTTAATTGCTGGGGTCAACGAACCTCTGGGTAGTTTTTGTAGGCCTTAGAAACTTTCATGACAGACCCAAGGCTGAGGTGGGTCAGGTCTGGATCTTAGTTGATACTTGAGTACCTCTAGGCCTATTATTGGTATTCTGATCTAATTTCTAGAGAAGTGGCATAAATCAGGCATTTGAACATCAAAAACATGGTCTAGAGATCTAATTTTTTCCATGATTTTGCTAGGGATTAGTAAAAGTTAGGCATGGGGTATGATGGTAATGCCATCATTTGTTATAACTAACTTAAATTAGTTGGAATTAAGAGATAAATGCTCTTGAATGATCGCCTGGGGACCATAATTCTACTCTGATCTGACTTGAGAAGAGAAGAAAACATGGTTAATTCTATTGTTTTAACAGCACATCACAAATGCACATTAACCAAGGGGTTATTCAGGAGTTAATTAAAGGTCAAATAAGCATAAGAAACCAAGAAGTGGACTTACACTAACAGAATTAGGGTTTCACTCATTTCGAGGATGAAAATAGGGCTAAAAACCCTAATTATTAGCCACACTTAAATTGAAAAATTTTGGTCAGGATAAAATTAATTTAAATCTCCTAAAATTTATAGAAAAATATTATGAGGTTTTATACCTTTGGTTTGACCATTTGAACCCATTTTGACATAGAATAGAGTTTCAAATGAGAATTTGGCCTAATTTGGGCTTCTGTACAATTTGCCTACTCAATTGTGGTCCAAACTCAAATCCAAGTTCACCATTAGATTCCTTGGGTCAAAATTAGGTTAAAACCAAAAATTGAACCCAATTAGAGTCTATCTTGACCTAGTTTGCATTTTAGTCCCTAAAAACTCTATTTCTCACATTTGTACCTCTAAGTTTCAAGTTATTGCAAAAAGCCCCCTATCTTTGTCTTTGTTCTTGAAAAAAGGTCCCTGCCACCATGGGTGTGTGAACACACCTGCAGCCAAGATTCAAGAGAGAATATCTCTCTCAAATAAGATCCAAATCACTCCAAAATTGGAGGGATTGATCTTGAGAAGATACCCGATCGTTTGAACCACCTCAAGAACCCCAAATCAATTCCTAGAGCTCAAGCAAGCTCAAGGAATTTGAGGAACTCTTTCCTCAAAAAGTTGAGGCCAATCAAGCTTGATTCCTTGATTTAGAGGTCGAATTTGAGCTCTATAAAAAGGCCCCAAGATCCCAGCGTGCTTTTCAACCAAGAAATGATCAGACTTCCCCTTCTTCCTTCTCTAGCCTTTGCGTCTTCTGCTCCGGCGAGCCTTCTCTGACCACCTCATCAAGCCAGCCAGTGGTCAAATTGATCGGCTCATCTTCCTCCTCTCTTCTTTGCGATCGAGACCAACCAAAGTTCGACCATTTCCGACGTCTCCTTCCTCGCCGTCATCTCGCTATTCCTCTCATCTTTTCCACGTCTGACCAACCAACGTTGGATGCCTTCACCCTCCTCTCACTCCCTAAATCCCTCTAAACCCTTCCTCTCCTCTACGTCACCTCTACCTCCTTAGAACCTCGGATCAGCCATGACGCCACCCTCTTGCCCACTGTCTTCCCCATGTCTAGCATGAGATTCGGTGAGCTCGTGCCAGCGCCACAACCCACCAAACCACTCACCACCAAGCCCATAAGCTTCGCCTCACCTCTCCCATCAAAACCCTAAACCTATTAAGTGAAGCACACATTCTACACCTCCACCGAACACACATCACCTTCTTTGACTTCACCACACTGCCACACACATGCTTACACCAAATCACGACCACCACTCCACTCGTCGTGATCTGGAAAAGCTTTTGAGCGAGTTTGATGGGGCTACAAGGCTGTATTCTTGATTTCATGTACTATCGGAGCTTCACCGTCAACGTCGTCTTCATCAACTCCGTCTGCCTTTCTCCGGCCACTACTCAAACTACTGCCACCATCACTCGACACAGCTTCACATCCAGAAGGCAGCAGGGTTATCAATTGAAGCAACCCAGGGCATCAACTGCACAAATTCAACGAAGACCTCTATTGCGATTGCATGCGAAGAAGAAGGATGAATATAATCCCACATCATGCGCATCAAATTTGTGATAGTGTATAAAATGATTTCGTGCCATAGCCTCTTCACCACAGCACACGACGCGAGGCCCCTCTCACCGCACGTGAGCACTCCTCACCCATTACACCTCATCGGCAAGTCTGGACCCCTATACACAGCTCAATTACCCGGTACTGTTCACCCGGGTCTAAAATTGAGAGAGAGAGAGAGATCTGAAGAGGAGGGGGGTTTTGCATTATGGAGCATTGGGGTATGAGCAAACTCACCCCACACTTATAAAAATTCTGATCTCTGAGGTTGTTGACCTTATGCTATGCTTGATGCCCTTGTGCTTAACCTTGGTTTTGAGATCACTGTGGATTTATTGAGCATTGTGCTAATGTGGATTAGTGGTTGAGGAGCACTGTTGAAATATTTGACACTTGAATATTGTGGGGATTAGTGTCTAATTCTAGGGTGAAATTATTGGTTTCAACCACCATTTTTAGCTCTTTCTTTTTATATTTTTATCCCATTTATTTCTGAGATACAAATTGCTATTATTGAATATCATTTTGAGTAGATCATTTATTCATTGAATATCTTATTGTGATTGATTATTGTGCTCATTTACTCATATTTCAACTAGTGTTTTGAATTCCATGTTTGGTCTCTGTGAACGACATTGGAACTCATGTTTGTTTTTTGAGCACTTATAAATTTAAATGTTGTTGTTGTGATTTTCGTCACTATACTACAATGCGATCATTTTACTCATACTAATTACGATGATTTTCGACACTTGAACAGCTCATGGGTGGTTGCCTTCCTTTGTGCCCTTTGATTTGGTGCCAAAATAGGTTCTAGAAGGGGGGCTATTTGGCGTAAAGTTGATGGAGGGTGGACATAGCTTGGGTGATGATGTGTAGGGTAGAGATATAGGGATAAGTTGGTGCCAAAAAATAGGGTTTCTAGAAGGGTGATTTGGAACCAACTTTAGGTGGCTCTTGGTGGTGGTTGAGGGGTGAATGGGTGTTCATTTTGGTGCCACCTTGAAGGGGTGTCAAGGTGATGGTGGTGGTTATGAAGGTTGGCACCAAAACAAGGAGGAAATAGGTGGTGTTTTGGTGCAGTGGATGGCCATGGAGGTGGAGCTTAGGTTAGTTAGGCTAGCTTAGCTAGTAGGGAGTAGGGTAGGAGGTAGGAGAGCTAGAGCTTAGCTTGAGGAGCTGAGGAGGAGCTGCAATGAGCTGCACTGAAGGTTGTTGTAGTTGAAGAAGGATGCATCTAAGCTCATTAGCTAGCTGTTAAACCAAGCTAAGATGAGCTGGCTTGTACTGATGTGAGCTAAGGTGAGCTAAATCTGGTCTTCCTGAAGACTACCTAGCTAACTAGAGTAGCTAGCTTAGGTCAAGTAGCTGAGTCGAGTTGAGTCTTCGGGAGCTGGAATTGAGTTGTCCTGAGCTAGGTAAGGACTTCTTCAGCTGACTAAGCTTAGCTAGTTGATGGTAGTAGCTAAGCCTAGTCTGGTAGAGCTTCCATGAACTTTCATGAGATAGGAGGAGCTAGAATGGAGCTGGGATTAATTGTCTTGAGCTAGTTTGAGCTACCATCCAGCTGAGGTGAGCTAATTGGAGCCTAGGTGAACTAGCTTGAGCTACCATTTGGCTGAGGTGAGCTGAATGGAACAAAGGATAGGCTGATCCAGTTAGTATGGGCTTGGATCCAGTTGGGATGAGTTGGATCCGGCTGAGATCTAGCTGATGTGGACTTCTCCTTCATCTTTTGCCTTCCTGAGTGCCAAGGTTTGTGGGATCTGGCTCTCTGCCTAGCCCTGACACTCAAATAAATGCATTAAAAAGACAATAAGAAATGCAATGCATGCCTAACCTAAGTAATGGATAATTGCAGCCCAGAAACCTACTTTTGTAGTTAAAATCTTAAGAGCTAGATCTATTTTAGGGTATAAGAATGATGATAAATTGACGTTTATCATAGCCCCATGCTTATCTTTTGTAGTCTCTTAGCAAAATGAGTTTCACAAAATGAATTATTGGAAAAGACTAATTTTTTTCATTTTTGAGGAGAAGATTACGGGACTTTGGTTGATTGTAGACATGAAAGGTACGGGATTTGTTAAGGATAAAACATCAGGATTTGTCTTTGGATCGAAGAGTTAGATGAATCGGGATCAATGTATCCTTCAAAATTTCACAAGTTAATAATTCCTTTTAAATTCAAATGACCTGAATCATTTTGCAATTAGGATTTCCTTAGCTCTTGAATCCGACTTGAAACTTGCATAAATTTTAAAATCTTATGTTAATGCTTTGTGAATGCCAACATTGTTATGATATTTATAAGGTCGTGTTTTTGAAACTTTTTTTTCTCCCCCATGCTTATTCCTAGCTTAATCCTATAGCAGATGTGCTAGGATCATCATTCCCATTACCAATCCTTGAGGGGGCTTTGGCACTGGCACTTCAAGATAATACTATCCATGACACACCCTAGGAGCTCACAACCCCAAAACACAATGCGGTGTAAAGGGGTGCTCCAAGCAAACTTAGGCTCTTGCTTCAACGTTATGGGTAGAGCACTGTCCAATACACCTGAGCTACAAAATGCACCTTAATGCTTCATCTAAAGATATGAAATATAGATATAGAGCAGCGTTAAGGTGGTAACATGTTGACAGTGCATCCTTAAAGGAGGCATTTTTCCTCCTTCTCGACGGTGGGAACTCAAACCAATCATTTGCCTTGAATTTTACTAAGACTAAATAAGGGACTTTTCTAATTTTCTAAATGTTTTTAGATGTTGGCCATGTGTGTGAAACTTGGCACAAGAATTTAACAAGAGATGCAAGTTTTTAGGTCGAAAACTAAGCATTCCAGATCACAAAAAGAGATCAAGTCACCTGAACCTGAATCATCACGAGTTCAGGTGGAATTTAGAGAAAGATACTTGATCTAGTCTAAAAAATAGATCCAAAAATTCTAACCATCAGATTTGCATCCTAGTCCCTAGTTTGTTAAAGATTAAATTCCATGGTACCTTAAAATGAACCTTCAACCTTAGTCCCGATTTTGAAAATTTTCCTAAAAAAGTTTTATGATTTTTCTAATGAAAATGCATACAAAAGAAAAATTTTGAATATTTTATTTATTTATTTAATTTTTGAAAATCCTAAATCGATCATCAAAAATTGAAAACACCCCCCATGCTTATGATATACAATGTCCTCATGAATTAGGAGGGAAAAGAGATCACCTTAATGGAAGGCTTTCGATTTCAGGATGGTCAAAACCTGGAAAAGAAAGAGAAAAAGAAAGCAGGAAAAATGATAGGTTACCTCCCATCTAGTGTTATCTTTTGTGCCATTCAGCTGAGCGTGAAGTGATGCACAAAAGATGGACAATCAAGTAGAAAATTGGACAGGTGAATGCCCTCATGAAAGATGTCATCCTTTGGATTCCATAAAAGATGAGTGGTAAAAATATGAGGATCAAAATGGGATGGAAAAAGGGAAGAATGACCTGAGTCTGGCCATGGTTTGAGTTTAAGATGAAAGCCACACTTGGGTGGATCAGGTGGTAGTTCCGAGGGAAAGGGAATGGAAGAAGAGTCAGTGCGATGAGGGTTGGGTGAAGTTAGTGTGCAGGTGATGGAACACCATCATGAGCCATAACTAGCTCAATTTGG
Source organism: Thalassia testudinum (assembly GCA_037157565.1). NCBI lineage: Eukaryota > Viridiplantae > Streptophyta > Magnoliopsida > Alismatales > Hydrocharitaceae > Thalassia > Thalassia testudinum. The sequence goes on along the minus strand of JAZHRO010000033.1, from coordinate 1,385,561 downwards.
TCTGATAAAGTTGATAAAAGCTTCTACATAACCATCAGAGGGTCATCGATGCAAAATGTTATGTTTTGAGAAGATAATTAGGGTTATTTCTACAATTTTAACAGCATTCCACAATTACAGAATAACCATGGGGTATTGCAGCAGTTTATTAAAGGTCATATGGTCATTAATGTCTAATAAGTGGGTCCATGCATACAGTAAGGGGTTTTCACGCGTTACGAGAATTAAATGACATCTTAAATCCTAAAAATAGACCCACTTAATTCACTAAGGTTTTGGTCAGCATAAAATTCACCTAAACCTTATATAAATCATTAAAAAATATTCTATAAGGTTTGGTATCTTTAATTTGACCATTGGAACCCATTTTGACCTAAAACAGAGTTTCAGACAGATAGTTGCCCTAATTTTGGTTTCTGTGCAATTTACCCAGTCAAATTTGGTCAAAATCCAAATTGGACTTCACCATCATATTCTTTGGGTCCAAATTAGGTTGATACCAAAATTTGGGCCTAATCAGAGATCACCTGGACCAAGTTTGCATTTTGGTCCTGTCTAACTCTTTTTATCACATAATGACTCTTAACTTTTTGAATTATTTACATATAGTCCCTACAATTTTAATTATATTCACATTTAGGTCCCTACCGCCATTGGTGTGAACATGTGAAGCTTCGGCAAGATTCGAGCGAGATTTTCTCGCTCGATTCTCAACCAAACAATCCCAAATTTGAACCGGAGGTTACTTGTGAAATTCTCTTCCAATTAAATTCGGTCTCGATTCCTATTTCCTTCCCAATCTTCCATGCGAACGCATGGAAGATGTGGGTATCCCATAGGCACTCAATCTTCAAGCTTCAAAGCTTAGTTTCCAAGCTTGGAATGCTCTTTTGAGGTCTATAAAAGACCCCCTGAGGACAAACCGTCAGCAAGTTTTGGCTAGAGAACAACCCCTCTTCTACCCTCTCTGGCCACCGAAAACTCTTGCTCCGGTGACCCTATCCGCCCTCGTCTTCCGGCCATCCAACCATCAAATTGGATGGCCTTCTACCTTCCTCGTTCTCTTTCGCAGCTCTTCGGTCAAAGAGGGACTACCCTCCGCTTCTTCTTCGTTGCCGCGACCTCATCGGACTTCACCATCTTCTCCGGCTCTGGTCGGACACAACCGGAGCCCTCCGCCTATCTCCTTCCCCTCTAAGTCTCTCTATTCCTTCCTCTCTCCCTCTACTTTATTTTCACTCACGTGCAACTCACTCACGACCACTGCACCGCCCTCTCTCACTTCATTGTCTCCATTGCTAGTCGAACTCTGATGGGTTCGCGCGACCTCCACACACGTCCATTTATCACGAAATCACCTCCACAAGCTTCTCTCATTCACGCTCTATAAAACCCCTTAAGAAATTAAGGAGTTTGCCTTCCTAATCGCCCCTCCGAACCTCTCAACCTACATGCATCTTCCCTGAGGTCGCCAGACCTTCTCAGACACCCTCGCACTACACTGAGGCCCTCATCACACTCACCGTAGTTTGGCGATCCCCCTAAGCATTTTTAACAAGGCTGTGAGGCTGTATTCTTGCTTTTCAGGTCTGACCGGAGCTCCGTCGTCGCCTCCACCTTCTCCGGCCCCCGTTCATGACATTCAGAGCGTGTTGTTGAGAGCTCTTCACTCCAGGCTTCGCGGCTGACTCCCAGGCATCCCTCCAGGTCCGCAATTGATGAAGTAAGCCTCATCTTTGACTTCAATCAAAGGCTTCACCACCTGCTGCTGTGCATTGAGAAGAGGCGGGCATCTTAGTCCCACATCGTGGAATGCAGAAGCCACTATCGCACATAAAGGCAATTTGTGCATCTACCTTATCACCTCCAAGAGCACCAGGGTGAGGTCCCACTCACACGCTCCACGCACGTGCCCTCGCCCATGCTCAAGCCACGCGGGTCTAGGCCCTAATCTGATTACCCGGCTACTTGGATCCGGTCTGGTTTGACTGTTCTGAGAAAGAAAAGAAGAGAGTGAGAGGGGGGGTTTGCCTCACTCTCTGGTCTCGCTACACTTAGTCTCTGAGAGGACCTTCGTTCCTCTGTTGGTGCTGTACTGTGCGCTGATTGCACAGTAAGTTACGCCAATAAATATACCATCTTATGTTATTTCCTAGCATTACCCATGCATCTTATGTAGCCATACTTGCATTTGTAAATATGTACTTGCATGCATTTATAAAGAGGGGAAGAGAGTGAGAATAAATGGCCATTCAATCCACTTCTATAATTAACATCTTCATTGTGTGTTGCATTGCAATTTTGCCATTTTCATTTTCTTATTTCATGGCTGTTATGCACGTCTCCATGCACCCTACCTTGTTGCAACATGGCGAGAGGCGTGCAGTCCTTCTAGAAAAGTCCATGCACCCTCCCTTGTTGTGGAGTCGGCCTCCAACCGCAGATACACCCATTGCCACCCCACAGACAACACACACAACACCACACATACTCGCTGGCCACTCCCTCCCCCTCTCCCTCTCCATACACAGTTCCTCTTCTCATAAGTTGAGAAGAGGCAAATTATGTGAAGGAGAAGTTCACAATGGTCTCAAGACACCACTATGAGCTCCACCACCACCCAGCTCCTTCATGAGAAGGTGGGCGTGGTGGTTTACTTTTTTTTTTTGCATTATTTGCGCCTTTCATTTTTAGTTTTGATTTTTTTTTTGTTTCATCACCCTCGTCGCCATTGTTGTAAAGCTTCAAGCTTTGAAGCTCGACTTGCACCTCCTCAGCGCCTCCGCTCACCTCCACGTGCCTTCGCACGCTTTCGTGCATCTCCACACGCGTGCACATCACCCAGCTTCCCTTTCTGCATGCATTTGCGTGCTCTGTGGCTTCACCACATGCTGCACCGCCTCCACCTGGTCACTGCTCCCCACACTACACTGTAGCACACTATTCATCATAGTCTACATGACACTGTAGCCACCGGCAAGTTTCTCACTTAGCCAGTGGCATTCTCTCTCCACGCCGTTACCTCCTCCACTTGGTCACCCAGCGCCTGTGCCTAATCGCTCAGTGTGCGCCCTTGTGCGTTGCGTGCTGCGTCCGCACATCCCCAGTGCGCCCGTGCGTGGAAGTGGCCCATGCCCACTTGCCAGACGACGCGCGATGCCTCCGGACATCTTAACTTGCCCTCCCAACGCACAGCCCTTGTGCGCTACGGCTCTCCATGCAGACCTTGTGTGCTGCGCGTGCAGCGTCCCTCTCTCTCTGTGCACAATGCAGGGCTCCTTCAACGCCTGCACTTCGTGCCCTCCTCCCGCACTCACACACACCCTGACACACACACTCACAAACACTCACACACCTACATGCATACATACATATGTATATATATATTCCTATACATATATATATCTATATAGTTATAGCTACTTATATATATACATATATGCTTATATATCCTCATATCCACGTTCTCCCATACACCTCACATCTACTACCCACATACCCATGCACTCACCCCTTCACCACGCATCGTATTGCAGGAATATTCGCACCAGTTGCCAATATTTCCTGATACCCACGCAAAGCAAGCGCTTCCACCCACACTCACACACACCCGCTCCACACTCCACACGATACTTAGCCTTGTTGGTTGCGTTTTGCTAGACATGGACCAACTTGACACCGTGCTACATTCCATCTCCATCTCCACATCCACCCCTATCTATATAATATATAACTATATATATATTCTATATCTACAATATATATACATATATATATATACTAAGCTAAGTATTTCTTTTCATTTTTTTCCTTACAATTTATTCTGCTCTCATTTGTCTTTTATTTCTTGCTATTAAAAAGACCAAAAAAAAAGTATAAAAGAGAAAATATAATTCTTGTCTTCTAGGTACTCGATCTTGTGAGTATCAAGATCAATTTTGGAACCCTAAGTTGGCTTCAAGCCAAGGACCATTTGGCTCAAGGCCAAGGACTTCATTTTTGTGGGTGTGCCTCAAGAACAACACTATCACAAAAAAATCTTAAAAGTAGAAAAGCCAAAAACATAATAAACGCAAGGAAGAGATACGTTTTAGGAAAGGCGTATAAACTACTTGATCTCCTAATCCCCGCCTCCCTGAAATCGACCCTGGGCCTAAAAGTGACCAAGATAAAATCAAGTAGGCCAGGTTAAAAATTTTGTGAAACTGGTGTAGACTCGATTTATGTTAACTCACTATACTAATTTCAACGATAATATCACCATATTAATAAGACCCATTCGAGTTTGCATCACACATTTCTGGAGTCGTTGCTGGGGAGGCACTATTTTAAGTAAGTTTTTACTCTCTTCCTTTAATTTTCTCTTCTCCCACCCTTCTCTTCACGAGTGTTTTGTTTGTTTGTGTGCAGGTGTACTTGTTGCAAGGAGGAGACACGCAGAGGAGATCGGAGACGTGGGAAAATCCAAGGCGGGTGCGAGAGCGTGAAGTCGCCAGCGTCGCAATTGGAGTTTCACCCACATTGCTAAGGAGGTAGGTGTCTTCCTCTTAGTAACTTAGGTCATCTTGTCACCTTAAAAAAAAAGAGGAAAAAAAATCTAAAAAAAAACCTAGAAGAAAACCCTAAAAAAGCACTTCTTGGGAATTTCTTGGGGCAAGTGGACTAAAACCCACTTGTTGATTGTTTGCTATCACCCCCACCGCCCCTTGATTTCTTGCAAATTTCACATAGCGAAAATCCAAGAATCTTGATTCTTGCCTTTTTCGTTGTGTGAAGTCTTCTTAGAGGCAAGATAAAAATTGATTGATTGCTATCCTTCCTTGCCTCATTTATTAGCATTTCGAGATCACATTTTTGGTGGGGAGTCTTGGAATTGAATTGATTCCAATCTCGCCACGACTTTACATTTGCCTTAGATTCGATCTCGAATATTTCAACCCCAACATGTTCATTTTCTTTACATCATTTGGTGGTTGAGCCTTGTGTGGATAATCATCTTGGTGATTGGGAGCACTTGAATTGAAGTGTTTTGGCTCCCTTTCACATTAAATTAAAATAGACTCGTGCATCCACACTTAGAAATTTTCATCTAGGGAAGCCCATTGCATTTTTAGCATGCATTAACTAATTCACATTGAAGAAGGGTTTGTTGGGCTTTAAGAACTTGTATTTTCTGAAAGCTCGAAGATTGGTTGAATTGGTAATTCCGTGGAATCATAAAATCCATACTACTTGAGGATGAAATTCTAAAAGCCATTCATCAACTAAAACTTCAATTTGGGGAGATTTCCCCGTTGCATGCTTGATTTACATACTCTTAAAATTGACGCACTTGGGCATTACCCATACACAACGTCCTTCACATTCCTTGAGCACTTGATCCTAAGCCTCTAAATTAAAACTGGTAGCAACTTGACCCCTCTTAAGGATTGGAGGTCTAACTACCTATGTGTAGTGCCTACGTGCTGGTGTAGATTCCCATGTGCTATCGAGTGTCTAAGACTGGGGCAAACGGCCTTTCAATCTGGTCCAGTGGTTCCGCGGTGCTCTCATTCAGTTTCGTAGGTTGTGATAGTAGGTAACTTAGATCTTTAGGTCTAAGGGCACATTGTAGAGGTTAGGAAATTGATTTCTTTGATTTGTCATCAAGTGTACCCTTACGGCATTGTTTCTCTCATCCCCTTTCCTTTCTCATTTCCCCAATTCTTCCTGTGGTAGTACATGTTTGGGAGGAGGTCACAAAGCCCTGAATTGTTTGATAATTCTAGAAGAATAGAAATTAGTGAATCATCATCCTCCTCCACAAACATGGCTTCACACCCACCCCCAAATCCCAAGGGAGGAAATCGCCCCCCTCTAATCCCACCAGGTGGTGGTGGAGCCGTAGACCCCATAACCCGCCTCCAAGCCCAAATGGCATTGGATAATGAACAAATCGAAGCCATAAGGGAAACATTGGAGGAAATGAATCACCCTCCCCCTAAAAGGGAGGAACCTAGGTCTCTTAGTTCCTATCAAAATCCCACTGCTACAGAGACCATTGTGCGAATTCGGGTCCCCATGGGCGGGGACGATTTTGATTTAAAACCTAATGTTGGCCTAATTAACTTCCACTTCCATGGTCTTGCAAGTGAAGATCCCTTTCTTCATTTGGAAGACTTAACCCGATTAGCAGAAACTGTTAAACCAAGAAACATCGGGTTATCAATAGTCCTCATGAAAATGTTCTCGTTTTCGTTGCGAAACAAAGCATTACAATGGTTGTGCACCCTTGGGAGACCCATCCACTCTTGGGAAGAGATGCGCATAGCATTTCTCAAGAAATTCTTCCCAATCGGGCAGATCAATGCATTTTTCCGGGCCATAACTTCATTCGTGCAACAAAACGGCAAGCAATTTCAGGAGGCTTGGGAGAGATATAATAACCTCCTAAGGAAGTTCCCACACCATGTTCTTCCAAAGTGGCATATAGCCCAAATCTTCTATTATGGGCTAAATGAGACTTTGCGACAGATCGCCGATGCTTCCTGCGGGGGGGACTTTATGAATAAAGACGAGAATGGAGCATTTGAATTGTTTGAGAACATGAGTGAAAACTCAATGAACAATGCCTCCATTGTCGCCTTTAATCGTACCATCATGCCCCGCAATATTCACGAAGTTGACACGAGACCCTCCCATTCATCCACAGATCTCAACTTAATTGCACAAAAATTGGATAAAGTCTCCGTCGTGCACAGGAAGCTGGATGAGCTTTTGGCCAACCCCGCCCGCTCTATGGCAAACAACTCCACACCATCACTCCGTCATAACCTTAATCATTCCAATGCCAAGCTTATTCCCAAAAATCCTATGAGAGCGTCCTAACCGAGTATCGCGCTGAGCGATTCGGCAAGCAATGTGGACTTGGCTTCTGCAAATCAGTATTTTGACATGGAGGACTAAACCTCCATAGGCTCGGTTGCACATACACATGCGGACTCGTCTTCTGGCTTAGAAGATGCTTGTGCCTTGAGGAACAACCTGTTCTCTGCTACTTCTAACCCAAGGTGGCGAAATCATCCTAACTTCGCATGGTCTAGTAACCCACAGCACCAAAACCCCGTGGGTGGACCAATGCGACCGTCCACACTTGTAATCCCAAGGGCCCAGAATAATCCTGTGGCAAATCTGCCATCGGGTCCTTGCGTACCTCAAACATGACACGCATCAAGTCCTTTTGATAAATTGATGCGAATGATGATGGAAATGTCCAAGTGCCATGAAGAAAACATGACCTCTCTTCACTGCCAATTGGCATAGCAGAATGCTGAGATCAGTCAACTATGCATGATGACTCAATCTCATGGAACTCTTCCACCCCAATTGGTCCCTAACCTGCGAAATTTTGTACCCCGTGGTCTGCAACCACAGGTACGACCTTCTTAGGGGCAAGTTTATCAGATTCTGCAAGCTCCGAGCACTCCACTGGGATTTCAAGCTAATTCCACAGTAGCACATCACCCTTATGTCAATATTGTGAACCCTCCTCCGCCTTATGATTCCATTGGATACGCGACGTCCAATGCGATTACTACGAGGAGTGGTAAGCAAATCGTTGATCCACCTCGACCTGATCCTGGCCCATCTTCTTCATCACCATCTCATTTGGGATGTGCACCACATTCTCGTGAGGACGATACGCCTAAACTGGTTCCAGAATCAATCCCATTCCTTAAGGCTCTACTGAGGGAGCCAAAAGGCAAGAAAAAGAATATGCAGGCCTTTGATAACTTGTGTAGTTTATTTAGGGATTTTGAGATCAAAGTACCCTTGTTGGAGGCTATCGACCATATACCAGTTGTTGCCCGATTCTTCAAAGACTACACTACACCCAGGCGACAGTCAAAGAAAATAAAGAATCTGGTGGTCCTCTCGCCTCATGCGAGTTGTGCTATACTGTCAAATCTACCACCGAAGCAGAAAGATCCGGGCATATCGCTTATTTCATGTAGCATCCAAGGTTGCAATTTTAACTGTGCTCTACTTGATCTAGGATCCTCCATCAATCTTATACCAATCATCATGCTTGAGAAATTTTCCTTAGGAAATCTGAAACCCACCCCTGTCACATTGCAGTTGGCAGATCATTCTGTTAAAATCCCGAAGGGTGTGGTGGAAGATGTGGTGGTTAGGGTCAACAGTCTCTGTTTTCCTGTTGACTTTCTTGTTTTAGATATGGAAGTTCCTAGCTCACTTTCTGATTGTCCGATCATCCTTGGTCGACCTTTCTTGGCCACAGCCCGCACCCATATCGATTGTGAGTCGGGTTGCATTGAGATCGCTATTGGCTCTAAGAAGCTCAAGCTAAACATTTTCAAGGATGCCAAGAATTTTGATTGCGATTGCATCGAGGATGACATGTATAACGAGGACATGGCCGTCAGCGCATGTATCGGACTAATAGGGACATATTCTGACTGCTGTGGATTGCCCCTGAACACTGACCATCGCCTGACAGATGTATATTGTGATGTTTCCCCATCCCTCCCCTTACCTATACCTTCTCCTGACTAGACATCTAACGAGGCTTTCTCTACTTCCCACACCTCATAATCTGAGTCATATCCGGGCTACTCACCGCCGGTCAACCCTCTTGAAGACCGGATTACCCTTTCTTTCTCACCAAATCAGGCGGACATGCAACTCCACACTGGGACCTTGAGCCCAAATGCTGATCACTGGGGCTTTCCTTTCTTGGATCCATCAATCCAAGATGCCCCTCTTCTTGGCCAATTTGAGGGCCAACTTCTTTCTCCTGCCCTTCTTTCTTTTGATCCTTTTGGGACACTCTCGTCCCAAGAAATGCCAGATCTTTCACCATCCACTCCCGAGCTGAAAGCGCTGCCTAACACGGTTAAATATGCTTTTCTGGGACCAAATGAAATGCTCCCCGTAATTATTAGTTCAAAACTGACCAGGGAGCAAGAGTGCATGCTAATGAAGGTCCTCATGGAACACAAGGCAGCCATTGGATAGTCCTTATCTGACTTAACTGGCATTAGCCCCTCCTACTGTACTCACCGTATATATACGGAGGAGGAGGCTCGACCTTCCCACGAGATGCAATGACGTCTCAACCCTAACATGCGGGAAGTCGTTAAAAAGAAAATTATTAAGTGGCTGGATGCAGGTATAATCTACCCAATCAGCGACGGCCCCTGGGTGAGCCCAATTCATGTCGTGCCCAAAAAGGCGGGACTCATCATCCGTGTCAATGACAGGGGTGAAGCCATCCCTACACGCACTCCTACATCTTGGAGAGTGTGTGTAGATTATAGGAAACTAAATGCTGCAACAAAGAAAGGCCATTTCTGCTATCTTTTATTGACTAAATCCTTGAGCAGTTAGCATGAAATAAATTTTTCTGTTTCCTGGATGGATTCTCTGGATATAACCAGGTGGCTATTGACCCTCGGGACCAAGAGAAAACCACCTTCACCAGTCCCTTTGGCACCTTCACATTTAGAAAGATGCCATTTGGACTTTGTAATGCGCTAGCAACTTTCCAGAGGTTTATGCTAGCAATATTTCATGATATGGTGGGTGATTTTCTTAAGGTCTTCATGGATGACTTTTCAGTCTTCGAACCTTCATTTAATGATTGTCTAGCCAACCTAACCCACATCCTTCGGAGATGTATTTATGTGAACCTCATGCTTTCTTGGGAGAGTCATTTTATGGTACACGAGGGGATTGTTCTCTATCACATCATCTCTGATAGGGGTATCGAGGTGGATAGAGCTTAGCTTGATGTGATTGCTGATCTACCGGTGCCTAACTCTGGGTGGCAAATCCGAGCTCATCTCGAGGTGGCAAATCCGCTCCTTCTTAGGACACATTGATTTCTATAGGAGATTCATCAAAGACTTCTCCAAGACTTCTAGACCATTAACTCATCTCCGATCAATCGATGTACCCTTTGGTATGGGCCTTGACTATATATGAGCATTCACGCAACTACGTGATGCTGTCACCAAGGTCCCTATTCTCCAGCCACCTGATTGGTCCCTCGACTTTGAACTCATGTGTGACGCTTTCGACCTTGCAATCGGAGCCATCCTGGGACAAAGACGTGATAGACACCCCTTCGTGGTGTACTATGCCAGTAAGATGCTGGATGAGGCCCAGCGTAATTATATGACTATTGAGAAAGAACTACTGGCGGTTGTCTTTGGGTTGGATAAGTTCCGCTCTTACCTTCTGGGCTCACACGTTACTGTATTCACTAATCACGCGGCCATTTGTCATCTCATGCACAAGAAGGATGCCAAGCCTAGACTAATTTGTTGGATCCTTTTGCTCCAAGAATTTGACCTTGAGATCCGCGATAAAGCTGGAGCCCAGAAAGTTGTTGCTGATCGTCTCTCGAGACTGGACCCTGACCACATTGGACTTACTCTGCCGATTAATGAGGTTTTTTTCGATGAGCACCTACTGGCAATTAATGTGGCAAGTTGGCCTTAGTATGCTGACATTGCCAATTACCTTGCTTCTGGCTCCCTTCCATGTGGCTGGCTTAAAAACTAGCGTGAGCGTCTCATCGCAGAAGCAAAGTACTATTTCTGGGATAATCCACTACTTTTTCGAGTAGGTGCTGATCAGATCACCCATCGTTGTATTCCTGACAGCGAGGTCCCCAGTGTGCTATCTTCCTATCAGGATTAGGCCTGTAGAGGCCATTTCTCTGGGAGCAAAACTGCAGCCAAGGTGTTGTAGTGCGGTTTCTTTTGGCCCTCCCTTCACCAGGATGCACACAATTATGCTAAATGGTGCACTAGGTGCCAGTCGCTAGGGTCAATGTCACGTCGAGACATGATGCCCTTGCAACCCATCCTAGCTGTTGAAATCTTTGACATATGGGGAATTGATTTCATGGGTCCCTTTCCTCCTTCCAATGGCTTTGAGTACATCCTCGTTGTTGTTGACTATGTTTCAAAATGGATCGAGGCTATTCCCATGCGCCATGCTGACCATGTCATATCTACTCGATTTGTCAAAGATCACATTTTTGCTCGCTTTGGGATCCCTTGAGCCATTATCTCTGATGGAGGAAGTCATTTTACCCATGCTTCTTTTCGGGCACTTCTGAGGAAATATGGAGTCCACCATCATATTGCATCTCTGTATCATCCTCAGACGAACGACCAGGCTGAGGTGTCGAACCAGCAAATCAAGCATATTCTCCAGTAAACAGTTCGGCTTGACCGTAAGGATTGGTCCAACAAGCTGATTGACGCAGTTTGGGAGTATCAGACCGCCTTCAAGGCTCCCCTTGGTATGTCTCCTTATAGAATTGTTTACGGGAAGCCTTATCATTTGCCCGTAGAGCTGGAGCACCGTGCTTATTGGGTGGTTCGCCAATGTAACCTCGACCCAGACCTGTGTGGTCGAGAAAGGAAACTCCAACTCCAGGAGCTAGAAGAGCTTTGTCGTGAGGCCTGTGATTCTACCTTAACTTTCAAACAATGCACTAAGGCCTTTCACGACAGCCACATTCGACGGAAAGAATTTGAGCCATCTCGGCAAGTTTGGCTTTATAATGCCTGGCTCAAATTCTTTCCAGGGAAATTAAAGTCCAAATGGAATGGTCCCTACTTGGTCTCGAGACCATTTCCCAACAGGGCCATCGAAATTGAAGATCCCAGATCTGGGCATAAATTTACGGTCAATGGGCAGTGGTTAAAACCCTATCTTACTCATGAACCTGCCCCCGTTGGTGAAACTGTTGCCTTGCTGGAGGGTAACTGACTTCGTGCCTCACTCTGAGTCTAGCTGGGGACGTTAAATTCAGCGCTTGTTGGGAGGCACCCCAGCAACACTCCTCCACTTTCACCTACACATTCCATTTCACTTCACTTCACTTCACTTCACACTTCTTCACTTTTCACTTCACCACCCACCATCCACCCACCCTACCACCCTGCTATATACCTCACACCTCAACTCTCGTACCAAGACCCTTGGACTTTGCTTAACCCTGCATGCATATGAAGACATAGCATCATTTGGAATTGGGGGGTGGATAGGCATCCATAGGATCTGGGTATTATATAGATATCATGCAGCTTTTGCATCCATTATACATATCCATCTATAAATATGTACATAGCCTAAAAAAAAAATGTGTGTAAAGTGTTTAACAATGATTTGAAAGCTAAAACAAAAATACAATAAGTGTTTATGGATATTCAACCTCTGCTTTGAAGACTTTCCAGGCCACAGAAGCTTGACTCGCTCAAGCTTGGCGTAATTCACTCGAGCATTGATAAGATAGATCAGAATCTCTCCTAACTTAGGATGTATTCTTGTACCTGAGTCACTAGTACAGGATTTGTTGGTTTGCCTCTACTTAAGAGTCTAAGTAATCTCGGTTCTCACTACACATATCGAGAAAGACTAGATGAACATGAGATCCAACCCTAGTGTTCATTAGGGAAGGTGGAGTCCTTACCTGTGCACGCAGGTAGATTTTTATCCCAATCTTTAGTCTTGTATTTAGGAGAAACTCTTTCCACCTAAAAAGTACTCACCCACCAAATAAGGGTGCTCTTCCAAATAAAGTTGTAGGAGATATACTGACACTTGTTTTTTTTTTTTTAACAAAAATCTTGCGAATAAGTTAGTATATCTTCCAAATGTTTGTAGATTCTTCTCCTCAAAAGCTTTTCAGGGCACGTTACAAATACCTTATTTCTACCATATGTTCTTTGAGCCACAAAAATAATAAAAGTGGGGTTAAGTTTTTCCATCATCTTTTTGAGGGTTAATCCGAAGACATGAGCTGAAGTTGGGACTAACCTGTACTTAAAAATTCGTGAAACCCTGGGCTTGAGCCTTAATGTTCATATGGTTAGTCTTGATCCTTCACTGTGCACAAACCATAATCTCTTAGCTCTCGAGTACAGCAAAACCCTCTGAGTCCTGGAAATCGTACTTGAAGTTTAAATATCAAGAGTTCATGTTAGTTGAGAGATGGTCTATATCATGAAAGACTTGAGTACTGGTAGTCTTCTCTACAATTGGTTCTCACAATATCCAATTGATAAACACATTAATGTTGCTTTAGAAAAAATCTTCAGCTTAAAATCATTTCTAAACACGATACAAATGTTTTGCTAGAGATTAGCAAAAGATAGGCATGGGGGTATGATCGCACAGTAAGTTACGCCAATAAATATGCCATCTTATGTTATTTCCTAGCATTACCCATGCATCTTATGTAGCTATACTTGCATTTGTAAATATGTACTTACATGCATTTATAAAGAGGGGAAGAGAGTGAGAATAAATGGCCATTCAATCCACTTCTATAATTAACATCTTCATTGTGTGTTGCATTGCAATTTTGCCATTTTCATTTTCTTATTTCACGGTTGCTAATGGGAACACCATCATGAGTCCTAACTAGCTCATTTCGACTTAGAAAAGAGAACAAAAGCTCCTACATAACCAAGTGAAGGGCCTAACTCAAGGAATAACTGGTTTGAGAGAAAAATAAGAAACAATGGGTAAAACTGTAATTTTACCATTGCAGTGCAACAACGGGATTTCTCAGGGGCTAAACATAGGTCAATTGGTCTTAACAAGATAAAAAGTGGGTTGGTTCAATCAGAAAAGGATTAATGTGAAATCTGGGAATTAAATGACTTTTTGTAACTTTAAAATAGACCCACTTAATTTAACAAGATTCTGGTCAAGATAAAATTCAACTAAACCCTCTAAAATTCATGGAAAGATATCCTTTAAGGTTTAGAACCTTCAATTTGACCTTTAGAACCTATTTTGACCTAAATAGGGGTCCAAGTCAAATGTTTGCCCTAAATTGAGTTTTTGTGTAAAATTCCTTATCAAACATGGTCAAATCTAAAATCCAACTTCACCATTGGGTTCCTTAGGTCCAAATTAGGTTTATACCAAAATTTGGACCTAAGGGGAGTTCACCTTGACCTACTTTGCAAAACAGTCTAACCCAATTACATTTATGCCCCTAGCTTTTGAAAACCCTTGCAGACACCCCCCTAGCTTCCTTGTCGTTCTTTGCAATTATGGTCCTCCATCATTACAACGGAGGAATCCTACTCCGGCAAGGATTCAAGGGGGATATCTCCTTGATTCCTCAGAGAATCCCTCTCAAATTTGAAAGGGAGATTCGCTAAGGAATTCCCGATCATGTGAACCCAATCTCAAGCTTTGATTTCCACCCAATCTCTCATGTGAATGCATAAGAGATTTGGGTATTTCTCAACCTTCCAACTTCGGCAGCTTGCCTGTGCTTGGAAGATTGCCTTCCAAGCACAAGGCCCTCCACCAGAGGTTATAAAAGCTCCCCCTAACCTTACCATTCATCCCCAGCTTGGTTTGGCTAGAGATAACCCCCCAATTTCTTCTCTTCTCCTCCAGCCAAACACACAGTGAGCTCTGGCGACCTATACCTCCTCTCGTCGCTCTGCCACAATACTAGTAGCAGAGTTGCCCTTGCCTCCGTCGTCTGCATCGCGCCACACCTACGCATGCGCCAACTACCCTCTCGTCATCGCCGTTCCCCCTCTATTGGGATCTTTGTCTCCGGCGATGGCAGACACGAGCCAACTGCCATCCTATCTCCTCTCGTCTTTAGATTAGGTTAGGTATCTTCTCTCTCTCTCCTCTTCCTATTTACCCCTCTTTATTTCCCAAAACATCCCTTGATGTTCACAGACCACCACCATCTTCTCCACCTCCAGTAGACCATCGGCGAGGTGCTTTCATCATTCCATGCACCCATCCACCTCGCCAAACACCTCAAAAGGTCCGCCTCAACTCACTAATCATTTCCCCCTTTTCCATTGCTCTCCACACGCTCCACACTCTTCCCCCAAACAAACCCATCTCCACGACCACAGAACGACCTAGGCATGCACGCCCAGGCCGCCTCGCGCCACTCCAACCACCGAGACACCTTCGCTGTACCACGGCGAAGCTTCCTGCAAGTTTTAATGAGGTTGCAAGGCCATTTTACTTAAGTGCAGATTTGGACATCGGCCGCCATTGGAGCAGACGTGAAGAAGCTTGCAACCTTCACTCTAGGCACCAGGCTTTAGGCATCTAGGTCCCAGGCGATGCGGATTCGCATCACACACACTTTGAGCCAGGTGATTGGCTCTGGAGGGCTCTGCAGCCGCTGCAATTGAGAGCGCCACCTGTGGGCGCACGCGAGAAGTGGGTGGGACATTTAGTCCCACCTCGGAAACTTTCGAGCTAGTAGTGTGGCATAAATTGAAAATGTGTCAGGGGCTTATCACCTCCTGACATGGGGTGAGGTCCCACTCGCCCTTCACGCTTCGCCTGTGCCCCATGCTCCACGGACCTGGTATCCTGACCCGATAACCCATGCACTCCTCGCCCACCATCCATGTCGGTGGGCCTGGTCCCGGGCGCGCTGACCCAACCCGTTTACCCAAGATGGCTCTGGGAGAGTGAGCCTAAGAGAGAGAAGAGAGAGAGAGTTCGTGGGGGAGGGTAGGGGTAGGTTTTGCTCTTGTAGGGAAAGGAAAAGAAGAAGGGTCCAATGGCAAAGCCAGGGAGGAAAGGAGGAGGAAGCCAAAGGAAGAGTGGTAGCCACAACAACTAAGGAAGGAAGAAGAAGCTAAGGAGAAGGAGCCATAGAGGAAGCTAAGGAAAAAGGCTAAGGAAGGAGAAGGCAAAGCTGAAGAGAAGAGAAGTTGAAGCAAGAAGGAAGAAGAAGAGCCAGAAAGCCAGAGCATAGAGAAGAAGACAAAGGCCACAGCAGAAAGGAAGAAGGAAAGTAGAACAGAGAAACCAAAGAAGAGAAAGCCAAGGCAAAAAGAAAGAAGAAAGAAGAGAAAGAGAGGAACGAGCCAAAAAAAGAAGCTAAAGAAGAATCAAATACCTTTTTAGACATTTTATTGGCCAATTCTTCTCAATTTATCTTTTATATGTTTTCTAGCTACATTTTATTATTCATAAACTCATGCTTGACATTCTGAATTATATTTTGAGTAGTTTTAAGTGTTTAAATTGCATTTATTATTGAGATTAGTACATGAATTCCATTTGCCCCCTGTGTTTGACCTCGGACTTGAACTTCGAGTAATAAAATTTATTTGTTTTCAAAGTGATTCAACTATACTACAACGCATTACTTTAAACCCGATTTCGCTTTCGACAAACAGTTGCTGTACACGTCTCCATGCACCCTACCCTGCTGTAGCATGGCGAGAGGCGTGCACTCCTTCTATAAAAGTCCATGCACCCTCCCCTACTGTGGAGTCGGCCTCCAACTGCAGACATACCCATTGCCACCCCTCAGACAACACATACAACACCACACACACCTGTCGGCCACTCTCTCTCCCTCTCCCTCTCCATACATAGTTCCTCTTCTCATAAGTTGAGAAGAGTCACACTGTGTGTAGGAGAAGTTCACAGTGGTCTCAAGGCACCACTGTGAGCTCCACCGCCACCCAGCTCCTTCGTGAGCAGGTGGGCATGGTGGTTTCCTTTTTTTTTGCATTATTTGTGCCTTTCATTTTTAGTTTTTTTTTTCATTTCATCGCCCTCTTCGCCATTATTGCAGAGCTTCAAGCTCTGAAGCTCGGCCTGCACCTCCACGCGCATGCACAGCACCCAGCTTCCCTTTCCACGTGCGTTTGTGTGCTCTGTGGCTTCTTCGCGTGCCGCACCGCCTCCATCCGGTCATCGCTCCCTGCACTATAGTGTAGTGCACTGTTCATCACAGTCTGCGCGACACTGTAGCCACTAGCAAGTTTCTCACTTAGCTGGTGGCTTTGCATTCTCTCTCCATGCCGTTACCACCTCGACCCGATCACCCAGCGCCCGTGCCTCACCACTCAGCATGTGCCCTTATGCGCTGCGTGCTGCACCCGCACATCCCCAGCGCGTTCGCACGTGGAAGTGGCCCACGCCCACTCGCCAGACGACACGCGGCGCCTCCAGATGTCTTAACTCACCCTCCCAGTGCACAGCTGTTGTGTGCTGTGGCTCTCCGCGTAGACCTTGTGCGTTGCGCGTGCGGCGTCCCTCTCCCTCTGCGCACAGTGCGGGGCTCCTTCAGTGCTTGCACTGCGTGCCCTCCTCCCGCACTCGCACATACCCTGACACACACACTCACAGACACTCGCACACCTACATGCATACATACATACATACATACATATATATATACATACACGTACACACTCTTACCCTTAAATATCTATATATACATATATATATCTTTAAATGAATAAATAAATAAATAAATAAATATACATATTCCTATACATATATATATATCTATATAGTTATAACTACTTATATATACATATATGCTTATATATCCTCATATCCACGTTCTCCCATACACCTCACATCTACTACCCACATACCCATGCACTCACCCCTTCACCACGCATCGTATTGCAGGAATATTCGCACCAGTTGCTAATATTTCCTAATACCCACGCAAAGCAAGCGCTTCCACCCACACTCACACACACCCGCTCCACACTCCACACAGTACTTAGTCTTGTTGGTTGCGTTTTGCTAGACGTGGACCAACTTGACACTGTGCTATATTCCATCTCCATCTCCACATCCACCCCTATCTATATAATATATAACTATATATATATTCTATATCTACTATATATATACATATATATATACTAAGCTAAGTATTTCTTTTCATTTCTTTCCTTACAATTTATTTTGCTCCCATTTGTCTTTTATTTCTTACTATTAAAAAGACCAAAAAAAAAGTATAAAGGAGAAAAATATAATTCTTGTCTTGTAGGTACTCGATCTTGTGAGTAATAAGATCGATTTTGGAACCCTAAGTTGGCTTCAAGCCAAGGACCATTTGACTCAAGGCCAAGGATTTCATTTTTGAGGGTGTGCCTCAAGAACAACACTATCACAAAAAAATCTTAAAAGTAGAAAAACCAAAAACATAATAAATGCAAGAAAGAGATACGTTTTAGGAAAGGCGTAGAAACTCCTTGATCTCCTAATCCTCGCCTCCTTGAGATCGACCCTGGGCGTAAAAGTAACCAAGATAAAATCAAGTAGGCTAGGTTAAAAATTTTGTGAAAATAGTGTAGACTCGATTTAGGTTAACTCACTATACTAATTTCAACGATAATATCACCATATTAATAAGACCTATTCGAGTTCGCATCATGCGCCTCTCCGTTGAGGCTTGAAGAAGGAAAGAGAGGCCTTTTCTTCTTCTGTGGTGCTGTGTTCTGTTGGTTCTGAAGCTGCTGTTTCATCGTTTAACTTGGTCGATGTGGAATATTGGTTGATAATCACTGTTGATAAATTTGATATATTTGAAGGTTAACACTAAAAGCATTAATTGGTGATTCAAATCACCATTTTTACCCATCATTTTGCATATTAATACTTGAATTATTGATATATCATTCTTGAATAAGTTTTGGTTGCAATTGCTTATATCTTTTACTTAGAATTGTAATCTTGAGCTTGACTTGCTGATTGCTCCCTGCGTTCGATCTCGTATTTCCATTTGAGTATAAATTCTATCTATTTTCATGCTTTATCAGCTATACTGCAACGTATCATTTCTAAACCCCGATTCAGAGCGATAAACATTTTAGTGCAGTTTTCGGGGAGTAATGCGCAATTTGATCTCTTGATTATGATTCCTGACTTGATACTAACTTGATTTATCTATTTTAATTGTGATTTCTGCTGGGATTTAGCCGAGGAGCAAGATCAACTGCACAACAACCACTCTAAGGGCAGGTAAACCACAAATCCATCTTCATTAAGCTCCTGATTCTAAAAAGCTAAAAAGAAAAAAAAATCAATTAGGACCAACTTGCATTCTATTTTTAGATTAATCATTACAAGTTGCCTAATTTGATACATTTTTAGAAACATCCCAAACCTAATTCTTGCACCTATTTAGGGATTTAAGACATCTAGGGCTACCACCTTCTTGATTGAGCCCTAGGTGCCAGATTTGGAATTAATTGATTGGACCAATTAAAGCTAATTAGGGTTTCCATTCTAGGGTTCTAGAGACACACTTGCTTATAAAAGATTCAATCTTCCCAAACTATTTGTGTCCTAAGCCTTGGTTGAATTTACCTAAACAAGCAAACCATAAGAATCAAGCTCTAAATCTCACTTGAATCCTAAAAGTGGGACCTAATAATCAAGGACAAATCAGGTGAAGTTGACCCAACTTGCAAGGTCAACCAATCTTCAAATTAGGTCACCACTCACAAAAACATCTTAAAGTTGAAATGAAATCCTAAGCACCCACTCTCTAAACTTAAAATTGGTAGACTTAAGAGGTCAAGTTATCCATTCTGGTTTACGTGGATCCTTAGTGACAAGGAAAGTTAGGTGGGGGAAACCCTGTAACCCGTGGGGCACTCTACCGTGTAGGGGTCTTCGTGGGATTCTCCTTTCCTGGCTGCCCAGGTAATTCTCAGGTGGACGACTTTCTGATTTAGGGGTATCATCCACCTCGAACCTCTATAGTCATCCAAAGATATTTGGGTCTCTTGATTGGTCCATCACACCTTCTATCCCTCGTCTTCTCAATTGGTGCATGTTTGGGAGGAGGTCCTTAAGACTACCCTTAAGACCTCCATTAGCTATTCACTCTCGTTGAGGCCAAGCCTCAACCTCCCTATTTATGCAACAACCCGACCATAATGACATATCCTCTGATTCTGAGCCTACTTCCCCCTTATCAGCCATGGATCACCACGAAGAAGAAGAAGAGCCTAACCTCTAGAACCAGCTTCAGCGCCTTAATGATCTTTTCCAAGCCTATATGAATCCACCACGGCATCCTTTAATGCGAGATCATTACAATCCCACTGCGATGGCAATCGAACCTTGAGTCCAAATCCCGGCTGGAGGTCCTGATAATGAACTCAAGCTCAACATGATTCATGCTATTCCTAAATTTCATGGACTTAATTTCGAAGATCCCTTCCAACATATCAAGCAACTCAAGCATCTGGCCCAAACCTTCAGGTCAAAAGCTCAAAATTGGGACATCTTGCTCATGAAAATGTTCTCCTTCTCTCTCATGGAAAAGGCTGCTCACTGGTACCAAACCTTAACTTGTCCACTCAACACATGGGCTGAACTGCAATCCAAGTTTCTAAACAAGTTCATCCCTAGTGGTCAGACAAATGCTCTATGGCACCGGATCACATATTTTACGCACCAGGCAGAAGAACCACTTCATGAGACATGGGATCATTTTCTGGCTCTCATGCGAAAGTGCCCCAACCACGGAGTTCCTAAATGGGAACAAGTTCAGTCTTTTTACCAGGGACTTCGTGAGGATATTCGATTATTCGTCAATGCGACCTGTGGAGGAAACATCATGAGTGAACACGAAGACACCGTGTGGGAGATTCTCAAGAACATGTGTGAGAACTCTATCAATAATGAATCCATGGTCATGTTTGATCAGATGAATGCCCATGCATTGATGAATCTGCGGGGAGCACATGAGATGCAGGACTTGTCCTCTTTCGTTGACTTGGAGTTAATGGCCAGTCACCTGGATAAGGTCTCAATCATTGAGAAAAAGGTGGATGAGTTGACTCAACATCTGTAGTGAGCCACCTTTACGCAAAACCCGTTTGCACAACCACCCACTGGGAGGGAGGCTGTGCGTAACATCTATCATCGATCTTCTCAGGGGATGGTCCATATACACCCCCATCTGATCTAGGGTTTGGAGGAAACTCCAGATCTACCTACTCTAGTTAGGGGAACTCTGAACCCTCGTCTTCTGATTTCTTCAAGGTTCCTCAGACTTGCGAGGATGTCAACGCCATCCAGAATAATCCTTTGTCAAACACTTACAACCCTGGATGGCGTAATCATCCTAATTTCACGTGGTCAGGGAACAATCAAAATCAAAGACCTCAATATCAGCCTCGACCACAAGCTTCTCGTCCATATCAGCTGCCTCAGCCTAGGCCCAACCCGACTTACCAATCTAGGCAAACTTGGGAAGATCAAATGACCCTGATCCTTCAGACTCTAGCTGACATTCAGAAAATGAATGCGGCTATGCAAAAATAGCACAAAGATGAGAGCACTGAGGTTCGCAATCAACTCACCCAGATGGCAAATCCCCGCCAACCTGGTGCACTCCCTCTGCAACCTTTGCCCAATCCAAATAACGTGTTGAACTAGAGCCACGTTATGAACCCAATTTAGGTCCAAGCTTACTACATCTATCAGGCCCCTTCTACTCCATCACCCGACGGGATGGAGGCTTCGACATCATACGCGGGTTATCAGCAGCAACCACCTCTTTGGCCTACCCTAACCCAGAACCAGGTAGGGCTGAACTCTATTACCACCTGTAGTGGCAAAACAACTCAAGACCCACCTTATCCGAGACACTCTTAGCCTGGTAGTTCGCACCAAAACCTTAGGTTGGTTATCTAGGATACCCTTGTCCCAGATCAATAACTTGGACCCATTCTAGAGGACCTTTCAAAGGTTCCATTTTCGGAGCCCTTAACCAAAGGAAAGAGGAAACCTAAACCCGTGGCTCTCGAGGATGTCCTAGTTAAGCTCTTTGAGCAGGTCCAAATAAACATCCCATTGATGGATGCAATTTTCCACGTACCGACTTACGGGCAATACTTGGAAGACATGTGTACACCTAAGTGTAAGCCGCAAACCAAAGGTGGGAACCCAATTGTACTATCGGAGCAAGCCAGCTCCATCATCTTGAGCAGACTCCTGCCTAAGGCAAAAGAGCTTGGTACCCCTCTGATTTCAAGTAAGATTGGTGATTTAGAGTTGGACAGAGCCCTTTTAGACTTAGAAGCTTCCATCAATTTGATCCCTACGTCCCTACTAGATCATTTCGAGGAGACTGAGCTAAAACTGACTGAGGTGACTTTACAGTTAGCTGATCGATCAATCAAGTCACCTAGAGGAGTTCTCAAGGATGTTCTAGTTTGGGTCCGCGATTTCTACTTTCCTGTGGATTTCATTATGTTTGATATAGAGACTCTTGAGAATCTAAAGAGTACATCGATTATACTAGGTAGATCATTCTTAGTAATAGCTAGGGCGAACATTAATTGCAAAGGGGGCCAGATTAAATTGAAATTCGGAAACAAGATACTAAAAATTGATATATTTAAGACCTAGAAAGGAATTAACTACGGGGCAATGGAATAAGTTGCGACATTAGTTTTGTGGTTGAGGACACATTTCTCGAGGATGACCCGATTATCCCTGATCCTCAACCCCAAGTAAATCATACCCTGCAGATAGAGAAGCCTGGCACCGATCTAGGCCCACCTAGAGCTCCTACCTTTTCTTCTGAGGCCCATCTTGACTCGCCTGTTGCTGCTGATAATCCCATTATGGAACTAAAGCCTCTTCTCGATCATCTGAAATACATCTTTTTGGGTTTCGATCAGACATTTCCTATGATTATCAATTCCTACCTCACCTCTAATTAGGAAACACATTTGATTTCTATCCTCCAGCAACATTGGAGAGCCACTGGTTGGACTCTTGATGATCTGATTGACATTAGCCCTTCGTATTGCACACACCGTATTTATACAGAAGAGGGTGCACGACCATCCCGTGAAATGCAGAGATGTTTGAATCCTAATCTGCAGGAGGTTGTGAAGAAGGAGATTATCAAGTGGTAAGATGCAGGGATCATCTACCCGATCTCCTACAGCCGGTGGGTGAGTCCAATCCAGGTTGTGCCTAAGAAGGTAGGACTCACCGTGATCAATACTGAAATCGGAGAGATCATACCTACTCGTATAGCAAACTCATGGAGGGTCTGCATTGATTACAGAAGACTAAATGCCTCCACGAAGAAGGATCATTTCCCACCATCGTTCATTGATCAGATCCTCGAGAAACTAGTAGGAAATCGTTTCTTCTGCTTTTTGGATGGGCATTCTGGTTATAATCAAGTGGCAATCCATCTTGAGGACCAAGAGAAGACCATCTTCACCTGCCCCTACAAGACATATGCATTCTGTAGGATGCCTTCTGGTCTCTGCAATGCACATGCTACTTTTCAGCGGTGCATGCTTGCCATATTCTCAGATAAGGTAGGTGAATACCTTGAAGTCTTCATGGATGACTTTTCGGTATTTGGGAAATCTTTTGATGATTGCCTCCTGCACTTGGTCCAAATCCTCAGGCGTTGCATTGACGTGAATTTGGTTCTTTCCTAGGAAAAGAGCCATTTCATGGTTCCTGAGGGAATTGTCCTGGGTCACCTTATTTCTGAGAACGGCATCCAGGTTGATCAAGATAAGGGTAATTTGATTTCTAAACTACCCATGCCTAGCTTGGTCAAAGACATCCACTCTTTTCTTGGACATGTTGGTTTTTACCATCGTTTCATTTCTGATTTCTCGAAAATCATGCACCCCCTGACCAATCTTCTCTCAAAGGATGTCCCTTTTGAGATCACCAATGAGTGCACTCGTGCATTTGAGAGCCTACGTGATCAAGTTTCTCAAGCACTAATCCTACAATCCCCTGATTGGTCTCTACCCTTTGAAATCATGCGCGATGCGTCTGACTACGCAGTAGAGTGATTGCGCAGCAATCATAGGTCTTAATTGGCCTAGATTAAGCTAAGACTTAGCATAAGTTAGGGTTATTCATGCATGCATACGCATTATCTGCATCTTTACTGCTTTCCTTTAGCTATGCATAAAATAATGTTATAATGTGCTGATTAAGTGCATTATGTCGATTGCAGGGAATAAGCTGATTAGGAGCTGGATCTGAAGCTGGATCAGGAATAGCAGGAGTTGCAGCAGAGCTGGAGTAGAAGGCCTAGTTTAGATGTAGGAATAATAATGTAAGGGGGTTAAAAGTTTGCTATTCTATTAAGTAGGAATAAATCAATAAAATGTGAAGAGCTTAGGTCCATCCTAGCCCTAGGATAGCCTAAAGACTTCCCCAAGCCTTAGCCACCCTTAGATTAGGTCACAACACCCTAGGAAGCCCTAAAACCCTAGTTCCAACCCTTCTCTGGATGTCCAGATAAGTTTTAAGATGTCCATGACCCTTAGCCAACTCCCACACACTTCAAACCCACTTCTGCAGTGTTATTGGACGTCCAGACACTTTGTCAGACGTCTAATTTCTGCAGAATACCCAAAACAGAACCCGAAATCCTTCCTGACTCTGATTGGACATCCAGACAACAAATCTGGACTTCTGATTTTTGAGTATAATACGTCTGATTATATTATTAGATGTCTGATACTGCTCTCCAATTCCTGTTTTGAGATTTAAGCCTTGATCTTGGATCTCTAGGTCCCTAAACCCAATTCCAACCCCATAGGAACCTAAATTAAGGTGCCCTAACCCTAGTACACCACCTCTAGACCTCCCTAAGGACCTAATTAGGTCCTCACTAAACCTAATTGACTTGGATCTTAGTCAATTCCATCAACCATTCAATTGGATTCATTGAGTCCAATTGAGCCCTGATCTCAGCACACACTGTCCAATTGGACTCAGTGAGAGTCCAATTAACCTAGACCGGACTTAATTGAGTTGTTTTACTCTCAATTAAGTTTCCACACACCCAATTAAACTTGTATTAAGTTTAATTACACTTTACCTTAGTGAATTAGGGTTTATAACCCTAATTTGAGACCTACCTTGACCTAAACCCACTAGAACCCAACCTAATCAACCTAGACACCTAAGTTTCGACCCACACACACCCACACACACCATCCACACGAAAATATCTAGCCTAGAGTTCTCTAGAACTCTCTACCATGTGTGGTTGCCTTGGTTGCCAAAAATAGCAACCAAGAGCCATTCAATTTTTAGATCCACATTTGGTGGATCTAAAAACCACCATCCACCCTCTCTCTCTCACTCTCCCACGAGCTCCCACCATAGGCCTCTCTAGAGAATTCCATAATTCTCTAGAGAGCTTCCCTTAGGTCTATAAAAAGATCCCTTGGGTGTCTATTTGCACCCATTCACTTCCTTGGCATCCATTCCACTTAGAATAGCCACTTCCATCTCCACTCCACCTCCACGAGTTGAGCACCACCATGGAGGCCACCATCTCCACGCCAGGAAGCTGGATCAGCTCTCCAACCTCTCTCCAAGGGCCGGCCTAAGTTCCATTGGCCGCCACTCCTCTCAACCATTCAAAGGCCATCGGGGACCACCCCTAAATGCCCTTCCATTCTGCTAGATTTAGATTATGCTCTTCGTATATTTACTACTTTTATTTACTGCTTAGTAGTGTAGTCTCACTTCTCTCCCAATGATGCATGCGAAATCCCCCTATCAATTCTTGTATGCGATCATTTTCTGGTAGCTAGATTTAATTTTCAAGCATTTATGTACAAGCTTTCCTCTAGATTCCTTGTGCAACAACTCCCAAATGAATGAATGAAAACACATTTTTATATACATATATATCTATATCTGTTTGAAATCACCATAAGCTTAATGATTGCTATTATCTTTTGCGTGATTAGTGTTGCCTGTTTCTAACTCTTAATATTCTTGCAACTAAGCATGTCGTACGTAAATATGTAATAATCACGAACTGGCATGCGATTCTAAACAAAGTAGAGCGGCAAAAAGATCGATTTCAAAAGTAAAAGTAATGCCTCCCAGAGACGAACGACTGGGACTCAAGTCCCGTTATATTTAGAAATCAATTTTTGACGAACATTTTTGCGTGACTATACTATGATTTCCGACGACTTTCAAATGCGCGAAAATGGCTTTCTGTCAAATGGCGCCGTTGCCGGGGATCGAACTCGGGTCGCCCGCGTGACAGGCGGGAATACTCACCACTATACTAGGGCGGTGCTTGGGCAGAAAGTTAACGGGAAACCTGTGGTCATCTACTATTCCAGCAAGACGTTGGACTAGGCTCAACGTAACTACACGGTTATTGAGAAAGAGTTGTTGGCAGTAGTATTTGGCCTAGAGAAATTTAGATCTTATCTTCTGGGTTCCCGTGTCATATTTACTCAAATCACACCATTGTGAGGCACTTACTTGTGAAGAAGGATGCAAAGCCTCGATTAATTTGTTCGATCTTGCTATTGCAAGAATTTGATCTCGAGATTCGTAACAAGGTGGGAAATAGAACGTGGTAGCTGACCATTTGTCCCGACTTCCTTCTTTAGTCATCGACCCATCTGGTCTGATCACCGAGCATTTTCCGGATGATCATCTATTAGCCATTCACGATCTCCCCTGGTTTGTTGATATAGTGAACTACTTTGTTACAGGGAAAGTCCCGCTAGATTGGACGACTTCCAGGCGGGACAAGCTGATTTCCGAGGCCATGTACTATATTTGGGAGGAACTATATCTCTTCCACATTGGCAATGATCAAGTAATCTGGAGATGCATTCCTCACGATAAGGTCAATGACGTGATCTCATTCTGTCACGACCAGGCCTGCGGTGGCCATTCCTCTGAACGTAAAACTGCAGCGAAAATTATCCAGTGTGGGTTCTTTTAGCCTACGATGTTCAAAGATGCACAAATGTATTGTAGCGCATGCGCTCGTTGTCAGACCCTTGGCAACATGGGCCCGCGGGATATGATGCCCTTGAACCCGATAATTGTGTGCGAAATCTTTGACATATGGGGAATCGATTTCATGGGACCTTGATGAGAGGCTCATCATGGCTTCTAATTACTCCTGATTAACTACTCTTCCTAGTTAATTAGCTAAGAATATGTAAATATATGGGTTAATTATAGAATAAGGGATAAATCATTAAAGGACCTTAAAATAAGTTAAAAATGCTAAATTATTATCCAATTAATATTATTAATAATTTAATTAATAAATGGACTCGAAATATCATTAATTATTTACCTAATTAATGTGTTAATTAATTTAAGCATAACTTATACCTAAGTATGTAATAACTTAAGTAACTTTACTTAATTAAATAAATTAAGATAAAAGGTCAAAAACATAAATCCAAGGTTCAAATATAATATTTGTCTAATTTATAATTATATATAAAAAGTTGAAAAAATTTAAATTAAAATAAGCCTTGAAAACCTTAGTTTACATTTTGGTCCTTAGGTTTTATTTCAATCGAGTCCTTTTTCTGCACTTAGTTCCTTAGTTTTCCTTGCAATCAGGTCCCTATATACATTTTCTTCTTCCTCTTCATTTCTTCTTCAGCCTCTTAGACGACTGACGATAGGAGGTGTCTACACCCGTTGATCATCGTCCATCTGACGTTCGCCCATCCTTGCCAAGCTCCTAGAGCTTGCACTCACCGCCCCTTTTTCATCCATCGGTTTGGATGAAGCTACAATCCTATTTAGGGTTTGAAGTTAACCTCATTGGCGTTAGAGAAGACGTTGGTGGTTACTTCACACCTAGACTCCTTTCTATCTAGATTCACCCTCCTCCTCAGCCATCGCAACCTATAAATACCCCTCCACCTCTTCGATTTCAAGAGGTTAGCTCCCTTCCCTCTTCCCCCCACTGAGCTAACTGATAGGATATTCGCTCCACATCTGGCGATCTTTCTCCGCTTTCACCATCTTCCTCCGATCGTCTTCACTTGCACCTGATCTCTGTCATCACCCGCTGAGTCTTTTGACGCAGTGCTGACATCAGATTTCATCTCTTTACCTTGCCTACACCCGCCAGACCTCTTCCTCCGCCCCTCTGATTTCCTCCTCCATTAAGGACCTTCGACGGAGATTCTCTGCCCCCTTCATCCAGGTAACAGTAGGTTAGGTAAGTTAGAGTAATTAGAGTAGATAATTGGGTAGTTTAGTTAGGATTAATGCTAGATTTTTTTGTTGTCTTCCTAAGCTCCAGCGAGATCTTTGAGCTTGACTGGAGCATTCTTTTGTCTTTTTGTTTCACTGATCACCTTCTTTAATCTTCCATGATCATATCTGACACCTTAATTCCTTGATTTTAACACCTAATCGCCTAATCCATCTCCACCTTCACCGGCTGCTTCTGCTGTCTATGGTGGAAGTAACCGAGGGTAATTCACCTACACAGGGGTCCTCCATCACTTAATCATCATCTAAGGGCCCCTATCTTCACTTTAATTTGACTTAAAATCATTCGTATATAAAATGCCTAAAACTCATTCAACCTCCAGAACTTGTTGTCAATGGCGGCTCAGGAGGAGTTTATCCACCTAATCAGCCACCTGTACATCATTGCCACACTTCACTGACTCGTTCTCTCCACTCAATTGAGTGAGAGAACTTGTCCTGAGTTCTAGCGAACTCAGATTACACTTACTGCCAATTCATTGCATATCTTTTAGTTTAATCATTAATTGAATGAATTAATGAGTTCCTGAGGTTCCCTGTGACCTTAGGAAACCTTTTAGTTCTTTAATGGCCTATTTTGATGGTTTTTACATATTTTTAGCCATTGTCTGGACACACCAGAGCTCCGATGAGCTCCGGCGAGTCAAAAACATTCTTCAGCCTATAGAACTTCCTGAGAAGCTCCAGATTACTAAATTGAGGTCTAGGGATTCTATTTTGATGTTTATTTTGATGATTTGAAGTCGGGAGCTAGATCTAGATCTCTGTCTTCCCCAACTCTGGCAGAGTTGGAGAAGACTGTTGGTTAGGGTTTAATTTGATTAAAAAGGTCTAGAAGCATCAGAAGGATGCTCTGAGGTCAGTTTTGAAGATTAAACACTTAGATAAGTCTTAGTTTATTATGTTAAACAAACTCATTCTAGATCTTAGGCGACAGACCTGAACCCCTAGGTTTCTTGGTTGAAACTTCTTTTTGAGACCCTGAATTTGTTTATGAAGTCAAATAGAGTTGAATTGAGGTGTTAATTTCATTTGGAAAAGCTTAATGAAGAAAGTCAAGTTTTGAGGTTTAGTGGTCAAACTCAGGTATGATTGAATGATTTAGGCTTCAATTAAAGAAATCGATGAGTTTAAATGATTTTTGGGATGATTATAAATGATTTAAGATTGATTTGAATGAGTTTTAGTTAGAGTTTCAGTTGAATGCAAGCTCTGTTCAGTTTGGGTTCATTTGAACCCAAATCTGACTTTAGTGTTTTTCTGATGAAATTCTAATGCAATTACTGCTCAGATGGATACTTTACAACCTTCAGAGGTTGTTTAATTAGATGCAACTGCCCTTTAGCTATCTGTAAAGCTTTTCAGAGCTCAATTTGGAACTCTGAAGCAACTGCTTGAAGCTTTTGAGCTTCTTCATCTTCCAGTAGCTTCCTAACACCTTTTCCCTTCACCATTAGGAGCGGAATCAACTCCTGAACCTATTCAGAACCTCATCTGGAGGTCAAAGAGCACATCTGCAGGTCATAAGACCTGAATTGCTGTTTCTACAGGCTAAATTGGCCGTAGAAACCTCCAACTTTCACCCTTCAAATCGAAGGGTAGATTCTATTCTCAGCATCAAATTGATGCTGCAATCCTGTAGTACATCTCTAGAGCTTTCCAACGAGCCCTTGCTTGCTTGATTTGGAGCTTTGAGCCGGCCTGAGTCTCCAGCCAAAGTTTGGCCTGGAGGGGACTAAGATAGTCCCACATCGGAAAAACGTGAGTGCGCGCCTTAGAATAAAACAAAAAAGTGATGGAGCCTTCTCGATCATCAGCGTTGGGCGCATAAAGAGCATGTGTGTGTGTGTGAGTGCGTGCGGTGCACGTGCCCGGGTGTGTGTGCGCCAATGGGCGCGAGTGAGTGTGGGCCCGTGAGCGGGCGTGTGCATGGGCCTGGGAGGCCGGAGACTATGCATATGTGATGACCTGAATAGGAAATAAACCATACCTAATATGAACTAGGCTTGGACCCAGTAGGGTCTGGTCCCACCTTGAGAGGGGTGTTGCGTATCTCTGACCGGTCTGAGCTGCCCATAATAGAACCAATTTTTGGTTCAACATGGTTCAAACGCACAGTTGAAGAGTAAAAGAAAAAGAAAGGAAAGGAGGGTTAAAAAACTTAAGAAATTCCAAGGAGAAGAGATGAAGATCTCGAGAAAGGTAAAGAGAGAGTAAACAAAGAACAAAGGTGAAGATAGAGAGAGAGAAAGAGATGACAGAAGAAAAGATAAGAAGGCTGAAGAAAGAAGATAAATAAAGGGAAAAGTAAGAGTTTTAGATGTCTAACAATTTAATGCTGATTTTTAAGACGTCTAATTTTGTATTTTACTTCAATACAATTTCCTTTTGAGCTTAATTGATGAATAAGACACTTGTACTCAATTGCATTTCTTTTTCTTGCCATAATCTTTTGTAAATAAAGTGAAATTAGTGAAATAAACATGTTTACTTGCTTTTAATAATAGATCAAATGTGTAGATATCTTTTTCTTATGGAATGTTGCATGTCTTTTAATTAAATATCCTTTGTGCAAGATTCATATTCTTAAAGTAATATAATTATAATTATAATTGATTAAGTTGTAATTTATGCTTAGGATTAAATGGTGAATTAAGTTAAGCTATGTCTCTCAGTGAACGACTTAGGCTCAATTAGTTAAAAAAGAATTAAAATATAAAATGTTAGGTTAGCTTGAACCTATACTGCACAATTGACATTAAATCAAGTTAACCTAAGTTACTTTCTCTTGCACTTAATTAAGCCTAAATAACTTAATTAACTGTGTTGAGGAATTAAACGATCAAACCCTTTCTCAAATCTAACGGCTTTGAATACATCTTTCTCGATGTTGATTACGTCTCTAAATGGATTGAAGCTATCCCCACAAGAACTAGGGATCATAAAGTTCTCCAATTCATCCAGGAGAACATCTTTTCCAGATTTTAGGTTCCTAAGGCCATCATTAGCAATGGCGGGTCTCATTTCAACAATGTGCACTTCTAGTCCCTGATGAAGAAGTACGGGGTGTCGTATCGGATCTCGACTCCTTACCACTTCCAGACTAATGGCTTGGCAGAACTGTCAAATGGAGAGATCAAGAAGATCCTTTAGGTCACTATTTGACCTGACAGGAAGGACTTGTCTACTTGCCTTTCGGTAGCTTGGTGGGTCTAGAGGACCGCCCACAAGAGCTAATTAGGCATGTCTCCCTTTAGATTAGTGTACGAAAAGGCATGTAACCTTCCTGTAGAGATGGAGCATAAGGCCTATTAGGCAGTATGGAAGTGCAATCTAGATCTGATGAAGGCTGGAATACACCGCCGGTTGCAAATGAGTGAGATCGAGGAACTATGCAATGACACGTACGAGAACTCGCATATGTATAAAGAGTAGGTCAAAGCCTTCCATGACAGGCATATTGTGCGAAAATCTTTCCACCCTGGTCAAAAAGTCCTACTCTTTGATGCCAAGCTCAAACTTTTCCCAGGAAAATTTAGATCTAAGTGGATTGGACCTTTCTTGGTAAGAAAAATCTTTAGAAATGGAGCCATTGAAATTAGTGAACTCAGCCATGATTCTGAACCCTTTGTTGTGAATGGTTAGAGACTCAAACCATTTGTTAAACTCACCGACCTGAACGTGGTTGAGTTATCTTTTGATCTCCATTCTCCCTGAGCTTATTTCGTCCAGCTAATGGCATTAAACTTAGCGCTTAACGGGAAGCAACCCGTTATCTTTTGAGAAAATCTGAAATCCTTTTGACATATCTCTTCGCTGAAATCATATTGCACTTTAGGGATCGTCCATTAGAACACCCGACTCCACCTCTGGTACACATACCAGAGCTTGAAATCATCCGCAACAGTCAACTTGACCCATCAACGCACCCATTGAACCTGTTCTAATGTACGAGCTAAGCTGAACTTGAACCCACCTAATTTATAATGAGGACATGGCAAATCATAGGCATGGGAGGGTATTAAAGTGCAAAACGTGGTGAAAATCAAATCCCACAAAAGGATTTCACAAAAAAAAAAATGGAGGTTGAAGAAGGTCCATTTGAGAGACAAGTGAGAAAAAGGAAGGAGGAAAATTGAAAAGAAAAGAAAGGAGCAAAAAGATAAAGAAAAAATAGAGTCCCTTCAAAATAATATGGAACTTACCTAACTTCTAGGTTGGATCGAATGATGAATTAAGACCTGGAAGGCTAAAACTTAAGAGGTTAGTGGCAAGTACCGACCTTAGGCCTCTTGGATCTATTTTGAGATTTAAACACTCACGTACTTATCAAGATCCAGATTAGTCCTCAAGAGGTTGAGGAAAATGCAAAGCTTGTGTATTAGGTCTGAGGCTCAGGGATTATTCGACCCTGTTAACTAACCTCTAGTTTGCGGGACTTGGTAACTTAAGCACCCTAATTCACACACAGCCTGGTTTAGTGCGCTTAAATATGAAATCATGCCAAAAAGCATCTATGCTATTCTGGAAATGGTCCTAAGATCTAGATTAGGAGAGGCTCAAAAACACAAGTTGATTTGGACGAGTTCCCGGTGCGGAGAGGTGGGAAATTCCCATCGAAGATGCGTAATAACATATCGTCTCCTTTGTGCTTGTCTCCTAGGATATCTAAATATCCTGCCAGGGGCATGTAAGTACCTTATGCTGGTTCAGATGCCATGGGCGGCATTATTACGAAATGTCGATTGCCAGGGTCTGGATTTAGCTACAGAACGCCATGGGCGGCACTATCTCGAAGTGTTGGTCTGCATAAATAAAATTCTTCTATCTCTCTCTTCCAAAAATGAACTGGCAAACTGAACCTGGGCTAACCATGTTACAAGCATGGGTGCTTTAACCACTGGGACCAACAAACCTTAGGATAGTTCTTGCAAGCCTTAGAAACCTTTGCGGCAGACTGAGGCGAAAGCTAGTTAGGTCTGGATCTGGGTTGGTACTTGAGTACCTTGATGGAAACACCATCATGAGCTATAACTAGCTCAATTTAGTCATTATCAAGGAATAAATGCTCCTACATAATTGACAGAAGGCCATAATTCATTGCAAATCATTTTGAGAGAAAGATAAGAAACCAGGGCTACAAATGTAATTTTACCATCATATCTTGAATACAGAATAACTGTGGGTTTTCTTAGGGGTTAATTAATGGCCAAATGGCCATAAATGTCCAACAAGTGGGTTAATACAGACAGAAAAGGGTTTTCGCGTGTTTTCAGAATTAAATGACTTCTGAAACCCTAAAAATAGACCTGCTTAATTAAATGAGGTTCTGGTCAGATAAAATTCACTTAAACCCTCTAAAATTCATATAAAAATATTCTTTAGGGTATGGTACCTTCAATTTGACCATCAGAAATCATCTTGACCCAAAATAGTCTTAGACAGACATTTGCCATAATTTGGGTTTTTACATAAATTACCCTGTCAAACTTGGTCAAAACCTAAATCTGAGATCATTATAAACCTAAATCTGAGATCATTATAAACTTAGGTAATCTGATATAATGAGGGCATTTGCCAAAATCGAACTTCGCCATTGGATTCCTTAGGTTCAAATTAGGTTTGCACCAAAATTTGGGCCTAATCTGAGGTCATCTTAACCTAGTTTGTAATTTGGTCCTGTCTGACTCTTTTATATCACACATATGCCCTTAAATTTCAAAATACTTACAAAAATGCCCCTAAATTTATCTTCATATTCACAAAAAGGTCCCTGCCACCCTTAATCCAAATCCAACAAACTCTGGCAGCCTTTAAAGGGCAAGATCTTTGTAATTGCTTGACGAATCCCTTTCAAAATTGAAAAGTAAACTCATCAAGTAACTGCCTTCCAAATGAGTCCATTTAGGAATCCTAAAACTCCCTAGAATCCTAATGTGAACAGTTTGATTGATTGGGTATCCTACGTCGATGAGAAGCTCAGAGATTCTAAACTTGTTTTCCAAGCTTGGAACTCCATTTAGAGCCCTATAAAAGGACCCCTATGGCCTTGAGCATTTCCCCAGCAAGTTTTGGTGCACCAACTCCCTTAGATTCTCCTTCTCCAGCCACCAAAACCCCTGCTTCGGCAACCCTCTACGATCCTCCTCTGGTCGTCCAACGACCAAATTGGTCGACTTACTTGACTCCTCTCTTCTTCGTGACTCTCCCCAGCCAAAGGGAGGGTGTTTCTCCGTTTGCCTCATAGTCGTTGCCTCGCCATTCTATCCTCCTTCTCCAGTGTCGGTCGACCAAAATTGGCTGCCTCCGCCTCTCTTTTACCTAGCTAAGTTCCTCTATCACACTCTCTCTCATTCTATTTCGCTCTCCCACACTTACGACACATGCACAACCGCTAACCACTTCCCCCACACGTCATCTTCTCTGCCTCCGACGATGCTCTGGTGATGCCAATCAGTCGCTACATCGCTCGACTCTTGCCACCAACACTGCCAAAATCTCTGCTTTGACCCCAGGAAAAAAATTCTTAAACTAGTTAGGTTGATTGCCCCTCCAAATCTTCCACTGAACAAACCCACCTCCAGCCACCCTTCGAGAGGTCGTCAAACCTCTTCATTCTGCCAATCACCATGCAACCACCACCGTTGACTTTGCCTCATCAAGGTGAAGCTCTTGAAGGTACTGATTAGGGCACTTAGCCCGTGTTCATCTCTTTCAGGTATCACGTCGCCATCGCCATTGACGAAGCTGCACGCAACCTTGAAGGTGTTCTTACTCTAGACACCCAGGCATCACCTCCAGGTGGTGCGAAACCAATAGCTCCAAACTCGCAGGTCCCTGATTGGGAGTGTGAACCTTAACAGCTGCTCCAATTTGGTGAAGAAACTCACTGTAGCTCACGAAGGTCGTCCTGAAGAATTGCAGGGGACTTAGTCCCACATCAGAAAGCACCGAAGCCCACGAGAGGTTTAAATTGAATTTCTGCTTCTTCCTTGTTGCCTCAGTAGCACTAGGTGAGGTCCCCTCGCATGAATCCATGCACGCTTTCGCCCGTGGCCTTGCCATGCGGATTTGAGCTCTGAACCGTTTACCCGTGTACTTGGATCCGATTAGCATATATTTGAGAGGGGGTTAAGGAGAAGAAAAGAGAGAGAGGGGAGGGGGGTTTTTCTCTTGCGGGAAGTTGTGCAACACTTAGTCGTAAAAAAAGGAAAAGAGACAAGGAAAGGAAGAAAGAAGAGAACATTAGAGAAGAAAGGAAGAAGAGACCCTTGAGTCTCTTGGAGGCATTGTAGCAACTGGCTGTTTAAGAAGTCTGATCTGTGCATCCGCCATCTGATTTCACATATCCAAGACTCTCAAGATATATTGCTTACTCATCTTGCGTGAATTAATTGTGGTTGATACTGTGCAAACATTTGAAATAATTGTGGTTAAATTGTATGATTAATTTGGTGATTCAAATCACCATTTTAACCCCTTCTTTTTTCCCTTCATTTCTATTAAGTCTTGATTGCAATTTCTTATATCTTTGACTCAAATTGTGATGTTGAGTATTAAATTGCCACTTGCACCCTGTGTTCGACCTCGGACTTCATTTCTGATATTCGAGTAATAAATATTATTTATTTTTCTTGCTGATTCAATCTATACTACAACGCAACGATTTTAAAACTTGTTTCAGAGCGACAAACATACCTTTAGGGTTATTGTTGGTATTAAGATCTGATTCCTAGAGATGTGGCTTAGTAAGGCATCCTGACGGTTACATCCGACCTAGATAACTGGTTTGATCCATAAAGTTTTGCTAAGGGCCTAGCAAAAACTAGGCATGGGGGTATGATGGGAACACTATCATGAGCCATAATTAACTCAATTTGGTCTGATAAAGTTGATAAAAGCTCCTACATAACCATCAGAGGGTCATAGATGTAAAATGTTTTATTTTGAGAAGATAAGAAACCAGGGTTATTTCTACAATTTTAACAGCATTCCATAATTATAGAATAACCATGGGGTATTTTAGGAGTTTATTAAAGGTCATATGATCATTAATGTCTAATAAGTGGGTCCATGCAGAGAGTAAGGGGTTTTCACGCATTACGAGAATTAAATGACATCTTAAATCCTAAAAGTTGACCCACTTAATTCACTAAGGTTTTGGTCAGAATAAAATTCACCTAAACCTTATATAAATCATAAAAAAATATTCTATATGGTTTGGTATCTTTAATTTGACCATTGGAACCTAAAACAGAGTCTCAGACAGATAGTTGCCCTAATTTAGGTTTCTGTGCAATTTACCCAGTCAAATTTGGTCAAAACCCAAATTCAACTTCACCATCAGATTCTTTGGGTTTGCAAGTGTTTGCTAGTTATTCGAATTAAAACTACTTACATATGAAATGAAAGAAAACAACTTTCATTTCATATTCGAATCAATTCGAATAACTAGCTCATTTACTGGAACGCAACATCCAGGCGAACGGGGCTTGAGGACAAGCCCCTATTCGGGCTGAGAATAGCCCTCATTCTTAGGTGTTGCATTCGAGGGGGTCGGGTTCTTCTCTGGCCTGGGTTCCGGAGAAAACCCTCCATGGAATGCTTGCTAGGCTCCTCCCAATCACATAACCATCCTTAAGGTTATGCCAAATTAGGTTGATACCAAAATTTGGGCCCAATCAGAGATCACCTTGACCAAGTTTGCATTTTGATCCTATCTAACTCTTTTTATCACATAATGGCCCTTAAATTTTTGAATTATTTACAAAGGTCCCTAACTTTTTCATCATCTTCACATTTAGGTCCCTGCCACCATTGGTGTGAGCACGTGAAGCTCTGACGAGATTCGAGCGAGATTTTCTCGACCGATTCTCAACCAAACAATCCCAAATTTGAACCAGAGGTTGCTTGTGAAATTCTCTTCCAATTAAACCCGGTCTCTATTCTTATTTCCTTCCCTATCTTCCATGCAAACGCATGGAAGATGTGGGTATCTCATAGGCATGCAATCTCTGAGCTTCAAAGCTTGGTTTCCAAGCTTGGAATGCTCTTTTGAGGCCTATAAATGAACCCCTAAGGACAAATAGTCCTCCTTAGCAAGTTTTGGCTAGAGAACAACCCCTCTTCTACCCTTTGGCCACTGAAAACTCTTTATCTGATGACCCTATCCACCCTTCTCTTCTGGCCATCCAACCATTAAATTGGACAGCCTTCTACCTTCTTCGTTCTCTTCCACTGCTCTCTGGTCAAAGAGAGACTGCTTTGCGCTTCTTCTTTGTCGCCACTACCTCACCAGACTTCACCATCGTCTCCGGCTCCAATCGGACACAACCGAAGTCCTCGGCCTATCTCCTTCCCCTCTAAGTCTCTCTATTCCTTCCTCTCTCCCTCTACTTTCTTTTCACTCACGCACAACTCACTCACGACTACTGCACTGCCTTCCCTCACTTCATCGTCTCCATGGCCAGCCGAACTCTGGCGAGTTCGCGTGACCTCCACACACCTCCGTTTACCATGAAATCACCTCCACAAGCTTCTCTCATTCACACTCGATAAAACTCGCCCCACCGAACCCCTTTGCCTACACGCATCTTCCCCGTGGTAGCTAGACCTTCTCAGACACCCTCATACTACGTTGAGGCCCTCATCACACTCGCCGTAGTCTAGCGATCTCCCTAAGCATTTTTAACAAGGCCATGAGGCCGTATTCTTGCTTTTCAGGTCTGACCGGAGCTCCGTCGCCACCTCCACCTTCTCCGGCCTCCTTTCATGACATTTAGAGCATGCTCTTGAGAGCTCTCCACTCCAGGATTCGTGGATGACTCCCAGGCATCCCTCTAGGTTAGTAATTGACGAAGAAAGCCTCATCGTCGACTTTAAAGGCAATTTAATCACACATCGTGGGCATGTTAGTCACACATCATGGAACGCAGAAGCCACAATCGCACATAAAGGCAATTTGTGCCTCTGCCTTATCACCTCTGAGAGCACTGCGGTGAGGTTCCGCTGGCATGATCCACGCACGTGCCCTCGCCTGCGCTCATGCCACGCGAGTCTGGGCCTTGATCTGATTACTCGGGTACTCGGATCTGGTTTGGTTTGCCTGTTCTAAGATATAAAGGAAGAGAGAGAAGGGGTTTTTGCCTCACTCTCTGATCTCTCTACACTGAGTCTTTGAGAGGACCTTCGTTCCTTTGTTGGTGTTGTACTGTGCGCCTCTCCCTTGAGGCTTGAAGAAGGAAAGAGAGGCCTTTGCGTCTTTTGTGGAGCTGTGTTCTGCTAGTTTTGAAGCTATTGTTGCATCATTTAACTTGGTTGACGTGGAATATTGGTTGATAATCACTGTTGATACATTTGATATATTTGAAGCTTAACATTAAAAGGGTTAATTGGTGATTCAAATCACCCTTTTTTTTTGAAAAGATTCAAATCACCATTTCAACCCATCATTTTTGCATATTGATACTTGAATTATTGATATATCATTCTTGAATAAGTTTTGGTTGCAATTGCTTACATCTTTTACTTAGAATTGTAATCTTGAGATTGATTTGTTGATTGCTCCTTGCATTCGACCTCGGATTTCCATTCGAGTATAAATTCTATTCGTTTTCGACTTTATCAGCTATATTGTAACGTATCATTTTTAAACTCCGATTCAGAGCGATAAACAGCAGGGGGTGAAATTAGAGTGGGTGGGTAAGGTGGATAGTAAGAGATTTTAAGTGAAGACAAGGCTCCAAGTCTTCGATTTCACCGACCACCGATTCAAAGTCAGAATCTTCCAAAAATTTATGGTTGGGAAGGGAATCTATCAACATCATTTCCTCCACCAAATTGGATATTGCAGTATCTGAGTTCTCGAAGAGGTTATCATTATCATGGAATCTTTTGGAGGATTTAAAAATATCTAAAGTAATAGTGTGGCCATCGAAAGTAATGTCCATTTTGCCTGAATGACAATTAATATTAGCTTTTGCGGTGGCCAGAAATGGTCATCCCAGAATGATAGGGGCAGTCAATGTTAAGGACTAGAAAGTCTACAGGAAAGATGCAATTCTGGACCTGGACAATTACATCCTCAACAATCTCCCTAGGTTTGATTGAAGGTCGGTTTGCTAGTTGTAGAGTAACTTCAAGAGGCTTTAAATTACCGATCTTAAATTCCTCGAATAAAATAATGGGGATGATATTCACTGAGGCACTGAGATCAAGAAGGGTGTAGTTGAAAGTAGTATCATCAATAATCATAGAAATTAAAGGCATGCTCAGGTCTTTTATCTTAGGAGGTAGCTGGCTCTGTATGATGGAGCTTACTATCTTTGAAAGATGTACTCTACCTAGATTTTTCGTCTGCCTTTTTAGAGTACAAATATCTTTAAGAAACTTGACATAGATAGGGATATGCTTGATTATGTCTAGGAGAGGGATGTTAATCTGAACATGCCCAAATAATTCCATGAGTTCCTCATTTGTGGGCTCAGACTTCTTTTTTTTATTAGTGGTGGAGTGGAGAGGTTGGGGAAAAGGGACATGAGTCGTGTCTTGTGATTTTTGGGTTTCTTTTTCTTCCTGAGTGGAGGGAGTGTCAACTTGCTTTTTGGGATGAGTGTGTCTCATCATTTTGGTGTGAAGGCCCAGGATGGGTAATTGTTTTCCTATTCCTCAATGTTACTGCATTCGCAGTTTGATTATTCTTGGGAGGAGGTTGGGGGGCCTGTTGTTGATGGAAATCGGGTGAGTGTTGTGGTGTTGAGTTAATGGGAGGATAGTTATGGTGGGTTTGATTTAGATTTCCACCCTGATAATGGTTCCTTTGATTATTAGGGTTGGGCATGGGTTGGGAAGGTAGATGTCTTGCAGGTCTTTGAGTCGGAGTAACCCCAATCTGATTGTGCAGATTTGTAACAATGCAGGTTACTTCTGACATTTGACTTTGCATTCCCTACAGAGTTTTCATAACCTGGGCATTGATGTCTTCTTGAGATGGCCCAGGTTGATAAAAATTTTGATTTGATCCATATCCTCCAAACAGGTTTTGTTTTTGGGAAGGAACCAGAGTGGTCCAAGAGTAAGTCGGGTAATTCCTCCAGTTAGAGAAATTTCTAAATTTCTCTTGGAGGCCAGAGATTTTTTCAATGGGACTGAGATTTGGATATGTGTAGGTCCCCAGTGAACCATAGAAAGCCTCAAAATATTGATTATACTCAGTAGGGACAGTATCAAGATTGTGCAAATTTTATCTCTTTAATATGTTAGGCGGGGTCAGATGTGGAGCTTGTGGCACCTCGGTGGGTGTTGTAACTCTTTCCTCAATTTTCTTTTGATTCAATTGCATTTGGTCGAGTTGGTGAGCAATCAATTGGAGATTGTCTTGGGTAATGGGGATAGATTGAGTGCCTATCTCATGAACACTGAATTGTGGGTTTGTAGTTTTGCCAAAGGTGTTCATGGATGCATGACTACATGAGTTTTTACTTATTTCCTCAAATAATTCATAGGAACTTTCAGCATCCTTATTTAAGAAGTTACCTCCATACAAGGTGTCAATGAAACAGCGAAGTTGATCTTCTAATCCATGGTAGAAGATTTGCACGAGCTGCTATACGGGAACCTTGTGGTGCGAGAAACTTCTTAAAAGATCTTGGAATCGTTCCCAAGCATCATGTAAGGTCTTGCCAGATTTTTGTTGAAAGGTTGTAATAGATCTTTGTAAGGAATTTGTACCACCAATGGGGAAGAATCTTTTTAGGAAAGCACTTTTCAACTAAGGCCATGTTGTAATAGGTTTGCCAATAGTTCTAGACTAATAAGCAGCCTTATCTTTGAGAGATAATGGGAATAGCCGCATTAGCCAAAGATCTTCTCGTACATTATGAGAATGGGTTGTTTGTGTAAGGAGAGTGAGCTCCTCAAGAAGGCTGAACGGGTCTTCCCTAGGAAGGCCACAGAAGTGCTTAACCAAGTTCAGAATGGCCAGTTTGATTTCAAAGTCTCCTTCTGGAATGACCACCCCTGGTTTGTCCTCAAAATTGAAAGGATCATAGAAATCCTTAAGAGGAATGACAAGCTGTTGATGGGTTGGCAAGTTTTTCCCTTGGTTGGCTAGGTTCATGACAGTCCTAGCTAGCTTTTATTGGTTTGCTTGTAGTTGAGCTAGCTACTCAACCATCATGGAGAAGGGATTAGGTAGGGGGGCTTGATGTTGTTGTTACGGCATCTTAGCTTTAGATAGTTCCAGGATGGGTAATTGAGGGAGGGAAAATTAGCATGTAGGTCAGATTATGGGTTAGAGGAAGGATTAGAGGTGGATGTGGATGGGTTTGTGGACCTATTTTGTTGATTTTCCATGTTCATGCAAGAAGAGGAAGAATGCGGAAAAAGTGATCTTTTTGTGTGGGGGACAAAATCAAGTGGTCCCTTCAAGTGTGGAGTTTGGGACCGCCGCTCGTGCATATTCGGGGAGGAGAGGAGGGAAAGATGAGAAGAAGTGTGCAATCAAGCAAATAAAATTCTAGACCTAACTTAAATGTAATTTCCTAAAAATTACTTAAAACTTGGTCTACCTAGGTGATGGTAATACCATCATTAACCATAAATAGCATAAATTAGT
The DNA here is from genome assembly GCA_037157565.1 of Thalassia testudinum. NCBI lineage: Eukaryota > Viridiplantae > Streptophyta > Magnoliopsida > Alismatales > Hydrocharitaceae > Thalassia > Thalassia testudinum. Next base: position 1,344,070 of record JAZHRO010000033.1, on the reverse strand, counting down.
GGAAATCAAGTGACAAATGTTCTTGCATGATTGCCTAAGAGCCGTAAATCCATTCAGATCCATTCTGAGAAGAAAATATTAAATTATGGTTAAATCTACAGTTTTAGCATCACATCTTAAATATAGAGTAACCATGAGGTCACCCAAGGGTTAATTAAAGGTCTAGTGAACATTAAAGTCCAAAGAGTTGGTCCACACAAACAGAAATGAGGTTTCAAGCGTTTCGAGAACCAAATCAGAACATAAAATCCTAATTTCAGACTCGCTTAAATTAAAGAGGTTTTGGTTAGGATAAAATTCATCTAAACCTCCTAAACTTAATAGAAAAGTATTCTAGGAGGTTTGGTACCCTTGGTTTGACAATTTGAACCAATTTTGATCTTGGATAGAGATTCAGACGGGATTTTACCTAATTTGGGCTTCTATGCAAATTGACCAGTCAAAAGTGGTCAAAACAGAAATCCAACTTCACCATTAGATTTCTTGGGTCCAAATTAGGTATCTTGACCTAGTTTTCACTTTAGTCCCTAAAACCTCTAGTTCCTACACTTAAACCCTTAAGTTTCCAAAATTATTTACGTTCAACCCCCAAGGTTTATCGTCTTCTTCACAAAAAGACCCCTGCCACTTGAAGCTTCGAGGTTTCCTAAACTGCAGGTCAATCCAACCTTTGCTCAAGTGGTTCTCCTTCAATCAATGTTGAACCGACAAGTTACTACGCTAACGTGTTTGGTTTTGAAAAACCTGTCGTTGTAGTTTGAAAGCGAAGAACTCGTGTTCAACAAATAAAATTTATATCGGAATAGAAATCTCAGGTCGAACTCAGAGAGGCAGACGTTTGATTTAAAACTATGTGTTTGTTTTATTTGTCACGAAGGAGATTAATTGATTAGAAACTATCCATTTATTTACAATAAATAGAAGAGAGAGAGAATATTATAAACAAAAACCAGAAAGAGATGTAGAATGAACATGGAATTCATTATCAAAGAAATTGTTCGTTGCACTAAACATTACGAGTAGAAAGCTGGAAACGATTACACTAGAAAGCAGTAAATCTACTCTAGAAGGCATTAAAAAGAATGGAGAGAGAATTATCCTCCTTAACGGTCGCTTGGAGGACGAGCCGGATAGGACGACGCCTGGAAGACGGGGAACGGAGTAGGACAAAGGAGGACGAAGCGAGAAGAATGGGAACGGGGCAGCATGTCATCGTCGTCGCGGGATCCACTTCCAAAAGGGGGACAGAAATTGAACTTTATCTCTTGAGAAGCATCATGGGTGTGGGGCAAGCTTCTCTTGAGCTTTGGAGAGGGAGAGAAGAAAAGGAAGGGATGAGAATTTCATATGGAGGGGGTCTCCTTTTATAGTTGCAAGGAGTGAGGGCAATTTGGTCATTTTAATTTGAAAGTCATTAATTTAGGACCTTTAGTAACGGATAAATCCGTTACTAAAGGTCCAAACGTGGGCGTAGTGGGTGGTGCGCCTGTGCCCGCTCATCTCCTCTCTTAAACACCTGCCCACGACCTTCAAATCTCGGCCGTTCGATCTCACGATCGAACGGTTGAGAGCGCTCCTCGTCGCGCCTCCTCAACGCATGCATACGCGGGGGCGTGCGATGGTGCGTGGACTTGATTGGGTGCACGTAGCCGCCCTATCCCCATCGCACGGTCGGATGTGCCCACTCGCCCACGCCCAATTGCAGCATCTCGCCGATTCGAACTCGTGCCTTAAGGTGACCGAGAACCTTGTCCACTGCGCTGCGTGCGTGGATGGGCAGGCGGTGCATCTTCGTAGCGCGCGATCTGGACCGTTGGATTGAGATCCAATAGTCGAGATCGCTTCTTCCTTTGGCTTCAGAGAACGAAGGCACTGGTCTGAGATCCACTCTTAGCCGTTGGATCTTGATCCAACGGCGGAGCGGCGTGGACGCTAGAGGCTTCAGAGGTTGAGGGCGACCGAGATGGCGCCATGTGGCACTATCTTGGCCGTCCATCTTCTGGATGATGTAGATGGTGCCACGGTTGTTGGATTGAGTCCATTTTCGCGTCGTTAGGCTACGATCGTTAATCTGAATCCCTCCGTGAGGTCGGATTTTTCGTTTTAAGTGCGGATTCATGCCATCTTGGACCTTGATCCTCTAGGGTTCTCCGATCTTTATCTGATGCTACAGATGTCAGATTAGGGAGATCTTGGAGTCGTTGGACTCCAATTGTGGTCCTGATCAAATTTGTACGGTTAGATCTTTGATCCGAGGCCTCGATAAAAATTTTGCCCTGTCCCTGAATATAAAAGGAGACAATTAACGTCCATTTTATTCAAACTAATCTAAATGCAAGATGATGTATGATATGCAATATTTATAGTATGCAATGCAATTCTATGCTTAAGAACATGCATAAATAGGCATCTTATGCAATGTAAACATGTTTACATCACACTCTCATGCCTATCTTTTGCTAGTCCCTAGCAAAAACTATATGCTATTTATAAAAGAATTAGGTTGGATTATATTAGCATGAGTTATTTTCAATCATTAAGAAAATATTTACTTAGGGTCTGAACTTTCAAAGACACAACAGTGCCCGAGTATCTGCCAAAATGCAGATTGCCTCAAGCCCTCGCCTTATTCAAAGAAAAGTTTCTTTTTCTCTTTTTCTTCTTTTCTAATTTTTTTGGATTTTCGAGTTTTAGGGTTTAAGAGTGGCTTTCTACGGCCATTCAACTCACCCAAGATTTGATGAGAACCCTAAGTTCTAAGCATCTTATTGTGAATGTGATAGATTCGTTGATCGACAGTTAATACGGACTTCGGATTTCTATGCCTCTAGGTGACCTTAAAAGGAGAATTCTGCCTAAAGGTGTATTTTTACAATCGGTAGCTTTCTCCCTACTTTTATTTTTACGGGGTCAACACAAGGGTGAATCCAGTGTATATCTCCCTGATTTATTCTACTTCTTCGCTTCTTCCTAAGTTTTTGGGAATTTTCAGTGCATTTATTGAGCTGGGTTCTAGACAACCGGTCGATGAGCTATTACCACCGACAACTTGCCAGCCATACTCGTGCGGCGAAGTGTGGCTTATTTCTTTTGTTTTCTTTTCTCCTTTTCTTTTTCTTTTCTTTTTGACTTTCTTTTTCTTTTTTTTTTTTAAGTAGGTGGCTTCTCTAGTCTAAGATTTACCTAAAGGCAGCAAAAAGAGAATGGTCCAGTGACTGGGCTCTAGACAGCCTACCTATGGGTTGTTACCCATGATAACTTGCTAGTCATATCACCCTAGAAGGTTCATTAGCTACCCAATTTCCGTTAGAACTGCCGATTAACGAGTCAGTGACAAGATAGTGTGTAGATGCTTTAGACTTAAAGTTCTCTCAAATCAGAGGGTGGGTTGATAAGTCGTGTACTTATCACCTAGACTTATTTACTCAAATTAAAATAGAATTCAGGTTGGCGATGACTCGAAAAATAAATCCACATTTTAATGGATACACAGGCTGACTAAGTCAAAAGACTTGAAGGGTCTTTGTGTTCAGATCATAATGTAGTATTTCCTAAGATTGAAAATTTTCTTAGACCCAAGTTCTCTTTCCTAATTCCATAATTTTTTAAAATATAAATAAAATAAAATAAAACAAATCTGTGGAGCTGACGAATAAATTCAGAGATGAGTATCCACCCCCTCATGCTTATCTAATGCAATGTCCTCATTGTATTAAAAAGACATAAATAGAGTGTAATAGAGTAGAAGCACCTGGATTGCATGAATGTCGGGTCCACTTCGAGATAAACAAAAATTGTATATGTGCTGAATTTAGTGCCTTCAGCTAGGCACACTATACAATGAAGAGAAATAAATAATTCACAGGTGCAGGTTAGAATCAGAATAAAAAGAAGAAACCTCTGACCTGCTAGCAGATGTCCACAAATGTAGACTAGATTGTGGTGCAGACCCATACCCGATAATTGAGAATATCTAAGGTTCTGGATAAAAATTACCCAAAACCTAAAATCAGTATGCAAGCGGGGTTGGGCCTGCGATTTATGAGGATGCAACCGAAGACCAAAAAGTCGAGTTACAGAGAATTCAAGCTCTAAAGGATAATCAATGAATGTGTGCTTGGGTTGGACATCCTCAGAATAGATGTCATAAGGGTCCTGGTTCGATGATTTCAGATGAATTGGAACCCTTAGACTTAGTCTTCTATTTCCTCTAAAGTTTGCTTCCCAAATCAGAACTTCCCAGCTTCTGTTCTCCTCATTCAAAATGTCAAGTTTCGGGACCTCTTGCATATTAATCACCCCGTTTGAAATCTCCAAGCCTAAAAGATGTGGCTGAATCAGAATTGACTTGGGTCTAGTTATCTCAAAAATAGAATCATTGATAAGCTCAATGGGGTGTAACTAACAATCAGGGCATTTGATTGAATTCTCTAGAAAATGTGATTCTAGATTCGTAATGTGAGCCCAATAAGATCAGTTTCCTCAGTTATTGGGCTATCAAATGATCTATTAGATTCCTCAGGCCCAATCATCTCATAGAAATCGTGTTCTATAAACTCGCGTGAGACTTCGCAACTTGAATCTTCACCATCAGAATCAAAGAAATCAAAATCCGTATTAATGTATGTCTCAAAACCATCCATCACTTTCTAGTCCATGGAGACATACGTTTCCTCGTACCCCAGCTCAGGGATTCAGGTGAAGAAATCAGATCATCCTTAATTGGTTGCTCTAATTCAATCTGGTCAACCTCGTAACACGTGTCCCCCCCAACAGGTGCCTGATCAGGTTCTGACATTGGCTCTCCTGAAGGGAGTTCATCCTGGGAATCATCCCACGATTGAACTAAAGCAACGACAAATCTCATTCTCAATTTCGCTAACTTCCCAAGTAGAAACTCACTCAAGTTCTTATCCTTAACATCCTGGAGCCAATCCAACAAATACTTGTTCAAATCATCAATCAATGGAAGGTATTGGCTGAACTTCTAAAGATTGTATGATATTCCTCAAGTTAGCCAGAACCTTATCTTGAACCTGGTTACCCTGAACCAAATGAGTTGGTTCAGGGTTGGACGGGTTTGGGATCAGTGCAGAGGAGTTAACGAATTGAGATTCGTTATACCCTTCCTGATAATAGGTCATTTCGGATTGTTCAAAAGGTGGTGATGACCTAAATGCAGTGTAATCAGAGGATGGGTAAGAATCAGTGTATCCTTCTTGATTGTGGATCGAATTAGGTTGTCCATGAAAGGTTGATGATCTATAATCGATGTGGCTCTGAGAAGGATAGAAATCACAATCATAGTGTTCAGGGTTAGACCATAAACATGGAGGTCTGGAACTGTATCCCCAATTTGAGTTATCCCAATTAACTGATGGTTGATTATAGTATGAGTCGAGATAATCGTCATGTTGAGGATAATTCAAAACAAGAGTGAAAGAGCAGGAATGCGTATAAAATGTGGAAGGATTCATGAGAGACGGGAGGAAGAAAGGCGCCCTGCAATACAAGCAATCAAACCTGTCCTTAAGTGGGCTAGCCTAAAGACCTACAGACTCCCAAAACCCATCTTAAGATAAAGGAACGATTTGATCTACTTCTGTCTGTTCAATCCAACCAGTTAGAAGGAGGGACTGGGGAGAAGGTTCTTCCTTTGGCTTGCGCCTCCGGTTCCTAGTATACCCTACAGCCACGATCGTTTGATTTTGCTCTCCTAGCTAGACATCAGATTGAACCGTAGAAATAGACTAATCGAAAATAATTTCGTTTTGGGCTCCGAAGAGTGAGTTAAATCCTTAATGCCAACATCTACTCTATTTTATTTAGGGCTAGGTTTGAATGTGCTTTGGAATGTGATGAGCCCTTTATCTAGGTTGTGCCCTTAATGATTGATTGATGTGTGTGTGCGTGCACAACCAGTGATTTTCAAGCAAGATTATTTTTGATGCAGTGCATTTTAGGGTTCAAATCTTGCTTAGTAGCTTTTAGGATTCAACTTTAGGTTTTTTCAAACAAGTTTTGTTGGCACACCAAGTTTAAAAGCATAGGTGAAGGTGTTTTCCTTTAAAACTTAAAAGAATGTGGAGTGCCTGGTAAATCCCTAAGAGTTGAACCTAAGTGGTAGCTACTTGATGAGTTGATTTTAATTGAAGTGGTGCAGCCCAATCAACTCAAACAATTGGCCTGTTGCACCACTTTATTAGGCACACAAGTGATTACCTAATCTGATTTCTACTTAATTATGTGTTTGGATGTGTGTACCGATTCCAAAGATCGGTTTACCGGTTGAGTTTGAAAATCAGATGAGGTTGTGTACCTCTGTGAGAATTTTTTTTATTTTTCTTTTTAATTGTGGAGGTTGAGGCGGGTGTGGGTGTCAAACAAACAAACAACACTAACCTTAGAGTTCATAAGAACACCTAGGTTGATTGATGTTTGTGTTATTACATGGTGAAATGAAAACTAATGGGTGGGAAGTGGGGGATAACTTACAAAACCTTCAACAATACTTTGCTCTAGTTTACCGCTTATGCTCGTCTCAAAGGAGTACCTGCAATCACAATAAGAAAGGAGAGAAGTGAGGTAAATGATTCGTAAGTTGGAAAACACGAAAAAAATCGAAGAGCATCGCCTCCTCGGCAACGGTGCCAAAATGTTGAACCAATGAGTTACTATGCTAATGTGTTTGGTTTTGAAAAACCTGTCGTTATAGTTTGAAAGAGAAGAACTCGTGTTCAACAAATAAAATTTATATCAAAATAGAAATCCTGGGTCGAACTCAGGGAGGCAGATGTTTGATTTAAAACTACGCATTTGTTTTATTTGTCACGAAGTAGATTAATTGATTAGAAACTATCTATTTATTTACAATAAATAGAAGAGAGAGAGAATGAGAGAGAGAGAATATTACAAACAAAAACCAAAAAGAGATGTAGAATGAACATGGAATTCATTATCAAAGAAATTGTTCGTTACACTAAACATTACGACTAGAAAGCAAGAAACGATTACACTAGAAAGCAGTAAATCTACTCTAGAAAGCATTAAAAAGAATGGAGAGAGAATTATCCTCCTCGACGGTCGCTTGGAGGACAAGCTGGACGGGACGACGCCTGGAAGACGGGGAACGGAGCAGGACGAAGGAGGATGAAGCGGGAAGAACAGGAGCGGGGTAGCACGTCGTCGTCGTCGTGGGATCCACTTCCGAAGGGGGGATGGAAATTGGACTTTATCTCTTGAGAAGCATCCTGGGTGTGGGACAAGCTTCTCTTGAGCTTTGGAGAGGGAGAGAAGGAAGGGATGAGAATTTCGTATCGAGGGGGTCTCCTTTTATAGTTGCGAGGAGTGAGGGCAATTTGGTCTTTTTAATTTGAAAATCATTAATTTAGGACCTTTAGTGATGGATAAATCCATCGCTAAAGGTCCGAATGTGGGCGTAGTGGGTGGCATGCATGCGCCTGCTCATCTCCTCTCTTTAAATGCCTGCCCACGATCTTCAAATCTCGGCCATTCGATCGTGAGATCGAACGGCTGAGATTGCTCCTCGTCGTGCCTCCTCAACGCGTGCATATGCGGGCGATCCTGCGTCATGTAGGGGCGTGCGATGGCGCGTGGACTTGATTGGGTGCACGTAGCGTGCGATCTGGACCGTTGGATTGAGATCCAACGATCGAGATCACTTCTTCCTTTAGCTTCAGAGAACGAAGTCACTGGTCTGAGATCCACTCTTAGCTATTGGATCTTGATCCAACGGCGGAGAGGTGTGGACACTAGAGGCTTCAGAGGTTGAGGGCGGCTAGTTGGGCGGCCGAGATGGCACCACGTGGCGCCATCTTAGCCGTCCATCTTCTGGATGATGTAGATGGTGCCACGATTGTCGGATTGAGTCAATTTTTGCGCCGTTAGGCTGCGATCGTCGATTTGAATCCATTCGTGCGATCAAATTTGTCGTTTAAAGTGCGGATTCACACCATATTGGCCCTTGATCTTCTAGGGTTCCCCAGTCTCTATCTGATGCTATAGATGTCTGATTAGGGCGATCTTGGAGTCGTTGGACTCTAATTGTTGCCCTGATCAAATTTGTGTGGTTGGATCTTTGATCCGAGGTTCCAATAAAAATTTTTCCCTGTCCCTGAACATAAAAGAAGACAATTAACCTCTATTTTATTCAAACTAATCTAAATGCAAGATGATGCATGCTATGCAATATTTATAGTATGCAATGCAATTCTATGCTTAAGAACATGCATAAATAGACATCTTATGCAATGTAAACATGTTTACATCAACCAACGTCCAATTTTGTCCAATTTTGGAGGTGATAATTGTAACAAGATCTCTTCCATTTGAATGTGATCTCAAGCACAGATTCAAAGCGAGAAGCTTTGACAAACTCTTGAAATTTAGTGGGTTTTCCTCATGAATTTCGAGAGGAATCCACACTGATTTCAGGCAATTCAGGCTTTGTTTGAGCTCTATAAAAGCTCCTGGAGCTTCAACCATCCTTTCTAGCAAGGTTTAAGGCCAAAACACCTCTTCTCCTCCTTCCTTGGCCTTCTCCAACCAACCTCCGACGACATTGATAAACACCAGTTTATCATCATTCTTATGTCCTAAAACAAACCTCTCTTATGATTTTGACTTCGCAAATGGGTTTTTGGCCTGCATTTAGGCATCAATTAGGTTAGGCATGCATTGCATTTTTTATTGTATTTTTGATACGCTTATTCAAGTGTTAGGGACAAACAGATTGATAGATCCCTAAAACCCTAGCACTCATGAAGACAATTGGTGAAGTGGAAGCTCAATCCAGTTGGGACTTAGCCAAATCCAGCTCATCATAGCTGGATACCAACTCACTTAAGCTAGGGTTAGTTCCATTAAGCTCCACTCAGCTCATCTTAGCTGAATGGTATCTCAGGGCAGCTCATCTTAGCTCACCCTAGCTAAAGTTAGCTTAGACCCTGCTCAACTTAGTTGAGTCTAGCTCACCTTAGCTCCATTCAATTCACTGGTTGCTCTACCTAGCTCAACTAAGTTGACAGGAGTTCACCTCAGCTTAGGATCAGCTACTTCCAACTCCACTCAACTCAAGTCAGCTGAAGATAACTTCATACAGCTTAGGCCAGTTCAAGTCCAGCTCTCGAGGACTCCACTTAGCTCAGCTTAGTTGAGCTAAGCTACCTTAGTCCAGCTAGCTAGGCCCTCCCTGGGAAAATTAGACCCACCTCAGCATATTTCAGTAGAAGCCAACTTACTTTAGCTTGGCTTAGCAGCTAGCACAGAACTAGCAAGCTAAGCTAGCTAGAGTAGCTCCTTGCAACTCCCTTCAATAGCTAGTAGCTCCAGTTCAGCTGTAGGCAATTCTTCCTCAGCTGTTCTTCTCTAAACCCTAGCTCCATCCCACCTCCTCCTCTACTCAACTACTAACTAAGCTAGCTTAGCTAGCTTAGCTTAGCTACACCTTAGCTCTTAGTGTCCACTTCCTACTTAAAACCCTAACCTAGCTCCACCTCAACTTAACTACTAGCTCCACCTAAAAACACCTCCACTCCCTCCTCTTTTTGGCGCCAACCACCAACCCCACATCCCTTCACACCACCACCTCCAAAAGCCACCATAAAGGTGGCGCCAAAACCCCCATAACCACCTTATAGTTGGCACCACCTTTCCCCTCCAAGAAACCCCTCCATCACCACCATACACCTACCCCTACAAACCATCCTAACCATCCACCTATACCCCTTCTAGAAACCTAAGTTGGCGCCAACTCTAGCATTCTTCCACCACCATAACCACCTCCTAACTACCCTAGTTGGCACCAAAACACCTTACACACACCCCTACAAATGGGCGCCAACTTCTCCCCTAATCTCCACCTTACACCTACCCTTATTAGACCATCACCACCATCCAATGTTGGTGCCAACCCTTAACCCAAAAACCCCATCCTAACCCTCTATTACTTGGTGCCAAAAACCCACCTAACCAACATCTAAGTTGGCGCCAACTTACAACCACACATCCACCCTCCATCCACTTCATAACTTCATCCTAGCCTTCCATTCTCCAACCAAACCACCAACACCTTAACCCTCCTATAGTTGGCACCACTAATGGTGCCTCTCCACCAACATAACTACCACCTACACACCCTTTCCTTTGACGCCTAGCCCTAGGATCATCTAACCACCCTCATAAGCCTATCCTAACCCTACACCTCACCTACACCTACACCCCCATCACCATTCCTATATATACCCCCTACCACCACCATTAAGGACCATCCTTTGGCTTCATAATTTCCACCATTTCTCCACCATATAGTCAGCCAAGAGAAGAAGGAGAAGAAGAAGATTAAGGGGACACTCTGTCCCCTTGGTGACTTCCCCTATTCCCTTCTCTATTGTACCACCACTAGCCAGAGGAGCAGCCAGGCAAGGAATACCTTAGGAGGAGGTCTTGAGGGTGGTACACACCACCCTAAGAGGAGATTGTCAGTGGGGATCACCCACCTTTGGAGGAGCAAAGGTACGCCCCCCTAGGGCTTACCAAGGAAGACACCATCTTGGAGGAGCTATTCAAGGAAGGAGAAGAAGGAGAACTTCTTTTCAAGCCCAAGAGCAGCTGAGCTTTGAGAAAGAAGCCTCTCTCCTCTTCACCAACATCATCACAGGAGGATTTTTGTTTTCTTTTATTTTCATTTGTTAGAGTAGAATCATTCCGCAACATTTCACTTTTGTAAGATAATTTTTCTCCTTAATTAAAGTTGCCTTTCTTCAATTTGTGTTGCATCATTCTTTGTGGTTCCTAGCACTTTTCACTCTCCCTCTAATTACCCTAGGCTTCCACATGCCTAGGGTGATGTTGTAGTGGATGATTGATTGCGTAGCAATCATAGGTCTTAATTGATCCATATTAGGCTAGGACTTAGCATAAGTTAGGATAATTCATGTATCCATAAGCATTATTTGCATCTTTACTGCTTTCTTTTAGCTATGCATAAAATAATGCTATGATGTACTGATTAGGTGCATTATGTCAATTGCAGGTAATAAGTTGATTAGAAGGCAGATCTGAAGCTGGATCTGAAGTTGGAATAACTGGTGTTGTAGCAAAGCTGGTGCGGAAGACCTAGATTAGATGTAATAGATAATAATGTAAGGGAGTTAAGGTAAGCTATTTTATTAAGTAGAAATAAAGCAGTAAAATATAAAAAACTTAGGATCATCCTAGCCCTAGGACAACCTAGAAGCTTCCCCAAGCCTTAGCCACCCTTAGATTAGGTCACCGCACCCTAGGAAACCTTAAAACCCTAATTCCAACCTCTATCTGGATGTCCAGATAAGTTATAGGACGTCCAGAACCCTTAGCCAACTCCCTCATACCTTAAACTCACTTCTGTAGTGTTATTGGACGTCCAGACACTTGGTCAGAAGTCCAATTTCTGCAGAATAGCCAAGATAGGATCTAGAATCCCTCCTGACTCTGATTGGACGTCCAGACAACAAGTCTGGACTTCTGATTTTTCACTACAAGACGTCTGACACTTTTATTGGATGTCTGGAACTGCTCTCCAATTCCTGTTTTGAGATTCAAGCCTTGATCTTGGATCTCTAGGTCCCTAAACCCAATTTCAACCCCATAGAAACCTAAATTAAGGTGCCCTAACCCTAGTACATCACCTCTAGACCTCCCTAAGGACCTAATTAGGTCCTCACTAAACGTAATTGACTTGGATCTTAGTCAATTCCATCAGCCTATTCAATTGGACTCATTGAGTCCAATTGAGCCCAGATCTTAGCACACACTATCCAATTGGACTCAGTGAGAGTCGAATTAACCTAGACCTGACTTAATTGAGTTATTTTACTCTCAATTAAGTTTTCACAGACCCAATTAAACTTGTATTAAGTTTAATTGCACTTTACCTTAGTGAATTAGGGTTTACAACCCTAATTTGTGACCTATTTTGACCTAAACCCAATAGAACCTAACCTAATCAACCTAGCTACCTATGTTTCGACCCACACACACCCACACACACCATCCACATGAAAATACCTAGCCTAGAGTTCTCTAGAACTCTCTAGCATGTGTTGTTGCCTTGGTTGCTAAAATTAGCAACTAAGAGCCATTCAATTTTTAGATCCACATTTGGTGGATCTAAAAACCACCATCTATCCTCTCTCACTCACTCTCCTACAAGCTCCAACCACAGGCCTCTCTAGAGAATTCCATAATTCTCTAGAGAGCTTCCCTTGGGTCTATAAAAAGACCTAAGGGGTGGCCGTTTGCACCCATCCATCTCTTGGCTTTATTCACCTCCATTTAGGTTAGTTACATTCACTTCCACTCCACCTCCACGAGTTACTCACCATGGCTACCACCATCTCCAGGCCAAGATGCTGGATCACTTCTCCAACCTCTCTCTAAGGGCCAGCCTAGGCACCATTGGCCGCCCCTCCTCCTCTCAACCACTCAAAGGCCATCGGAGACCACCTCCGAATGCCCTTATTTCTGCTAGATTAGTAGCTTAATTCTTCATAGTTTACATGCTTTTATTACTACTTAGTAGTGTAGCTCTTTATTCTCCGCCAATGATGCATGCAAAATCCCCCCATAAATTCATGTAATGGATCATTTTCTGTTAGCTAGATTTATGTTTTCAGGCTTTCCTCTATAAGCTTTCCTCTAATTCCATGTTGTAAACACCCTCCTGAATGAATGAATGAAAGAAAAATTTTATATATATATATCTCTGTGTTGAGAATCACTATGAGCTTACTGATTGCAATATATTTTGTGTGATTAAAGTTGCTTGCTTTTAATTCCTGATATTCTTGCAACTAAGCATGTCATGCTTAAATACGTAATAACCATAGATCGCCATGCGATTTTTAGCAAGTAGAGCGAAAAAGATCGATTTCAGATTTGCATAAACGCCTCCCAGAGACGAATGACCGGGACTCAAGTCTCGTTATCTTTACAAAAATCATTTTTGTCGAGCATTTTAGTGCGACTACACTACGATTTTCAACGACTTTAAAATGCGCGAAAATGGCTACTGTCAAATAGCGCCATTGCTGGGGAGGCAATGCCATTTTTTGATTTCAATCTTTTGAGCTATCACTGACAAATCTTCCTCTGCTTGTCTTTGGATGTGTAGGAGAAAAACGGGATCTGCGCACACAACGAGCACGGGAAAAAAATTCTAGGTGCTCATCATATCTGCTTTAGTCTAGTTTTTATTTGTGAACCCTAGGTTAGATTTACTTCTAGCAATTTCATTTGAAAAAAGAAAAAAAGGACTTATTCATTTTTGTGAAAAAGAAAAAAAAATCAAAGAAAAAAAATCTAGGTAGTTAGATTAGGTTTCTTTTTGAATCCTAGGTTAGTTTTGAAAAAGCAAAAAATAAAAAATTTTCAAAATTTTTTGAGAAATTTTTTTTTGTGGAATGTTTGAATTTAAAAGTCAAACACCTTTTAAAAGCTTCTCCACCACCTTCTGATTTTCGGCCAGACTCCAAAATTTGACTTAAAAATTCAATTGCCGAAAAATTAGTAAACAAAAAATTTTGAAATTCGGGTTAGACCTTCATTTTCAAACCATCTTTCAAATGACACCATTATTTTGAAAAAATTCCAAGTATAAAATTTTTACGAAGTGCAAGGGGGTTAGACTGACCCAGATTTGAGATTTTTCAAAATTCAAGAAGCAATTCCGAGTAATCCGCGAATCTGTTTTGACTAAAAATGGTGGGGTTTGAAAGCTGATTTTATTGGCTTTAATTTTCATATTTTTCCTCAATTTTTGAAAAACATTTGATATTGTTTCAATTTGAAAAACCGACCAGGGGTCAAAATTCCAGATCTGACCCCTTGACACTTAAAAATCTCTATAAATTCGGTTGAAATAATAAAAATTACAAAAAAAATATTATCTGAAAAGCTAATTGAAAAAGGAATTTACTCACCAAATTTTAATTTAATTGGATTCCAATTTTTTTTAGAGAACTATTTTTATTCTTGTGGTCTGCTGAAGAAGAACAAAACAAAAGAACAAAAAAGCCCCAGAATTACATGAACCCTAGGTTACATCTTTGGGGTTACAATCTAGAGACCACATTTGGGCTAGACTAGACTTAATCAAGTCTAATGCTTAGCCGGTGAGTTTGGTTACCTTGTTGGCCACTCACCAAAAACCCCAACTGAAGAAAAACAGGCTAAAAATCAATTCTAAAACACGAAATCAACCCAAATTCGTTGTCGTACTACTGGGTGCTTTCAACCTCTTGGCTGGGTTAGCTTGAGAGGTGGGAACAACTTTCAGTCAGTTGTACGATGAATTTTTCTTTAGGAATTTGAACTTAAATGAAAAATCTGGTCATAAGATCATAAGTACTATTTGATTGATAGGGCCTTAGCCTTGTCTGGCTTGGCTACACCAACCCAGGGGTTGGGTGGTGTATGCAAGGAAGGAGGTCACTTAGACCTCAACTAGTTGGACCTTGGGAGCCACTCCTAAGGAGGCGAGTCACCTTGCTGGGACCATCTTCTCCCCCAACTTCTTCTACTCCCTTAGCCGCAATGGCTAATCTTGGACCTAGACTTAGACCAGGTTTGGATGCTGGTAATCTAGACCTGATGGCTCGTCTAGAGGTCCAGGTTGTTGAATCTGAGGAGCGGCATCAGTAGCGCATTTACCGTATCTTGACGACGTTTATCAGAATGCAGCATCCACTGCGAGGAGAACAACTTTGGGATTTCTATGATCCAATCGCACCGATCGTCGCACCCTTAGTCATGATTCCCGTCAACGGAGACGTGTTTGAGCTCAAGCCCAATGTGATCGGTTTGATCAACACTCACTTTTATGGAAACTCAAGTGAAGATCCGTTCCAGCACTTAGAGGACTTGAGTCGACTCGCAGAAATGATTCGACCCAGGAATATTGATCTTGGGATTGTTCTGATGAAGATTTTTCCATTTTTTCTGAGGGACAAAGCTTCATACTGGTTCAAGACCATTGGGAAGCCAATTGGAACCTAGCCAGAATTATGACGTGAATTCCTGCAAAAGTTCTTCCCGATCGGTCGAACGAACGCTATGAGGCGCGCGATCACGACTTTCTCCTAAGGAACTGGGGAGAAGTTGCATGACGCCTGGGACCGATTTCACGACCTTCTCCGAAAATGCCCGCACCATGGTATACCCAGATGGCACCTAGCTCGGATCTCTTACCATGGGCTGGATGACACACATCGGTATTTGGTCGATGCATCTAGTGGCGGGAATTTCCTCGTGAAAGATGAGAACAGCGCATTTGAGTTGTTCAAATCTTTGGCAGAGAACTCGATGAATGTCGTGTCCATGAACCAGTTCCAGCGGCCTGGTTAGCAGTGGGTTGGTGTCCATGAAGCTCACACCGAGTCTATTCGAGCCGACATGGATATCATCGTCAAGCAGCTGGATAGAATAAACTTGATTGAGAAAAAGATTGACCAAAGTAGTCAGGGTCAATCTGACCTGAACTCTGCTGCTACAAGACCCTCCTATGCACCCTGAGCCCCCCTGCTCGAGTTAATCTACTCACTCGGGATGCATCTTCTCCTTATTTACGAGATCCTGCATATCAGGATCCCGTAAACAGTCCCGATCTGGCACCATATGACCAGGGTTACGCACCACCCGTAGACTATAATACGTATCCCCTTGATGGATATACGTCTCAAACATCTTCGGCCTACGAGGATGTTAGTGCTATTCAAGGATACAGGTGCAATAACCCATATTTAGAGACGTATAACCCTGGTTGGCACCAGCATCCGAACTTCTCCTTGTCTGGTAAGTCATAGAGACCACATCAAGATCCACACTACCAGACCAAGCAATACGGGAATGCGCAAAACACATACCCTAGGCAGCAGTCATTCCTGCATCAGCAGCAACCTTGTTCTATATACCAGTCACTGCACTAAGCTGCCAGTCACCCTCCAAAGCAGGTTGACCCTTTGGAGGCACTGAAAGAGGAGTTGCAAGAATCGATGAAGAAATCTACACAGTGATTAGCCCATATTTGTGGGCTATTTAAGTATTTGAGTGCCTAGACATTAAGTTAATTCAAACATTTATTTAGCATAAATTAGGATGTAAATAGATTAATTCATATTTCTGATTTAATTACATAATTCATGCATTGCATTCATATTTAAATGCACTTAGAATTAACTTAGAATTGTATTCATTTAATTAGTTAACCAATTAGGTGAATTGCATGCATTATTTTAAGTTAACATAAAAGTTGAGGGTTTGTATATAAATAACAATAATATTTTATTATTATTTTATTCTTGTTCTATGAGCAACAGCTGCATTTCCTCTAGCTGCCGCAGTCAAGGCCCCATTCATGGGGGAGTAGGTGTGTTGGATCTGGTCGGGGTAGCTGACTACAAGGGAGAGGAGGAGACAGCTGAGCTTGAGGAGACACCACCCCACTCCACCACCGTGTACTCCATTTCACCACCGTGGTCTCCAAGGCCGAGCTCCACCACACCGTAGGCTGGCAAGGTGACAGCTTGCCGCACCAAGCTGGTGGACTCATGCCAACATCGTGAGCGTGTGTCCTTGATGGCCACGCTTCCATCACTGTCCCTCACCAAAATCAACATCACCACCTTCACCGCCATCACCAGAAACCACCATCGCAGTCGTTGCAACTCCATGCCCTGCATCTTCATCTCCCCCATCAGTTAAGACATCTGGGAAGTTTCCCGAACATCTGAAGCTTGGCCCCATATCTTCTTTCTTCTTCCTTTGTTTCTCTTCACTTTAAAAACAAACCCAAAAACCTCGCCACTTCCACGCGCAGCTCTCAGTTGCTGCACTGCAGCCACCTTCAGCCCTGTCGAGCACGCCATCGCACTTCCATCCTCCAGCACATCCACATCTGCATGCACACGCACCAGCTGCAGCGCCATTGTCAACTTTTATTATTATTTTATTAAGCTGCATTGCAAAATATATCCTTTAGTTGTGCAAAATTGCCATTTCAGCATGTTCTCTTGATGTTTTCTTAATTTGAAGGTAGATTTGGCTTGATTTCTCGACGAAACTAACCGTGAACATATGTTTTTAACTGGTGCGAGTTTAAATATGTCATTGCCTCCCTGTGGATACGACCTGCTCCTAATTGAGTGGTTATATTAATTGTTGATTAGTCGATTTTTCCACCACATAGAACTACAAATGACACGTCATTTTATGTGACAAACGACTTTAAAAGCGAAGGATTGACTCGTCACACAGGATAGCTTGCAGATAATGAAGGCGATGGCTGACCAGATATAGACTATATAGAACATGCAAAACCAGCTGTTGCAGGAGCATAGGACTCAGGGAGCCTTACCCTCTCAACCTATTCCGAACCCTCGGTATGTCCAGAACCAAGGTGCCCCGCCTAGGTTTCAAGCACCACAGGGACAGGCACATGCCATATTACAGGCGCCTCCTGCACCACTTGGTTATGCTCAAGGCCAGTCGCCTTTGATGCAGAACCCTACATACTCTGCCCCTTTCGCTCCCCCACCACCTCACGGACAGCAAGCCGATGCAAATGCTGTCTCGTTGAGGAGTGGAAGGAAGACATTCGACCCACCACATAGGCAGGCAGGTCCTGATTTTTCTCACCCTTCTCCGTAGGTGGGTTCGACTCCATCTTCATCTCAGGAGCCACCTACGGGATAAGGGTAAGAGGCCACTTGACCCTAAGATTCCCGTCCCTTTTCCTGAGCCTCTGACGCAAAATGTAGTACGGAAGGACATGCGAAATTTTGAGGACCTGAAGTCAATGTTCAAGGAAGTACATATTCAGGTCCCTCTCCTCGAGGCAATTGATCACATCCCCGATGTCGCTAGGTTCTTCAAGGACTATTGTACCCCAAAGTGACAGCCTAGAATTGGATGATAGGAGATATTGTCAAAAGAAGCTAGCACCGTGATTCTAGCTGACTTGCCACCGAAAAAGAAAGACTTTGGTACCCCACTCACATCCTGCTTCTTGCAGGATTCGTCATTTGATTGGGCCCTTCTAGATCTGGGTTCGTCTATCAACCTAACTCCCACTGCCGTATTTGATCGATTTTGATTTGGGGAGTTAAAGCCTACCTCGGTCACGATTCAGCTGGCTAATAGATCAGTAGAAACACCAAGGGGGGTGGTTGAGAACGTGATTGTAAAAGTCCACGGATTCTACTTTCCCGCAGGCTTTTTCATTCTCGATATGGAGGTTCCTCCTAATCTCTGAGATGCACCAATCATTTTGGGTCACCCATTTCTAGCGATAGCCCGAGCAAACATTGATTGTGCCTCCAGGTGTATGGAGATAGCCCTAGGTAATGAGCGATTTCGACTTGACATATTCAGGGCATCAAGGAATTTTGATTGTGATCGCATAGTGGAGGATAGTGAAGACGAAGATTCGGCATATTGTGGTAACATTGGGCTACTTTGTGACAACCCAATGTCTCATTCGTTTGCACTATCAAGGTTCTTGGACCTCGATCCACAAGGGATTGAGACCACTGCACTGCACATATCTCCCCGAGGATCTGCTTGTTTAGGGTTTGTTTCTGATCACAGCACCCCTGAATCTAGCTATTCTGATCCGTACACTAGTGGATCGCCCCTGTTGTTACAAGAAGACATGACCACAACTAACGGGTTTCCCGTTAATGTAGTCACAACCGATTATCTCATAGGAAGCAAATCAGTGGGAATTCACATGCATATGGATCAGCAGATTCCCACCTTCAAGTCTGCTCCTCCAATTCCCATTTCTGACTCTGACCCACCCATGATTGAATTGAAGCCCTTGCCTGACTCACTTAAGTATGTGTTCTTGGGTGAAAGTGAGACATACCCGGTCATTATTAGTGCCCACTTAACCCAAGAACAGGAGCATCAATCGATTTCTACGCTACAAGACCATAGGGCTGCTATAGGGTGGAGCATTGCTGATCTTCGTGGTATTCGCCCCTCATATTGCACTCATCACATCTACACGGATGAGGGGGTGAAACCTTCGAGACAACCTCAAAGAAGGATAAACCTGAATATACTAGAGGTTGTTAAGAAGGAGATCATCAAATGACTGGATGCAGGTATTGTATACCCAATCTCTGACAGCCAATGGGTGAGTCCGATCCAGATAGTGCCAAAGAAAGCAGGACTCACCGTAGTGAAAAATGATAAAGGTGAATCCATCCCGACCTGCACTGCGACATCTTGGCGGGTCTGCATTGACTATAGGAAACTGAACATGGCTACCTAGAAGGATCACTTTCCTTTGCCTTTCATTGATCAGATCTTGGAACGGTTAGCCGGACGTAGTTTCTTTTGCTTTCTGGATGGATACTTCAGGTATAATCAAGTAGCGATTAGCTTGGAAGATCAAGACAAGACCACATTCACATGCCCCTTTGGAACATTCGCTTTCAAGCGGATGCCCTTTGGCCTATGCAATGCACCAGCAACATTTCAGCGTTGCATGATGGCCATCTTCTCTGACATGATTGGGGACTATGTGGAGGTGTTCATGGATGACTTCTCCATTTTCGGAGATGATTTTGCATCTTGTCTTGATAACCCCACGAAGATCTCGAAACGGTGTATTGAGATAAGCCTAGTACTATCCTGGGATAAAAGCCATTTCATGGTGAGGGATGGCATAGTACTAGGACACAGGATCTCTAAAAATGGACTCGAGGTCGATTGAGCTAAATCAGAGATTATTTCCCACTTGCCGTCACCTAGCTCGGTCAAGCAGATCAGATCATTCTTGGGTCATATCGGATTCTATTGGAGATTTATACGCGATTTCTCGAAACTTGCACGACCTTTGACGAATCTCCTTGTTGTCGATGCCCCATTTGAATTCGACACCTCGTGTCTTAGTGCCTTCGAGACTTTACGAAGCACTGTCATTGATTCCCCGATTCTCCAACCACCCAACTGGTTGCTTGATTTCGAGATGATGTGCAATGCTTCTGATTTTGCCGTTGGTGCTGTTTTAGGCCAGCATCGGGAGAAACAACCTTTTGTCATAGACTATGCTAGCAAGATGTTGAATGAGGCTCAACGCAATTATACTATCACCGAAAAAGAACTGCTAGCAATAGTATTTGGGTTGGAGAAATTCAAATCTTATTTATTAGGGTCCAAAGTCATCATTCTTCACTAACCACTCTGCCCTCCGAAATTTGCTGGCAAAGAAGGATGCCAAGCCCCGACTTATCAGATGGATCCTTCTATTGCAAGAATTTGATATTGAAATCCACGACAAAGCCGGAAAGCAGAATGTTGTGGCAGATCACCTATCCAGACTGGACCCAGGCCACATTCCTTATTCCCTGCCTATCCACGAGAAATTTCCAGATGAATCCCTTTTGGCAGTTCACTCTGTTGAGTTCCCCTGGTACGCGGATATCGCAAACTATCTTGCCGCAGGCAAGATTCCCGCGAACCTATCCAAGGACCAGAAACTCAAATTCACTGCGGAGGCCAGATTATACCTCTGGGATGACCCACTGCTCCTTCGCATTGGAGCGGATCAGATTATTCAAAGATGCATCCCAGATTCTGAGATCCTCAATGTGTTATCTTTTTGCCATAATGATGCTTGTGGTGGTCTTTTCTCGAGATGGAAAATCGTTGCAAAAATTTTGCAGTCGGGATTTTTCTGGCCAACCATTTTCAGAGATACACATGAATATGCCCAACACTGCAAACGATGCTAGTTGGTCGATTCTATGACCAGGAGAGACATGATGCCACTCCAGCCCATCATGGTTGTAGAAGTGTTCGACGTCTGGGGCATCAAATTTATGGGCCCTTTTCCGAACTCGCATGGCTTCGAGTATATATTACTAGCCATTGACTATGTCTCGAAGTGGGTCGAGGCCATCCCGGTGAGACGGGCTGATCATTTCTTTCGTACGGCAATACATCTTCGTGAGATTTGGAATACCCCGCACTCTGATTAGCGACGGGGGAAGCCACTTCTTCCATGCCCACTTTAGGACATTATTAAGGAAATATGGGGTACATCACTGTATAGCCACCCCGTATCACCCGCAGACCAATGGGCAAGCTGAAGTGTCTAGCTGTCAGATCAAGTTGATTCTCCAGAAGACGGTTATACCAGACAGGAAGGATTGGTCTGATAAATTAGTTGATGCACTCTGGGCATATCAGACCGCGTACAAGGCCTCACTTCGAATGTCACCATATCGTATGGTATATGGCAAGGCCTGTCACCTTCCTGTAGAGCTAGAACACCTCGCCTTTTGGGCGGTGCGAAAATGTAACCTTGACCTTGATGCAGGAGGTCAAGAATGGAAACTCCAGCTCAGCGAATTAGAAAGATTCGGTGGGAGGCCCATGAGAATGCATTGATATAGAAGGACAAGACCAAGGCCTTTCATGATCGCCACATCTAGAGAAAAACATTCACGGCCAACCAGCAAGTCTGGTTGTTCAATTCACGATTAAAACTTTTTGCAGGGATGCTCAAGTCCAAGTGGACTGGCCCATATGTTGTGATTCACCCATATCCTAATGGGGTGGTCCAGATCAGGGACCCAAAATTTGGGCATATATCTATGGTAAATGGCCAGTGCCTCAAGCCATTTTTGGCCCAGGAACCTCCTCCAACTGACGAGATCGTTCATCTTATTAAGGACGTGTGATTGAGTTTTCACCCAGCTGGAGGCGTTAAACTCAGCATCTACTCCGCATCCATCACCCTATACATATTCATTTTTATATATAGCATATTTTCCTTTAAGCATATTTTCTTTCTGCATATTGCATACTGTCAGGTTGGTCGGAGCTGAATGTATAATTTCAGGAACAATTACAGGTGATTTCTACCCATTTACTCTCTGCTGTAGTTATTTTCTTTTATATTCATGCATGAGGACATGCAAGAACTTAGGCATGGGGGGTAGATACAACAAAAACTGAAAAATTTTTACGCCAACATTTAGGAAAAACCTCAGAGCTATATGTCAAACGTACTTTAGGACCCTAAATAAAAAAATAATTGACTCCACCTCCAATGCTTGCATTGGAGCTAGAAATCGTCTGCAACAACCATTTTCGACTCTCCCGCTCACCTCTTGTTCTAAATTTAGGGTCAAGCTGAATGTAACCCGATATGGGAATTTCACGAAGTACAAATTATACGAGGTTACTTGTTTATAGCATATATACATATTGCATTGATGAATAAGATTATTTTATTAAGAGAATGCATTAGGGATTTTATCCTCTAGTTGATTCTTGTAATCTGGAATCTAGTACAACTTTTCACACACATGTAGAATTTGCAATGGATTCACGGTGAAGGCTGATAAACGTCTTTAGTCTGTCAAGAAGAAGCAGTGCTTCTTTTCCTGAACCCCTGGATAGTGTTTTGGGAGTCAGGCAGATTTTTCTCCAAAAACCCACCAAATAGTGTTAGATGAGAGTAGAGTGTACTGGTGCTCTAAGATTAGTACAAGGAATCCGGAGTCCTAAATAATTAGGTGATGATACTCTGAGATTAGACATAGTTTTCGCCCTCGGTTCTTGCGTATACATGTTGTGTGAAATTTTGAGAGCCACCAAATAAGGCAAATATGCGGAGAGCGAGTTTTCATAAAACTAGGGCGAAGGTGGATGGTTATGACCATTCTTTAGGGAATCCTTGGCTGAAGGAGGGTATTGATGTCAAGGTTAGAAATACATTGTCCTATCCATCTCTCCTGGTGCCGTGAGTAGGCACTTCCACCAAATAAGCCACCCAATGTCTCTTGAGTACCACCAATCCCTAATAATGCCTCCTCAATAAAGTTCATGGATGTGTGCTAGTTGTGTATATGTTAAAAAAAAATGATGAAAAAAAAAGAACTGAAAAAGGGAAAAAAATTAGAAAAAGAAGAAAAAACAAAGAAAAAAAGAGTGAATATTTAGTGTTTATTTTAGTTGCATTGAGGCAATACCACCAAATAAATTTGAGATCCACCAAATATGGCCTTAACCTATTTTTTTGTGTTTCTGATCTCTCGAATACTGGCTGAGGAATTCTGACTTAGTGTTAGAGTTATGGGAACTCAATTAAAGTGTTAATGCCAAGTGAGACCATCAAATATAGGTCATATGTTTGAATCTGGTGAGATTGTGAGCACTAAGAAAAAGAAAAAGAAGAAAAGAAAAAGAAAAAGAGAAAGACAGAATGAATACAAAGGAACTAGAAGAGAGCATAGTTCTTCTCGTCTTTCTCTGAGTTGAGTTACTTGATAGTCTGGGAATCTAGATTCTGAAATACTAATCTCTATGTAGCACCAAGTGAGAGTGAGCCACCAAATAAACACTCGTATCCCTCAGACATCCTCTACCCAAGCTTAAAGCTGGGGTGGAATTCATAGAATATGTTGAATACCCTGAGGGAAAAAGTCCGCCTATCCCGCTAGAATTTTACTAGGGGACAAGTACAAGCTTTAGAGGTGAATTAGTTTTTCACTTGAATCCATTGCAAAAGCTACATAGCTACACTTTCACGATTGTTTGGATTTCTAGAGCATAGGATGAAAATAAAAAGGCGAAAAATCTCTACGCATACACTTGATAAAATAATCAATCCCTTAGGGACCCTTTTGTGAAAACCTTTGTCTTGCATTTGCTAGGGACTAGCAAGATTTAGGCATGGGGGTATGATTGCGCAGCAATCATAGGTCTTAATTGATCCATATTAGGCTAGGACTTAGCATAAGTTAGGATAATTCATGTATGCATAAGCATTATTTGCATCTTTACTGCTTTCTTTTAGCTATGCATAAAATAATGCTATGATGTACTGATTAGGTGCATTATGTCAATTACAGGTAATAAGTTGATTAGAAGGCAGATCTGAAGCTGGATCTGAAGTTGGAATAACTGGTGTTGTAGCAAAGCTGGTGCGGAAGACCTAGATTAGATGTAATAGATAATAATGTAAGGGAGTTAAGGTAAGCTATTTTATTAAGTAGAAATAAAGCAGTAAAATATAAAAAACTTAGGATCATCCTAGCCCTAGGACAACCTAGAAGCTTCCCCAAGCCTTAGCCACCCTTAGATTAGGTCACCGCACCCTAGGAAACCTTAAAACCCTAATTCCAACCTCTATCTGGATGTCCAGATAAGTTATAGGACGTCCAGAACCCTTAGCCAACTCCCGCATACCTTAAACTCGCTTCTGTAGTGTTATTGGACGTCCAGACACTTGGTCAGAAGTCCAATTTCTGCAGAATAGCCAAGATAGGATCTAGAATCCCTCCTGACTCTGATTGGACGTCCAGACAACAAGTCTGGACTTCTGATTTTTCACTACAAGACGTCTGACACTTTTATTGGATGTCTGGAACTGCTCTCCAATTCCTGTTTTGAGATTCAAGCCTTGATCTTGGATCTCTAGGTCCCTAAACCCAATTTCAACCCCATAGAAACCTAAATTAAGGTGCCCTAACCCTAGTACATCACCTCTAGACCTCCCTAAGGACCTAATTAGGTCCTCACTAAAACTAATTGACTTGGATCTTAGTCAATTCCATCAGCCTATTCAATTGGACTCATTGAGTCCAATTGAGCCCAGATCTTAGCACACACTATCCAATTGGACTCAGTGAGAGTCGAATTAACCTAGACCTGACTTAATTGAGTTATTTTACTCTCAATTAAGTTTTCACAGACCCAATTAAACTTGTATTAAGTTTAATTGCACTTTACCTTAGTGAATTAGGGTTTACAACCCTAATTTGTGACCTATTTTGACCTAAACCCAATAGAACCTAACCTAATCAACCTAGCTACCTATGTTTCGACCCACACACACCCACACACACCATCCACATGAAAATACCTAGCCTAGAGTTCTCTAGAACTCTCTAGCATGTGTTGTTGCCTTGGTTGCTAAAATTAGCAACTAAGAGCCATTCAATTTTTAGATCCACATTTGGTGGATCTAAAAACCACCATCTATCCTCTCTCACTCACTCTCCTACAAGCTCCGACCACAGGCCTCTCTAGAGAATTCCATAATTCTCTAGAGAGCTTCCCTTAGGTCTATAAAAAGACCTAAGGGGTGGCCGTTTGCACCCATCCATCTCTTGGCTTTATTCACCTCCATTTAGGTTAGTTACATTCACTTCCACTCCACCTCCACGAGTTACTCACCATGGCTACCACCATCTCCAGGCCAAGATGCTGGATCACTTCTCCAACCTCTCTCTAAGGGCCAGCCTAGGCACCATTGGCCGCCCCTCCTTCTCCTCTCAACCACTCAAAGGCCATCGGAGACCACCTCCGAATGCCCTTATTTCTGCTAGATTAGTAGCTTAATTCTTCATAGTTTACATGCTTTTATTACTACTTAGTAGTGTAGCTCTTTATTCTCCGCCAATGATGCATGCAAAATCCCCCCATAAATTCATGTAATGGATCATTTTCTGTTAGCTAGATTTATGTTTTCAGGCTTTCCTCTATAAGCTTTCGTCTAATTCCATGTTGCAAACACCTAGAATTTCAAGCTTTCCTCCTGAATGAATGAATGAAAGAAATATTTTTTTTATATATATCTCTGTGTTGAGAATCACTCTGAGCTTACTGATTGCAATCTATTTTGTGTGATTAAAGTTGCCTGGTTTTAATTCCTGATATTCTTGCAACTAAGCATGTCGTGCTTAAATACGTAATAACCATAAATCCCCATGCGATTTTTAGCAAGTAGAGCAAAAAAGATCGATTTCAGATTTGCATAAACGCCTCCCAGAGACGAACGACCGGGACTCAAGTCTTGTTATCTTTACAAAAATCATTTTTGCCGAGCGTTTTAGCATGACTATACTTCGATTTTCGACGACTTTAAAATGTGCAAAAACGGCTACTGTCAATGATCGTCGCAAAAAGGAATTGGGTTTTGAAAACCTGTCATTGTAGTGTGATTTGCAAGAAAAACCGTTAGTAGATAAATTTTACCGAAACTCGAAAAGAATTCTGAGTCGAACACAAGGAGGCTACGTCGATTTGAAATCCATGGTTATATATATATTTTTGTTGTTTTTGTTTAGAAAGCGGGATAATTACAAGGAACTCGATATAAACACTAAGAGAGAGAGAGAGAGAACAATCACTTTAATAGGCTTTGAAAATTTCTTTACGACTAGAAAATGGGAAATTCTATAGCTAGAAAGCAGGAAAGTATTACAGCTAGAAAGCAGGAAAGTCTACTCTAGAAAGCGATAAAAAGAAGGTGGAGAGAAGTTATCCTCCTTGACGGCTATTTGGAGGATGAGCCGGATGGGGCGACGCCTGGAAGACGGAGGACGAAGATGGAAGACGAAGAATAGAGCAGGAAGAACCAGGGGCGAGGCAGGGCATCTTCGTCGTCGCAGGATCCACTTCTGGAAGGGGGGTGAGAAAACTTTGATTTTGACTCTAGAGGTGCATCCCGAGTTTTGGACAAGCTTCTTTAGAGCTTTGGAGAGGAAGAGAGGTGAAGGAAGGGATGAAGAAGAAGTGGAGGGCGTAGGTTCTTTTGTAGATGAGGTTTGAGGGGGCAAATGGGTCATTTTAACATCAAAACATTAATGTCAGTTCTTTTGTGACGAATAAAACCGTCACTAAAGCCCAGATCGTGGGCGACGTGCGCGTGCGCGCCTCTTCTTCTCCTCGTTCTTCAACGCATGCCCATGTTCTTTTCATCTTAGCCGTTCGATCGTAAGATTGGACAGCTTAAACACATCGCACCCGCGATTCATCGCGTGCTTGTGAGTGCGATGGCTCGTGCAGAAGTGCGTCATCACTCACGTACAATGCGGTCTTCATCTTGCGCACCACATCACCGCTTCCATGGCCACTCAATGAGGATCGTATCGCCGAATTTTGATTGTGCGCACCCGCTGCTTCCTTCATCCCCCTTGCCGCGATTTGAACTTGCGCTCGTGTGTTGAGAGGCTCGCTTAAGACCACTATGGTGTCTCTGCAAATGGTCGCAGCTTTAACTTAGGCTCAAGCGTGCTTGGCCGTTGGATGAAGATCCAATAGCTGAGTGCGCTCGAGCATTGAATCTTCATCAGCGTGTGAGTACTCCTTTGGCCGATTGGGTGGCTAGGATGGTGACATGTGACATCATCTTGGCCGTCCATCTTCTATGTGTTGTAGATGGTGCCATGGATGTTGGATTGAACCGATTTTTGTGCCAGTGGGCTGTGATCGTCGATCCGAACCCATCCGTGCGGTTGGATTTGTCATCTAAAGTGTGGATTGACACCATCTTGGCCCTTGATCTCTGATTTTTCTTGAGTTATATCTGATGCTACGGAAGTGCGATCAGGGTGATCTTGGAGTCGTTGAACTCCAATCGTCACCCTGATCTGATTCGTATGGTTGGATCTTCAGTTAGAGGCCCTGATTAAAAGTCACCCTATCCCTGGCCACCAAAAAGAAGAAATTACTATACAATTTGTACAATTTGACCTAAATGCATGATGATGCATGTTATGCAATATTTACAATGCATGATGCTAATATGATACTAAGAACATGCATTAATAGACATTTTTGGCTATTCAGATGTATGCACATCACACTCTCATGCCTATCTTTTGCTAGTCCCTAAGAAAAACTATATGCTGTTTATAAAAGAATTAGGTCAGATTTCTTGGGCAAAGGTTATTCTTCAACACTAGGAGATTTACTAAGAACCTGAACTACAAAGACACAATAGCGCTCGGGTGTCTGCCAAAATGCAGATCGCCTCAAGCCCTTGCCTTATTCAAAGAAGGATCTTTTTCTTCTTTTCTAATTTTTTTTTTCAATTTTTGAGTTTTAGGGTTTCGGGGCAGCTTTCTACGACCACTCAACCCACCCAAGACTCAAAGAGAACCCTAAGTTCTATGCATCTTTATGTGTTAAATGTGATAGACTCACTGATCGGCGATTAGAATGGACTTCAGGTTTCTATGCTTCTAGGTGACCTTGAAAAGAAATTCTGCCTAAAGGTGTATCTATTCGACTGGTAGCTTTCTCCCTACTTTTATTTTTATAGGGTCAACATAAGGGTGAACCCAGTGTATATCTCCCTAGCTTATTCTACTTCTCCGCTTCTTTCTAGGTGTTTTGGAATTATACGTGCATTTCTTGAGCTGGGTTCTGGACAACCTACCAATGGGCTGTTACCCATGATAACTTGTCAGCCATACTCGTGCGGTGAACTGTGGCTTAGTTCTTTTTTTTTTCTTTTCTTATCTCCTTTGTTTTTCTTTTTTTTTTTTCTTTCTTTAACTAGGTGGCTTCCCTAATCAAAGATTTACTTAAAGCAGCAGGAAAAGAATGATCGTGTGACTAGGCTCTAGACAACCTACCAATGGGTTTCTACCCACAATAACTTACCAGCCATACCACCCTAGAAGGTTCATTAGCTAACCAATTTCCGTAAAAATCACCGAAAAGCGAGTCAGTGCAAATAGTGTGTAGATGCTTAGGCTTAAAATCCCCTCAAATTAGAGGGCAGGTTGATAAGTCGTGTACTTATCACCCCAACTTATTTAACCAAATTAAAGTAAATTAGAATGGCGAGGACTCAATAAACAAATCCACATTTTAGTGGACACTCGGGCTGATTAAGCCCGAAGACCTTAAGGGTCTAAGTATTCATATCTTATTGTATTATTCCCTAAGGTTGAAAAATTATAATGCCCAATTATTCTTTCCTAATTTAATTTTTTTTTCATTTTTTTAATAAAGAAAAAAAATAAGTAGAATTTAGAAGAATTCCATAGAGCTGACAAATTGATTCAGAAATGAATCCACACCCCCATGCCTAGCTGATGCAATGTCCTCATTAAAAATAAAATGCATGAGAAGTAGGGTAGAATGAAGAAGATATCACCTGTATATGATGCTCAGGTTAGCTCTGAGTCAGACTGTACAAATGTGGAGTTTAATGCCATCAGCTAGGTGAAGTCCAGCCAAAGAAATCACGATATGATTAGAGCAACTATGTTTGAGATAGGTTCTGGAACAATATGGTCAACAAAAGGCTTCAGACGTTGACTGTTGACTTTAAAAGAATTACCCGTCCTTGGGTTAGAGATTTGAACAGCTTCATTTGGAAATTTCTGATCGACGATGAACAGGCTGTTCCATGTTGACCTAAGTTTGTTGGGAAAGAGCTTAAGTCGAGAATCAAAGAGCTAGACCTTTTGGTTCAGCTCAAAGCTCTTGCAGGATATCAATTGGTCATGAAAAGCTTTGGTCCGAGCCTTATAGATCTTGGAATTCTTGTACGTGTCGTTTCTAAGCTCCCAACTCAGATAGTTGGAGTTTCCTAGTCTTTCTAACTAAACTCAAATCCAAATTACACTGCTTGATAACCCAGAATGCCCGATGTTCATTCTCTATGGGTAAATGGCATGCCTTTCCATACACCAGACAAAATGGAGACATGCCAATAGGCTTTTTGTACGTCGTACGGTAGGCCCAAAGAGTGTCCTCAAGCTTTTGAGTCCAATCTTTACAATCAGGTCTAATCATTTTCTGCAGAATATTCTTGATCTCCCGATTGGAGATCTCGGCCTGTCCATTTGTCTGGGGGTGATAAGGTGTAGAGATTCTGTGATTTACCCTGTATTTTTTCAGTAAACTACGGAACTGGGCATTAGTGAAATGAGTACCACCATCACTGATGATGGCCTTTGGAATCCCGAACTGACTGAAGATGTTCTTCTTGACAAAATCGATGACCACCTTATGGTCATTGGTTCAAGTGGGAATAGCCTCAATCCACTTGGACACGTAATCAATAGTGACGAGAATGTACTGGTATCCAAATGGAGGAAGGGTCTTATGAAATCGATGCCCCAAACGTTGAAGATTTCAAAGGGAAGAATCGGGTTTGGAGGCATCATATCTCTCTTGGTTATGCTCCAAAGTGCTTGGCATCGGGAACACAACCTCGAGAATTCCTGGGCATCCTTGAATAAAGACGACCAATAGAATCCAGATTGCAAAATTTTTGCAGCCTTCTTTTTCCCAGAGAAATGTCCATCACACACAGATGCATGGTAGAACTTAAGTATACTTTGAAATTCATTCTTCAAAACACATTGGTGAATAATCTGACTAGAGCCGATGCGGTACAGTTCATGGTCCTCCCAGAAGTAATATTTGGCCTCAAATTTGAGTCTATCTCATTGTTGCTTGGTCCAATCCTAAGGGATTTGACCAACGGCCAAATAGTTTACTAAGTCTACAAACCATAGAGTTTGGACACTTGATACTGTAAGAATACTTTTGTTTGGAAAAGTATCAGCAATCGGAATATCTGGACAAGAAGAATCACTTAGAAGTCTCGAAAGATGATTCACCACCACATTTTCTACCCCGAATTTATCTTTGGTTTCAAGATCAAATTCTTGAAGCAGAAGAATCCATCGGATAAGCTGGGGTTTGGCATCCTTTTTGGCCAAGAGATGTCTTAAGGTCGAGTGGTCGATGTAAATTATGATGTGAGACCCTAAGAGATAAGCCCTGAATTTCTCCAAAGCAAATACTACAACTAGCAATTCCTTCTCAGTAACAGTGTAATTACTTTAGGCCTCATCCAGAGTTTTGCTAGCGTAGTAAATGGCAGAGGGCTTCCTGTCAATCTTTTGACCCAAAACGGCCCTGATCGTATAATCAGAAGTGTTGGTCATGATCTCAAATTGGGCTATCCAGACCGCTGGTTGCAACATCGGAGCACAAGTGACCGCCGTGTTAGGAAAATCGAATGCCTTATGGCATGATTTGTTGAAATCAAATGACGTATATTGATGAGAACCTCATCATGAGCCATAACTAGCTCATTTTGACCTAATACAAAGGATAAAAGCTCCTACATAACTCAAGGAAAGGCTTAACTCAGAGAATTCTGAGTTTAAGGAGAAAACAAGTCATAAGGGGTAAAAATGCAATTTTACCAGTATAATCTGCATACAGGGTAATTCAGGGCCCAAACATAGGTCAAAGCAACTTAATAAGAATAAAAGTGGGATGAGATGATCTAGCAAGGGCTACAGCAATTTCAAGAAACTAAATGATAATCTGTAACCCTAAAACAACCCACTTCAATTCACGAGGTTCGAGGCAAAGTAAAAATAGAATAAACCCTCTAAAATTCATAGAAAAATAATCTCTAGGGTTTAGAACCTTCAATTTGGCCTTCAGAACCCACTTTGACCTACATTGAGAACCATGCCCAATTAATAACTTAATTTGGGTTTTCGCATAAATTGACCGGTCAAACAAGGTTTAATATAGAAATGAAATTCACCATCAGATTCCTTAGGTCCTAATTAGTCATGTATAAAAACTTGAGCCTAAGAAGAAACCTCCTTGACCAACTTTACACTTTGGTCCTCATATATTTACTTTTTGGCCCTCAACTTTTGAACCCTCGCATTTTAGCCCCTAACTCTCCTTCGTTCTTTACGTTCAGGTCCCCCCTGCAAAACCTGCCAGCACCATGCTCCGGCGACCTTGCGCGGAGCATGGCGCCGCGCAGGGTGAGGGGGAGAGCCTGGCAAGTAAACCGGGGGTGCCCTGCGTCGTCAGCCGTCGCAGGGACACCCCCTGGTCGCTGTAACCCACCATACCGGCCGTGCGAATGCACGGATGGTATGGGTTTCCATCTCCGACGTCCTCCGGCGAGGGAGACACGTCGTCTCCCTCCGCCTTCCTCCCTGATTTGGTCCCTATAAATACCCCCGTCGCTTCACCGTTCTTCCCAGCTCGGATCTGACGGAGAAAACCCCCAACTTTCCTCTCCTCTCACTCCGGCAGACGCCCACCAGCTCCGGCGGTTCCTCCTCCTCCTCCTCTTCGCTCTGCCGCAATACCAGCAGCAGAGACTTCTTCCCCTGCT
The DNA here is from genome assembly GCA_037157565.1 of Thalassia testudinum. Taxonomy (NCBI): domain Eukaryota; kingdom Viridiplantae; phylum Streptophyta; class Magnoliopsida; order Alismatales; family Hydrocharitaceae; genus Thalassia; species Thalassia testudinum. Next base: position 1,312,086 of record JAZHRO010000033.1, on the reverse strand, counting down.
CTTCCCGCGCCACGCCGCACCCAGCCAGCGCCTCTCTGGCTCTCTGCTCGCTGCCGCCCCTTCCCCTGGGCATCTTCTTCTCCGGCGACAGTCGATACGACTGTCGCCCTGCTGCTTCCCCTTTCGTCTCCGTAGCTAGGTCAGAACTCCTCCCCATCTCCCCCTCTTTCTTTTCCTCACTGTCTTTTATTTGATTAAACCCTCGACCGCTCCTGTCCACCGTCACCCCCCTTCATCTCCGGCCAAACTCCGGCGAGACCCCCCCATCACCCCAGCAACCCACACGGCTCGCCGACCACCGCAAAACCTCCGCCTCCTCATCCTGATCAACCCTCGCCCTTCCACTTCCCCCACATCACCCTCTGCAACCCCACCGAACAAACCCATCTTCCGACCCACAGTCCGACCTAGGGCAGCCCCTGCACGTCGCCCCACGCCTCGCCACCACCCACACGAGCTTCGCCGCACTCTGGCGAAGCTCCCGGCACCTTCTGATTAGGCCGAGAGGCCGTTTTGCTGTGAACAGGCCACCCGACCTCCGCCGCCATTGCCGTGCAGAAGGAGCTGCTTCCGCCTGCAGCTGCAGGCGCGCCACGCCCAGATTCGACTCCCAGGCCTTGCGAGGCATTTCGACAAAGCATCAGGCTCGCAGCTGGGGCGAAGGCCTCACGTGAAGCCGCGATCGCCCGCTGCTTTCTCCGCTGCGGGCGCTCAATTAGGGTCGGACATTTAGTCCCACCTCGGAAAAGTCTGAAGAGGCGCAGCGGTATAAGGCGCAAAAGTGCTGGAGGCTTACTGCCTCAGCACACGGGGTGAGGTCCCCTTCACCCGCCCAGTTGCCCGGTCTCGTCCGCGCTCACGCCCCGCGGACCTGGCCCGACCCGACTTAGACTGACCTGCACTCCTCGCCCACCACACACGCCGGTGGGCCTGGACCCGGGCGCGACCCGTACCCGACTACCCGGCAGCTCTGGGAGAGCTTTCCCAAGAGTGGCTTCTGTGAGAGAGAGAGAGACGCAGGGGGGGAGGGTAGAGTAGGTTTTGTCCTCTGACGTAAACTCTGAAGTGTGCAGGCACAGGTGAAGAAGAAGGACCGCGGAAGAAGAAGGAAGCTGAGGGAGACACTGTAGCAACAAGCGGTTTAAGTCGTCTGATTGGAAAATCAGACGACGTCCTGAAGGGAAAAGAAGAAAGAAGGAGAGACGACGTCCTGACAGGAAAAGAAGAAAGAAGGAGATCTGAAGAACAACAGAAGAAGGCGAGGCAGAGGAGAACACAAAAGAAAAAGGGAAGAACTGAAAGAAGAAAAGCACGAGAAGAAGATTTGAAGAAAGGAAAAGAAGAAAGAAAGGAAAAGAAGAAGAACAGGACCGCTCTGCAGAAGAAAAAGGAAGAGCAGGAACAGCTGAAAGAAAGAAGAAGAACATCACCACTGCAGATAAAGAAGAAGAAGATAACAGAAGATCTGAGACGAGGAGAAGCAAAGAGAAAAGAAGAAAAGACAACAAATTCTTTCTCTCTCTCTTTCTTTATTTTTGTAAAAGAAACTTGTACCCCTAGAATACAACTTGCTCCCTGAGTTCGACCTCGGGAACTCTTTTATTTTCCGAGTAAAAAAATTATATATTTGAAATGATGGCAATAACTGGCTATACTACAACGCTATAACAATAAAACCCGGTTATATTCTCTTTCATTTTGGCGCCGTTGCCGGGGAGCAACGGCTATTCTAGAGGTAAACATTCCTGTTTCTTTTTAATTTCTGATAATCTCCTCTCTTTTGTGCAGAAAACTACAGGAAATCAAGAAGACAAGCAACCGCACGACAACCACTCCGAGGACAGGTAAATTTTTCCTCTCGCTATTAACCCCTAAACTCTGAAGAGGAAGAAAAGAAGAGAACAAGCAATATAGGACTAACCTGTCTTCCATACTTAGTAACCATAAAGAGTTGCATGTTTTCAACTCATTAGTCCTGCACATTATTAAGGGTATTTAAGGGCTAACACATTCTTGCTTGAGCCCTAATTACCCAACAAAGAACTAACTGGACCAAGTAGAGCCAACATAAGATTCAACATTAGGGTTTTAGAGACACACTACTTAAATCAAGAATGGAGAAACTCCAAAAGAAGTGTGCCTAAACCATTGATTGAAAATACCTATTCAAAAGAAAACCTAAAACAATTGGCTCTCTAAACACTTGAACCCTAAAAGACAAGACCTAAAAGCTCTCAAAGAAAACAAGAGGTAAAGTTGACCCCTTGGGTCAACCAACCTTAAATTAGGTCACTCTTTGCACTTAAAAGACTAAAGTTCAAGTGAAACCTTAAGCACCCTGATCTTAAAATTGGTAGACTTAAGAGGTCAAGATCCCCATTCTGGTCTACCTGGAACCGCAGTGACAAGAGAGGTCGGGTGGGGGAAACCCTGTAACCCGTGGGGACGCTCTACCGTGTAGGGGTCTTCGCGGGACTCTCCCTCTCTGGCTGCCCAGGTAATTCTCAGGTGGACGATCTTTCTGATCAAGGGGTCCATCTGCCCCGCACCTCTATAGTCACCCAACACATTTTTGGGTGTCTTGATTGGGTCCAGCACCTTCTAAACTTACCTCTTCCAACAGTGCATGTATGGAAGGAGGTCCCTAAGACCACCCTTAAGACCTCCTTTAGAAATTCGCTCTCGTCAAGGCCAAGCCTCGACGCCCGTGTTTGTGCAGCAACACCCTCACATTATTCTCTCTTCTGATTCAGAACCAAGTTCTTCTTCTTCCCCCATCATGGCTCAGCCAGTTGAGGAAGAAAATAATCTGGAACACCAGCTCCAGCGACTCAATGACCTCTTCCAAAACTTCGTGCACCCACCACAGCGTCCTATGATGCGGGACCACTACAATCCTGCTGCGGTGGCCATTGAGCCTCGAGTCAGAATCCCGACTGGAGGACCTGATTCCGAATTAAAGCCCAACATGATTCATGCTATACCTAAATTCCATGGGCTTAATTCTGAAGATCCCTTGCAGCACATCAAACAGCTAAAGCATCTGGCCCACACTTTTGGATCAGATGCACAAAATCGGGATATTCTTCTCATGAAGATGTTCTCCTTTTCTCTTATGGATAAGGCCGCCCATTGGTATCAAACTCAGACCCGGCCGATCAACACTTGGGAAGAACTTCAATCCGAGTTTTTGAAAAAGTTTTTTCCCGTTGGTCGGACCAACGCCTTGCGCCATCAGATTACACACTTCACTCAACAATCAGGAGAACCTCTCCATGAGGCATGGGATTGTTTTCAGGATCTCATGAGAAAGTGCCCCCATCACGGAGTTCCTAAATGGGAACAAGTCCAATCTTTTTACCAGGGACTCCGTGAGGACATCTGCCTTTTCGTCAATGCAACTTGCGGAGGAAACATCATGGGTCAACATGAAGACACCGTATGGGAGATTCTCGAAAACATGTGCGAGAACTCCATCAACAATGACTCCATGGGATTATTCGACAGGACGAATACCCGCGCAGCGACGAATCTTAAGGGAGCACATGAGACGCAGGGCCTGTCCGCATCAGTCGACCTGGAATTAATGGCCAGTCGATTGGACAAGGTCTCAATCATTGAAAAGAAGGTGGATGAGCTGACTCAGCACTTGCAGCGAGCCACCTCCGCGCGTAACTCCTTTGCACAACCTCCTTCCACACAGGAGACTGTGCAAAACATCCTCCACCGATCTTCCCCTGGGATGGATCCATATCCATCCCCATCTGATTCTTGGATCGGAGGATCACCCGATCCTTTCTACACCAGCCGGGGGAACTCCATTCCCCCTTTCCCTGATTCTCAGGAGGTTCCTCAGACCTGCGAGGACCTCAACGCCATCCAGAACGACCCATTCTCCAACACTTACAATCCTGGATGGCGAAACCATCCCAATTTTCAGTGGGCGGGAAATTCCCAAACCCAAAGACCACCTTTTCAGTCCCGCCCACAGCCCTCTCGTCATTACCAGCCGCCTCAGCCTCGGCCCAACCCTACTTATCCATCAGGGCCAAATCAGGATCAAATGTCCCTAATCCTTTAGACTCTAGCTGACATTCAAAAAATGAATGCGGCTATTCAAAAACAGCACAAGGACGAGCTTACAGAAGTTAAAACTCAACTGGCCCAGTTGGCAAATTCTCGCCAGCCAGGCACACTCCCTTCCCAACCTCTTCCTAACCCAAATAACGTGCCAACCCAGAGGCGTGTTATGAATCCAAATTTAGGCCACGCTCAATGGATTTATCAGGCCCCTACTGCTCCATCTCCAGACGAGATGGAAGCCTCAACTTCTTATGCGGGATTTCAGCAGCAGCCACCCCTCTTACCAAACCCAAACCAAAATCAGGCCGGATTAAATTCTGTAACAACACGTAGTGGTAAAACAACTCAAGACCCGCATTATCCAAACCACTCCAAGCCTGATAACCATGACCCTAGGATAGTTATCCAAGATACCGCTGTTCCGGATCCACAACCTGGACCTATCCTAGAAGAACCAACCAAGATCCCGTTTCCCGAGGCCCTGACCAAGGGAAAGAAGACCATCAAACCTGTGGCCCCTGAGGAGGACCTGGTCAAGCTCTTTGAGCAGGTCCACATAAACATCCCCTTGATGGATGCAATCCGCCATGTACCAGCTTACGCACGATTTCTAAAGAATATATGTACACCCCAGCGTAAGCCGCGAACCAAGGGAGGGAGCCCAATTGTTCTGTCAGAGCAAGCCAGCTCTGTAATCCTTAGTAGACTCCCACCCAAGGCAAAAGATCCTGGGACTCCCCTGATTTCCTGTAAGATAGGTGGTACCCAATTTGATAGAGCATTGTTAGACTTGGGTGCATCCATAAACCTGATACCCACATCCTTACTTGACCATCTAGAAGAATCTGAGCTGAAATCAACCGAAGTGACATTACAATTAGCAGATCGATCTATAAAGTCACCAAAAGGGATTCTCGAGGATGTTATCGTAAGAGTGCGGGATTTCTATTTTCCAGTGGACTTTATAGTCTTAGATATGGATGCACCTGAGAACCCTAGGGATACACCAATCATTCTAGGGAGACCTTTCTTGGCTACTGCTAGAGCCAACATCAGCTGTGAGGAGGGCCAAATAGAGCTTAAGTTTGGAGATCAAACACTGAAAATTGATATATTTAAGGCCCAACAAGGAATTAATTGTGGCGTCATCGAACAAATTTGTGACATCAAGACTTTGGTTGATGAATCACACCTCCAGAATGACTCGATTATGCCTCATCAACCACAGAAGGATCTTGACCCGCAAACAGAGGAGTCGAATCCAGATATGAACAACCTAGTAACTCCCACCCTTGAACCTCACATCTATACTGAACCACCCGCTGCTGCTGAAAACCCCATCCTCGAACTGAAACCCCTTCCTGCTCACTTGAAATACGTCTTTTTGGGTTCTAATCAGACCCTTCCTGTGATTATCAATTCCAACCTCAGTCCTGAACAGGAATCCCATCTGATTGTTGTCCTCCAGCAACATCGCAGAGCCATCGGATGGACTCTCGATGATTTGACTGGAATAAGTCCCTCTTATTGTACTCATCATATCTATTCAGAAGAGGGCACACGACCTTCTCGTGAAATGCAGAGACGCTTAAACCCCAATCTGCAGGAGGTCGTGAAAAAGGAGATCATCAAGTGGTTAGATGCCGGGATCATCTACCCGATCTCCGATAGTCGTTGGGTGAGCCCAATTCAGGTCGTGCCCAAGAAGGCAGGACTCACCACTATAACGACTGAGACCGGAGAAATCATTCCTACCCGATTAGCCAACTCGTGGAGAGTCTGTATAGATTACCGCCGACTAAATTCCTCCACGAAGAAGGATCATTTCGCACTACCCTTCATTGATCAAATTCTCGAAAAACTTGCGGGAAATAGGTTCTTCTGCTTTCTTGACGGGTACTCCGGTTATAACCAGGTGGCAATCCATCCTGAGGACCAAGAAAAGACCACGTTCACCTGCCCCTTCGGAACATACGCTTTCCGAAGGATGCCTTTCGGTCTTTGCAATGCACCCGCTACTTTTCAGCGATGCATGCTTTCCATATTCTCAGATATGGTAGGTGATTATCTGGAAGTCTTCATGGATGACTTTTCAGTTTTCGGAGCATCATTCGACGATTGCCTCCAACACTTGGTCCAGATACTCAGGCGGTGCATCGATGTGAATTTGGTTCTTTCCTGGGAAAAGAGCCATTTCATGGTGCCTGAGGGAATTGTCCTGGGACACTCAATTTCGGAGAAAGGTATCCAAGTGGATCGAGATAAGGTTAATCTGATTTCTCACCTTCCTATGCCTAGCTCGATCAGGGACATCCGTTCCTTTTTAGGGCATGTCGATTTTTATCGACGATTTATCCCTGATTTTTCAAAAATCGCGCGCCCCCTGACCACTCTTCTCTCCAAAGATGTTCCTTTCAAAATTTCCAAGGAATGCACTCAAGCATTTGAAATCCTGCGTGACCGAGTCACCCAAGCCCCGATCCTACAGCCCCCTGATTGGTCTCAACCCTTTGAGATCATGTGCGATGCATCCGACTTTGCTGTAGGAGCGGTTTTGGGGCAGAAAATTGACAGGAAACCTGTGGCCATTTACTACGCCAGCAAAACACTCGATGAGGCTCAGCGTAACTATACGGTTACTGAGAAAGAGCTGCTAGCTGTAGTATTTGCCCTAGAAAAGTTCAGATCGTACCTTCTGGGTTCCCGTGTCATCATATACTCGGATCACACAGCTGTGAGGCATCTCCTTGCAAAGAAGGACGTGAAACCTCGATTAATCCGATGGATCTTGCTGTTGCAAGAATTTGACCTTGAGATTCGCGACAAAGCGGGAAAGCAGAACGTGGTAGCTGATCACTTGTCCCGTCTTCCTTCTGAAATAATTGACCCTTCCGGACCCATCACTGAGCATTTTCCCGATGAGCACCTGCTGACTATTGGTACTAGCCTTCCATGGTTTGCTAATGTAGTAAATTACTTGGCATCTCATCAGATCCCGTCCGATTGGCCGAAGGCCAAGAAAGACAAATTACGCTCCGATGCCAAGTATCAGATCATCCGGAGATGTGTCCCGAAAGGGGAATTCAACAATATCCTCTCTTTCTGCCATGACCAGGCATGCGGTGGCCATTTCGCCGGGCATAAAACCGCATCAAAAGTCCTCCAGTGCGGCTTTTACTGGCCCACACTGTTCAAAGACGCATACAATCACTGCAAGGCATGAAGTCGTTGCCAGACTTTGGGCAACATGAGCCATCGCGACATGATGCCTATGCAACCGATTCTTGTATGCGAAATCTTTGATGTTTGGGGGATTGATTTTATGGGCCTCTTTCCTGTTTCGGATGGTTTCGAATACATTCTGTTGGCTGTGGACTACGTGTCCAAATGGATCGAAGCCATACCGACCCGAACCTGTGATCACAAAATCGTTCTCAAATTCATTCATCAACACATTTTCTCAAGGTTCGGGATTCCTCGTGCAATAATCTCTGATGGGGGGACCCATTTCACAAATGCTCAGTTTAGGTCACTGATGACCAAATACGGGGTGTCTCACCGAATCTCTACTCCTTACCACCCCCAAACTAATGGTCTAGCTGAGCTATCTAATCGGGAGATCAAGAAAATCCTGCAAGTCACTGTTCGACCTGACAGGAAGGACTGGTCGTCCCGACTTCCGGAAGCATTGTGGGCCTATAGGACCGCCCACAAGACCCAATTGGGCATGTCTCCCTTTAGACTGGTGTACGGAAAGGCATGCCACCTTCCCGTAGAACTGGAGCATAAATCCTATTGGGCAGTACAGAACTGTAATCTAGATCTTTCCAAGGTTGGGACCCACAGAAAACTCCAAATCAGCGAGATCGATGAATTACGCCTAGACGTGTACGAGAACTCGCAAATCTACAAGGAGCGGGTTAAAGCCTTCCACGACAAACACATCTCGAGAAAGATCTTTCATCCTAGTCAAAAGGTCCTACTCTTTGATGCCCGACTAAAACTCTTCCTAGGAAAACTGAGATCCAAGTGGGTCGGACCATATTTGGTCCGACAGGTTTTTGGAAATGGAGCAATCGAAATCAGTCCACTCAGCCATGATTCTGAACCTTTCATCGTGAACGGTCATAGACTCAAGCCGTTCATTGATGTAACTTCTACTGATTTGGCTGAAGCATCTTATATCCTCCTTTCCCCTTGAGCTTATTGCGCCCAGCCGATGGCGTAAAACTCAGCGCTTAACGGGAGGCAGCCCGTCATTCTCTTTGAAAACCTGAAACTTGTTCTGACACCTTTTTGCACTTGAAGTTCACACTTTAAGACAGCCGACTCCACCTCAGGTGCTTGCATCTGAGATTAGAAATCGTCCGCAACAGTCACCCCGACCCATTCACTCATCCAAATTTCTGTCTTAAGGAATGAACTAAGTTAAATAAAAACCCCCTAGGTTACAATGAGGACATTGCAAATCTTAGGCATGGGGGGGGTATGAAAGTGCAAAACTTGTAAGAAAAGGTTTCAAAAAAAAAAAAAAAAAATTTCACATATGCCAAAAACACCATAAAAATTAAAAAAATTTTTTTCGAAAAAGAATAAAAGGAGAAGGAAATTTTGTGAAGGAGAAAAGGAACAAAATGAAAAAGGAGCACAAAATTATGAGAAAAGGTGATAGTCATTAGTAAGGAACTAAGGAATTAACCTAAGTTCTAGACCTCATTCAAGAAAATAACTGAAAAGTGCACAATGAGATTAGTAAGAATGCAAACCTTAGTCATTCTTGAATAGACTCTTAGTACCCATTAAGATCTGGACACTCCTCAAGAGGTTGAGGAAAATGAAAAGCTGAAGTATTAGGTCTAAGGCTTAGGGAGTATTTGGCCTCGTTAACTAATTTTTGGTTTATGGGACTCAGTAACCTAAGCACCCTAACCTCACACACAGCCTGGTTCAGTAAGCGTAAAAATCAGAATCACGCAGAAGCGTCGCAAAATTCTGAAAAGAACACCTAGAATAGGAGCGGCCGATCAACACAAGTTGATTTGGACGAGTTCCCAGCGCGGAGAGGCGGGAAATCCCCTCGAAGATGCGTAACAAAATATCATCTCCTCGGTGCTTGTCTCTTAGGATATTTACATATCCTACTGGGGGCATGTAAGCACTCTGCTGGTTCAGATTCCATGGATGGCATTATCTCGAAGTGTCAATTTCCAGGGTCTGGATTCGGCCACGGAACACCATGGATGGGATTATCTCGAAATCTCAATAGCCAGGGTTCCGGGGGTTGCCATGGGCGGTGCTATCTCGAAGCATCGATCGCTAGGAACCCTTGAGGATTGATGATGGGAGCAAGGAATCTGATACAGACCGTGTTGAAAAGCCAATCCTAGGCTAGAACTAAAAAGAAAAAGAGAGTGAAAACTCTCCAAACAGAAAAACTTTCTATCTCTCTCTTACAAAACGCACTGCGAACTGAGCCAGGGCTAAAATCATTTCAAGCACGGGTGCTTTAACCACAAAGTCCAATAAACCTTAGGTTAGTTCTTGTGGACCTTAAAAACCTTTGCTAAAGACTGAGGCTAAGGCTAGACAGATTTGGATCTTGATTGGTACTAGAGTACCTTTTAGGCCTATGGTCAGCATTCTAACCTAATCTATGCTCAAATAAAAAAGGCACTTATCTAAAACTATTAAAAACTTCATGGTCTAGAACAAGGGTTGAAACCTTAAGTTTTTGCTAAGGGACTAGCAAAAGCTAGGCATGGGGGTATGATGAGAACCTCATCATGAGCCATAACTAGCTCATTTTGACCTAATACAAAGGATTAAAGCTCCTACATAGCTCAAGGAAAGGCTTAACTCAGAGAATTCTGAGTTTAAGGAGAAAACAAGTCATAAGGGGTAAAAATGCAATTTTACCAGTATAATCTGCATACAGGGTAATTCAGGGCCCAAACATAGGTCAAAGCAACTTAATAAGAATAAAAGTGGGATGAGATGATCTAGCAAGGGCTACAGTAATTCCAAGAAACTAAATGATAATCTGTAACCCTAAAACAACCCACTTCAATTCACGAGGTTTGAGGCAAAGTAAAAATAGAATAAACCCTCTAAAATTCATATAAAAATAATCTCTAGGGTTTAGAACCTTCAATTTGGCCTTCAGAACCCATTTTGACCTACATTGAGAACCATGCCCAATTAATAACTTAATTTGGGTTTTCGCATAAATTGACCGGTCAAACAAGGTTTAATATAGAAATGAAATTCACCATCAGATTCCTTAGGTCCTAATTAGTCATGTATAAAAACTTGAGCCTAAGAAGAAACCTCCTTGACCAACTTTACACTTTGGTCCTCATATATTTACTTTTTGGCCCTCAACTTTTGAACCCTCGCATTTTGGCCCCTAACTCTCCTTCGTTCTTTGCGTTCAGGTCCCCCCTGCAAAACCTGCCAGCACCATGCTCCGGCGACCTTGCGCGGAGCATGGCGCCGCGCAGGGTGAGGGGGAGAGCCTGGCAAGTAAACCGGGGGTGCCCTGCGTCGTCAGCCGTCGCAGGGACACCCCCTGGTCGCTGTAACCCACCATACCGGCCGTGCGACGTGTCTCCCTCGCCGGAGGACGTCAGAGATGGAAACCCATACCGGCCGTGCGAACGCACGGACGGTATGGGTTTCCATCTCCGACGTCCTCCGGCGAGGGAGACACGTCGTCTCCCTCCGCCTTCCTCCCTGGTTTGGTCCCTATAAATACCCCCGTCGCTCCACCGTTCTTCCCAGCTCGGATCTGACGGAGAAAACCCCCAACTTTCCTCTCCTCTCACTCCGGCAGACGCCCACCAGCTCCGGCGGTTCCTCCTCCTCCTCCTCTTCGCTCTGCCGCAATACCAGCAGCAGAGACTTCTTCCCCTGCTCTTCCCGTGCCACGCCGCACCCAGCCGGCGCCTCTCTGGCTCTCTGCTCGCTGCCGCCCCTTCCCCTGGGCATCTTCTTCTCCGGCGACAGTCGATACGACTGTCGCCCTGCTGCTTCCCCTTTCGTCTCCGTAGCTAGGTCAGAACTCCTCCCCATCTCCCCCTCTTTCTTTTCCTCACTGTCTTTTATTTGATTAAACCCTCGACCGCTCCTGTCCACCGTCACCCCCCTTCATCTCCGGCCAAACTCCGGCGAGACCCCCCCATCACCCCAGCAACCCACACGGCTCGCCGACCACCGCAGAACCTCCGCCTCCTCATCCTGATCAACCCTCGCCCTTCCACTTCCCCCACATCACCCTCTGCAACCCCACCGAACAAACCCATCTTCCGACACACAGTCCGACCTAGGGCAGCCCCTGCACGCCGCCCCATGCCTCGCCACCACCCACATGAGCTTCGCCGCACTCTGGCGAAGCTCCCGGCACCTTCTGATTAGGCCGAGAGGCCGTTTTGCTGTGAACAGGCCACCCGACCTCCGCCGCCATTGCCGTGCAGAAGGAGCTGCTTCCGCCTGCAGCTGCAGGCGCGCCACGCCCAGATTCGACTCCCAGGCCTTGCGAGGCATTTCGATAAAGCATCAGGCTCGCAGCTGGGGCGAAGGCCTCACGTGAAGCCGCGATCGCCCGCTGCTTTCTTTGCTGCGGGCGCTCAATTAGGGTGGGACATTTAGTCCCACCTCGGAAAAGTCTGAAGAGGCGCAGCGGTATAAGGCGCAAAAGTGCTGGAGGCTTACTGCCTCAGCACACGGGGTGAGGTCCCCTTCACCCGCCCGGTTACCCGGTCTCGTCCGCGCTCACGCCCCGCGGACCTGGCCCGACCCGACTTAGACTGACCTGCACTCCTCGCCCACCACACACGCCGGTGGGCCTGGACCCGGGCGCGACCCGTACCCGACTACCCGGCAGCTCTGGGAGAGCTTTCCCAAGAGTGGCTTCTGTGAGAGAGAGAGAGACGCGGGGGGGGAGGGTAGAGTAGGTTTTGTCCTCTGACGTAAACTCTGAAGTGTGCAGGCACAGGTGAAGAAGAAGGACCGCGGAAGAAGAAGGAAGCTGAGGGAGACACTGTAGCAACAAGCGGTTTAAGTCGTCTGATTGGAAAATCAGACGACGTCCTGAAGGGAAAAGAAGAAAGAAGGAGAGACGACGTCCTGACAGGAAAAGAAGAAAGAAGGAGATCTGAAGAACAACAGAAGAAGGCGAGGCAGAGGAGAACACAAAAGAAAAAGGGAAGAACTGAAAGAAGAAAAGCACGAGAAGAAGATCTGAAGAAAGGAAAAGAAGAAAGAAAGGAAAAGAAGAAGAACAGGACCGCTCTGCAGAAGAAAAAGGAAGAGCAGGAACAACTGAAAGAAAGAAGAAGAACATCACCACTGCAGATAAAGAAGAAGAAGATAACAGAAGATCTAAGACGAGGAGAAGCAAAGAGAAAAGAAGAAAAGACAACAAATTCTTTCTCTCTCTCTTTCTTTATTTTTGTAAAAGAAACTTGTACCCCTAGAATACAACTTGCTCCCTGAGTTCGACCTCGGGAACTCTTTTATTTTCCGAGTAAAAAAATTATATATTTGAAATGATGGCAATAACTGGCTATACTACAACGCTATAAAAATAAAACCCGGTTATATCTCTCTTTCATATATTTGGCGAGAAGGTTGCTCAAAGGGCGAGCAACCTTAGAGAAGTCCTTGATGAACCTCCTATAGAATCCCACATGACAAAGAAATGATCGAATTTGTTTGACAGATGTGGGAGGAGGAAGTTTGAAGAGAGCATCAACCTTAGCTTTGTCAACTTCAATTCCCCATTCAGAGATTACATGACCTAAGACGATGCCTTCTTGTGTCATGAAATGACTCTTTTCCCAGCTAAGGACCAATCTTGTTTTGATGCATCTTTTAAGGATCATTTCAAGATTAGCCAAGTAAGAATCAAACGATTCTCCGAAAATAGAGAAATCGTCCATGAAGACTTCCATAAACTCTCCCACCATGTCAGAGAATATAGTTAGCATACACCTTTGAAAAGTTGCAGGTGTATTACATAAGCCAAATGGCATTTTATGGAAAGCAAAGGTTCCGTAGGGACAGGTGAAAGTCATTTTTTCCTATTCCTCGGGATGGATAGGGACTTGATTGTATCCCTAGTACCGTCTAGGAAACAGAAGTACTTTTTCCTGGCTAGTATTTTAAGGATTTGATCGGTGAGGGGCAAAGGGAAATGATCTTTTTTCATAGCTATGTTCAACTTCCTGTAATTGATACAAACCCTCCAAGAGGAAGCTAAACGAGTTGTGACTGATTCTCCTTTCTCATTAGTTAGAATGGTAATCCTGGCTTTCTTGGGAACAATTTGCATGGGACTTACCCAAGGACTATCTAAGATCGGATAAATGATTCCTACATCGAGCCACATAATTATTTCCTTCTTGACCGCTTCTCGCATATTAGGGTTTAATCTCCTCTGCATTTGACAAGAAGGTCGGATCCATCTTCCATGAATATTCTATGATTGCAGTAAGATGGCTCGATCCCCCTAAGGTCATGGATGGTCCAACCAATTGCCTCATTGTGTTCTTTTAGGAACTTGATCAGTTTAATCTCCTGCTCCTTAGTTAATTTAGCATTGATAATCACAGGGAGTGTCTTTCGAGGTCCCAAGAACTGATATTTCAAACTCTCAGGCAATGGTTTCAGTTCGAGCTGGTGTGAGTTTAGGATGGAAGGTAAGGATGATGCTGATGAAGATTCATCAAGAGGAAGAGGTTGAAAGTGAACAAAATCAATAACCTCTTTAGAATGTGGTGGGTTTGCCACAGAGGGTTGCGGGTCGGATTCATCAAGACAAGAACTCCCAATTGCAGAAACAACCATACATGTCTCAATATTCACGTTATCTTCCTCAAGTTCCTCTATAAATCCATAATCTTCAAATTTGTTAATCACCTTAAAAATATCCAATTTCAATTTTTTATCCCCAAAGGCATTTTCCATGCTACCGCTCTCACAGTTGATATTCTCCTTAGTGGTAGCCAGGAACGGATACCTCAGAATGATGGGCATGTTCCTTAAATTCTGAGGTACATCCATGTTAAGGACAAGGAAATCTATAGGAAATAGAAGTCCTTAACCTTGACAATAACATCCTCAATAATTTCTCTTAGATTTGTGATCGAATGGTCCACTAATTGTAGCGTTACCAAGGTCAGCCGAAGTTCACCTAATCGGAACTTCTCGTAAAGAGAAGTCGGAATTAGGTTAATGGATGCACCTAGATCCATAAGTGTCCAATCAAAGGTGTAATCTCTGATGACACAAGAAATCAAAGGGGCACCTGGATCTCTCTTTTTTGGAGGAAAGTAATGCAGGATAACAGAACTAGCTTGCTCGGAGAGTACCACCTTCCTCGAAACAAATTCCCTCGACTTACACTTCTATGTGCATAAATCCTTTAAAAATTTAGCGTATGCCAGTATGTGTTTGATAGCGTTGAGGAGCAGGATATTGATTTTGACATTCTTGAATATATTCAAGAGCTCCTTGTTACTATCAATAGGCTTTGATAACACCACGTAAGGGGGTAGTAATTAGGTTGAATATGGCCCATCTTTAGAATAAAAGGCACAACATAAAGCAGAATAGGAGCATTGCATGCATCAAGTACCAAGATTGCTTATAAACTGTATTAATGGCCATTTGTGTAAAGCATTTGTCAAAGCAGGCCTCAGATGAGCAATCGGACCGCACGGATGGATTCAGGACGACGAACGGAGTCTAACGGACTCAAAATCGGCCAAATCCGACATCCGGAGCTCCCACAATGGGCCCAAGAAATCCTGACCGTTGATCTGGAGATCAACGGCCTAGAACGCGCCACGTCGCCCCACCCCCGCCGCTCGCACGCCCCCAAGCCAGCCAAGGACGCATCTCGGCCGTTGATCTTCGATCGAACGGCCGAGATCCGCGCGCTCGCCCGCGGTCGCCGCGACAAAGCGCGGGCGTGGCGCAACGGTTAGCGCGCATGCCCGCGTCGCGGCGACGCGCGTTCGAATCGCGCGGAGCGGAAATCACTTGCGGGCAAAGGGCGCGGCAAAATTGAGCCGCGCGATCAGAAGCGAGCGGCTAGGATTGCGCCACGCGGCGCGACGACAGCGCCCCACCTCCCACGCGCGCGCGCACGCACGCCCGAAGCGCGATCCTAGCGCAGGCGCGGGAGGATCTCAGCCGTCCGATCATCAATCGGACGGCTCTCGTTCGACGTCCACGGATCGCGCCTGAAGAGAGAGAGGGGCGGGCGGCTGACCGGCGGCAGAAGGCCTTCACCGACGTATCTGGAAGCGATTTTAGCGACGTTCTGGATGTCGCTAAAGCACATTCTTCTTTTAGGAAGCCCTTAACTCTATTTAAACCCCCTTCTACCACCATTCAAGGCATCCTCTCCCACTTGCAACTACTCCACTCCTCTCCTAGCTAGTCTTAGGCACTCTTGTAATCGCCGGAGACGACGAGCCGCCGACGGAGCCTCCTCCACCGCCGTGGCTGCCTCGTCGCTCTCCACTCTCTCTCTACCTCTCTCTCTCTCTTTTAAGCTTTCATTTACTTTTGTTGAAGCATGTATTTAATATTGTAAACCATGAACTATGAATGCATGTTTAATGAAATTATTTTGCATTTAGTTGCCTTTTTAATTTCTGTTTAAAGTGCATGATCAAAACCAAGAGCTTTCTAACCCTAAACTCTCTCTATCTCTCGCTTTTCAAAATCGTTTCTTTCGCAAGCAAAACTCCACCTTTTTCGTGACAACAAGTGGTAAACAAAATCCGATTTCCACGCCTCCCTGAGATCGACACTCGGACTCACCTCCGTTTACTTCTTTTAAAACCGACGTATCAAGTGCAACTATAACGACACCTCTTAACACACACGCACGAAGGCACGTCAGTTTTTGGCGCCGTTGCCGGGGAGGCAACGGATTTGTTTTATCACCTCCATTCCACCTTCATTCTCATATCGTCTAATGCCCTATTTTCCTTTTTACTTGATGGTTGCAGGAATTCGGCGCATGGACGGCGAAGCGACGCATTCCACTATGGTAGCAAGGAAGTAGGCGCCTCGAGGACCGATAGTAAGTACTCTCTCTCTCATTGTTTGCTTGCGTGAAAAAGCTAAAAAAATCATAAAAACTAAAAAAATTGGCGTGGTGAATGATTGCTTGACCCACATTCTTAACACACCACCCTACAAAAAAATGTACACTCTAATATACTGGACAAATTCTTGGATTGTTCTTTTCTTTTTCTCTTGAGTGGTGTTTGCGAAGCCACCGTGAGTTGACCTGGGCCGCATCACTCAACCCTAAAAACTAACTCATCTAATAGTAGCTGCACGATCTTTAGGATGAGTACACTAGGGTTTTTAGAGCCTCTACAAGATAAAAAGGAAATCTACTTTCACCAAGTTGTGTGTAGAACTTGACGTGCCCATTGAAACTTGTCTGAAAGCATTAAGACACGTCAACCCTAAAAAACACTAAAGTAAGGATGAAACATTAAAAGACACCACACCCTAAAAATTCTTGCTTTAAAACCCTGTTTTGTAGAAGCACACACCTTGAAAAGTGGAAAATTAAGAGGCACCACCCCAATCAACGCCTCATCACATTACCCTAAGCACAAGCACTATCCTAACCCGTTAAAACTGAGTAGACGTGCCCTAGGCAGGACTGAGTTAAGTCTCAAAAGGTGAGGTTTTGTTCGCTAGGCACTTGGCTTTCATTCCCTTGGTAGAATCTGGTGGCTAGGCTGCGGGGCAGTGTCAAACGACTGCGGTTGTGGGGTCTATGGAACCGGAGGCGCAAGCCAAAGGAAGAACCTTCCCTGCAATCCCCTCGTAATCAACTTGGCCAGATTAGCCTGGGGAAGGGGAGTCCAGTGCTTACGAACTTAATCAACCTTTGTGAGATTTCCAGGTCTCCTAAGGAGTACACCATAAGGACTAGGCTTGTTTGCTTTGTTGAGGACACAACTCTCTCGCATCTGTTCTTCCCGCATCCCTCCATTTCTTCCAAACCATGGATTTCAATGCCTATCCATCTTACCCAAACTACCCCCAACAGGATTTGTATGCTAACCCAAGTGGACCATACCCACAGCCTACTTAGGCTAACCAATCACCAAGTTGGGGATGCAACCTGGAATATCCCTCTTGGCCCAACTATGACCAAACCACACCAACCTCTTATTGGAATACACCTAACATAGCCACCCAAGGGTACGATTCAAATTGTGGGGCTCCATATCTCGATTGTCCTCACGATGCCTCCTCATTTAGGTCCGACCCGCTCTACTGTGATAGGACCTACACTTTAGGAGAACACCAAGAACCCTACCCATCTCAGGATAATAACCAAGAAAGGTCATCTGAATTCAACAACCTTTCCTACTTGACCTTTGGATTGGAAGGAGTCCTAGACAAATGGAAATCAGAAAATAATCAGAAATCTAGGCAAGCCCAGGATCATCAACCTTTGATTTGGTCCCCTGATGAAGAATCTGACTGGGAGGAAAACTTAGAACCTCAACTATTCTGGAGTAGGACCAAACAAAGAATGGTTCCTCTTGAAGAACTGGACCCTGAACATGATAGAATAGAGGACCCACCCAAGAACCTAAACACCAGTGTGGGTTCTGATCCACAACCTCAACCATACTCTCTTAACCAGGATTTCAAGGAGGAAATCCAAAGAACACCAAATGACACCATGTCAATTCTTGATAACCTCCAATTAGAACTACACAGACAGAATCAAGAATTGGTTAAAGGGCAACAGGCCATGATGGATTTGTTCCAACAATTGGGGAAAGAAGGCCAGAGAAAGATGTTGCACACAACGCCACTCGTAAAGCAAGGACCTACCATGATCAATTGGACTACACCCAGTCATCCTGATTTGGTTCAGTCCACCATTGATACCCCTCAAGAGTTGGACAGCTTAATGGATAAAGACAGTAAGGATTCCTTGGAACACAATTTGGGGAGCATTGAGAACAAACATCAGGAGGAAACTGAGAAGGTGAGGGGAGAGGCCTTGGAATCTGAATCTAATCGGCCCAAGAGAAGTAATCCAGTGGGAGTAGCAGCCAACATCGGAGATGGAGAATGGAGTTACAATTTCAAAGAAATTGATTATGAATCGGTTAGAATCCCCATCACAAATTTGGAGGAGGGCCGAGAGAAAGAATATGATCTTGAGGATGAAATTGACCCTACCTCTAATGTAATCCCAAACAGTGAATCTGATACAGAGGAGGTTGAAGAAAATATTCTTGAGATCAAGGGCTTGGAGGGAATGAGCAATGAAACCATAGTTGCGGAAGAGATGGATTTGTCTTTAGAGAGAGGCCTCATGCTTGATTGTAGGGCTCATTATGAAACTCTGGACTTTGTTACCTGCCCAACCAGAATAAAGATCCCGCAACCCGAATGCACTAGAATTGATACACTTTCGATGGATTACAATTTTATGGGGACACAAGCTGAATATAAAACCTACATCTCTAGTGTCTGGCATGCCATATTTGGGGTGCGTTCGTCCACAGCAACTTGTTTGCATGCCCACAGAGTAAGAGAGGATCTGACACGGGCATGCATGATACAGAATTCCCGCCCCTTAGGAACGGGACTCCACCACAACCTTGTTCGCATCTGTGGACTTCTGATTTTGGGTCTGGTTGATTTTGTACAGACCTCCTTGACCCAAGCCATTCTTGTTTGTGCACCGCCCAGTTGGAGGCGTTAAACTCAGCGCTTCCTGGGAGGCAACCCAGCGGATTCAGACTGATCTGGTAGTTTACGTCACTCAGGTACTATCTTTTTGAACCCTTTTGCATCCATGCATCTGCCAATGAGGACATTGCCCAACTTAAGCATGGGGGGGATGGTAAACTGCATAATCCTGAGCTTAATTAATCAGTCTGAATGAATAAATTAATTGATTAAAAAAAAAAAAAAATGAATTTAGGAAGAAAAACTTAGGCATTAGAAACTTGTCAATAGTGGGAAATAATACAAAAGGAACTTAAACACTTAGACTTTTCAGGCCTTCAGGCTTAATTAGCCCTGGTGTCCATTAAAATATGGATTTAGCGGCGAACCCTTGCAACTTTAAGCTATTCTAATCCACCTAATAAATAAGGTAATAAGTATACGACTTATCAACTCACCCTCTAACTCAGGAAAACTTTGAGTCTAAGCATCTACACACATTTTTGCACAGACTCACTTCTCGGAGATTTTGACAGAAATTGGGTAGCTAATGAACTCTCTAGGGTGGTATGGCTGGCAAGTTGTCGTGGGTAACAGCCCATTGGCAGGTTGTCCAGAACCTAGCCACAGGCCATTTCTTTTTCGTTGCCTTTGGGTACATTTGAGATTAGGGAAGCCACCTACGAAAAAAAAAAAAGGAAAAAAAAAAAGAAAAAAAAAAAGAAAATAAACCACACTTCACTGCACAAGTATGGCTGGCAAGTGATCGTGGGTAACAGCCCATTGGTCGGTTGTCCAGAGCCCAGCTCAATAATTGCACAAAAAAGACCAAAACACCTAAGGACGAAGCGGGGAAGTAGTACAAGCCGGGGAGATATACACTGGAAAATCCTTGTGTTGACCCCAAGTAAAATAAACGCAGGGAGAAAGCTACCAATCGAACAAATACACCTTCAGGCAAAAATTTATTTTCTTTTCCGGTCACCTAGAGGCGTAGAAACTCGAAGTCTGTCTCAATTACCGTTAAGTAAGTCTATCACAACATTCACACCAAGATGCTTAGCACTTAGGGTTTTGACCGAGTTTTGGGTGGGTTGGGTAGCCGTAAAAAGTTACCAACCCACACTGAATTTAAAAAATTCTAAAAAGACATATATAGATATATACGTATACATAAGTATAGTTATATATACAAAGCAAGGATTCGGGCGATTCGTATTTTGGCAGACACCCGGGCGCTGCTTAGTCTTTGTAGATTAAGATCTTCGTATAGTTCCTCTTATTAACAAGTAACGAAGTGCCTAAGCAATTACTTCTTGAATTCGTCAAAGAAATAAAGGCTAGAATAAACCTTGCTAGGGACTAGCAAGGAGTAAGCATGGGGGTATGATAACACAGAGTAAGGGGGTAGTAATTAGGTTGAATATGGCCCATCTTTAGAATAAAAGGCACAACATAAAGCAGAATAGGAGCATTGCATGCATCAAGTACCAAGATTGCTTATAAACTGTATTAATGGCCATTTGTGTAAAGCATTTGTCAAAACAGGCCTCAGATGAGCAATCAGACCGCACGGATGGATTCAGGACGACGAACGGAGTCTAACGGACTCAAAATCGGCCAAATCCGACATCCGGAGCTCCCACAATGGGCCCAAGAAATCCTGACCGTTGATCTGGAGATCAACGGCCTAGAACGCGCCACGTCGCCCCACCCCCGCCGCTCGCACGCCCCCAAGCCAGCCAAGGACGCATCTCGGCCGTTGATCTTCGATCGAATGGCCGAGATCCGCGCGCTCGCCCGCGGTCGCCGCGACAAAGCGCGGGCGTGGCGCAACGGTTAGCGCGCACGCCCGCGTCGCGGCGACGCGCGTTCGAATCGCGCGGAGCGGAAATCACTTGCGGGCGAAGGGCGCGGCAAAATTGAGCCGCGCGATCAGAAGCGAGCGGCTAGGATTGCGCCACGCGGCGCGACGACAGCGCCCCACCTCCCACGCGCGCGCGCACGCCGGGCAGAAACGCGCGCGCGCACGCGCGCCCGAAGCGCGATCCTAGCGCAGGCGCGGGAGGATCTCAGCCGTCGGATCATCAATCGGACGGCCCTCGTTCGACAGCCACGGATCGCGCCTGAAGAGAGAGAGGGGCGGGCGGCTGACCGGCGGCAGAAGGCCTTCACCGACGTATCTGGAAGCGATTTTAGCGACGTTCTGGATGTCGCTAAAGCACATTCTTCTTTTAGGAAGCCCTTAACTCTATTTAAACCCCCTTCTACCACCATTCAAGGCATCCTCTCCCACTTGCAACTACTCCACTCCTCTCCTAGCTAGTCTTAGGCACTCTTGTAATCGCCGGAGACGACGAGCCGCCGACGGAGCCTCCTCCACCGCCGTGGCTGCCTCGTCGCTCTCCACTCTCTCTCTACCTCTCTCTCTCTCTTTTAAGCTTTCATTTACTTTTGTTGAAGCATGTATTTAATATTGTAAACCATGAACTATGAATGCATGTTTAATGAAATTATTTTTCATTTAGTTGCCTTTTTAATTTCTGTTTAAAGTGCATGATCAAAACCAAGAGCTTTCTAACCCTAAACTCTCTCTATCTCTCGCTTTTCAAAACCGTTTCTTTCGCAAGCAAAACTCCGCCTTTTTCGTGACAAGTGGTAAACAAAATCCGATTTCCACGCCTCCCTGAGATCGACACTCGGACTCACCTCCGTTTACTTCTTTTAAAACCGACGTATCAAGTGCAACTATAACGACACCTCTTAACACACACGCACGAAGGCACGTCAGGCTTCCTCTTCCTAAGTTTAATCAAGGCCTCAGGAAAAGGAACATAGGCCAGATCTTCGGAATTAGGTTCCTGAGCCTTGATTTCTTCTTTAGAGTTCTCCTTTCTCTCTTCAGGCTTTCCAGGATTTAGTAGAACAACACAAGGTAGTTGTGGGTCCTGGGTTTGCCTTCCACTCCTCAAGATAACAGAGTTAGCAGATGCATACGGGTCTGGGTCTTGGGGAGGGTTAGGAAAGATTGGAGGGGCTTCATTAGCCAGAAATCTCAGATTTAATGAAGAAGTAGAAGAGGAAGGACCTACTCAACCACCTAAGCATGTGCATGTGGGTCCCTTTGATTCCCGTACCCTTGGGCTTGATTGCCCAGATTTTGAGTATTATGCGGGTTGGGTACAAATTGAGATGGCAGAGATCCAGGTTGACGGGAATTAGCAATGAACTCAGTTTGCAAGTTGTCCAGTGAGGTTTTCATTTGCTGCATGATCTGGAGCATAGATCCTTGCATCTCTACCATCTGACGGTTCAAGTCAGCTTGCCCTACTGGTTGACGGGCATTCCAAGTTGGTTGCTTGACCTGATTTGGGGGTAGTTGAGTATAAACATGGCCCTAACCCATTGGTCTTTGCAGAACATAGTTGCTGGGTAGGAATTGGGTCTGCTGCCTTGGGTTTTTTCCAGGAGAAGTTAGGGTGGTTCCTCCAACCAAGATTATAAGCATTAGAATAAGGGTTGGACCTAACGTTCTCCTGTACAGCATAGACATCCTCATAGGGTGAGGATGGAGAGAAAGAAAGGGAGGGATCAGAGAAACTGGGATCAAAGGCCCTAGTTTGGAACTTGTGGGGTTCTGAGCAATGCTGGCTCACATGTTGAGACGTATCCAGTTGATTCACAAACTCTCATCCAGAAGGAGCTTGCAAAGAATGGAATCCCGAATTCTGGGATTGAGTGGATCGAGAATTGTTTGTAGAGTTTTCCGCCATCCACTCCTCCATTATTTTGGTAACCAGGTCCACCTTATCTAATTTATTACAAATTAGCTCCATATCGAATGAATGAGACTCATGGACCTCATTAACATTCGATCTGGGTTGTTGGGACCCATTAAATGTATCCATGGAGGCATGATTGATTGAATTTTCACTCATTTCCTCAAACAAATCATGTGCACTATCTACATCTTTGTTGAGGAAATTGCCTCGACAAGAAGTGTCCACATGATTTCTGAGTTGCTCAGTCAACCCATGGTAAAAGATTTGCACGAGTCGCCATTTCGACACCTCGTGGTGTGGACACTTCCGCAATAAGTCCTAGAATCGCTCCCAGGCAGCGTGAAACTGCTCCCGTGGCTGCTGGGCAAAAGTAGTAATCGCCCGCCTCAGTGCATTGGTACGCCCGACTGGTAAGAATTTCTTTAGGAATGCCGATTTCAAATCATTCCATGTTGCTATCGGCCTTCCTATAGTTTTATACCAATGAGTGGCCTTATACCTAAGAGAGTGGGGAAAGAGCCTCATGATCATCTGCTCTTCAATCACTTTTCGAGCTTTGGTGGTCTGGACCAAAGAACTCAAGTCCTCCAAATGCTGAAATGGGTCTTCAGAGCCAAGCCCATGGAAATGTTTGACCAGGCTTAACACCTAGGGCTTGGTTTCAACGTCTCTGGCTGGAATCTGGATGCTATGACATTCCCCATAATTTGAAGGATCATAAAAATCCTTCAAGGGTTGAGCGTCCTGCTGATTAGCCCATAGTTGTGGGCTATTTAAGTATTGAAGTGCCTACACATTAGGTTAATTCTAACATTTATTTAGCATAAATTAGGATGTAATTAGATTAATTCATAGTTTTAATTTAATTACATAATCCATACATTGCATTTATATCTCAAGTGCATTTAGAATTAGCTTAGAATAGCATTCATCTAATTAGACAACCAATTAGGTACATTTTTTTCATTAACATAGAAGTTGAGGGTCTGTATATAAATGACCCTAATATTTTAACATTATTTTCTTTACTCTTCTCCTTGCAGGAACGGCTGGCTACCGCTCCAACGTCGAACGACCGCAGTGAAGACCCATTCAAGGGGGAGCGGATGTGGTGGATCTGGTCGGGCGGCTGATTTCAAACTTGTGCAGGCCACTACAAAAGGAGGAGGGAGGCAGCCGAGCTCGGGAGGCCTCCACCACTGACCCACCACTGTGCAGAGAGAACTTCTCTCTTCCACTCCATACTGTCGGCCTCTACTGTGGCAGCGAGTCTCCACCACTGTGGGCGTGTGGTGTGACAGGCCACACCGCCATCCAGAGCTCGTCCGCATCACCGTGAGCACATTAGCGTGCATCTCCCTCGCCGTCGTCGCCAACAACCACCACCGCAACAACCGTCAGCCACCCTTTCAGTAACTTAAGACATCCGGGAAATTTCCCGGACGTCTGAAGCTACCAGCTCACTTCCACCGCACACGTCTGAAGTCGCCTGCAGACCCTCTCCTGCTCCTTCAGAACCTTCAGCGCACCCACGCCCATCAACCTTCAGCTCAACCGTGCCTGCACCCTCCAACCACGCACACCTTCCTCAGCCTGCTGCACCCTCCAAACACACACGCTCCCTCGCCCGCAGCATCCTCCAACAACTCCTGCAGACCAGCCCAAGCCACCTTCCCCGCGCCCATCAGCCTGCAGCACACCCGCGCCCACCATCAGCCTTCGCCATATCCACGCCCGCACAATCGCACACACCTTCCCCGCACCTTCAACCGTAACTGCACCTGCGACCACTTTCCTGCAGACCCATCTGAAGTTCAACTCCAATCCTCCCGCGCCTGTAGACCAGCGCACACCTTCGCCCGCACGCCCGCCACCAGCAGCAGCCACCCGCGCATAGCTGCAAAACTCTAACTGCGCCTGCACCCTCCGCCCGCGCTTGCAGAACCGCCTGCAGCGCCCTCCTCCCGCGCCTGCAGACCTGCACAACCATGTACGTCTCCACCCGCGCCCGCAGTAGCCACCCACGCAGCAGCAGCACGCAGCAGACTTCACGCCAACAGGCCGCACATGCTCACCGGCTGAAGCACCTCCGCTGGAGCTCGTTCGGCCACCTCCGGCCGCCGCGCGACTCACCGCCACCACCGATTCGAAGCCGGCCATCCGCTCCGAGCTTCCCGCACCCGGCCATCCGCTCCTCGTCGCGCAAGACAAAGGGGAAAAATTCCCCTATTTTGCTACAGTAAACCATCAATTAGAAATTACATTTTCTGCCATTGTCACTTTTTAATGATATTTTATTGATTCTGCATTGCGTAAAATATCCTCTAGTTTCTCATAATTGCCATTTCAGCATTGTTTCTTGCTTAAACCTTAATCTAAAGGCAATCTTGGCTTGATTCTTGTCCAAACTAACTACGAACGAACGTTTTTAATTGGTGCGAATTTTAATACGTCATTGCCTCCCTGTGGATATGACCCGCTCCTCTGCGAGTGGTTATTTCTTCTTAAATATTGATCAGTCGATTTTTCCACCACATTAAACTGCAATCGACTTAAAAGCGAAAGATCGACAGTCACCTGCATTCTCTGGAACTATTCTTGCATTCTCTGCATTTGTTCCAGCTGCATTTGAAACATCTCTTGTTGATTCTAAGGCAGTGGAGGTTGTTGATCGGCCATGAGATTAATTTGGCCATAATTCAATCTACGCCTCCTAGAATGATCTAATGGTCCTTCCAATCGGGGATTCAATGACCTTCCAAGCATAAACTAAGAAGGGGTCGGAAGGACTGGGGATAGGAACTCTGCAGCACAACAGAACAAGCCTGTCATTAAGTTGGATAGCCTAAGGATCTACAGACTCTCAGAATCCATCTTAAGATTATAGACGATTTACTCTACTTGTATCCAGTCAATCCAACCAATTAGAAGGAGGGACTGGGGAGAAGGTTCTTTCGGCTTGCGCCCCTGGTCCCTAGTGTACCCCCTAGCTGCGATCGTTTGATTCTACTCCCCTAGCTAGACATCAGATTTACTAGTACAAGCAAGTTAATCATGAACAATCTCAATCTGGGCCTCGAAGAGCGAATCAATCCTTAAGACCAACATCTAATCAATTTTAACTTAGGCTTAGGATTGTAGTGCTTATGGAATGTGGTGGGCCCTTAAAATGGGTTATGCCCTTAATGATCGATTGAATATGTGTGAGTGCGTGCACAACCAGGATTTTCAAGCAAGATTATTTGGATGAGTGGATTTAAGGTTCAAATCTTGCTTAAGTAGCTTTTAGGGTTTAGAATTAGGTGAGTTCAATCAAGTTTCAGAGGAAAACAAGATGTTCAAATATGGGTGAAGTTATTTTCCTTTTGAAATAAAAAAGTAAAGTGGAGTGCTTGGTATTGACCTAAATTGAAAATCCTAAAAAGAAGCTACTTGATGAGTTGATTTTAAATGAAGTGGTGCGGCCCAAACAACTTAAATAATTGGCTGAAATGCCCCACTGAGTTAGGCACACAAGATGATTAACCTAGACTGATTTCTACTCTCTTATGTGTTGATTTGCATGTACTGGTTCCACAGGTCAGAATCCCGGTTGAGTAGATAAAAATCAAGTTAGGTTATGTGCCTTGAATGTGGGTGTATGTAGTGTGTATGTTGATTTATCCCACAAGAAGTATCTTTTTGTCTTTTTTTTGTATTTTCTTTTTATGAAGGTGAGATGAGTGGGGGTGGAAATCAAAGCATCCAAACTAATCCTAGGGTTGATGCGAACACCTAGGTTAATTGGGGTTTGAATTAAGGTTGTGGAATGAAATCTACGGAGGGGGGGAGAATGGGGAGCACTTACCATTGTCTTCAACTGCACTTTACTCCTTTCTACCGCTTGAAGATTCCCTGTTGAGGTACTTGCAAAACAATAGAAGAGAAATAAAAGTAAGTTAAAAAATAATAAAGTGCACGAAATGCGGAAAGAAAATCGAGAATCGTTCCCTCCCCGGCAATGGCGCCAAAATGTTGGGGTGGAAATCCTTGCCAACGATGCCAAAATGTTATATCGGATGATCGTCGCAAAAAAGAATTGAGTTTTGAAAACCTGTCATTGTACTGCGATTTGCAAGAAAAACCGTCAATAGATAAATTTTACCGAAACTCGAAGAGAATTCCGGGTTGAACACAGGGAGGCTACATTGATTTGAAATCTGCAGTTATATATATATTTTTTGTTGTTTTTGTTTAGAAAGTGGGATAATTACAAGGAACTCGATATAAACACTGAGAGAGAGAGAGAACAATCACTTTAATAAGCTTGGAAAATGTCTTTACAACTAGAAAGTGGGAAATTCTACAACTAGAAAGAGGAAAAAATATTACAGCTAGAAAGCAGGAAAATCTACTCTAGAAAGCGATAAAAAGAAGGTAGAGAGAAGTTATCCTCCTCGATGGTTGCTTAGAGGATGAGTCGGACGGGGCGACACCTGGAAGACGGAGGACAAAGATGGAAGATGAAGAACGGGGCGGGAAGAATCAGGGGCAAGACAGGGCATCGTCGTGTTGTGGGATCCACTTCCGGAACGGGGGCGAGAAAACTTTGATTTTGACTCTAGAGGAGCATCCCGGGTTTGGGACAAGCTTCTTTAGAGCTTTGGAGAGGGAGAGAGGTGAAGGAAGGGATGAAGAAGTGAAGGGTGTAGGTCCTTTTATAGATGAGGTTTGAGGGGGCAAATGGGTCATTTTAACATCAAAACATTAATGTCAGGTCTTTAGTGATAGATAAAACCGTCACTAAAGCCCAGATCGTGGGCGACGTGCACGCGCACTACACGCCTCTTCTTCTCCTCGTGCTTCAATGCATGCCCATGTTCTTTTCATCTTAGTTGTTTGATCGTAAAATTGGATGGCTTAAACGCACCACACCAGTGCTTCATCGCGTGCCTATGCGTGCGATGGTGCATGTAGAAGCACATCATCACGCGTGTGCAGCGCGATCTTCATCTGGCGAGCCACATCTCCGCCTCTATGGCCGCTCGATGAGGATCGTGCAGCCAAATTTTGATTGTGCGCGCCTACTGCTACCTTCACCCCCTCGCTGCGATTCAAACTCGTGCTCGTGGGTTGAGAGGCGCACTCAAGACCATTGTGGTGTCTCCACAAATGGTCGTGGTTTTAACTTAGGCTCAAGCATGCTCAGCTGTTGGATGAAGATTCAACGGCTGAAAGTGCTTGAGCATTGAATCTTCATCAGCGTTCGGGTACTCCTTTGGCTAGTTGGACGGCTAGGATGGTGCCACGTGGTGCCATCTTCTATGTGTTGTAGATGGTGCCATGGATGTCAGATTGAACCGATTTTCGAGCTGTTGTGCTGCGATCATCATTCCAAACCCATCCGTGTGGTCAGATTTGTCATTTGAAGTGCGAATTGACCCCGTCTTGGACCTTGATCTATGATTTTCCTCGGGTTATATCTGATGCTATGGAAGTCCGATCGAGGCGATCTTGGAGCTGTTGAACTCCGATCGTCGCCCTGATCTGATCCATACAGTTGGATCTTTAGTTCGAGGCTTCTATTAAAATCTGCCCTATTCTTGGCCACCAAAAAGAAGAAATTACAATTTGACCTAAACGCATGATGGTGCATGTTATGCAATATTTACAATGCATGATGCTAATATGATACTAAGAACATGGATTGATGACATATTTGGCTATTCAGATGTATGCACATCAGGTGAGTTTAGAGAGAATACTAGCTTGTCACTTTAGTGTTAGGATTTGCAATCTAAGTGTATTTGTTTTTCCGTTTCAATTGAGTATTTGCCCGTTACTTTAAAATACAAAAAAAATCTTATATTTAAAAACCTAAAAAGAAAGTTGATTTCCCTTTTTCAAGAGAGAGTTTTTAAAGTGCAAATTTACCTCCTTTGACGACCCTAGATACTCCACTATATAGGTTTTACAAATTTTAAAAGTGATTGCGAAATTCTTGTTGCAACGACTTAAACCCTAGTTTTAACAAATCACGCATTCTTTGCATTAAACATCTCCTCGACCTCTTCCTACGGCCAGCCATCGACCAAATTGTCTGGTCATCCTTCTCCTCGACTTCGTCTGCTCCTCGACGACCAACTCAAGAGCTGCCTTAACTCCGTCTTCCTCGCAGTTCCCCTATCGAAGATTTCCCCTTCTCCGGTGCCGGCCAATCAAAGCCGGAGCCAACTTCCTCCCTTTCGACCCTTAGACTAGGCCAACTTCTCTCTCTCTCTCTCTTTAGGTTAGAACCACTCCTTCCCCATTTCAAAGCAATTGCCATAACGCCTTGTCCCCCTCCATTTTCTCCACCTTTGACGTAGCTCTGATGAGCTTGCCACATAGCTACATCGCACCAATTTCCTCGCTGTCACACTTATTAGCATCACTGCATCCCCTCATCAGAATCCCTCAGGAAATTGCGTCGTCCATCTACTCCATGGATCCACCACATAGACCCATCTTCGCATGGTATTGTTGACCTATCCGACCAATACACATGCCCATACACTTGCATAACACCACCATCACCTTCGCTACTCCATGGTGGAGCATTTGAGCCCTCGAATTGGAGCCTAGAGCCCGTGCTTTGTGTTTTAGGTCTTTGCCGTCCGACCATCTCCGCCATCGTCTTCCTTGAGACTGACCACTCTCCTTTGGCAACAATAGGTCTCCTTATCACCTCTAGGAAATGCAGAATCAATTCGCGACGTCACCTGCAGCCCCAGTTGGATGAAAGAAGCCTCATTGCAGTAGCAATCGATGGTGACATTTCACTGCAGAGCGCAACGAATTGCAGAACAAAGTCCCACATCGTATACTAACGAACTGCCAATAGCGTATAAATTGCAAAACTCGCATGGTCTTATCGCCTCAAGCACATGGGGGGTGAGGTCCCCCATGCATACCTTGCTCACTACCCACGTCTGTGAGCTTGGTTCCCTACCCGGATCCGATTACCCGCCTGAGAGACTCGATTATTTGATTAAAGAGATTAGGGGACTCTGAGAAGGAAAGGGGAGGGTTTTGCCTCAAGATTCATACCAGATGCCTCGAGATGCATGCTTGCATGCCTAACCCTTAGACATATTTGAGGCATTGTGCATTGGCTTTGTGTTGTGCTGGTGCCTTGTGTTGTGATCACTTAAGTCATCTGGGGTTATACCCGACTTCTGATATTGGTTGAGGCATTGTGGAGTCATTTGATATCTATTCTGGCGTGGCTAATTGAGATACATGTGGTTCTGAACACTGTTGGGAAATTTGAACTATGGGATGTATGCTTAAGTTGAAGGGGCTAAGTGGTGATCTAAATCACCCTTGTTTTTGGGGTTTTCTTCTATTCTTTTTATCCCGTTGTTCTTGAGATACATTGATTTATCATTGAATATATTTCTGAGTAGTTTATTCATTGAATATCTTTAATTGTGATTCATTGATTGTGCTCATTATTTTTATATTGTGATTAATGTGTGAATTCCATATTTGCTCCATGTGAACGACCTCGGGCTCACATCCATTTCGGATTTATAAATTTAAGTGTTGTCATGACTTTTGTCCTATACTACAATGCGTATTTCTAAAAAAATGATTCTTGCACAATAAACATTTTGGTGCCATTTCCATTGAGCAACGCACAATTCACCACTAGTCTTATCTTATTTGATTGAGCTTATAACTAACTTGCCCTATCTGTTTTGTTTGTAATTTTGAAAGATACATCACAAGAAGATCTTCCGTGTAGTCAACCGCTCCAGGGGCAGGTAAAATTTCTCCTCTTCCCTAATCACCTCCTAATCTTGGGAAGGAGAAGAAAGGAAACAAATGAATTAGGATTCACTTGTCCTAATTTCATAGTAATTACCATTTAAAGGCAAAGTTTCCTAATTTGCAAAATTGATTAGTATTTGATTGAAGTGAGACAATTTGATTAGAGATCCCCATCATGATTTCTTGTACCTATTAGGGATTTACGTTTAAATTCTCAAAATCTTGGACTACTCACATTCTTGTTTGAGTCCAAGGTACCACATTTGAGATCAAATTGGACTTGAAATAGTGCTAATTAGGGTTTCTACTTTAGGGTTGTGAAGTGTTAGTACACATTTGCCTACATTAAAGAAATTGACATTCTCACATTTGTGTGCCACCCAAGCCCTTGGTTGAAAAGATCTATTCCAAAAAACCCTAAAATCAGGCTCTAAATTCACTTGAACCCTAAAATTTTGGACCTAAAAACCTAAGAGTCAATTCAGGGTGATTTGGGTCTTGACCCAAATTTCATCCTCCATCTTTAGGGCAGGTTAGGTGAAGTTAGTCCACTTTGTGGATCAACCAATTTCCAAATTAGGTCACAAATTGAATCAACTTCTAATCAAGTGAAATTCAAGACACAAATTAGGACTAAAATTGGTAGACTTAGGTCTCAATTCGCACATTTCGATCTACTTGGAATTGTAGTGACAAGGAAGGTTGGGTGGGGGAAACCCTATAACCTGTGGGGGTGCTCTACCATGTAGGGGCCTTTGCAGGGCTCTCCCTTTTTGGCTGCCCAAGTAATTCTCGGGTGTGTGGATTTCTGATTCAGAGGTATCAACCACCTCGAAAGAGCCTTAGTCATCCAAAAATCTTTGGGTGCCTTGATTGGATCCAATAAACATCCAGTCCCTCATCTATTCTGTAGTGCACATACATAGGAAAGGTCCTAGGTTTGACCTAGAGGCCTCCATAAGAGTTGATCTTCTGGGGAATTCTGATTTGATATGATCAATTCAATTTGGACTTGAATTTGATTCTACATCTTGATCCACCACTTGATTTGAAAATGCAACTTGACAACATAGGAAGATTATTTAGGAAACTTGAATCCCAAATGGGCATGAAAGAGAAAATGATCGAGGCTGTTCTTAGACATCATGATGAGTATTACAAAACCTCAGATCCATATAGGAACATTCAGGTTAATGTGTCAGAAACAACAACCCACATTATTAACCATGCCGGAATGATATTTACATAAATGATACATGGTTCAACTCGAGACTCTCTAATGACAGAAGACATTGAATTAGAGAGATTGCATAATATTGAGTATAAACAATGTTTGTCAAATCCACAACTTTGGAAGATACACCAGGGTCTCAACAACAAGCCATTGATCAAAAATACCCATATCAACATTTAGAAATTGATGAGACATCTTGGAGCAATGTTGAGGATCAATGTGATTTCCCAAAGCCTGGGTTCGAAAATAGAGGTTGTTGTGGATCCCCAACCTAAATGGAATTCAATTCAAACTTTGTGTAGAATGATATACCTAATCAAAATATGGGTTGGGAGGATCCAATTGCAGGTGCCCCTAATGTTGAACCAACTATAGAGAGCCATGAAGCTGGTTCATCATGCTTAGATTTCTCAAACACCTGTGATGAGCTTGGGTCAGACCCTCTCAAGTATGTAATTCCCAAACCTTATCCTATTAAGGTAATCCTCGAGAGTGATTCTGACATCCCAATAGAGCCATGTCCAGATTCTGGTGACCCAATCCCTACCCTTGCCTTAGAATCTAGATCTAAGCCTATTTAGGATAATCAGGAAGCCCAATTTAATGAGAATCAAATTTTAGATCTAGATCATGATTCTGGGCCTGTATTTGATGATTATACCTCTCCAAACTCCTTAGAGGGACAAATTGATTTTTTAAAAGTCACACTAATTTACGATATAGAAACAGAGTTGGAAGAGTTGGGATTTGATTGGGTCTACCCTAGGAGCCAAGAACACAAGCCTATGCCTAATAAGGTCACCTCTTTGAGCTCGGAATTTGAAATTAGGTTAGATTCAAGTCAAGTTGTTGCCTCTATGCATCATGATTTGTCCAGTGGTGGAAATCCTGATCTAGAATTAGGTTCAGAAATCGATTTTCATTGATTCTCTAATGATTTTGAATCATGCTCTGATTTCGGAGAACCTTTATTTCTAGATGATTATGAGCCAGTTTACGACCTTAATATCCATGACCCATTCTTTGATTTCGATGCTGAGGTCGATGATTTGGACCTTGATGAGGCCACACCACATACAGAGCCTGTAAAAATCTGATCCCAACCTCGACTGGCCACTAGAATCAATTTCTACTCTGACTTACCTCTTTCTGATCCGGTTGCATTTGATTCACCTCAATCTTTTGATCGAGAATCGAACATTGATCAGATTGATAATCACAACTTATCCTTCTCTGATCCCACCAGTAGGGTTCCCATATTTTTCATAGATTCATTATCTTTTGAGGACCCCTACTCTGATTAGGCTGAACCAATTCGGCTAAACCCTAGATTCTCACTTCCACATCTTTTCGAGCTACATAGCATTTGGTGGGCTCCATATCTATTGATTCACATCCATCAACCCACTAGACTGATTGGGTTTAATTTGCGTCATTAGTCTATTGACTTGAACAAGCACCTGGTTGGACCAACCGGGCTACTCATAAGGTGCTTATTCTACAAAATTCCTCTGATTTGACCACCCCTTCTCCTTGACCACCTTATGCTCAGCTAAAGGCATTGAATTTAGTGCTTAATGGGAGGCAACCTCTCATTTCAAAATCTTGAGACCTTTCTTATCCTTTTGAGCTACACTCCTACTGCACTTTTGGGTTCAATTTTAGAACAACCGACTGCACCTTTGGTTCGCAATAGTCATCCCGACCCATTCACACACCCTTTGACCCTGTTCTAAACCTTGAACCAAGCTGAATTCATGCCCTCCTGATTTACATTGAAGACATTGCAAAACCTAGGCATGGAGGGTGTTAAAGTGCAAACAAATGGAAAATCAATTCTCTGAGAGATTCTCAGAAAAAAAATACATATTGAAAAAAAAAGAAAAAAAACATATCGAAAAAAAAAATGGAGAAAGGGAAGGAAAATTTTAAAGAAATGACTGAAAATCTTTCTTGAGGAGGGAAAGAGGAGGAAATACAAAATGTCACAAGGAGCAAAAATTAAAAAAATGATAGTCATAGCAATTGATTATGGGATTTACTTAAGTTCTAGAGCAAATCAAAAGAAAGATTAAGTCCTAAAATGCTAGAGACAAGGAGATTAGTATGAGTGCTAACCTTAGGACTCTTGGACTTGTTTTCGCTTTAAACATTGAAGTATTCATTAAGATCTGGATTAGTCCTCAAGAGGTTGAGGAAAGTGCGAGGCTAATGTAGTAGGTCTAAGGCTTAGGGATTATTTGACCTCGTTGCCTACCCTTTGGTTTGCGAGACTTATTAACTTAAGCACCCAAAATCACACACTAGTCTGGTTCAGTGTGCTTTATAAAGCAATCATGCCAAAAGTGTTTGTTATGAGAAAATCGTCTTGAAGATTTAGCTTAGGAGTGTTTTGGAAACACAAGTTGATTGGACGAGTTCTCGACATGGAGAGGTGGGAAATTCCCCTCGAAGATGCGTATTAACATATTGTCTCTTCAGTAATTGTCTCCTAGGATATCTAAATATCCTACCGGGGCCATGTAAGCACCTTGTGCTGGTTCAGGTGCCATGGGTGGGATTATCCCAAAATGTCGATTGCTAAAGCCTGAATTAGCCACAAAATGCCATGGGAAGCACTATCTCGAAGTGTCAAAAGCTAGGAGTTCTGGGGGTCACCATGGGTGATGTTATCTCGAAGCATCGAAAGCCAGAGACCCTTCAAGGATTGATAGTGGGGACAAGGAATCCGATACAGACTGTGTTTAGGGCCAATTCGAGGTTGGATCTAGGGAAATATAAACGGAAAAGAGAGAAAACTCTCAAAATAAAAAATCCTTCTTCATCTCTTTCTTATCAAAATGCACTGGCAAACTGAACCTGGACACAGTACGTCTATGCACGGGTGCTTTAACCACTGGGGTCAACGAACCTCTAGGTAGTTTTTGCACACCTTAGAAACCTTCACGGAAGACCCATGCTGAAGCTGGTCAGGTCTGGATCTTTGTTGGTACTTGAGTACCTCTAGGCTTATTATTGGCATTCTGATCTAATTTCTAAAGAGTGGCACAAATCAAGCATCTGCATATCAAAAGCATGGTCTAGAGATCTAGTTCTTTCCATAGGACTTTGTTAAGGACTAGCAAAGGTTAGGCATGGGGTTATGATGGTAACACCATCATTAGCCATAACTAACTTAAATTAGTGGAAATCAAGTGACAAATGCTCCTACATGATCGCCTGAGAGCCGTAATTCAACTCAGATCTATTCTTAGAAGAAAACATTAAATTCTGGTTAAATCTGCAGTTTTAGCATCACATCTTAAATGCAGAGTAACCATGGGGACACCCAGGGGTTAATTGAAGGTCTAGTGAGAATTAAAGTCCAAAGAGTGGGTCCACATAGATAGAAATGAGATTTCACGTGTTTCGAGAACCAAATCAAAACACAAAACCCTAACTTTATACCTGCTTAAATTAAAGAGGTTCTGGTCAGAATAAAATTCATCTAAACCTCCTAAAATTCATAGAAAAATAGTCTAATAGGCTTGTTACCCTTGGTTTGACCATCTGAACCCATTTTTACCTTCAACAGAGCTTCAGACAGGATTTTATCCTAATTTGGGTTTCTATGCAAATTGCCTAGTCAAACATGGTCAAAACTAAAATCCAGTTTCACCATCAGATTCCTTGGGTCTAAATTAGGTTAGTATCAAAATTTGGACCCAATCAGAGTCCATCTTGACATAGTTTGCACTTCAGTCCCTAAAACCTCTATGTCCTACACTTAAACCCCTAAGTTTCAAAATTATTTGTGTTTAGCCCCCAAGGTTTATCATCTTCTTCACGAAAATACCCCTACCACCTGAAGCTTCGAGGTTTCCTAAACCATGGGTCAAACCAACCTTTGACCAAGTGGTTCCCCTTCAATCAACATCCAATTTCCTCTAATTTTGGAGGAGATGATCGCAATATGATCCTCTTCCATTTGATTGTGATCTCAAGCATGGCTTCAAAGTGAGAAGCTCTGATGAACTCTCAAAATTTAGTGGGTTTTCCTCGTGAATTTCATGAGGAATCCACACTGATATAAGGCAATTCAGGCCTTGTTTGAGCTCAATAAAAGCTTCTGGAGCTTCAGCCATCCTTTCTAGCAAGGTTTAAGGCCAAAACACCTCTTCTCCTCCTTCCCTGGCCTTCTCCGACCAAGCTCTGGTGACATCTCCTCAACCTCTTCCTACGGCCATCTAACGGCCAAATTGGTTGGTCATCCTTCCCCCCGACTTCGTCTGCTCCTCGACAACCAACTCAGGAGCCGCCTCGACCCCATCTTCCTTGCCGTTCCCCCACCGGAGATTTCCCCTTCTCCGACACTGGCTGATGGGAACACCATCATAGGCCCTAACTGGCCACTTTTAGTTTGGAATAAAAGATAAAAGCTCCTATATATTCATCTGAGGGTGATATCTCCACCATATTGTGTTTTGAGAAGAGAATAAGAAACTAGGGTTAATTCTATAATTTTAATAGCATATCATGAATACAGAATAATCAAGGGTTTGACTAGGGGTGAATTAAAGGTTAAAAGATCATTAAAGTCAAATAAGTGGGTTCATGCAAACAGAAACAGGTTTTCACGCATTTCGAGACTTAATAGTAACCTAAAATCCTAATTTTAGTCCCTCCTAAATAACAGAGGTTTTGGTAAAGATAAATTCCATCTAAACCTTCTAAAAATCATAGAAAAATATTCCATAAGGTTTGGCACCTTGATTTGACCTTTGGAACCCATTTTGACCTAAAATAGAGTTAGATAGAAAGTTGCCATAATTTGGGTTTCTACGTAAATTTCCTATTCAAGCTTGGTCAAAACCAAAATCCAACTTCACCATTAGATTCCTTGGGTCCAAATTATATTTATACCAAAATTTGGGCCCAATCAGAGTTCATCTTGACCTAGTTTGCATTTAAGTCCAGTCAGACTCTTTCTATCTCACACAAGCCCCTAGCTTTTGAAATTCTTGCAAACAGGTCCCTAGGTTTATTGTCATCTTTTGTCTTCATCTTCGTGTTCAGGTCCCTGCCGCCATTGCCATATGAACGCAGCTTGCCACCGATCTTCAATCAAGGAGTTCTCCTTGATTTCACGTCCAATCTCTTCCAAAATTGGAAGGGGAATGCTTGAGAAGATCCTCTTCAATCTGAGCTGCATCTTAGGATTTGATTCTTGCCCAAAATATAATGCAAATGGTTTGAACATGAGGGTTTCCTATTTCGCGAAAGTCTCGAGCTTTTAAGCTTTGTTTCCAAGCTTGCAATGCCCCCTTTGAGCCTTATAAAACCATCCCCTATGCATGGCCGTTCTCCTCAGCTTGGTTTGGGTCCAAAATCCCCCTTCTTCCCCTCCCTCTGGCCCAATTCTCCACAAGCTCCGATGAGCTCCTCTATCTACCCTCTTCACCGGTAGCCACAGACCATAGTCGGTCAGTTCTTTCATGCCTTGAGATACCAACGGGCGCCCTATCCCTCATCTTCCTCGCTGCTTCTCCCCCACCAGAGGTTCTTCCTTCTCTGGCGTCGGCCATACCATAATCGGCACCATCTTCGTCCTTTCGTCCATTAGCTTATGTTAATTAGGTTCCCCTCTCCCTCTACTTCCTTTTCATCTCCTTTATCCTTCAATTTGACCACCGACGCCGCTGTTCGCCCTCCATCGTCCCAATGATCAGTCAAGCTCTGCCGAGGCTTCCATACCTCCACAAGCCACCAAAAGATCCACAATCGGTCCCAAAAACTCTGCCTCACCCTCACAAACAAACCCCTCAAGAAATTGAGGGGATTGTCCATCCAAATGGTCCACCCGACTCACGACCATCCGCACTGATGTCTCGAGGTTGTCAGACCCCCTCACGCACATGCACACCACACCGCACCCACTACTACACTCGTTGCACACCGACGATCCTTCTGACCCTGTTTGACATGGCTGCAAGGCCAGGTTTGTGCTTTCAGGTACTTCACCAGACCTCCATCATTGCCACGACTCCTCCGACCTTGTCTTTAGTCCTCCAGCCACATAGCTTCCAGACAACACGCCTAGGTGAAGCGGTTGACCTCCAGGCACGTCATCAGGTCCTCAATTGAAGCCCTCGATCTCACCTATTGCCTCAATTGAAGCTTTCTTCAACTGCTACTACACTACGTCAGAGGAGGGACTAGATAGTCCCACATCGTGGGACACAGAGCTCGCGGTTACACATAAATTGAATTCCTCACCCCTATTGTTTGCCCAAGTCACGAGGGTCGGGTACCCTTCACCCTCATGACCCGCTTAACCTGCCTAAACCTTATTGCTCGCCTACGACCATGCCCGCAGGCTTGCATCCTGTTCTAGATCAAGTTACCCATCCGTTTACCCGGCTAAATCTAGGTTTTTGAGAGAAAGAAGAGAGGCAAAGAGAGAGAGAGGGCGATTTTTGCTCCTTCCCTATCTATACTTAGCTGCTGGGAGGCTTTCGTGCCTCTGTTGGTGCTATGTTGTGCCTTGCCTCTCTTGAGGCTTGAAGGAAGGAAGAAGAGGCCTTTACCTCTCTGTTGAAGTTGATCCTCCTGAGCACTTAAGTCGTTTGAAGGCCTTGTGCATTCGTCTGATATCTACTGGTGCCTTGGTTCTGTTGGGTTATTTCATCTGGTTGAGGTGGAATATTGGTTGATAATTATTGTTGATAAATTTGATATATTTGAGCTTAACATTCAAAAGGGTTAATTGGTGATTCAAATCACCATTTTAACCCATTTTTTTTGCATTGTGATACTGAATTTCATTTATATATCATTCTAAGATGTTCTGAATCAAATTTTGATTATAATTGCCTATATTTATTGTGATTGGTGAGATTGAATTGCTATTATTTACTCCCTATGTTCGACTTCGGACTTTTTTTCTGAAATCTAAGTTACAAATTTAAATGATTTGAGCACATTTGTCTTATAATTTTTTTTTTTGAAATTGAAAGGAAAGCTATCGTACTACGATAGCAATCCAGGAGGGCTTTTATTTATCATATTAGTAAAAAAATAGGATCATTACAATACAGATCCCCACACATGTATGAGGGGCCAGCACTCATTTACAATTTGTTCAATACTCACTGGTCTCTCCTGAAACAAATGCTCATTCCTTGCCCTCCACACACACCACAAAATCGTTGCCATGTGCACGTGTGGTTTATCTCGTAGTAAGAAATTTTGACATAATCAGTCCCACATAGGAAGTGGTTCTTGACATACTCTTCTCCAAGCTGCATTTGTCACCACACATGATGAGAATATGTGAAATGGGCTGTCGGTGTGTAACCCACACAGAGAGCATACCTGTAGGGCAATACCCATCCTCCTATGCCTCAAATCCCCTATAATCAAGCCCTCCCTCCTGCACAACCATAGGAAATTTTGGACTTTGAGTGGAATTTTCAATAGCCATAACTTCTTGCCAACTAGATCAATCTCCTCAGCTCTGGACATGACCATTATTTCTCATATGCACGGGCTGTTGTGTAAATGCCATCCCACATGTAATTGTCCTCCAATCCAACCATTGGTCTAAACGATTGCAGGTCTAATATCAGCCACATTTTCTCCTCCCATAGCCTTCCCTGCACATTTCAGGCCCACTGATCTGCCAGCGCTCCTCCTATTTTGACCAGTAGCTGCAGACCAGACCACCTTTATTTGTAGTAGCCGCATACACTCTCGGGTAAGCTTCCTTCAGTATACCTAGCAAGGACCACTCCTCCTGCCAGAAGCTGAAGGAGCTGCCATCCCCTATAATCGGCTGCAGTACCTGCCAATTATTTTTTAAAGCTTGTATCACAGATAGCCCAAAAGGAGATGGCTTTGATGGACATAGCCTATTCAAAACACTGTGAGATCTGCCATAGCTACCCTTAATGAGATTAGTCCATAGCTTCTCTTCACGATTAAGGAGTTTGATTGCCCACTTGATTAGCAATGCCTCATTGAACTCCTTAAGGGATTTTATTCGCAATCCACCATATTCCTTGGGCAAACATAACTATTCCCACTTCAAAGGTTGCATAAATCTTCCTTCATGACGTGCTCCCTTCGAAAAAAATCACTTTCGCATCACATCAATGTGTTTCCAAATGGACTTAGGAGCTTTGAAAATGGAGAAGTAGAAGACCGAGATGGAAGTAATAACAGAATTCAATAGAATAAGGCTTCCTCCCTTGGAGAGATACCAACTGTTCCAACTTTCTAATTTAAAAAAATTTTGTCAACAGTACATTCCAATCACTCTTCTTCAACTTGGAGCATCTCAGAGGCAACCCTAAGTATTTAATTGGAAGTGCAATCGGTGGTGTACCCAATATAGAAGATAATGCTGGTTGCTTGTGATCATTAAGTCCAAAACATATCAAAGGATGATTTTTCCCCTTTCAATTTCAGACCTGATATATCCCCAAAAATCTTAACCATATGCCACAAAGCCTGTGCTTCATGTTCTGTCCCTTCTATAAAAAAATAGTATCATCGGCATACTGGAGTATTGGAGCCATGTCCCTCCTATTAGACATGGAGTGGCCTCTGATTATACTAACCTCTGATAACCTTCAAGCGTATCTAGCTAGAGTGTCAACCACAAGGTTAAACACTAATGGAGCAAGTGGGCATCCTTGTTTAACCCTGCATTGTGGTTGTATCCATGGCCCGCAGGGCTTACCATTGACCAAGGGGGTGAAGGAGGTTGTGGTGATGCACAACTTCATCCACCGAATCCATTAAGATGGAAAGCCTCTTCTTTTGAATACCTCCCACAAGTAAGTCCATGAAACAGAGTCATAAGCCTTTTGGAAATCCACTTTCCATAGAAAGGCCTTGCATTTTCTCCTGTGCCACCCCATCACCATCTCCTAGGCCATGATGGTGATCTATTAGGAAGAAATGCTGATTGAACAGGAAGAATTTGATCTTGTAAGACAGTTCGAAGTCTATTTGCCAAGACTTTACTCACCACCAAATAGATGGAGTTCGAGAGTGCAATAGGTCTAAACTCTGAAAAGCTGTCCGCACCTTGTTTCTTCGATAGAAGGAAAAGATATGACTGGTTTATCTTATCAAACCCATAATTGCCTCTCTCAAATTCCCTAATAACCTCCATCACCTCCTCGCCTAGCAAATTCCATAGTTCTTTGTAGAAAAAAACTTGAACACCATCCATACCTGGTGATCCTTCATTATTCAATTCACTTATAGCATCCACAACTTTTTCAGAGATGGCTTCAATCAATCTGTCGGCCTGATCTTCTGAAATTCGAGGAAAAACACCTACTACCATTCTCCATTGTCCCCTGCCTGCTACTTGTGAAGACTTTTTGAAATATTTGATGGCTTCAGACTGAATCTCCTACAAGGAAGAGATTCTCTGATCTCCCTTAACAATAGAAGATATTAAGTTGTGTCTTTTGCGTGAGCTGGCTGCAAGGTGGAAATACTTTGTGTTGGCATCCTCCTCTTTGAGCCAGATTTGCCTTAAGCATTCATGCCAATCCATTTCACGCTTTAGATCCTCCTCTGCTACCACCTCTTGCCAACCTTTCCTTGTTTCTAATTCTTGGTCAGACAAAGGAGATATCGACTCCTTTGCATCTAATCATTGAATTTCCAATAACGCTTCATGGCGCCTCTACTCTCTCAGTGCAGTTATCACTGTCCCATATTCCTTAAGCATGGTGCGCATAGAGGTCAACTTTGACGCCAATCTAATTGTAGCAGTACCTCCCACTTGTTTGGTCGTCCACCATGCTTGAATCATTTCATGAAAGCCCGATTCTCTCAGCCATGATCTTCTAAACTTGAAGTATGACCCTGTATGTGTATGCTCACCACTATCCCAGACCAAGGGTGTATGATTTGAGAAGGGGCTCTCTAAACCAGATGATAGCTGGAACTTGCCCAAGAGGTCTGCATTCCCAAAG
Source organism: Thalassia testudinum (assembly GCA_037157565.1). NCBI lineage: Eukaryota > Viridiplantae > Streptophyta > Magnoliopsida > Alismatales > Hydrocharitaceae > Thalassia > Thalassia testudinum. The sequence continues at coordinate 1,270,480 of JAZHRO010000033.1, read as the reverse complement.
AATCTATCTAACTTAAGCATCAGACCGTGTCCATTTCTCCAGGCGTACTCTGCTCCTGAAGAGGGAAACTCATTCAAGCCCAAATTTTGTATCGTCAATTGGAAACCAAGAGATGCACTATCCACCATGCCACTTGGTCTGTCCATCCCTGTCAGAACACAGTTAAAATCGCCACCCACTAGCCATGGAGTCCCTTGTGCGTGGACTGCCATTTCAGAAAGATCCTCCCACATCTTATGTCGAACAGAAGCAACACAAGGACCGTATACTCTTGTAATGAAGCATTCTACCTCCCCCTGTACCCTCTTGCATTTACACATTATCATATGCCTGGACTTATGAATCTCCACCACTTGTAGACACACTTTTCTCCACCAGAAAACAATACCATTAGATCTCCCCTGTGAATTGAGCACAGCACACTCTGCTATTCCTGACATCATCAACTCATTCCACACCTTACTATCTTCCTCCTCAATATGAGTTTCTTAAATGAGTGCACAGTCAATCTCCCACTCCCTCAGATATCTCGATAGGGAGGCCCTTCAAACTCCATTGCGTAGCCCATGCACATTCTAAGAGAGAATTCTCATCTCCCTTCTTGAGCTCCCCCATTATTAGACTTCTGAATTCTTCCAACTTTATGAATAGCTGCAATAGCATTTTCATCCACCTTCATAGAGTTTACACACTTCCTCTGCCTAAGCTTGTATGGGGATCTTCCGATCCCAGATTTGGATGATTAACCTACTCCAAACTTCAGCCCTTTGTAGCCTGAACTTCATGGAATTTGTAGGGATTTCCTGAAGCACCGCTAGAGCTAATTCCTCCGTGACAGCAGGTTGATCATTTTGTAAATCCTCCATCTCATCCTCATCAACCCCCAGGTGAAGATGATCCTTGTGCTTCTTTGGCTTAGGTGCTTCATCTGGTGTATCATGGCCCACCTGCATTAGATCTGCATCTTCTCCCACAACTTCAGCATAGGTCTTTTTATCTTGGTGGTCCTGCACGGTTGTATCTCCACATCCAAAATTCAATTGCAAAAGCCATGAACTACCTCCACATTGGAGGATAATTCTCTCAGGAGTAGATCCCCCCTTAAATACGTCCACCATCACACCCATAACACGACCATCCCCTTCCCTCAGGCCAACCTCTACATCTTCTGCCAGCACTGCAAAACCTACTATCATGGAATCAACCACCTCCCTCGATCTCAAATGGAGTGGTGAGCCCTTAATTTCCAGCCTCCCCAATCTAGAACCTGCCCTTTGAGGCGGTCATTCCGGCAAGGACCTATCGAAGGGCGATACCAGTCTCCATAATACCATCAAACTCTCAAAGCCACTTGATCGGAAATGATGGTGTTCAACGTCGATCATTCCCAAACCAAAAATCAAGAAACGCATAGGCGATAGTGTGGCAATCTTCCAACCTTCGGTCGATAGAGACAAAGATCTTTCCATCCGATGAAGCTTTTCCAAGGAGGGATTGCCGGTCATCACCTCTCCGATCAAAGCTCCTCTTAGCACCAGTTCAGCAATCCTAATATCCTCAGTCATAGGGGCTTCTACATCAACTGTATGACCCACATAGATAAGTAGCAGCGGTGGTGGTGGTGGCAAGCCTCCATTATTCATCCTTTTAGTGCTCATGAATACCCTTCCTCTTGATTGACCTCTATTCATCACACATGAATCTCATTTATGATCATGTCCTCCACATGCCAGACAAACAAGAGGAGATCGACATACTGCCACCATATGTCCACACCTTTGACATTGAAAGGACAAAATCTCCCTGTTAACCCTATTCCAACCCTCCTTTTTTGCACATCCCGTGCCCTCATCCCTCCCTCTAGTCTTAGAAACCCCCCTCCGCTCTCTCCTCCTCCAAGCCCTAGATCTCCACGTCGCCTAGCCCTCATTGCCATAGTCTCTCCCTCCCATCGCCATTCGCCAATCAGCCTCCCGCATTTGTCCTATACTACGACACATTTCTTAAACAATGACGAATTTGCTTAAACATTTTGGCATTATTGACAGGGAGCAATGTGCAATTTGATTTCACTGATTACAACTTCTGATCTGATAGTAACTTGCTTTATTTGTTTTGCTGTGTTTGTGCAAGGTACACGGAGAAGATTAGCTGCACAACAGCCACTCTAAGGTTAGGTAATCTCATTTCCATCTTCTTAAGCCCCCTATTTCTGGAAAGGATTGAAAAGGAAATCAATTAGGATCAAACTTGCATTATTTTCATAGAATTAGTCACCCAAGTTTCCTGATTTGATTTTCTAGAGATCCCCTTCCAGATTTCTGCACCTTTTAAGGATCTAAGGTGCCTAGGGTTGTTCACCTTCTTGATTGAGCCCTAGGAGCCACATTTGGAAAAGAACTGATTGGACCAAAAGAGCCAAATTAGGGCTTCCATCCTAGGATTGAGAAAACACACTTGCCTGAAATAAAGAGAATTGATTTTCCCGCATTATGTGTCACCCAAACCCTTGCTTGAATTGACCTAATCAAGAAAACCCTAAAAGAAGGCTCTATCATTCACTTGAATCATTAAAAGTTTGGACTTAATAACCTGCTTGCAAACCACTCAGGGTGATTTTGGGTTCATTACCCAACCCATCCTCAACATTAGGGTAGGTTAGGTAAAGTTGATCCACCTTGTGGGTCAACCAACCTTCAAATTAGGTCACAAATCACAATCAACTCTAAAGTTCAAGTGAAATAAAGAAAAGCACCATAATTCAGGTTTAAAATTTGGTAGACTTAAGAGGTCAAGTTATTCATTTCGGTCTACTTGGATCCGCGGTGATAAGGAAGGTCGGGTGGGGAAAATCCTGTAACCCATAGGGACGATCTACTGAGTAGGGGTCTTTGCGGGACTCTCCCTTCATGGCTACCCAAGTATTTCTCTGGTGAGTAATTTTCTGATCAAGAGGTATCATCCACCTCGAAGCTCCTTAGTCATCCAAAAGTTTTTTGGGTTCCTTAATTGGGTCTATCACATATTATGTCCCTCATTTAGTTTCCTAGTGTATGTTTGGGAGGAGGTCCTTAAGACCACCCTTGAGACCTCCTTTAGATATTCATTCTCTTCGAGGCCAAGCCCTGACTCATTTGTTTGTGCGACCTTCCAACAAGATCAATATCTCTTTTAATTCATCTGAGCCTAGATCTCCTTCATCTTCATCCGTGGAACACCCAGCAGAAGAAGAATCCTATTTCCAAGATCAACTACAGCATCTCAAAGATCTATTCCATGAATACATCAATCCACCGCCATGGACTCAGATGTGAGATCATTAGAATCCCACCATGGTGGAGATCGAACCTAAAGTACAAATCCTTGCTGGAGGGCTTGATTTTGAACTCAAGCCAAATATGATTCATGCTATTCCTAAATTCCATGGCTTAAATTCTGAAGATCCCTTTCAGTGCATCAAACAGCTAAAACATTTGGACCATACCTTCGAGCCCGCTATACAAAATCGAGATATTCTTCTCATGAAGATGTTCTCCTTCTAACTTATGGGTAAAGGTGCCGATTGGTTCCAGACTATGAATCGTCTAATCAACACCTAGGGGGAACTACAAAATGAATTCTTACAAAAATTTTTCCCTATTGGTCGAACAAATGCTTTAAGGCACTAGATCACACACTTCACACAAAATCTAGGAGAACCACTTCATGAGGCATGGGATCACTTTCTAGATCTTATGCGAAGATGCCCCCATCATAGAGTTCCTAAGTAGGAACAAGTCCAGTCTTTTTACCATGGGCTCCGTGACGAGATCAAGCTATTTGTCAATGCAACCTACGGTGGAAGCATCATGGGTCATCATGAAGATACCATTTGGGAGATTCTTTAGAATATGTGTGAGAACTCCATAAACAATAAATCTATGGGTATGTTCGAGCGGACGACTACCCGAGAATTTACAAACACACGAGGGGCACACAAGACTCAAGGCTTGTTCGCATCCGCTGATCTAGAATTGATGGCCAGTTGCCTGGACAAGGTTGCTACTATTGAGAAGACATAGATAGAGAACCACCTCAGCACAGTAAAGCACGTATGCACAACTGCCTGCTGGTAGGGAGGTTGTGCATAACATTTATCAGCACTCTCATTAGGGGATGGACTCCTATCCACCCCTGTCTGATCCTAGTTTCGGAGGAAACTCCAAACCAACCTACTATAGTTGGGGGAACACTGAACCCTCGTATTCTGACTTTTCTGGGGTTCCTCAGACTTGTGAGGACCTCAACGCTATCCAGAATGATCCATTCTCTAACACTTATAACTCTGGATGGTGAAATCATCCTAACTTTGCGTGGTCAGGGAATAATCAAAATCGGAGATCTCAATTCCAGCCCCAACCACAAGCTCCACGCCCTTATCAGCTTGCTCAACCTAGGCCCAATCCAAGCTAGCAACCCAGCTATCAAGGGAAGATCAAATGTCTCTCATCCTACAAACCTTGGTAGACATTCATAAATCCAATGTGGCTATGCAGAAACAACACAAGGACAAGATCATAGAGGTCCGTAATCAGCTCGCACGATGACGAATTCTTGCCAACCTGGTGCACTTCCATCACAACCTCTGCCAAATCCAAATAACATGCCGAACCAGAGGCATGTTATGAACCCATATCAAGGCCAAGCTCACTTTGTTTACCAGGCCCCTTCCGCTCCATCACCTGATGAGATGGAGGCTTCAACATCATACTCGGGATATTAGCAGCAATCACCACTCCTACCAAATCCAAAGCAGAGCCAGGCGAGACTTAATTCTGTTACCACTCGTAGTGGGAAGACAACACAGGATCCACCTTATTCTAGCCACTCCTAGCCTGGTAGTTTAGAGCCTAACCCTAGGATGGTTATCTAGGACACCCCTATCCTAGATCCAGAACCTGAAACTATCTTAGAGGAACCTACAGAAGTTCCATTTCCTGAGACCTTAACCAAAGGAAAGAAGAAACCCAAACCCGTGGCACTTGAGGAAGATCTGGTGAAGCTCTTTGAGCAAGTTCAGATAAACATCCTCTTGATGGATGCGATCCACCACATACCGGCATAGCTGAGAACCAAAGACAGGAGTCTGATCGTATTGTCTAAGTAAGTCGGCTCGATCATTTTGAGTGAACTCCCACAAAAAGCAAAAGATCCTGGCACCCCTTTGATCTCCTGCAAAATTGGTGATCTAGAGTTTGATAGAGCATTATTGGATTTAGGATTGTCCATAATTTTGATACCTACATCCCTACTAGACCATTTTAGAGAAACTGATCTCAAACCAACAGAGGTGACTTTGTAGTTAGCAGACCAATCAATCAAGTCACCTAGAGGAATTCTTGAGAATGTTCTGGTCCTGATTCGCGATTTGTACTTCCCGGTGGACTTTATCGTATTAGACATGGAAACTCTTGAGAATCTAAATAACACACTAATCATCTTAGGGAGACCATTCCTAGCCACACCTAGGGATAATATCAATTGTGAAGAGATCCAGATCGAGCTAAAATTCAGGAATTAGACATTAAAGATTGATATCTTTAAGGCTTAGAAAGGAATAAACTGTGGGGTAATTGAGGAAGTATGTGACATTAGTTCTATGGTTGAGGACCCACTAGCAGAGGAAGACTTGATTGTTCCTGATCGTCAACCACAAGAAAATCCCGACCCACAGTTAGAGGAGCCCAGAACTGACCTAGATTCACCTTTAGCTCCCACCTTATCTTCTGAGGCCAATCTCGAACCCCCATCTGCTGCTGATAACCTAGTTATGGAGTTGAAACCCTTCCCAAATCATCTGAAGTATGTATTCTTGGGTTCTACCCAAATGTTTCCTGTGATTATCAATTCCCGACTCACATCTGATCAGGAAACAAAGCTAATTTTTGTCCTCCAGCAGCATCAGAGAGCCATTGGATGGATTCTCGATGGCTTGATTGGTATCAGTCCCTCCTATTTCGCACACCATATCTACACAGAAGAGGGCTCACGACCATCTCGAGAAATGTAGAGACGACTCAATCCAAATCTACATGAGGTCGTAAAGAAAGAGGTCATCAAATGGTTAGATGTTGGTATCATCTATCTGATCTCTGACAGCCGTCGGGTGAGCCCGATCCAGGTTGTGCCTAAGAAGGCAGGACTCATTGTTATCACAACTGAATCTGGAGAAACTATCCCGACCCGCATTGCAAATTTGTGGAGAGTCTGCATTGATTACTAAAGACTAAATGCCTCCACAAAGAAAGATCATTTCCCACTGCCATTTATTGATTAGATACACGAGAAATTGGTGGGAAATCGATTCTTCTATTTTTTGGATGGTTACTCTGGATATAATCAGGTGGCAATTCATCTAGAGGAATAGAAAAAGACCACCTTTACTTGCCCCTACGGTACGTACTCATTCTGTAGGATGCCTTCTGGGCTATGCAATTAACCCGCCACATTTCAGCGGTGCATGCTAGCCATATTCTTTGACATGGTAGGTAAATGCCTTGAAGTATTCATAGACGACTTCTTGGTATTTGGTGAATCTTTTGATGAATGCCTCCTACATTTGGTCCAAATCCTCAAGAGATGCATTGAAGTGAACCTGGTTCTCTTCTGGGAAAAGAGCCACTTCATGGTTCCTAAAGGCATTGTTCTAGGATACCTTGTTTCCGAAAGAGGTATCCAGGTCGACCGAGCTAAGGTGAATTTAATTTCCAAGCTACCCGTACCTAACTCGATCAAAGATATTAGATCATTCTTGGGGCATGTGGGATTTTATCGTTGATTCATATCTGATTTCTCTAAGATTGCAAGCCCCTTAACGAACCTCCTCTTAAAGGACACACCTTTTGAGGTGACGAGTGAGTGCATTTACGCATTTGAGGACCTGCATGATCGAGTCACCTAAGCACCAATCCTGCAATCCCCTGACTAGTCTTAACCCTTTGAGATCATGTGTGATGCGTCTGACTACGTAGTGGGAGTGGTGTTGGGTCAGAAAATCGATGGGAAACCAATGGTCATATATTATGCCAGCAAGACATTGGACGAGGCTCAGTGTAATTACACTATTATAGAGAAAGAACTGCTGGCTATAGTATTTGGCCAGGAGAAATTCAGGTCTTACCTCTTGGGATCCCACATCATCATTTACTTGGATCACACCACAATGAGGCACTTATGAAGGACACAAAGCGTAGATTAATCTGCTAGATCTTACTATTGCAAGAATTCGATCTTGAAATTCGTGACAAGGCGAGAAAGCAGAATGTGGTAGCTGACCACTTATCCCATCTTTCTTCTTCACATATTGACCCTTTTGGACCTATCACAGAGCACTTTCCTGATGAGTACCTTTTGAAAATCGAAATGGAACTCCATGGTATGCTGATATGGTAAATTATTTGGCATCACATCTGATTTCATCTAATTGGCCAAAGGCTAAGAAATACAAATTACTTTCAGATGCCAAATACTTTGTTTAGGAAGATCTGTATATATTCCGCATTGGTGCTGATCAAATCATCAGACGATGTGTTCCAGAATCTGAGTTCAATGGAATTCTATCCTTCTGTCATGACCAAGTCTGTGGTGGTCACTTTTTTGGACACAAAACCTTTGCAAAAGTCCTCGAGTGTGGATTCTATTAGCCCACAATTTTTAAAGATGAACACGAATACTGTAAGGCATGCACTCGTTGCCAGACCTTGGGCAACATGAGCCGACGTGACATGATGCCTTTACAGTCGATTCTCGTATGTGAAATATTCAACATCTGGGGGATTGGCTTTATGGGCCCCTTCCCAAAATCTGATGGTTTCGAATACATTCTCTTAGCCATGGACTACGTGTCCAAATGGATCGAAGCCATCCCAACCTGAACCAATGATCTCAAGGTTGTGATTAAATTCATTCATCAGCGTATCTTCTCTCGATTCGGTATTCCATGGGCCATCATCTCTGATGGAGGGAACCACTTTGCAAATGTGCACTTCCAGTCCCTGATGAAAAGTTACGAAGTGTTGCATCATATCTCAACTCCTTATCACCCCTAGACTAATGGATTGGCTGAATTTTTGAATAGGGAGATCAAGAAGATCCTTCAGGTCACTGTTTGGCCTGACAGGAAAGATTGGTCTCCCTGCCTTCCGAAAGCCTTGTGGGCCTATAGGACCACCCATAAGACCCAATTACGCATGTCTCCCTTTAGACTCGTATACTAGAAGGCATGTCACCTCCCCATAGAAATGGAGCATAAAACCTACTGGGCAAACAGAAGTGCAATCTAGATCTTGTAAAGGCTGGAATCCACCGCCGGTTGCAATTAAGCGAGATCGAGGAGTTACGTTTTGACGAGTACAAAAACTCACGAATCTACAAAAAGCAGGTGAAAGCCTTTCATGATAGGCACATGTCATGAAAATCCTTCCATTCTGGTCAGAAAGTGCTACTCTTTGATGCCAAACTTAAGCTCTTCCTAGGTAAACTCAGATCTAAATGTGTTAGACCATTTTTGGTAAGACAAATATTCGGAAATGGAGCTGTCGAAATCAGTGAACTCAACCTTGATTCTAAACCTTTTGTCATGAACAGTTAGAGACTCAAACTGTTGGTCGAATTTACTGACTCAAACTTGGCTGCAGTTTCTTTTGATCTCTATTCTCCCTGAACTTCATTGCGCCCAGCTGATGGCATTAAACTTAGCACTTAACGAGAGGCAACCTATCATCTTTTGAAAAACCTGAAACCTTCCTGACATATCCTTTTTCTAAATTTATATTGCACTTTAGGGTTCGTCCATTAGAATAGCTGACTCCACCTTTGGTACTTGTGTCAAAGCTTGAAATCATTCGCATCAGTCATTTCGACCTGTTCACCACCCATTTGTTCTAATGTACGATCTAAATTGAACTCAAACTCACCTAATTTACAATGTGGACATTGCAAATCATAGGGATGGGGGGGTATTAAAGTGAAAAATGATGTGAAATCAATGCATGGAAGGGTTTCATAAAAAAAAGAGGGAGAAAAGAGGGAAGGAGAGGCCATTTTGAGCTGAATGAAGAAAAGAAAAAGAAGAAAAAGAAAAGAATGAAGAAAAAGGAGCAAACAAAAAGAAAAGAAAATGGAGTAGTCCCTTAAAATTGAATATGGAACCTACCTAAGTTCTAGGTTGGATCGGATGATGAATTAAGACCTCGAAGGCTAAAACTTAGGGAATTAGTGGTGGATACTGACGTTAGGCCTTTTGGATTTGTTCTAGGGTTTAAACACTCAAGTATTTGTTAAGATCTGGATTAATCCTCAAGAGGTTAAGGAAAATGCATGGCTGATGTAGTACATCTAAGGTGTAGGGATTATTCGGTCCCATTGCCTATCCTTTGGTTTGCAGGACTTGGTAACCTAAGCACCCAAAACACACACACTTAGTCTAGTTCAGTGCGCTTAATAAAGAAAAATCATGCCAAAAGTGTTCTATTATGAAAAGTCATCTCGAAGATCTAGCTTAGGAGTGGCTCGACAACACAAGTTGATTGGCAAGTTTCCGACGTGGAGAGGTGGGAAATTCCCCTCGAAGATACGTAATAACATATCATCTCCTTGGTGCTTGTCTCCTAGGATATCTAAATTTCCCATCGAGGCATGTAAGCACCCTGTGTTGGTTCAGGTGCCATAGGTGGGATTATCTCGAAATGTCGATTGCCAAGGCCTTAATTTAGCTACAGAATGGCATGGTTGGCACTATCTCGAAGTGTCGAAAGCAAAGGTTCTGGGGGTTAACATGGGTGGTGCTATCTCGAAGCATCGATTGACAGGGACACTTCGAGGATTGATGGTGGGGACAAAGAATCCTATACAGACCGTGTTTAAAGCCAATTCAAGGCTGGATTTAGGGAAAAGTAAAAAGAAAAGAGTGAAAACTCTCCAAATGAAAATACTTATATCTCTTTCTTACAAAAAATGCACTGGCAAACTGAACCAGACATGTTACGTCTATGCATGGGTGCTTTAACCGCTGGGTTCAATGAACCTCTAAGCAGTTTTTGCATGCCTTAGAAACCTTTGTTTCTGACTCAGGCTGAAGCTGGTCAGGTCTGGACCTTGGCTGATACTTGAGTACCTCTAGGCCTATTGTTGGTATTCTGATTTGATTTCTAGAGATGCAGCTTAGTAAGGCACCCTGACGGTTACATCCGACCTAGAGACCTGGTTTGATCCATAGGGTGTTTGCTAAGGGAATAACAAAAGCTAGGCATGGAGGTATGATGGTAACACCATCATAGGCTCTAATTGGCCACTTTTAGTTTCGAATAAAAGATAAAAGTTCCTACACATTCATCTGAGGGCTATATCTCCACCATATTGTGTTTTGAGAAGAGAACAAGAAACCAGGGTTAATTATGTAATTTTAACAGCATATCATGAACACAGAATAACTAGGGGGTTGACTAGGGGTGAATTAAAGGTCAAAAGAGCATTAAAGTCAAATAAGTAGGTTTATGCAGACAGAAACGGGTCTTCGTACATTTTTAGAATTAACAGTAACCTAAAATCCTAATTTCAGACCTGCTTAAATAACAGAGATTCTGGTAAGGGTAAATTCCATCTAAACCTTCTAAAAATCATATAAAAAAATTCTATAAGGTTTGGCACCCTTGATTTGACCTTTGAAACCCATTTTGACCTAAAATAGAGACAGAAAGTTACCCTAATTTAGGTTTCTACGTAAATTTCCCAGTCAAACTTGGTCAAAACCAAAATCCAACTTCACCATCAGATTCCTTGGGCCCAATCAGAGTTCATTTTGACCTAGTTTGCATTTCAGTCCAGTCAGACTCTTTCTATCTCACACAAGCCCCTAGCTTTTGAAATTCTTGCAAATAGGTCCCTAGGTTTATCGTCATCTTTTATCATCAACTTCGCGTTCAGGTCCCTGCCTCTATGGCCATATGAACGTAGCTTGCCATCGACATTCAATTAAGGAGTTCTCCCTGATTTCACGCCTAATCTCTTCCAAAATTGGAAGGGGAACTCTTGAGAAGATCCTCTTCAATCTGAGCCGCATCTTAGGCTCTGATTCTTGCCCAAAATCTAATGTAAATGGTTTGAGCATGAGGGTTTCCTATTTCGTGAAAGTCTCGAGCTTCCAAGCTTGGTTTCCAAGCTTGGAACTCCCCCTTGAGCCTTATAAAAGCATCCCCTATGCACGGTTGTTCTCCTTAGCTTGGTTTGGGTCGGAAATCCCCCTTGTTCCCTTCTCTCCAACCCAATTCTCCACAAGCTCCGGTGAGCTCCTCTGTTTGCCCTCTTCATCGGCCACCATAGACCATAGTCGGTCAGTTCTTCCTCCTCAAGTTCTTTTGCGCCTTACGATACCAGCAGGTGCCCTATCCCTCATCTTCCTCACTACTTCTCCCCCACCAAAGGTTCTTCCTTCTCCGAAGCTGGCCATACCACAACTGGTGCCATCCCCATCCTTTCTTCCCTTAGCTGAGATTAATTAGGTTCCTCTCTCCCGCCACTTCCTTTTCATCTCCTTTATCCTTCAATTCGACCACTGACGCCTCCGTTTGCCCTCCATCTTCTCCACGACTGGCCAAGCTCCGACGAGGCTTCCACACCTCCACAAGACACCAAACACTCAACAACTGATCCAAAAAGCTTCGCCTCACCCTTGCAAACAAAACCCCTTAAGAAATTGAGGAGATTGTCCATCCAAACGGTCCACCCGACTCACTACCATCCACACTGACGTCTCGTGGTTGTCAGACCTCCTCACACACACGCACGCCACACTACACCCACCACTGCATTCGCCGCACATCGACAATCCTTCTAAGCCTGTTTGACATGGTCGCAAGGCCGTGCTCATGCTTTCAGGTGCTTCGCCAGACCTCCGTCGCTGCAGCAACTCCTATGACCTTGTCTTCAATCCTTTGGTCGCATAGCTTCCAGAGAACATGCCCAGGTGAAGCGGTTGACCTCCAGGCACATCATCAGGTCCTCATTGAAGCCCTCAACCGTACCTGCTGCCTCAATTGTAGCTTCCTTCAATTGCTACTATGCTGTGTTAGAGTAGGGACTAGATAGTCCCACATCGTGGGACACAGAGCTCGCGATTACACATAAATTGAATTCCTCACCCCTGCTATTCTCCCATGTCACGGGGGTCGAGTCCCCTTCATCCTCACGACCTGCTTAACCCACCTAAGCCTTACTGCTCGCCTGCGACCACGCCCGTAGACCTGCACCTTGTTTTGGATCTGGTTACTCGCCCGATTACCCGGCTAAACTTGGGTTTCTAAGAGAAAGAAGAGAAGGAAAGAGAGAGAGGGGGGGTTTTTGCTCTTGCTCTCTCTATACTTAGCTGCTGGGAGGCTTTTGTGCCTCTGTTGGTGCCGTGTTGTTCCTTGCCTCTCTTGAGGCTTGAAGGAAGGAAGAAGAGGCCTTTGCCTCTCAGTTGAAGCTTATCCTCCTTAGCACTTAAGGCGTCTGAAGGCCTTATGCACTCATCTGATATCTGCTGGTGCCTTGGTTCTGTTGGGTTATTTCATCTGATTTACGTGGAATATTGGTTGATAATTATTGTTGATAAATTTAATGTATTTGAGCTTAACATTGAAAAGGGTTAATTGGTGATTCAAATCACCATTTTAACCCATTCTTTTTGCACTGTGATACTAAATTCATTTATATATCACTATGAGTTATTTTGAATCAAATTTTGATTATAATTGCCTATATTTATTGTGATTGGTGGATTGAATTTCTATTATTTGCTCCCTGTGTTAAACCTCGTACTTTTTCTGAAATCTGATTTACAAATTTAAATGATTTGAGTGCATTTGTCCTATACTACGACACATTTCTTAAACAATGATGAATTCGCTTAAATACCAGCCAATCAAAGTCGACGCTAACATCCTCCCTTTCGACCCTTAGACTAGGCCAGCCTCTCTCTCTCTTTCTTTAGGTTAGAACTACTCCTTCCCCACTTCAAATCAACCGCCATAATGCCCTCTCCCCCTCTGTCTTCTCCACCTCTGGCGTAGCTTCGATGAGCTCGCCATGCTGCTACACAGCATTAATCGCCTCGCTGTCACTCTGATAAGCATTGCCGCATCACTCTCATCAGAATCCCTCGTGAAATTGTGTCGTCCATCCACTCCACAACTCCACCACACTGACCCATCTTCACACACTATCGTCGACTTTGTCTGGCCAATACACATGCCCAGACACTCGCATAACACCACCATCACCTTCGTTACTCCACAACAGAGCTTTTGAGCTCTCTAATTGGATCCTAGAACCCATTCTCCATGTTTCAGGTCTTTGCCATCCAACCATCATCGCCATCATCTTCCTCGAGACCGACCACGCTCCTCTAGCATCAATAGGCCTCGTTATCACCTCCAGGCACTACTGAATCAATTCGCGATGTCACCTACAACCCCAATTGGATGAAAGAAGCCTCACTGCAGTAGCAATCAACAACGACATCTTACTGCAGCAACAAAGGTAGCTACAGAACAAAGTCCGACATTGTATACTGACAAGCTACCAACAGTGTATAAATTGCAAAACTCGCATGGGCTTATCGCTTTAGGCACATGGGGGGTGAGGTCCCCCACGCACATACCCATGCACACCTCGCTCACTACCTACGCCGGTGAGCCTGGTCCCCTACCCGGATTCGATTACCCAACTAAGAGACCCGATTATCTAATTAGAGGGATTCGGGGAGAGTCTCTGAGAAGGAAAGGGGAGGTTTTGCTTCAAGATTCATACCTGATGCCTCAAGATGCATGCATGCATGCCTAACACTTAGACATCTTTGAGGCATTGTGCATTGGCTTTATGCTTTGCTGGTGCCTTGTGTTGTGATCACTTAAGTTGTCTAAGGTTGTTATACCCGATGTGTAATATTGGTTGAGGCACTGTGGAGTCATTTGATATCTATTCTAGCGTGGCTAATTGAGATATATGTGGTTCTGAACATTGTTGGGAAATTTGAACTGAGGGATGTATGCTTAAGTTGAAGGAGCTAAGTGGTGATCTAAATCACCCTTGTTTTTGGGGTTTTCTTCTATTCTTTTTATCCCGTTGTTCTTGAGATACATTGGTCTATCATTGAATATATTTCTGAGTAGTTTCTTCATTGAATATCTTTAATTGTGATTCATTGATTGTGCTCATTATTTTTATATCGTGATTAGTGTGTGAATTCCATATTTACTCTTTACGAGCGACCTCGGACTCACATCGATTTCGGGTTTATAAATTTAAGTGTTGTCACGACTTTTGTCTTATACTATGATGCGTATTTATAAAAAGATGATTGTTGTGATAAACACTAGGAAATTAGAAATCCATAGTGGATAACCGTTTCCTCAACAAATTTAGCTAGACTGAATAAGGGGAGGGTTGGGCCTAAGCATGTCCCAGGAAAATCAATAGGGGCTTGTATAAACCTGCACCTGGTTGTTTGACACTACCCCTCAGTCTGGCACCAAATATAGATGAAGGAATTGAAATTAACTAAAGAAATCTTAAGACTTAGGTAGCAAGTCTAAGTTTGATGAAATCTTAGAGGTCAAATTGCTATAGATTTTAATTAGTTCTAGGAGCTAAAGTTCACAAGGAATGTGATGGGCATTAATTGGGGTAATGCCCGATTATTTTTTTTTTAGACGTGTGTGTGAATTGGGCAGGGAGTGATACCCATGCCAAAACAAAAGGTTTTGCAAACAAGGATTTTTTTGTTAAAGTGTTTTAGGGTCTTGATCAAGATTTAATGCCTTTTAAGATTCTCTCTTGTTAATGATTTAAACAAGATTTTGAAGTTCCACAAAATAATATCAAACAAGTTGTTGTTGGTGGAGGTCAATTCCTTAACAATTGATGTGACTAAGAGAGAAAATTAAAAATCCTAAAGTTTGGAAATCTTATGTATGCAGTACTTAAATGAATCTCTTTTTATGAAATCTTTAAAAAGTGTTGATCCAAACAGAAGACCAACATCACCACTTGATGTAAAATCAAAAAAGGAATCCAAATTTTTTTTTTTGGAGATTTTAGGAATTGTTTGATATTTTTTTAGAAATTTTCTTCTTGTTAGTGTCAAGAGTCAGAATTGATAAATTCGGAAAATTGATTTTGCAGAAACCTCAAATGGCCTCAAAATTTTTTGAGAATTTTATATGATGTAGATAATTTCTCAAGATTTCCAAAATTATAAAGTTTTCCCAAATATAATGAGTAGAAAAGGTTATAAAATTCACGGATAATGAGAAAATAGTAAGGAAACAAGGTCTAACTCCTGTTCGATCCATGAATTTTTTAATTTTTTATATTGGGTAAAATTGGTTGAAAATTGAACTCAAGGTTCCTGACTCAAAGGAGCTTCCCTGGGTGAAATTTGATGATTTTAAAAATCTCCTAAGTGCCCAAATGTAATTTTTTAAAATCAAGATAGAAATTTGGATTTTCAAAAATCAAACACTAATAAGACTAAGGTGCTGGAAAAATGAAGCAAACAAACAACAAAGTAATTTTTAGGGTTCCACCACCCTGAATTTTTCATGTTTTTGATTTTTTTGATAATTTAAAGATTTTTTAAGAGATTTTTGTGATGATAAAAGAGATGATCGGGGGTACTAACCTGAAATATGCTGGAGGATAAGTTCACTTGAAACTTTCGCTCCAAGTAAATCCGAATCCCGCTCCTACTCTTGATTCTCACCTAAATAAAACAAAACACAAAATTCATGAAGACCTAATAAAGCAAGAGAGAGATAAACAAAGAGACTAAGCCGTACCTCCCAGGCAACGACACCAAAAAGTGATAGCGAGAAAATATGCATTTTGTAAATGTGGATTTTTATGTCGTGGTAAAGCATAAATTCACAATCCACTTTTACAATTTATATTCCTAGGTAGGATGAGTATCTGGGGTCGTCTAAGGAGTCACATAAAAGATTCTCTCGCCTGTCAAATCCGCACTTGTCTTTTTGTATTTTTGATTTTTTGTTTTTAGGGTTTTCAAAATGATTGGGCACTTGAAAGGAAAGTTAACTATGCTAAAGCTATGCCTACAGTGACAAGAAACCCTTTCTTCTAAATTCACCCTAGGCAAGTGTGCCAAGGGTAATTAGAAGAAATGAGTGTGTGCACTAAGACTACCATAAACAAGAAAAAACACTAACTAGAAAACATGAAATTTGAAGGCAATAGAAATCTTGTATTGCCAGGAAAATGTATGATAAGTAGCTGAATGCTTGTTACATGAAAACAAGAAAACACTAGCTAATACAAGAAAATAGAAAGATGAATAAAAGAAGAAAAATCCTCTGGTAGAAGCTTTGGATGGTCCTTGCTCCAAGTGCGGTTGCCCTGCACTTAAAAAGGCTTCTCCCTAGCTTTCTACTTCAAGTAGTCCTCCTCCAAGCTTCCTCCAAGGGTGGACATCCACCACCCTCAAGATTCCTACTTTCTAGGTTGTCCCCTCTAATTGAAGACCTCCTCCTTGGCATGGCACAAGGGAGAGGAAGAAAGAGGAAGAAGGCACCAAAGGACTTGGTAGGCTTCCCCCTTGATCTTCTTCTCTTATTCTTCCTTGGCCCTAGGTTTAGGTGGATATGGGTAGAATTAAACTAAGAGAGCATGGGTTATGGTGGTAGTTAGATGTGGTAGAAATAGGAAGGGAGAGGTGGTGGTTGGAGTGGATTGAATGGAGGGATAAGATGGTCTTATGGAGGTGGTTGGGTGATCCTAAGGTGGGGGTAGGTTGGCTCCAAGTGAAGGGGCTCATGGGTTGTGGTTATAGGTGGTTGCCTTCCTTGGTGCCCTTTGATTTGGCTCCAAAATAAGTTCTAGAAGGGGGGCTATCTGGAGTGGAGTTGATAGAGGGTGGAGATGGCTTGGGTGATGATGTGTAGGGTAGAGATATAGGGATAAGTTGGCACCAAAAAATAGGGTTTCTAGAAGGGTGATTTGGAACCAACTTTAGGTAGTTCTTGGTGGAGGTTGAGGGGTGAATGGGTGTTCATTTTGGCACCACCTTGAAGGGGTGTCAAAGTGATGGTGGTGGTTATGAAGGTTGGCACCAAAACAAGGAGGAAATAGGTGCCATTTTTGGTGGAGTGGATGGCCATGTAGTGATAACGAAAATAGGTAGTTTTATAAATAGGGATTTTAATGTCGTTACAACGTGTAAATCCGCTTTCGCTTTTAAATTTCTAAACCTAGATAGTGGGGTATCTAGGGTCGTCCAAGGAGGCAATTTCATTTGCAAAAATATGTCTCTCACTTGAAATCGGAAATCAACTTTCTTTTTGCTTTTTCAATATATAATTTTTTTTGTGGTTTTGAATAATAAGACAATCGCACTTAAAATTTAATGAAGAACTAACACCTAAGAATTAAACCTAGAGTGGCAAGAATGACCTCTCCCTAAGCTCACTCTAGGCACATGGGGGCCTAGAGTAATTAGGGAGAGGGAGTGAAAAAGTGCTAGAACTAGATAAAAACAAATGCGGCAAGAATTAGCTGAAAAGAAGGCAATTTGATTAAATAGAATTTGTGTTCTACAAAATAGTAGAGGAATGCTTCTACTTAAAAATTAAAAATAAAGAAATGCTAAAACACAAATCCTCTTGCAAAATCTGGTGAAGAGAGTCTTCTTGCTCCAAGCCTAGCTGCTTCTTGGCTTGAAAAGAAGACCTCCTCCTCCTTCCTTGAATGACTCCTCCAAGGTGGATGAAACTCCACCTTCAAAAACTCCTCCAAGGGTGGCCGTGTACCACCCTTAAGATCTCCTCCAAGATCCTCTTTGCCTGGCTTCTTCCTTTGGCTGGTGTGGACACAAGAGAGAAGAGAAGAGGGGAAGGCACCAAGGGGACAGAGTATCCCCTTAATCTTATTCTTCTTCTTCTCTCTTGGCCGTGGGCTATAGGGTAGAATATAGGTGGAAAATATGTAGCCAAAGATGCTTTTTAATGGTGGTAGGTATGGGTATATATAGGAGTGGTTAAAGGAAAGGTGGTGTGATAGAAGGCTAGGATGTGGAAGTTGGTTGATGGATGGTGGATGAAGGTTTGCGTGGAGGTAGTGAGGTGTTTGAGGTGGTGGTTATGGTGGGTGGAAGAGTTTGCACCAACTCTATGTAGGGTAGGGTTAAGGGATAGGTTAGTGTGTTGTAGGGCTAAGATTATATCATAGGGTAGTAGTTAGGAGATGGATGGCTAGGGTTAGTTTGTGCCAATCTTAAGGGATATGTGGAGGTGTGGTTAGGTGTTTTGGCACCAACTATGGGAGGGTTTAGGTGGATTAAGTGGCGTGGGTTTTAGGAAGGGTTAGGATGGCTACATGTGGTGGTGGTTATGGGATTAAGGGAAGATATAGGTGGTGACAAAATGAGGGGGTGTGGGTGGTGTGTTTTGGTGCCAACTAGGGTATAGTTTAGGGTAGTTAAGGGGGGTTAAGGTTGGCGCCAAAGGTGGGTTTCTAGAAGGAATTAGGTGTGTGGTAGGGATGTCTTTAGGTGGTGATGTGTAGGGCTAGGATTTAGGCACATGTTGGCACCAAAATGAAGGGATGCATGTGGTGTTTTTGGTGCCAACATGAAGGGGTGTGAGTGGTGGTAGTTGGTGTGGGTTAGTGCCAAAATGGGTGGGTTAGGTTGGGGTTAGTTAGGGTTAAGGTGGAGAAGTGGACGACCATGGATTTTTTGGGTGGAGCA
Organism: Thalassia testudinum; assembly: GCA_037157565.1. Classification (NCBI taxonomy): domain Eukaryota; kingdom Viridiplantae; phylum Streptophyta; class Magnoliopsida; order Alismatales; family Hydrocharitaceae; genus Thalassia; species Thalassia testudinum. The sequence continues at coordinate 1,251,705 of JAZHRO010000033.1, read as the reverse complement.
GGAGCTTAGCTAAGCTAGCTTAGCTAGTAAAGTAGAGGTGGAGGAGCTAGGGTTTCATGAAGGAGGAGCTTGGAGGGAAGACTCTGGAGCTGGGTCTACTAAGGTAGCTTCAAGGGGAGCTCAACTACTGAGCTCAGCTACTTAGTTCTTATGCAAGTAGCCAAGCTTGGGTAGTTGAGCTCAGTTGAGCTAGAACTACCTCTAATGAGAACTCTAGAGCTAGCTAAGCTACTAGTTGACAAGTAGTATCTCAGCTAACTTGGATTCCAGCTGCCATGAGATGGGTGGAGCTGGAATGACCTAGGGCTGAGCTGAGATGGACTCCTGCCGACTTAGTTGAGCTAGCTAGAGCTCCCAATGAACTGATGGGAGCTGAGATGAGCTAGACTCTACTAAGTTGAACTGGATCTGAGCTGACTTGAGCTGGGTTGAGTTGAGATGAGTTTTCTTGAGCTACCATTCAGCTAAGGTAAGCTGAATGGAGTTGAATGGAGCTAACCCTAGTCCAAGGGACTTGGTATCCAGCCGTGATGAGCTGGAATTAGCTCAGTCCTAGCCTGATTGAGCTTCCACTTCATTAATTGCCTTCAAGAGTGCTAGGGTTTTAGGGATCTGTCAATCTGCTTATCCCTTACACTCCAAGAAACACATTAAAAATATAATAACAAATGCAATGCATGACCTAATTTATGCCTAAATGCAACCCAAAAACTCGTTTGCGGAGCAAAATCCTAAGAGTTAGGTTTGTTTTAATGCATAAGAATGATGATAAACTGACATTTATCACATCCACATGCTTATCTTTTGCTAGTCTCTTAGAAAAACTTTAGTTTTTACAAAATATAATTTTGGGGAAATCTAATTTTTTCGACTTTTGAGGAGAAAGAGATTACGAGACTTTGGTTTGTCTAAACATAAGAGGTACGAGATTTGTTAAGGATAAATATTGGGATTTATTTTCGGAACCAAAAATTAGATAAAAATGGGATGAATATATCCTCCAAAAAATTCACAGATTAACCCCTTGTTAATTCAGATGACTTGAAATTTTTATTTTTAGGATTTTTCTGGCTCTTGAATCTGATTCGCAATTTGCAATAAACGTTAAAATCTTGTGTCTATGCTTGTGAAAAGCCAACATTTATAAGGGCATGTTTTTGGTTTAAAACATTTTTTTTCTGTCCCCCATGTTTAGTTTTAGCTTAGTCTTACAACAGATGTGTCAGGATCATCATTCTGTTACCAAACCTCAAGGGGGCTCTGGTGCCAGTACTTCGAGATAGCACTGTCCATGACACCATCCAGGAGCTCACAACCCCAAAACACAATGCGGTGTAAAGGGGTGTTGTTGTAGACTCGAATAAGCTTATTTAATATGGTGATATTATCATCGAAATTAGTATAATGAGTTAACCTAGATTGAGTCTACACCAGTTTCACAAAAAAAAATTTTAACTTGGCCTTCTTGATTTTATCTTGGTCACTTTTAGGCCCAGAGTCGATCTCAGGGAGGCGGGAATTAGGAGATTAAGAAGTTTCTACACCTTTCCTAGAATGTATCTCTTCCTTACGTTTATTATGTTTTTGGTTTTTTATACTCTTAAGATTTTTTGTGATAATGTTGTCCTTGAGGAACACCCTAAAAAATGAAGTCCTTGGCCTTGAGCCAAATGGTCCTTGGCTTGAAGCCAATTTCGGGTTCCAAAATTGATCTTGTCCCTCACAAGATCGGGTACCTACAAGACAAGAATTATCTTTTCTCTTTTATACTTTTTTTTTGGTCTTTTTAATAGAAAGAATAAAAGACAAATGAAAGCAAAATAAAATGCAAGGAAAGAAATGAAAAGAGATACTTAGCTTTGTATATGTGTATATATATGTGTGTGTGTGTGTGTAAGTGGATATAGAATAGATATAGATATATAGATACTATATAAATAGTGGTGGAGATGGAAATGGGGATGGGATGTAGCACGGCGTCAAGTTGGTCCATGTCTAGCAAGACGCAACCAACAAGAATAAGTGTTGCATGGAGTATGGAGCGGATGTGTGTGAGTGTGGGGTGGAAGAGATAAGGGTAAGGGATGGGTAAATGTCATAGTATAAGTTTGTCATGTGATGGTTTGTGTCCAAGGGCAATCCACAGCAGTCAGAATAGGTCCTTATAAGTTCAATACACACGCTGATGGTCATGTCCTCGTCAGACATGTCATCCTCGATGCAATCGCAATCAAAGTCCTTGGTGGCCTTGAAAATGTTTAGCTTAAGCTTCTCAAAGCCTGCAGCGATCTCAATGCAACCTGACTCACAGTCGATATGGGCACAGGCTGTGGCCAAGAAAGGTCGACCAAGAATGTTCGGACAATCAGAAAGTGAGCTAGGAATTTCCATACCCAAAATAAGAAAGTCAACAGAAAAACAGAGATTGTTGACCCTAACCACCATGTCTTCCACTACACCCTTTGGGATTTTGACAGAACGATCTTCCAATTGCAATGTGACAGGGGTGGGTTTCAGATTTCTTAAGGCAAATTTCTCGAGCATGATGGTTGGAATAAGATTGATGGAAGATCCTAGATCAAGCAGGGCACGGTTAAAATTGCAGCCTTGGATGCTACTTGAAATAAGCTGTGTGCCTGGATCTTTCTACTTTGGTGGTAGATTTGATAGTATAGCACAACTCGCATGAGGTGAGAGGACCAGTGGATTCTTTGTTTTCTTTGACTGTCGCCTGGGTGTAGTGTAGTCTTTAAAGAATCGAGCGACAGTTGGTATATGGTCGATAGCCTCCAACAGGGGTACTTTGATCTCAACATCCCTGAATAAATTACGTAGGTTATCAAAGGTCAGCATGTTCTTTTTCTTGCCTTTTGGCTCCCTTAGTAGAGCCTCAGGGAATGGGACCGATTCTGGTACCAGTTTGGGCATATCATCCTTATGAGAATGCGGTGTGCATCCTGAATGGGAGAACAATGAAGAAGATGGGTCAGTATCAGGTTGAGGCAGATAGACGGTTTGTTTACCACTACTCATGGTAATCGCATTGGACATCGTAGGTTCAATGGGATCGTAAGGGGGAGGAGGGTTCACAATAGGGACATACGGGATTATCCTAAAATACCGATGGAGTACTTGGAGCTTGTAGAATCTGATGAACCTATCCCTGAGAAGGTCTTACCTGTGGTTGCAGACCATGAGGTACAAAATTTCACAGGTTAGGAACAGGTTGGGCTGGAAGAGTGCCCTGAGATCTAGTTTCCATGCATAGCTGACTGATGTTAGAATTGTGCTGCGCCAATTGGTGTTGAAAAGAGGTCATGTTTTCTTCATGGTGCATTGACATTTTCATCATCATACACATCAATTTATCAATAGGGCTTGATGCGTGATCATTCTGGGGTGTGCAAGGACCTAGCGGCAGATTTGCCACAAGGCTATACTAGCCCTTGGGATGACGGGTGCGGACAGTCGCATTGGTCCACCTGTGGGGTTTTGGCACTGTGGGTTACTAGACCATGGGAAGTTAGGATGATTTCGCCACCCTAGGTTATAGGTGGTAGAGAATGAGTTGTTCCCTAGGGCACAAGCATCTTCTACGCCAGAAGACGAGTCTACATGTGTATATGTATCCGAGCACACAGAGGCTTAGTCCTCCATGTCATAATACTGGCTATAGAAGCTAGATCCACATTACTTATTGAGTCGCTTGGCGTGATACTCGGTAAGGATGGTCTCACAGGATTCTTAGGAATAACCCTGGCATTGGAAGGATTAGGGTTGTGACGGAGTGATGGTGTGGAGGTGTTTTCCATAGAACAAGTGGGGTTGGCCAGAAGCTCATCCAACTTCTTGTGCACGACGGAAACTTCATTCAATTTTTGTGAGAAGCTAGATCCACATTACTTATTGAGTCGCTTGGTGTGATACTCGGTAAGGATGGTCTCACAGGATTCTTAGGAATAACCCTAGCATTGGAAGGATTAGGGTTGTGACGGAGTGATGGTATGGAGGTGTTTGCCATAGAACAGGTGGGGTTGGCCAAAAGCTCATCCAACTTCTTGTGCACGACGGAGACTTCATCCAATTTTTGTGCAATTAAGTTAAGATCTATGGATGAATGGGAGGGTCCTGTGTCAACTTCATGAACATTGCTGGACATGTTGATACAATTAAAGGCGACAATGGAGGCATTATTCATTGAGTTTTCACTAATATTTTCAAACAATTTTAATGCTCCATCCTCATCTTTATTCATGAAATTCCCTCTGCATGAAGCGTCAGCAATCTGGCTCAAAGTTTCATTTATCCCATAATAAAAGATCTGGGCTACATGCCACTTAGGAAGACCATGGTGTGGACATTTCCTGAGGAGATCATTATACCTTTCCCAGGCCTCATGAAACTACTCGTCGTTTTGTTGTGTGAAAGAAGTAATAGCACGGCGAAGTGCATTGGTGAGCTCGATTGGGAAAATTTTCTTGAGAAACGCTTTACGCATCTCTTCCCAAGTTCGGAGAGGTTTCCCAATGGTGCGCAACCATTGCGCTACTTTGTCCCGCAACGAAAATGGGAACATTTTCATGAGGACAATACGTAGCCCAATGTTTCTTTTTTTAATCATTTTAGCTAAACAGGTTAAGACCTCCAAGTGAAGAAAAGGGTCTTCACTGGCCAATCCATGGTAATGGAAGTTAATTAGGCTAATTACATTCGATTTTAGTTCGAAATCCTCCCCGCCCATGGGGACACAAATATGCCATGGGTTTCTGCAGTAGTAGGATTCTGATAAGAGCTAAGAGACTTGGGCTCCTCTCGTTCGTGAGGGTTCTGTATTTCTTCCAAGGTTTCCCTAATGGCTTGAATCTACTCATTATACAATTCCATTTAGGCCTGGAGGTAGGTTAATGGGTCAACGGCTCCTCCACCACCTGGTGGATTTGGAGGGGGGCGATTTCCTCCCTAGAGATTTGGGGGTGGGTGAGTAGCCATGTTTATAGAGGTGGAGGATGATTCACCAGCTTCTACCCTTCTAGAATTTTCAAACAATTCAAATAGTTCAGGGTTTTGTGACCTCCTCCCAAACTTGCACTGCCGAAAGATGAATTGGGGTGATGAGAAGAGAGAAGGGGATAAGAGAAAAGACATCGAATAGGTGCACTTGATGACAAATCAAACAATCAAGGTCCTAACCTCTAAATGTGTCCCTTAGACCTAAAGATCTAAGTTACCTACTATCGTGACTTATGGAACTGAATACGAGCATTGTGAAACCATCGGGCCAGATTGAAAGGCCGTTTGCCTCAGTCTTAGACACCCGATAGCACGCGGGAACCCACAACAGCATGTAAGCACTACACGCAGGTAGTTAGACCTCCACACCTTAATGAGGTCAAGTTACTGCCAATTTTAATTAAGAGGCTTAGCATTCAAGTGCTTTGGAATGTGAAGGGCATTGTATACGGGTAATGCTCAAGTGCGTTGTTTTTAAGAGTGTGTCAAGCAAGCATGCAATGGGGATCTCTGCTCAACTTGAAGCTTTTGGAGTGGTGAATGGCTTTTAGAGTTTCACTCTTTAGAATTTGTGGATTTTAGTGTTTCACTTATATACCACTTCAACTAGTCTCTGGGTTTGAGAAAAATACAAGTTTCTTTGTTGCACTCAACCAACCCTTCTTCAATGTGGATTAGTTAATGCATGCTAAAAATGCAATGAGCTTCCCTTGATGAAAATTTCTATGTGTGGATGCACAAGTCAATTTTATTTCCATGTGAATGGGAGCCAATTAATGCACTCAAGTGCTCCCAAACACCAAAAGATATCCACACACAAGGTTTCAACCACCAAATGATGTAAAGAAAATGAAAATGTTGGGGTTGAAATATTCGGAATCGAATCTAAGGCAAATGTAAAGCCGTGGTGGGGTTGGAATCAACTCAATTCCAAGCCTCCCCACCAAAAATGTGATCCCAAAATGCTAATAAATGAGGCTAGGAAGGATGGCAATCAATCAATTTTTATCTTGCCTCTAAGAAGACTTCACACAACAAAATTGCCAAGAATCAAGATTCTTGGATTTTTGCCATGCAAAGTTTGCGGGAAATCAAGGGGCGGTGGGGATGATAGCAAACAATCAACAAGTGGGTTTTAGTCCACCTGCCCCAAGAAATTCCCAAGAAGCATTTTTAGGGTTTTTGGAATTTTTAGATTTTTTTTTTTTGTATTTTGTATTAAGGGTGATGACAAGATCTAGTTTACTAAAGAGAAGAACATTAACCTTTTCTGTAACAGTTGCGAAGATCCAAGCGGCGACGGTAGTGACTTCACTCTCCCGCCTTGGCCTTGCACCCGTCTCGCTCCTTCTCTTTGTGCCTCCTCCCAGCAACTAGCTCACCTGCACAACACAAACAAACACACCCATGAAGACAAGGTTGAGAAAAGAAACAAAGGAAAAGGATAAAAACACTTACTCTGAATGGCGCTTCCTCAGCAATGGTGCTAGAAAAACGTGTTGCAGACTCGAATAGGCATATTTAATATGGTGATATTATCGTCAAAATTAGCATAGTGAGTTAACCTAGATGGAGTCTACACCAGTTTCACAAAAAAAAAAATTTAACCTATCCTACTTGATTTTATCTTGGTCACTTTTAGGCCCAGAGTCGATCTCAAGGAGGCGGGAATTAGGAGATTAAGAAGTTTCTACGCCTTTCCTAGCGTATCTCTTCCTTACGTTTATTATGTTTTTGGTTTTTTCTACTTTTAAGATTTTTTATGATAATGTTGTCCTTGAGGAACACCCTTAAAAATGAAGTCCTTGGCTTTGAGCCAAATGGTCCTTGGCTTGAAGCCAATTCTGGGTTCCAAAATTGATCTTGTCCCTCACAAGATCGGGTACTTGCAAGACAAGAATTATCTTTTTTCTTTTCTACTTTTTTTTTTGGTCTTTTTAATAGCAAGAATAAAAGACAAATGAAAACACAATAAAATGCAAGGAAAGAAATGAAAAGAGATACTTAGCTTAGTATATGTATGGATATATATATTAGATATGTAAGTGGATATAGAATAGATATTGATATATAGAAACTATATAAATAGGAGGGGAGATGGAAATGGGGATGGGATGTAGCACAGTGTTAAGTTGGTCCACGTCTAACAAGATGCAACCAACAAGACTAAGTGCCACGTGGAGTGTGGAGCAGATGTGTGTGAGTGTGGGGTGGAAGGCTTGCTTTGCGCGAATATCGGGAAATATTCTCAACTGGTGCGAATATTCCCGTGATATAATGCGCGATGAATGGTAGATGCATAGTTGTGTGAGTAGGAGATGTGGGGTGAATGCGTGTATGGTAGAATGTGGATATGTGTGTACATATTAGTATATATAAGTATATAACTATATATAACTATATGTGCATTTGTATGTAAATATATAGATGTATATGTATATATATGTATCTATATAGATGGGGGGGGGGGGTGTGAGTATGTGAATATATATATATGTATATATGCGTGTGGTGTGTGTGTATAATAGTGTGCGAGTCTGATAGAGAGGGTGTGCATAAGTGTGTCTGTTTGGGTGTGTGAGAGAGTGTGTGTTTAGGTCGTCTGGAGAGTGAGTGCATAGTCTGAGTGAGAGAGGGAATGTGTGAAGGGCGTGCGTAAAGAGTGTAGGTGGGAGATGATCGAGTGCAGCAGGTGGCACGAAGAGAGAGATAGCTCGAGTCACCGACTAAGTGAGAAACTCGTCGGTCAGCTATAGTGTCGCGTAGAGAGTGCGTGAACAGTGCACGTGGGCGTGTGTGACCGACTGGGACTATTTAGAGCTACAGGGGTGCTGTGGGGAGAAGAAAAGGGTGACCGAGTGCAGTGAGAGCACACGAAGGTGTGCAAAAGGCCACGGCGAGGTGGCAGGGCTGCGTAAGGCACACGGGAAGGAGCTTCAAAGCTCTGAAGCTCTGCTGTGCAGTAATGGCGAACAAAAAAAAATAGAAAATAAAGAAAATCAAGATAACAAAGCAAAAAAAATCAAAACAGAGAATCCACCACGCCCACCTGCTCGTAAAGGAGCTGGGTGGTGGTAGAGCTCACCATTGTGTTTGAGACACGGGGAGCTTCTCCTGCACATAGTGTCCCTCTTCTCAATTGGTGAGAAGAGGGGTTACGTATGGAGAGGGAGAGGAGAGAGGAGAGCACAGGCCAGCTGGAGTGAGTGAGAGGTAGTACTGCGTTTGATGGTGTGGAAGGGATGGCTGGAGGTGGAAGTAAGGATGATGCCGACGACTTTGCAAAGGTTGAGGTGGGGATCCTTTTATAGATAATGGGTAGTAAGATGGCGGGTGCAGGTGTAGGTCGTTAAGATATATATTAAGAGGGGAATATTGCATGTAGGTACTTAGGTTGTTGAGAAATGAGTGTAGGCCTTTATTAGGTGGACTAAGTGGTAGAATTTAAATGAAAATGAGGTGGCCATGGAAGGGATGAAATGCTCAATCTCTCTCTCTATCTTCCTCTCCATAAAATGCACTAATGCAAATATTTACATAATGCATGCATAACTACCCAATCTAAATGCGTAATGTTAGGAAATATCATAAGATGGCCTAATTAGAGACGTGAATTGCTATGCAATCAGGTGCTCCAAGCAAACTCAAGCTCTTGCCCAACACTATAGGTAGAGCATCGTCCAAGACACTTGAACTGCAAAAATGCGCTTTAATGATCCATCTAAAGATATTTAATATAGATATAGAGTAGCGGTGAGGCGGTAACATGTTGACATTGCATCCTTAAAGGAGGCATTTTCCTCCTTGGCGGTGGAAACTCAAACCAATGATCTACTTCAGACTTTTACTAAGGATAAACAGGGGGGTTTTTCTAATTTTTAGTTGTTTTTAGGTGTTGGCTTGTGTGTGAAATTTGACATAGGAAGTTTTGCATGAAATGCAAGTTTTTGAATCAGAAACTAAGCCAGATACTTTCCATATTACAAAAGAGGATCAAGTCACCTGAATTATCATGAGTTCAGGTGGAATTTTGGAGAAGGATATCTGATCTAGTCTAAAAATATACCCTAAAATTCTAATGATCAGATCCATATCCTTATTCCTAGTTTGTTAAAGATAAAATCCCATTGTACCAAAAGTGAGTGTTCAACCTTAGTCCCAATTTCAAAATTTTTCTCAAAAAGTTTTCAATATTTTTATTTTTTTAGGTATGCAAGCAGAAAATAAGAAAATGACAAAAGAAAAAAAATGCATATTTTTAGGTTTTGAAAATCCTAAATCGATCGTTAAAATTTTAAAAACACCCCCATGCTTATGATATGCATTGTCCACATGCATTAAGAGGGAGAAGGGATCACCTTAGTGAAAGGCGGTCGGGTTTAGGATTGGCAGAACCTGGAAAAAGAAAGGGAAAAGAAAGCAAAAAAAAATGATGGGTTAGCTCCCATCCAGTGCTATCTTTTATGCCATTCAGTCGGGCGTTGTGTGCATCAGTGATCAGTTTTGGTTGGTTCGGTTAAATCGAAAGATTCTGAAGGAAGATTTGGAGCATGATCGAAATAAGGCTTTAAATATTGGCCGTTGACTTGAAAACTCGTATTAGTTTTGGGATCAGAAAGATCAACAGCGCCGTAAGGATATATTTTTAGGACAATAAAGAGGCCAGTCTGTTTGGATTTTAACTTTCTAAGAAAAATACATAATCTGGCATCAAAAAGCTAAATGCGTTGATTGACATCAAAGTGTTTCCAAGCAATGTACTTATCATGAAATTTTGTCATTCGGTCTTTATAAATCCGCGCATTTTCATAAGAAAAATTATGTAATTCTTCCAATTCAGTCAATTGTAATTTTTTGTGGATACCGACGTCAGATAAATCCATATTTAATTGCTTTATTGCCCAAAAAGTCCTATGTTCAAGCTTTACCAGGAGATGGCATGCCTTCCCAAAAATCAAACGGAAGGGAGACATGTCGAGCAGGGTTTTGAAAGCGATACGATAGGCCCATAAAGCATCGTCCAACTTGGTGGACCAGTCTTTACGATCAGGCCTAACCATCTTTTGTAAAATATTTTTGATTTCCTAGTTAAAAACTTTAGCTTGACCATTTGTTTGGGGGTGATAAGATGTGGAAATTTTGTGATTAACCCCATATTTAGAAAAAAAAGTGACGGAATTGTGAGTGAGTGAGTGAAGTGTGAGCCTCTGTCACTGATTATGGCCTTTGGAATGCCGAATCTTGAGAAAATATTTTTCTTAATAAATGTGACAACCACACGGTGATCATTGGTGCCGGTGGGTATTGCTTCAATCCATTTAGAAACATAGTCGACTGTGACTAGTATATACAAATACCCACTAGAGTTGATGAATGGTCCGATGAAGTCGATGCCCCATACATCAAAAATTTCCACCTCTAAAATTGTATTAAGGGGCATCATATCCTTTCGAGTCATGTTTCCGATGCTTTGGCAATGCACATAGGACCGAACAAAAGAATGAGCATCTTTGTGCAGGCTGGGCGAGAAGAATCTAGAATTAAGGATCTTAGCTGCAGTTTTCTTGCCCGAAAAATGTCTGCCATAGGCCATTGAATGACAATGTGTCAGAATATCATGGATTTCTGAGTCGAGAACACATCGTCTAATGACTTGATCAGCACAAATGCGGAAAAGGTTGGGCTCCTCCCAAAAATAGTATTTAATATCAGCAAAGAATTTATCCCTTTTGGTTTTTGGCCAATTAGAGGGGATTCGCTCTGTTGGTAGATAGTTTGCAATGGGTGAAAACCAAGGAAGGGTATTGGCAGCTAAAATGTTTTCATCATGGAATTGATCAGGGGGGTCATCATGTCATTCGTCATAAGATGAGAGAGATGGTCAGCCACTACATTTTGCGATCCTGCCTTATCCTTGATTTCCAGGTCAAATTCCTAGAGTAGCAGGATCCAACGGATAAGGTGGGCTTTTGCCTCTTTTTTTGTCAGCAAATATTTAAGTGCTGAGTGGTCGGTATATATAGTGACATGTGACCCCAAAAGAAAAGATCTAAATTTTTCTAGGGCAAATACAATGGCAAGAAGTTCTTTTTCAGTAATCGTGTAATTCCGTTGTGCATCATCAAGAGTTTTGCTAGCATAATAGATCACAATGGCTTCTTGTCAATTCTTTGCCCTAGAACATCCCCTACAACAAAATCCGAGGCATCAGTCATAAGTTCAAAGGGACAATTCCAATTAGGTCCTTGTAAAATTTGTGCCTCGGTAACATCCTTCTTCAACCTCAAAAAACTCTCCAAGCATTTATCATTGAAATTGAATGGCTGGTCTTTAGTAAGTAATTGACTTAAGGGCTTGGAGATTTGGGAAAAATTTTTAATGAAATGGCGGTAGAAACCCACATGCCCTAAAAAGGAGCGAATCTACCTCACAGTAGTGGGCAGTGGGAGCTTAGATGGCATCAATTTTAGCTTAATCTATCACAATTCCTTTTTTAGAAATAACATGGCCCAGGACGATACCTTCCTGGACCATGAAATGACTTTTTTCCCAACTAAGGACGAGATTAACTTCTATGCATTTTTGGAGGGTTCTTTTAAGATTCCGAAGGAAAAGGTCAAAAGAATCTCCAAAAATAGAGAAGTCATCCATAAAGACTTCCAAACATTCACCTACCAGGTCTGAAAATACTATAAGCATACACCGTTGAAAAGTCGCTAGCGCATTGCAAAATCCGAAGGGCATTCTTCGAAAAATAAAGGTTCCGAAGGGGCAAGTGAATGTAGTTTTATCTTGGTCCTCAAGGTGAACCGCTACTTGATTATAGCCGGAATACCCATAAAGAAAATAATAGTAGTCACGTTCGGCTAATCACTCCAAGATTTGATCAATAAAAGGGAGTGAAAACTGTTCCTTTTTGGTGTCGGTGTTTAATTTTCTGTAATCAATGCACAACGCCAAGAAGAAGCGGTCTTAGTGGCTATGTTTTCCCCATTTTCATTAGTGACAACTGTTAGTCTAGCCTTTTTAGGAACAACTTGAGTGGGACTAACCCAGGAGCTGTCAGAAATGGGGTAGATGATATCAGCATCAAACCACTTTATAATCTCCTTTTTTACCACCTCTTGCATAGTTGGGTTTAGGCGCCTTTGTGGTTGGCGGGAGGGGCGAGAATCGTCCTCAAGAAAGATGTGATGGGTGCAATAGGATGGATGAAAACCCTTAAGGTCAGAAAGGGTCCAGCCAATAGCTTTTCGATTTTTACTTAAAACCTAGAGAAGTTTTTCCTCTTGTGCCCCAAAAAGTCTAGAATTTATGATTAGGGGCAAGGTCTGATTTGGACCTAGGAAAACATATTTAAGGGAGTCGAGCAAAGGTTTTAACTCCAATTGTGGTCCCGGCTTCTAAGGAATTTTTGCTTTAGTTGTTAGTGGTGAAGTAGAGTGAAGGGGTCAGCTGAAGTGTTAGCTGAAGAATGTGTGGTAAGGGTGGGAGGGTGGGATGAAGTGGATTGTTCAGGAACCGTGTTAATTGCAAAACAGGAACCCAAGTGTGAAATCTGCAAAGTTTCCTCCACTATATTTTCCATTTTTGAATCTGAATCATCAAAGAAATCAGGTTCTTGGAATCTCCTAGATGCTTGGAAAATATCTAGGGTAACAGACTCACCGCCACACATGATCTTCATCTTGCGAGAATCACAATCAATATTAGTGTAGGCAGTTGCTAAGAATGGTCTTCCAAGAATTATCAGGGCAAACTTTAAAGCTTCTGATACCTCTATATCCAGGACTAAAAAGTCTATTGCAAATAAATAATTTTTAACTCGGACAAGAACGTCCTCAACAATTTCCCTTGGTTTAATTGTAGATCGGTTTGCTAATTGAAGAGTAACCTCAATAGGCTTTAATTCATCGATCTTAAATTCCTAAAAAATAATTGTGGGGAAAAGATTAATTAAGGCATTGAGATCCTGTCAAGCGTGATCAAAAGAAGTGTCATTAATGACAACTTGAATCAAGGGTGCGCTTGGATCTTTCTTCTTAAGAGGCAGTTTGCTCTCTACAACTGACCTAACTATCTCTGGAAGGATTACCTTTCCTAGGTTTCGGGGCTGCCTTTGGGAGTACACAAATCTTTCAGAAATTTTGCATAGGCAAGGATATATTTTATGGCATCTAGGAGAGGGATATTAATCTCTACTTGCCTAAAAAGATCCATTAATTCCTTATTAGTGGGCTTGGATTTCTTCTTTTTGGTGTGTGAAGAGTGAAGGCCTTGTGGAAAAGGTACATGGTTTTCTTGTTTTGTATTATTAGGTTCCTGAACAGGGTTAGAGGAAGAGGGAGAAGAGTTGATTTGTTTTTCATTAAAATGGGTTTCTTTAACAAGCAAGGGATCTTGAGTGGTTTTCCCATTCCTTAAAGTAACTGCATTTGTAGTATGGTTGTTTCTAGGATGAGGACGGGAAGCCTGACTGTTATTAAAACTTGGGGGATGCTGAGGTGCTAGGTGAATGGGTTGACTGAGGTATCCACCTTGGAACTGATTCCTTCGATTATTCAGGTTGGGTATGGGTTGGGAAGGTAAATTCCCAGTGGGTCGATGATAAGGAGTAACCTTAACTTGATGTTGCAAGTTAGTTATCATGCGGGTTACTTCTGTCATTTGATTCTGCATACCTTGCAGAGTCTTCATGGCCTGGGTATTAATATCTTCCTGGGATGGTCCAGGTTGATATGCAGGTTGCCCATAGTTCTCAAATTGATTTTGTTTAGGAAACAGAATCAGGTTCGAGGCTTTCCAGGAGTGATTCAGGTTGGTCCTCCAGTTTTGATTGTAAGTGTTGGAGGGGTTTCTAAATTGCTCCTGGAGAGCATAAATATTTTCCGTGGTGGGATCAAGAATATTATGATTTAGATAATCAAAATTCCCAATCAAATCTTGTGTAAAATCAGCAGAAAAGTGCTAACTAGTAGGTGTGGCATCAATGTTGTGTAGATTTTCTCTTCAGAGAAGTTGTGGAGTATTAGTGTGTGGAGAGTTAAAGTGTGGAGAATTAAGGTGTGGAGCATGTTTGTGAGTGAGCTTTTCTTCATCTTTTCCTAGTGAATTTGCATCTGATCCAGTCGTTGAGCTAACATATATAGATCATCCTGAGTGACTGGAACAGAGGTGGATTTGGAGTCAATTTCATTGACTCCATGTCTGGGGTTTTGAATTCTACCAAAAGTGTCCATTGAAGTCATATTAAATGAGTTTTCACTCATTTCTTCAAAAAGGAGGTAGGCACTTTCGGCGTCTTTATTAAGGAATTGCCCCCACATGAGGCATCACAAATCTCTTCAATTGATCTTCTAATCCATGATAGAAGATCTACACTAATTGCCATTATGGAATTTCATGGTGGGGACAACTTCTTAAAAGTTCTTGGAATCTTTCCCAAGCTTTATGGAGGGATTCACCAATTTTTTGTTGAAAGGTTGTTATGGATCTTCTTAAAGCATTAGTTCGACCGATCGAAATTTTTTTTTAAGAAAAGTGTCTTTTAATTAGGGCCAGGTGGTGATAGGGCACCCAACCATTCTAAACTAGTGTGAAGCTTTATCTTTTAAAGAGAGAGGAAAAAGTCTCATTAACCACACGTCTTTCTGCACATTGCGGGAATGAGTGGTTTGAGTGAGGACAGTTAATTCCTCGAGATGACAAAAAGGGTCCTCTCTCGGAAGACCATGGAAATGCTTGATTAGGTTCAGAATAGCTGGTTTGATCTCAAAATCCCCTTGTCATATGACCACCCCAGGTCTTTCTTAATAGTTAGAAGGATCATAAAAATTTTTAAGAGGAACGACAGGCTACTGGCGGGGTGGCGGGTTTTGCCCTTGGCTGGCTAGCTTCGTCACAATCCTAGCCAAATTCTCTTGGTTTTGTTGTAGTTGAATCAAATGGTCTACCATAAAGGCAAAGGGGTTTGTATTTTGAGTTTAGATTTAAGGGCCATCTGGCCCTGCAGGACTTTCTGGTTGCTCCAGATGAGGGAGGTTAGGGATGGGGAAGTTAGCATGGAAGCAGAATTTTTTTGTCAATTTCCCAGGTTTTCCATATTGTTAGAAGAGGAAGAAGAAGAAAATAAAGATTTTCTGGTGTGGGGGGGAAATCAGATGGTCCCTCAAGATGTGGTTTTTGGGACCTTCGCCAGTGCATACACTTTTTTTTTGGAGGAATTAGAGGGGAGAAGAGAGAGAGAGATGAGAGAAAGTGTGCAATTCAAACAACAAAATTCTAGACCTAACTTAAATGTGACTCCCTAAAAATAACCTAAAACTTGATAGACTTAGGAAATAAGAAATTAATAGTGAATACCCGTTCTACCAACAAATTTGGCCAAGTTGCATAAGGGGAGGTTTGGGCCCAAGCATTTCCCAGGAAAATCCCCAGAGGCTTGTACAAACCTACGCCTGGTTGTTTGACACGGCCCCTCAGCTTGACACCAGATATAGATGATAGAATTGATATTAACTAGAGAAAAGTTAAGACCTATATAGCAAGCCTAAGTTGATGAATCCTTAGTGGTCAAATTGCTACAATTTTTAATTAGGTCTAGGAGACTAAAGTGCACACGGAATGTGGAGGGCGTTGATTGGGGTATTGCCCTATTTTTTCAATTTTTAGTGTGTGTACAAGGATTGGAAAGTGGTTCCAATTTCAAACAAGTTGTTACACAAATTGATGTATTTCTGTCTTTTTAGAATTGGATTTAAGATAGTGTGTTTTAGGGTTTCCTTCTCAAGTTTTCAAACAAGTTTTAAGCTCCATAATCAAAGGAAAATAAGTTGTATTGGTGAAGATTAATTTCCTTTAAAGTGGGTCCCTAAAAGAAGGAAAGAAACCCTAATCCAATTGACCCAAAGATAAAAAATTACTACCAATGAATTTGTTTTAGGCTTTCTATATAAAGTAGTGGGCAGAAAAATCAAACAACACCACTACTTTAAGGAAAATCAAACAAGGATTCTATAAAGGATTTTTTTAGGATTTCAAGAATTTGTTTCATTTTTTTTTTGAATTTTTCTTTGTACTGGTGTCAAAGTCTAGAAATGATACCCATGGGTATTTTAGACTTTTTACTACCACCACTAGCCTCAAAAAAATTTGGTGATTTTATGTTATGTGTAGAATTTCACAAGGATTCCAGAAAGATAAATTTCACAAAAAATTGGATGAGAAAAAAATTTAAAAAATTCACAAACAGTAGAAAAATAGGAAGATTAGAGGGTGTGACCCCTATGCAGTCCACGAATTTTTAAAAATCAATTACAAATCCAATTGCTATGAAATTTGGAATAGATGTTCCTAACTTGAGTTGGAATCATTAGGTGAAATTTTAAGATTTTAGAAAGTCTGTGGTGTTGGGAATTGATTTTAGAAGTCTAGACAAAAGTCTGGATCCGAAAACCAGAGCACCTACACTTAAAGTAAAGTGGTGTTTAGTGGAATAATCAAGCAAACAATGAATTTTAAATGGCACCACTTTACCTAATTTTAATGTTTAAGATCTTGAAAGACAAGTTTAATGTATTTTTGGTTTTTTTTTAAAGGTTTATTTGACCAGTTCAAGATTACCAACCTGAATTAGTTCACGGGAAGAAAAGATACTTTAAGCTTTTGCTTTCAAAATCCCAGCTTCTCCTTGCAATACCTGTACACACAAGAGAGAAGAGAGAAAAGGGGATGAGATCCACTTAACAAGCAATATAAATAATTTAAGCAAAGTCATACCACCCCAGCAATGGCGCCAAAAAGTGATAACGAAAATACACGATTTTATAAATGGAGATTTTAATGTCGTTGGAACGCGTAAATCCGCTTTCGCTTTTAAATTTCTAAACCTAGATAGTGGGGTATCTAGGGTCATCCAAGATGACAATTTCGTTTGCGAAAATACATCTCTCACTTGAAATCGAAAATCAACTTTCTTTTTGCTTTTTCAATATATAATTTTTTTTGTGGTTTTGAATAATAAGATAATCGCACTTAAAATTTAATGAAGAACTAACACTTAAGAATTAAACCTAGAGTGGCAAGAATGACCTCTCCCTAAGTTCACTCTAGGCACGTGGGGACTTAGAGTAATTAGGGAGAGGGAGTGAAAAAGTGCTAGAACTAGATAAAAACAAATGTGGCAAGAATTAGCTGAAAAGAAGGCAATGTGATTAAATAGAATTTGTGTTCTACAAAAATAGTAGAGGAATGCTTCTACTTAAAAATTAAAAATAAAGAAATGCTAAAACACAAATCCTCTTGCAAAATCTGGTGAAGAAGAGAGTCTTCTTGCTCCTTGGCTTGGAAAGAACTCCTCCTTCCTTGAATGACTCCTCCAAGGTGGATGAAAATCCACCTTCAAAAACTCCGCCAAGGGTGGCCGTGTACCACCCTTATGATCTCCTCCAAGATCCTCCTTGCTTGGCTCCTTCCTTTGGCTGGTGTGGACACAAGAGAGAAGAGAAGAGGGGAAGGCACCAAGGGGACAGAGTATCCCCTTAATCTTCTTCATCTTCTTCTCTCTTGGCCATGGGCTATAGGGTAGAATGTAGGTGGAAAATATGTAGCCAAAGATGCTTTTTAATGGTGGTAGGTATGGGTATATATAGGAGTGGTGGGGGGTAAGGATAGTTAACAAGGGTTAAAGGAAAGGTGGTGTGATAGAAGGCTAGGATGTGGAAGTTGGTTGATGGATGGTGGATGAAGGTTGGTGTGGAGGTAGAGAGGTGTATGAGGTGGTGGTTATGGTGGGTGGAAGAGTTTGCGCCAACTCTATGTAGGGTAGGTGACGTGCCTACGTGCGTGTGTGTTAAGAGGTGTCGTTATAGTTGCACTTGATACGTCAGTTTTAAAAGAAGTAAACGGAGGTGAGTCTGAGTGTCGATCTCAGGGAGGCGTGGAAATCGGATTTTGTTTACCACTTGTTGTCACGAAAAAGGCGGAGTTTTGCTTGCGAAAGAGATGGTTTTGAAAAGCGAGAGATAGAGAGAGTTTAGGGTTAGAAAGCTCTTGGTTTTGATCATGCACTTTAAGCAGAAATTAAAATGGCAACTAAATGGAAAATAATTTCATTAAACATGCATTCATAGTTCATGGTTTACAATATTAAATACATGCTTCAACAAAAGTAAATGAAAGCTTAAAAGAGAGAGAGAGATAGAGAGAGTGGAGAGCGACGAGGCAGCCACGGCGGTGGAGGAGGCTCCGTCGGCGGCTCGTCGTCTCCGGCGATTACAAGAGTGCCTAAGACTAGCTAGGAGAGGAGTGGAGTAGTTGCAAGTGGGAGAGGATGCCTTGAATGGTGGTAGAAGGGGGTTTAAATAGAGTTAAGGGCTTCTTAAAAGAAGAATGTGCTTTAGCGACATCCAGAACGTCGCTAAAACCGCTTCCATATACGTCGGTGAAGGCCTTCTGCCGCCGGTCAGCCGCCCGCCCCTCTCTCTCTTCAGGCGCGATCCGTGGACGTCGAACGAGAGCTGTCCGATTGATGATCGGACGGCTGAGATCCTCCCGCGCCTGCGCTAGGATCGCGCTTCGGGCGTGCGTGCGCGCGCGCGTGGGAGGTGGGGCGCTGTCGTCACGCCGCGTGGCGCGATCCTAGCCGCTAGCTTCTGATCGCGCGGCTCAATTTTGCCGCGCCCTTCGCCCGCAAGTGATTTCTGCTCCGCGCGATTCGAACGCGCGTCGCCGCGACGCGGGCGTGCGCGCTAACCGTTGCGCCACGCCCGCGCTTTGTCGTGGCGACCGCGGGCGAGCGCGCGGATCTCGGCCGTTCGATCGAAGATCAACGGCCGAGATGCGTCCTTGGCTGGCTTGGGGGCGTGCGGGCGGCGGGGGCGGGGCGACGTGGCGCGTTCTAGGCCGTTGATCTCCAGATCAACGGTCAGGATTTCTTGGGCCCATTGTGGGAGCTCCGGATGTCGGATTTGGCCGATCTTGAGTCCGTTAGACTCCGTTCGTCGTCCTGAATCCATCCGTGTGGTCCGATTGCTCATCTGAGGCCTGCTTTGACAAATGCTTTACACAAATGGCCATTAATACAGTTTATAAGCAATCTTGGTACTTGATGCATGCAATGCTCCTATTCTACTTTATGTTGTGCCTTTTATTCTAAAGATGGGCCATATTCAACCTAATTACTACCCCCTTGCGTGGCGTTATCATACCCCCATGCTTACTCCTTGCTAGTCCCTAGCAAGGTTTATTCTAGCCTTTATTTCTTTGGCGAATGTAAGAAGTAATTGCTTAGGCGCTTCGTTACTTGTCAATAAGAGGAACTATACGAAGATCTTAATCTACAAAGACTAAGCAGCGCCCGGGTGTCTGCCAAAATACGAATCGCCCGAATCCTTGCTTTGTATATATAACTATACTTATGTATACGTATATATCTATATATGTCTTTTTAGAATTTTTAGAATTCAGTGTGGGTTGGTAACTTTTTACGGCTACCCAACCCACCCAAAACTCGGTCAAAACCCTAAGTGCTAAGCATCTTGGTGTGAATGTTGTGATAGACTTACTTAACGGTAATTGAGACAGACTTCGAGTTTCTACGCCTCTAGGTGACCGGAAAAGAAAATAAATTTTTGCCTGAAGGTGTATTTGTTCGATTGGTAGCTTTCTCCCTACGTTCATTTTACTTGGGGTCAACACAAGGATTTTCCAGTGTATATCTCCCCGGCTTGTACTACTTCCCCGCTTCTTCCTTAGGTGTTTTTGGTCTTCTTTTTTTGTGCAATTATTGAGCTGGGCTCTGGACAACCGACCAATGGGCTGTTACCCACGATCACTTGCCAACCATACTTGTGTGGTGAAGTGTGGTTTATTTTCTTTTCTTCTTTTCCTTTTTTTTTTTTTTTTTTTACTTATTATTATTTTTTTACGTAGGTGGCTTCCCTAATCTCAAATGTACCTAGAGGCAGTGAAAAAGAAATGGCCTGTGGCTGGGTTCTGGACAACCTGCCAATGGGCTGTTACCCACGACAACTTGCTAGCCATACCACCCTAGAAAGTTCATTAGCTACCCAATTTCTGTCAAAATCTCCGAGAAGTGAGTCTGTGCAAAAATGTGTGTAGATGCTTAGACTCAAAGTTTTCCTGAGTTAGAGGGTGAGTTGATAAGTCGTATACTTATTACCTTATTTATTAGGTGGATTAGAATAGCTTAAAGTTGCAAGGGTTCGCCGCTAAATCCATATTTTAATGGACACCAGGGCTAATTAAGCCTGAAGGCCTGAAAAGTCTAAGTGTTTAAGTTCTTTTTGTATTATTTCCCACTATTGACAAGTTTCTAATGCCTAAGTTTTTCTTCCTAAATTCTCTTCTTTTTTTTTTTTTTTTTTTTCAATTAATTTATTCATTCAGACTGATTAATTAAGCTCAGGATTATGCAGTTTACCATCCCCCCCATGCTTAAGTTGGACAATGTCCTCATTGGCAGATGCATGGATGCAAAAGGGTTCAAAAAGATAGTACCTGAGTGACGTAAACTACCAGATCAGTCTGAATCCACTGGGTTGCCTCCCAGGAAGCGCTGAGTTTAACGCCTCCAGCTGGGCGGTGCCTGGTGTCAGCCCTCAACAAGGGTGACACTTTCCTTGGGGGGTACTTGGGCCAGGAAATGCTTCAATCTTTGACCATTGACTGTAAAGGTGTGCCCGGTATTAAGATCGGCGATTTCGACTGCCCCATTGGAAAAGGGCTTGACCACCCGAAATGGTCCTGTCCATTTGGACCTAAGTTTCCCTGGAAAGAGTTTCAGGCGTGCATCAAATAGCCAGACTTGTTGGTTTGGCTCAAAGGTTTTCCTATGAATGAGTCGGTCGTGGACGGCTTTCATTTTCTCCTTATATAGCCGACTATTGTCAAAGGCGTCCCGACGAATTTCTTCAAGCTCAGATAATTGAAGAGTCCTTTGCGCACCAGCTAACTGGGGATCCATGTTACATTGCTTAACATCCCAGTAAGCCCGGTGTTCCAATTCGACAGGGAGATGGCAAGCTTTGCCAAAGACCAAGCGGTAAGGTGACATGCCTATCGGGGTCTTAAAAGCGGTCCTGTATGCCCACAGGGCATCATCAAGTCGTGTGGACCAGTCTTTCCTGTCAGGTCTCACAGTCTTCTGTAAAATGTTCTTGATTTGTCTGCTTGAGACCTCAGTCTGCCCATTTGTTTGTGGATGATACGAGGTGGCAATGCGGTGGTTTACCCCGTATTTTCTAAGTAAGGCACGGAACTGGGAATGGATAAAATGGCTTCCACCATCACTGATCATGGCCTTGGGTATTCCAAAATGGGAAAAGATGTTCTTCTTGACAAAGTCCATGACCGTCTTGTGATCGCATCGTCGGGTGGCGACGGCTTCAATCCATTTGGAAACATAGTCTACCGAGACCAAGATATACTCGAAGCCGTTGGATGGTGGAAAGGGGCCCATAAAATCGATACCCCAAACGTCGAAAATTTCGACAATCAAAATGGGCTGAAGGGGCATCATATCTTTTTTGGTCATTGTCCCTAGTGTTTGGCATCGTGAGCAAGTCTTGGCAAAGATGTGTGCATCCTTGAATAGGGACGGCCAATAAAACCCAGACTGCAAAACTTTTGCAGCTGTTTTCTTGCCAGAGAAATGGCCGCCACATGCTTGGTCATGACAAAAAGAAAGCACACTCTGAACCTCGTCTTTGGGGAGGCACCTCCTGATGATCTGATCAGCACAGAGGCGAAACAGCATGGGATCATCCCAGAAATAGTGCTTGGCCTCAGCCAAGAACCTGTCCCGTTGCTGTCTGGACCAGCTGTGCGGGGTTTGTCTTATAACCAGGTAGTTGACATAGTCAGCATACCATGGCATTTTCTTGTCTTGCACGGCTAGGATGTGTTCATCAGGGAAGGTATCAGATAGAGGTAGGGAGGGTCCAATGTGGTCTGGATGAAGTCTTGACAGGTGGTCAGCCACCACATTTTTCGATCCGGCCTTGTCTTGGATTTCCAGGTCAAATTCCTGCAAAAGCAGGATCCATCTGATGAGCCTGGGTTTTGCGTCCTTTTTGGCCAACAGGTGCCGGATGGCTGAATGGTCGGTGTAGATAGTCACGTGGGATCCC